>JAWJWE010000002.1:0-1200000 GCA_037055365.1 Polyplax serrata
CAACCTTCTGGTTTTTATGATAATTTCATATTTAACAAGTTGAACGCGTAAACACCTGTTGATTAGCAACAGTAAAAAACCACAAAGGATTTTGTACGATTTCATGTCCGATTGTATTGTGGATCGCGTTGGATGAAGTCAGCCGGTGGACATATGAACGGACCATTGGTACTACGAACTGCGTGCTCCACTGAACTTGACTGAACTTGCTGTATCTTCACAAAACTAAAGAAAAATGACTCACTCGGGATGGCCGGGTATATGCCAAAGACACGTACTGAATCCTCGAGATCGGGTCGCTACAGTGTAAAAAAGAAAGTTGTACTAGCAAATAATAAGAAACAAGATGTGTGGGTTGCGTAAAACTTTGGTAACTGACCATCATAATGAGATATTCAGAACAGTAACTAATTTGGTTCAGAAAAAAGTGTTGTATAATTATGTTTTTAAATGAAAATATTGAAATATTACGATAAACCAAAGCATAAAGAAGAGATGGAAGGAAACGAGAGGAATCCACTCAAAGAACTCGACCTCCATCATTTCTAGTTTAGTTTTCCAGAATGTGCGAAACAAAAATGAAAATGGAAATGAGAAAACGGATAGGAGGAAACCACACGTATAAAAACAGAAAAATTTGTTTTCTTTTCTTAGCTTTTGCCTTTCCCACTTCTTCTGCATGTTCCTCTCTGCTGCACCTCACAGATTTTATAACTTTTCTTGCTTTTGTATTATTAGTTCCAATTTTTTCACATCTCAAAGGAGTTGTAAAACGAATTCTGTCGTAAAAAGTGGAGGAGAAGAAAAATAGGCGGACGGGTGTGCCGCAGCAGCAACAGCAGCACAAGCAGAAACTTAACTTGTTCCTGCCGGAATTACTTCCGGTTGGTCCCTCGCCACTATTTTCACTCACTTCCGTTTGCTTGCCTTTTTGTTGACCTTTCCATGTTTTCCAGTCACCCTTTCAGCCAACTGGGCAAAATTGTGTGTCAGTGTATTACTCTTTTCCACTTTCTCTCTTTACTTCAAAGTTTCTCAACTCGGGCGGTTACCTTCTGCCATGTTAGAAATTGTTGAACAAGAAAAGCAGAGAATGAATCTTACGAATCTAGTAAAATAGGGTTGGGGTAACCGAAGGAGGGAGAGAGGTAGAACTTTTTGAGTAGCACATTCGATCATAAAGATTTTTTATATTCTCAGAAAGAAGCATAAAGATCTGAGTAGAAAAATAGTCCTCAGAAAAGAAGGAGCAACTCAAATTTTGTTAGTCAGGAGCACCACAACAAATTAATGAACACCATAAAAAATTACGAAATAAATGAGAAAAATACAATTACGCGACTAATGTATATCGTATCATCAGGACGTCCCCAAATTAACACACATAAATAATAAAAAAGAATACTACCAGTAGAAATAACGGAACAAGTTTTAAGGTGATTCGGCCGAAAATAAAAATTAAATCAGAAGTCTCAAGCTAATAAGGAAGAAAAAGAAGATGATGGAAGACGAGAGGAGATAAAAATCAAAAACCTTAGGAAAAGATTTCAAAGGCAGAAAGGGGGGTGGTGAAAGGGGTAGGTTTGGGGGCCAAAGGAATGGGCCAAAGGAGTGGTTGCTTGAAAAGGCGCAAAAAAAGGTCAAAAACAATCTTCTTGCCAAACATGTCTGATTACAGTTTTAATCACAAGATTCAAAAAACAGAATCTTTTCATCAATTTTGCCTTTCCTTAAAAAAATCCTTTTTCTGTCTTTTGTAATCTGAAACTTTTCATCTTTCGTTTCTCTTCACCTCCTCAATCATTCAGAGTTCGGTCTTTTAATGACAAAACAAATACAATGTAATGGTAGTCGAAGAAACTGTGGAATGGCAGAAAATGTCACTCTGAGGATGAAAAAAACTATTAATCAAAAACCAGCCAAACAAGTAAAAAATTCAAATACCTATCCAACAGAACCAAATCTAAATACCTAAGTTGTATTGCAGATATATATTTTACCTGTAAGTACTTGTTTCATATTGAAAAGTTAAAGTTACAGTAAGGAAAAATAAAAAAAATCCAAAGGAAGACAGAAAAAGACGAATTTTAGCGGATGATTCTGAAATCTGCATGGAAATCAGATTAAACATATTTCACAGATTCTTTTGCTGACCACTTCCATTTCCGCTTTGAATTCTCACTCTCAGGAGGAAAGGAAACGAACAATACAACTAAGCTTTGTTCGAACATTTTCCTAATAAAAATTATTTATGATAATTTTCCCATTAATATTTATTTTGTGGGGAGAAGAGAAACTTCAGAAGTTAGCAGTTAGCACTTAGCAAGAAAAAAATTTTAGAAAAATTTTCCTTTTTAACATTTTAAAAGAGGAAGACCGTGAAAGGAGATGTAAACGATGATGAGGAGAATATGATAGGCAAAAGGAGAAACAGAGAGAGATGAAAAGGTTTAGGCTGGGTGGAATGGCGTGCACGTCAAGGAGACTTGAACGGTTCATCAAGGAAAGAAAAGTTAAAAAGTATTTTAGATTTTAAATATAAGAAAATTTTTTATTGCTATTAGCAGTTTTCTGGCAGAATCCATTAAAGTGGTTTTTACATTTTTATCATGAATACGTGATAATGCAGGTGACTAGGAGTCAGAGAGAGGGAGAGGAAGGGGAAGAGGATGTAGCACAGCAGCATGGAAGCACAAACAAAAGATAGATAAAAAAATCTATATTCCAAAAAATATGTTAAACGGTAAGAAGAAAAAACAACACAATAGGAAGTCTGAAGTCTAAGGGAAATTAAGTAAAAAATTTCGAAAAGAGTAATTCCTCGAGACTGGAGATCTGGGACTTTAGAGGTCAAGAGGTTGGCGCAATTCCCCCGGCTAAAGGATATTTTACACTTATATGTATACTTCAATGAATTTTATGTAAATTCTCAATAATTGTCTGTATCACCTCGTCAGTACTCCTCTTAATAGTATTAATCGACAATTGTAGACATTTTTATCAATAGAATAAACAACGTAGTGTATTCTAAGGGAACGGACTCTTTCTTAAAAAGCATTATTTTAAAGAAAGCCCGTTTGATGACTCCATGACAGAAGGAGTGAACGATATGCAAAGAAAATAAATGAATGAATTAAAGAAAGCGGCTTTGATGATTCAAGTGCACAAAGGAGAATAGAACAAAATAGACAGGAGAACAGGAAAAGAAGACGATGAGAAGGAAAACTTTTGTGGACAAAGTCGTTAGAAGAAAACGGTTCTTATCGACGTTCATTTCCTATTTCAAAAAAAAATGGCTGCCGAATTCCTTTGAAACGTGGTCGCATTCAGTAAAAATAAAAGAAGCTTCCCATCCTCCTCTGCCGGTAAACCGGAAATTGAGTCTCAAAGGACTCAAAAAATCAAAAATGGCTGCCCCCGCCGACAGGTCCCTGCAAAAAATCCCAATTTGGTGAGTCACATGGTGCCTTTTCTTGTCCCTCTTAGGTTTCTTGCCGACCTCCGTTCCTTCAGAAAGGCTGCCTCGAGACAACCTCGACAACTGATTTCTCGATTTCCTTTGTCTGAATTTCCTTTGAGTGGGTCGAACCGAGCTCCCTCGTACGCCTGTCCACTAGCCTTCATGTTTACGGATCAACAAGATCTGATTACACGCTAACGGATTCGGTACACAAAATTTTGCCAATGGATGACCGGCAGCGATCAACACATAAAGAATGAAACACATTGATTAAAGCAAGGTTGACCAAAACCTTTTGTCCACTTGTATCATTCTAAACGACGAAAAAGAAGACAAAAAATTCTGGAAAATCTTATTCGTAATCTAAACAAATGATACCGCACAGGTGACCATTACCGTTTCTTCAAAGAATATCTATTCACCAAAATGTAGGAAATCATACCAGAATAATTCAAGTAAAAAGAACGGAAATGAAAATTATAGAAAAAAAATGAAGCCAAGAATTAAAAGTAAAAATCAAATAGGTGAAATTTACAATCGCTCTTTCTGGGCATACGCGAAGGTACCTGGTTCTTAAGCGGTTAGAATTTACAACCCCTGAAAAAATCAACTTCCGGTCGAGTGCGTACAAAACGGACGGACCAAAGCCTTGTGCTCCTTCTCTCGGCAAACGCTCACGCACGCGTGCACATTTGTACACGACCATTTAGATCTATTTGCCGAAGACATTTTTAGTGATGCAGAAAACGGCCCGGATGTGTTTGTGCAATCAATCGCCCCCATACAATCGAAATTGTAACATAAATTGAATGAAATTGGTCTCAAAATGGCGGAAACTCAGCAGTTGAAACTGAACTTGTCAGTTTTGGGGGAGTTTGCCATCGCCTGGCAATTTGGACGGTTCACTTCAGCCAAAACAAGCCAATAAATTTCAGCTATAAAAAAAGGCTCCCAAAATGTCTTCAGGTGAAAAAAATTAAAGTTTTCTAACGGATTCAAATCCACAGGTACAAAATTTAAAGAGCCCAAGTGTCAATTTAGGTGACTCAAACAGTTTCCGGTTTAGAAAAGAAGCAAGACATTTTTCACGTTACAGTTTTCTTGTATTTTACTGCTCTACAAATAGTTCAACTTCCCGTTAAAAATTGAACTTTTTTTCTAAATTTTAATGTGTGTAATCCTACAGGACTATTGCATGTCTGTCAGCAATTTCAAGAAAACCATTTCTATTCTATTCCTATTATCTTATATTATATATTTCCTTCGTTTACAATAAGTGCGTCCAACAGAAATTAACAGCACTGGCACATTACTGCTACGCAGGTAAGACTCAAACAAAGTTATTCAAAACAGAATTCTACGCGGAAGACGACAGCGCCTGTTGCAAGCAACATAGAAAACTCTACAAGAACAAACGACCTCATTTACGTTACAAAGTCACTCCACAAGTCATTTACTTCTTCTTCTATGTAGGGAAAATTACACGTAAGTGCCGGTGGAGGAATTTGGAGCCAAGCAGAAGGAGCGGCTCTAATGTATGTTTTAAAAAATGGCGGTTTCCAATTTAGTTATTCATAACTCGACTCGAATGTGTCACTTGAGCTTTCGCTTGATATTCATAAAATCGTATGTGTCAGTCGTTGTTTATTCAGATGTAAATCTAAGAGCAACTTTCTCTTCCCTTCCCTTCCAACCTCGGGCTCTTCCTCCAGGGGAATTACCGTCTAACCCAAAATTCCGCCTCGTCCGTTGGCAACTCGTCCGGAAAATCCGATCGTTTTGGACCAAATGTATGCTCGATAAAACGTTTTCACAAGGAGAAACGGACAGGAGTCAGACAAAACCCGACAGCCCTAGAAGTAGCCACAGCTCAACAAGGAAAAAAAAGGCAAAACACGAAAGCTTCATGCCAACTGAAATGTTTCTAAACAGGCAGTTAAATCCTGGAATATTTATTAATAGTTAAACAATAAATAAAGATAACGCAATAAAATACTCTAATATACTATTTTTTATAATATAATTATATTAAAGGAATAGGATTACTTGAAACTACCCGTCAGTTTCGCTGTCCTAGAGACTTTCACAATATTTCTACTATCACTACTTTCTACCGTCTCTATCTTTATGCTTAAGGAGAGCTTGGTAATACGGAGTTTGGCAGAAGTCATTCTGGATTCTTTTAGATTTTGTGGCGATACCTGCTGAAATGTTATTAAAGTGTTGTAGAAAGGAGTACGTATCGAAGAACTAAATATTTAATTATTGGTTACGTTTTTGTATTAAAGTTTTCTATTTGAATTGTTTTGTTTTCTATTATTTTTCGTTTTGTGTCGGATGGAAGGAACGCCGTGGACTCTGGAGATTTTCTCTAAACCTACCACCAGCCTGAGTTCTTGTACTGTCTGCCTAATGACTTTATTTACTCCTTTTTCTGTTTTCCTTATTGTTGCACCCTTCATGCCCGTTTCATACCCTTGCGTTATAATGAACATATCGTTTGCATAGTGTTTAATAATTGTTCTAGCTGGTAGCCTTTTGCGTAGTACCTTATCAAAAGCAAAGTTCCACAGCAAGGGCCCTAGAATGGACCCTTAAGGGACTCCACCTCACCATATGTCTGTTCTTTTGAACAGGTTTCTTTCCACGCTGCTGGAAATTTTCCGTGGCACAGACTTGCTGTGAAAATGTCTGCTACAATTGTCGGAAAGCATATTACAATTGTTGACATGACTTTTTTGGTCCCAATGCCAGTTTTGTCTGGTTATTAACTAGTTGAGATGTCTTGAGCATCTCTTCCTAGGTGATAGTCATTCTTCACGCCTTCCTTGTTCCAGGTATTTTCACTATACTTGTTTTTTACCCTTACATAAAGTATTTATATGTTTCTATTACGCACATATACAATATATATCATACATCACAATGAAGCCACTATCAGACCTTTGAGGTTTTTCACTTTTTTTGGTTTTGATTTAATAATTTTTGTCTTATGCAGTGGAAAAAAGGAGAAGGCGAAGGCTCCTCGTTCTGCTTTATCAAGCGTGAACTGATAATTTCTGATTCTTTTTCTGACAGACAATAAGAAAAATGAAAAAAGAAATTTCTTTTTTCTTTTTCGCTTCTCCTCCCCGTCACGCGTCCATTTTGAGTCCGAACGGACCGGAAGATGTTCAATTCGCAAAAAAATCGGTCAAATAAAAAATCTTTAAGTTATCAATTATTGTTTTATTTCGATTGAGTTCTTTTCTTTTTCTTGGTAGCTTGCAAAATTTATTCTAAGTCTGTTCTCGCGTTACACTCTGTACTCTGTCTGATGTCTTTCGGCTTTTCTCTTGTCTTTTTTTCTGCATTTATTACTTCTCCTTTTATTTTTCTATGTATTAAGCTTTTCGTACAGTGGAAAAGACATTGTACCTTATGCTCGACAATTCCCGACTTCTGTTTCTGTTTGTCACTGTTTTCCATGAATGTTTTTCTGATCTTGTTCGCAAGCTTCTCGTGGTTCTTTTCATATCTCAAGTTGAACCGGTGGGATGTTCCCCAACCAAACGGTGAACTGTTACTGAGTCATTTTTTGTCTCACAACTTTTTAATCTAGGAAAAAGTTTTCTCTTTTTTTTTATTTTTCTGTCAGTTTAATTTGCCTTACGTAATTCTGATGAAGTCAGATACAAAGTTGTAACTCTAGCTGTTAGCGAACATTTGCTTTCCTGTAACTTTTTACTTGTCTCTCTTGTCAACGACTCAGTTGATATTTGAATTCTCTGCTTATTCTGTTTCAACAGCTTGCACTTGCTGTTTTACTTTCTCTCTTTCTCTTACTCTCACCAACATTCACATTCGCTGGGGTTCAATTCCTGCCGGATGTTTACGATTCTTTTTGTGCACTCTCCCTTTGGCACGATTTCTGTTTCAGTTTATGATTTTTTAACATCGTTTTTGAATAACTTTCCCCCTACCTCAGGTTTTCACTTACAAATACCTCCTAACCTAACCTAACCTTACAAATACATCACCAAGAGAGGACATTTTCTTTCTTCTCCTTGACTTCTCCATAGTAATCAGTCAGCCTGTATCTTTCACCATGTGACATTGTCAAAATACAAACAGAAAATTGACGAAGTGGCTAATGCATTCTCGCACCAATGAAGATCTCGAAGTGAAGTCATTGCAATCAACAGCTCGTATGTGTCCGTTTTTTATGTTGAAGAAACCTCGTTTTAATAATTTATATAATTTCATAATATTCTTATAATTCCTTTGTTTCACTTATTATTATTTTATTATTAAACAACATTATTCCATTCGTTCGCTATTTGATTAATTTCTTTTCCAGCACGTTCTTCATTGGTACCAAATTTCTATTAACTCTTAACCATCTAAACTCATTTTTTTGTGTGTCAATTTGTTTCGATTTTAATCAACTGATGCCTCATTTGTGTGGCAGGGATCTTTCCAACAATGTTTTCTTGAATATTTATCAATTCATCTCTCGATTTCTAAATTCAAATGATACAATTTCGAGAAGGAAGAAGGAAAAGTCAGGAGAATTTTAGTGTAGGGAAAGGCACACTGGCTGGAAGGATGCCTTGGGGGTTGCTGGCTCCCACAGGAGGAAGAGACTGACTGGGTAGCTGAAATTTTTGACTCGTTAACGCATCCATTCTCATTCGAGTCACGCAACTGATAATAGAAACCAAAAAGATACTTTATTCTACCCATCCACCCAGTGTTCGATCCCCAGCAAAAAGATGAACAGTAATTTTGTAGCAAAATCGGCTCATTCTCTCCGGAATATGGCGACAACCCTCTCCCTTGCAACCGCTTCCCGCTGATCTTCTGATGATCAGAAAGGATAGCTTTTGCTGGCTGAAGAAGTGAGAGTAGTAAAAAAGAGAAAGGGCAAAATGAGAATTTCGGAACTAAAACAAATTTTCTATTTTCAACCGAATTGGTCTGAGTGTCCAATTATTTTTGTCTTTTGTTTCGTATCTGCAAAATTTAGGAAGAAATGGACAAAGATAGGAGAAACAAAACGGCACTGGGAAGGTTAAAACTGAGACCAATTCAGTGCAAGTACTTCAGACCATCTTTAACATTAATAAATAATTCTTGGCATTTGTATTTTCAATTCTTCTTCTTGAACGATGTAATATTTATAAAATTACATATAAATTTATAAAAATATTTTATAATGTGCTTCCATTATAATAACATCGCCGTTGTGACATCACTCGACTGGATTTCCATGAGGTTTTTGTTATAAATATATTTGTAATTCTACTAAAACCAGAAGAGAGCAACCGAGATGATCGGCCAAAAACTTTCACCCGGGCGTGAGCATTTATTTCCGCCGGAAGTGACGAAAACTAAATTTCCTCAGATTTCTAGAAAAGTCATAATTTTTTTCCCGCGCTTTTTTTATTTTAAAATGAAAGGAATGGAAGACCAGCAGACAAAGTGCGATTTTTCAACGGTCATGTAAATTTGAAAATTTGATATTTTTATATGCGTTTTCAGACATTTTGAAAAATAGTTTTATAGCCTGGGGCCCTTTGCTTTCGGGGCCCGTTGCTGCTGCGACTGCTCCCTGCCCCGGCTGTGCTTTAATGGAAATATAAAGTTATATTAACTCTCCAGTTGACGCTTTTGCATTATTTCCCTCTGGTTGACGTAACTTTTATGTGTGATATACAGGTTAATGGGTATCATACGTGTACATTATAACCATATTCACCCGTCAAAATGTTTCGCTGCCGTTATTTGACGTTTTTCCTCACCCATTTATATCATGATATCAACAAACGATAGAATGATTTTTCTTTGGCATCTTTTTCTTCAGCTAGTAATCGTCCTTCAGGACAAAAAGGAAAAAGGTTCAGTTCAATATTAAGTTGCTCTTCGTGTGAGAATCAAAACTTAGATTTGTCGCATTTTAATATCCGTAATAAATACTGTAATTTTTTAATAAGCATTAAGCAAATATTTAACAATAAACATAATAACAATCGAACATCATTCGATATTTATTATTACAATTTGTTTTTACTATTTCTGTCTTAAGTTGAGTTAGGAATCTTTTTTGCCTTAATTCAAAACAATATCCCAAAAAATTTAGAAATTTAAGCACAGTTTTCTTCATTTTGAATTTCTCTTTGTGGTCCGAGTTGACGTACTGGGGGTTTTGTCGTTTTCCAACATCAACTTACTCCTATTGCTATTTCCTCAAATCCGACTTCTTTTTTATTTTCCTTCTTTTCACTCATGATTACTACTCAACAATTTAGTTAACCCCGTCCGCAAGTCTGGGAAATTTCCTTCCTTTCTGGATTACGACCCTTTTGCCTGTTTGTCTGGGACGTGAAAATTATTTACCGACCGGATGGGGAAGAAACGTGGCAGAAGAGCCAAGTTACTTCCGTTTTGATGGCCTCAAGGGTAGTTTTTTTCACCCCGTCGTGTCCAGTCTAATTGGGTATTTTCCCAGTCCGGCGTGAATGTCCAGACGATTAATCGGAAACGACGGGATGAAACCCTTCGGGCGCCAGAATTTGAAAAACCAGTAAAGGGAATAAGAGAACAATTTCATTTGGGTAGTGACAATGGACGGCATGTTGATTACACAAGTTCATCAAACAGACGTAATACTTTTACTCAACTCTCGTACATCGACGCCATTTTCTAGTGCTTTAACTTTATATCTTCTTTTATTCCGATCATAAAAATTATCATCTGCCCAATGGTTTATTCCCCGTTACTCATCACCAAAAACTATGGGAATTTCTTCCATTAGAAAATTTGGACTTTTCTTTCGCTTTCTTTTACATTTTTGTAATGCGAATGTAGAAAAATTGTTGTGTAGTTATAGTATTTATACATATTTCAAATTATGAGTTCACTTTAATATAATTCACACCTGTTTGTATGTTTTCACGCATTTTCTTCTACACTTTTATTTTTCACCATTCACTAACACTCTGACTGGCTATACGAGTAATGTCACATGTAGAACACAATATTCTTTTGGTTTATTATTATGTAATATGAGACTATGCGACATATATTATTATATATTTTGCGCTAAAAAAATTCATTCAAAGCAGCACAACAAACCAAGTGTGACAAAACCAAAGTTTTGACATAAATCACCAAAATTTAAATATTGAAATACCACAAGGATGTGGTGCGGTGTTGTGCTCACATGTTCCTTCGACTTATTTTGTTACCCTTAAGGGTCGGTAGAAGTGGATTGACAAGATATGGAGGAAGAAGAAAAAGGATATGAAGAAGTCGATGGGAAAAATGCAAAACTTCCTGACAGAATCTTCACCTTGGAATTGGTACGATGAAAATGAAACGTCTAAATAATTCAGTATCACCCTTACTTTCACCCAATTTCTGTTTTTCCCTCTCTAGTTATTCTGCTTTGTCTATTCTTTCTGGTTCTCTCTTACTAGGTTTTATACTATATGTATTGCCGTTAGGTTTACAGTAGTTAGTGCCTTTGTGCTTAAGTACCTCTGTAACTTCAAAAGGGTTCTTTTTCAAGGACATGTCTCAACTTCTGTTACGTAAGTCTCTGTCATAACCAAAACATATTTTTACAGTGTAAATAATGATTATTATTTATATAATTATATTAATTTCAATATAATAAACTGAAATAATGAATTACTAGTTTTATATTTATGCAATGTGCCATTAAAAGTTTGAATATTTTTAAGAAGGGTACAATTTGAAACAATTAGAAAAACAGGAAAGAATGAAAATCACATAAAAATCAAAATCAAGCAAATAAAATCACATAAATAACATAAAATTTATTATAATAATATATATATAATACTGGTTAATAATACTGAAAAAACGATAGTGCAACAGTACCAGATTTAATATATTTTGCACGAATTATTCATCAGCAATTTCTTTACATATTAAAACATACACTTGTTTATTAATGAGAAAATTTCATATGAAATGACACTGAAAACGCAGCAGTTTATTGTAAATTCAAAGAAACTTGATTTCGAAGACTCGGATTGTGAAAATAATAATCTACCTACTGTTTGTTTGCGACAAGAGAATACACACACAGGAACACACTTTGATGTATTTCTGCCCACATATTGTAACGAAGGTGGAGGACGGTTTAAGACTGAAAGTCAACATCTAATGCCTTGGAGGGTCGCAACCGAAAATTAGAGCGGATGTAGCAAAATAAATTAACGACGAGGATGGGAATAACCTTTTCCTGTCAACAGCGGATAGAAGAAGAGAGAGAGAGAGAGAAATTTGGATAGAGAAGGAACGATATGTGTAATGAGTAACACTTAAGTAAAAGTTTCATGGAAAGCATTAACGACTTTCGATGAAGGAGCAAATGAAAAGTTAATGAACGACGTTTCGAGGCGAAAGAAACTTCTGCTGGTTCCGGCAGATATAAATTCGGACAAAGTTTGTCATCAAGTGAAATTTTCCACGAGGTGAAGGCTCTCTCTCCTCCATCCAACATACTTGCCACGTGCTCAACACTTTTTAATTCATGCCTTTGGACAAAAAAGTCTACACAAAAAAATTAATTGTATTCGACAAAGATTTTTACGTGAAATTTATTTCCTTCACGAAAAAAAGTTGGTGGTGCCGCTTACCTATCCAGTTCAAATATATTATCATACTATTGTGAAATACAATAATACAAATAGTATGAAAGTCCACCATTATCCATAAAACTAAATAACTCCGGAGTGAAGAAAAAATTTATCGATCACGAACGTGGAGAAAGAGAATTAGGAAGTTAGAAATTAAGTTGTTAAGAAACTAGGAAAATAGAAGTTTTCCTTCGAAGTGGAGAAGAAAGAAGACAGTCAAAGTCTGTCACTGTGTGACAGTTTAACCTGTTAAAAGAAATCAGCGACAGAGTGAAAAATTGATTATGGGAAAACAAAAGGAAACAACAAGAAATCTCGGATGTCGAGGGCAGAGGGTGAAAAGGCAGAGCATCCCTTAGAGTCTCACCCCCAAACTTAAAGGCTGCCAATGACACAAAGAATTTGGGAAAACACCTGTTGAATTTTACAGAGTCCGGCAGCCCGTCAGGAATTTCAAAAAGATTTCGTTTCTCATCTGCTGTCGTTCTGCTGCTGGAATTGTTTCTTTGAATTCTGACAACTCAGATATTTTTTGTACGACACGAGTACTGCTACATCTTTGTATTTGTAGTACTTCTGTATTCTTTTCTTTTGATTAAGTACATTCAAGGACCATAAGAACTATTTCTAACTTTTCTATTTCCATCTTTTTCTTTAATTTGCATTTTTGTCAACTTTCTCTTGTTTCTAAATTTATTTTCCCTCTCAATTCAATTTGCTTTTCTCTTTTAACCTTACATTCGTCCATTTCTTACCTGGTTGTTTCTCTTTTACTTTCTTTGTTATCTTTCTGTTTATTCATTATTTGTTTTGGTTGTTTTAATACTAATTGAAAGGAATATTCGTTGTTCCTTAGCAAAACATGTTATCATACTTTTTGTATCGTCCAAATTAAATTGCTTGTAACATATTTATCTGTTACTCTTTGAGGTGTTTCCATTATTACTTATTACATGATTCTAATTGTAAGTACACTGTGTAAGCTCGCCAAATCTCATCATTAGGAAAATCTCATTTCTGCAAGTAGATCGGTGTCCTCAAAACTCCCGTCACAACGGCGGCTTTAAACCACGGTTTCTTCCAATTGAATTTGCATTTCCTCTTCCAATTAGATTCAATGGTATTTACCCGATTCGTGATTCTAATTTTAATTCCAAAAGCGGATTAAAAGTAGTTAGATCAGAGGAGAGATGCGGTTCTGTACGTCGTGCTCCTCCAACTCTCCTAGGAAAATCTTCAATTGTCAGATCAGATCGACTTTGACTTTTGCTGACATAAAGACTGGACCATTTGCCGAAATATGAAAAGACTGACAAGAACAAGGAAATGGCTTCCTTTAATGAGAAGCGAAGTAGTCGATATCAAGCTGTTTCGGTCTCGTTTGTCAGCAGTAGTTGTGAAAGTCGTGACAGTAGTTCGCACCCAGGCGTTGATTTATTAAAATAGCAATTCATCTTATGACAACGAGCTAAAAACTGTATACATAAAAATGCAACGAAACCCAACGTTAAATCATTTAAATAATACGTTAGACCAGGCGTTTTTAAAATCTAGACTAAATAGAAATACTAAAATTAAAAGCTAAAAGTGCAAGACTTACTGTACGAAAGAAGATAGGAAAAAAATACAAATGAAAAGGTATCGAACAAGAATTTCACGACGCTGACTAAGAAAAACAGGGAAACTGGTGGAACAGAAAAAGAATCAGCAGACGACCTCTGCTACTGTTTCTGAACTTCCACGTCGGCAGCTTAACGTGAACAAAATTTAAATTTTTACTTTGAGTCGATTGGTGGGCGTCGACTTAAAAAGCGGAAATGCTCTTTTTTTGGCGGGAAGTGGCGCATTTGTAACGAAGATTCAAACGGAGGTGGCAGCGTCGTTCACTCTCATTCTCACCTTTTGCTAAAGAATGATGGCCCTCGGAAATTGCAAAGTTTTATGATGTTGTTCAACCCTTTCAGGAGCTTTTAAAGCCTTTTTCCTTTTTATTCTAGAGGCCTTTCAGATTTTCCGAACCTGCAACCTTCCGTGACCTTCTTGCTCTTCGACATTGCCTGTCCTATACTACAACCGTCATTTGTTACATTAGATCGTGACTCTTCGCCCAATAACCGACAGCGTACACACTGAAGACTGAAACATTACAAAACAGTAGGAAACATTAAGGATGTTATGAGATGCACTCGTAACAATAAAGACAACATTATACCACATGAAATAACCATTCATAATTATTGGGAAAGGGCGCATCAGTAAAAATTTAAGAAAAAAAACAATCTTCATCCATAAACATAGAAAAAATGTTGCGATCAGTCACTACACGTTGCTTTTATAGTATTCCTGAATAGAACTAAAAGAAGAAAGAATAAATTTGAGTAGAATGCGAGTGGCAATGGAAACAGTTAGATGTGCAACAAGGGCAACTACGGTAAAAGAAAGTGACAAAAAGAAATTGAAATAAGTGGAAGTAGCAAAAGAGGGTTGTGTGGCGGAGATTCATCGTCTGCTAGAAAGTCGTCTGCTCGGTCATTTGTTTTCTTAATGGTCGACTAATTTATTACTTGGACTATCTTTGCTTGATGAAGTTGTTTAAACCTTAAAGACAAATACTTTATTGTATTCCAATACAATGAGTAATTGATATTGTCTCCATTCCGTTTCATTTCCGGTTTGCCCATATCCTCTTTTTTACCACTTCCGGTCGTTTTTCATTCGCCAAGTCCGCCATTTCTATTCCTTCGATTTCTCCATTTACATCAGTCATTCCTTTTCCGTTTCTTATATTTATATTATTTCTTTCTTCTTTTTTCTCCAATCCCCCTGCCATCGTCTTCGTTGCGAACGAAACCTTCACCCTTTCTCTTTTCCCTTTTTTTCTCATCCTTTTTTATCCCATCCCAAGTTTTTTATGCATCGTTTCGTTCGTTTTCCTTTTCTTTGAACTTTTCTTTCGCATTGTTTTCATTTTAGATTCAATAACAAAGCAGAATTGATCAGCTTATCTGTATATATTTTATCTTTTATTTGTTTAAAGGCGCGTTTTTGTCTGTTTACCAGGGGTAACCTGTAAGTGTTGGACAGCGAACTGCAGTTTCTGAAAAATTTTTTATTTTTTTTTGTATTCTCTGTTTCTTCGTCATTACACTACTTCGGTTATTTGTACTTATTGCTTTCACTTTGTCCTTCATTTATTTAATTTTTTTTTTATTCTTTTGTTTATTTATGTAGAGGTTTTATTTTCCAGTTCCAACTTCTTTTTTTTATTCTTTATTTCTGCGACATAATTTGAAATACACATCTTCATTCTTCTGCTTATTCTATTTGGTGTCTTCTTTATTGTTTTGCGTGAGGTAGGTCGCCACATTCCCCGCCGACTTGATTATTTCGAATCGTCCTAATGTCGTGTTGCTCATTAACACTGTTAATTGTGTTTTATATATTTCTTTTTTTCTCCAACCGTCTTATTCTCCCTTCTCCCAAAATACTTCCATTTCTTCACAGTATTCTCTCTCTTCTAATCCAACGAGGCTTTTCATTTCTTCCTAAGTGTTTTCTTTTATCTCTCAGTCTTCATCCATCCACCGCCATGTCTTTGTTTTTTTTTTCTTAAATTCGTTTATTTATCACCGGATCAACTCTCTCTTGGGGAATGACCGTCATCCCTTTGACTTCATAATTAATGTTTCCCAGATTAATAGGCGGATGGTTTTGATCAGTTTCTATCTTACTCGGTAATTTATTATTTACAATGATCCTTTCCGTTTCGAAATCTCATTCTGTTTGGTGAACTATAATTCTTTAAAATAATTTCATCAGAGTCTGTAACTTTCAGCTTTCAATTTCCGTTTCTCGTCGATTTTTGTTTTCGTCTGCAAAGCAAACTTTCTTGTGGTGATGTACAACCATTTTGCCGTGCTTTCCCTCCCGACATCCGTTTCCCTTATATTACTTTTTATTCGGCTGGAAATATTTGTTGAACTCTTGTTTTTGTTGGCTCACAAAGAATTGTGACTTTGTGAAATGTCCTCCTCCACCTCCTCCTCCGCTCCCCCCCCTCCAGGAAAACAACTGGGTCCTGAGAAATTTCTGGCTCAACTGGAAAATTCTCGTTTTCCCATTTGACCTTTTCCAAGTCTTTGTTTAACAGTTTATTATTGTAGCCGGCCATTATTAACACCTTTACAATTATCAGTGTTATTTTAGGCTTTAAATTAACGAAAATATAACAGGTTAATGTGAAAGTTGTGATTTCAAATGCTTCTCGAATTTTAATTTTTTATTCCAGTCTTTCGAACATTAATCTTTTTTAAAGCCCAAGAAAAATATGTAATTCAAACCCCGCCTGTTGGGACAGGTCGTGGAGTTTGTGTGACTCGAACCCACGAAAAAACCTAGAGGTACCCTTCCACCCAAGTTTTTAAGGAATTCGCTATGTCCGCAGCTACTTTAAGCGTGAGCTAACCTTTTTACGACATCAAGTGCCGGTTGGCGCTATTCTACCTCGGAGACAACTTGGAGGAGGAGGGAGTACAGGAAACATGTTTTTAAGTCTAGAACACGGCCTCCTAGAAACTATACAACAGAAGTACACCACAACTCCCAGCCACTTTCTGCCTTTTAGTCGCCTCTAACGACACCCCGTGCTTGGGGTGTGCAAAGTGCACAGCGGAAAATTCCAACATTCCAACATTCACCAACTTGTTCAAAAAATTTATATTTTTTATTTCTTTTGCACAATGTCATTGCAATTTGCTAAGGTTTCGTTAATTTAGTACCTACATTTAGCAAGAGTTTAAATAGTCTATTTATGTTCTTAATAGATACATTATTTTGTGATTCACTCAAATAAAAATTCAACCAACATTATTGCTTGAATTTTTGGAGTGTTTGCCTTCTTGGAGTGTTTGAAAGCTGATGTTTTATGTTCATTACCCATTAATGCTTTACGGTAAATAAACAAAAAATTATATGAATAAAATTTAAAACAAAGAAGACAAGTCATTCGAGTAAAAAATTGAAATGCACGATTGATTTTAGTGGTTTATTTTAACAGATGTGCAACGACCTCTAGAAATCATTGCTTTAAAAGCTAATGAGCGTGAAAACTATTCTCGAATATTGTCTTAAACACATTCTCCGGTTATTATTGAGGATTAAAGTCTAGGCTTTAGAAATACAAATGATTGTGGTTGTTTTACAAAAGGTTTTAACTGTGGAATTTGTGTTTTTATCTTTCTCTAACCAAGATTTTACTCTTGTGAGTTTTGGTTGAAGACATAGTTAATTTGCTTAAAAATTAGTTTGTAATAATAATGTATTATTCATATAATAACTGCAGACAACATATACACGGGCCTTGCAGTCACTGTCGTGTATTTTATTGTTCAATTAATAAAAATGTGCAAATGAAGAGTTCCACGGATCAGGTGTGTAACAGACAGGCCTGAGACAGGACCGAAAAAGTTTGCTCCATGACACCGTCACCCACACGAGACTTTGTAATCGTCTTCTTCAATTCGAAATCATTAATAAAATTTTTAGTTAAAGAGATGTATCTTTGTCTTTAGTAGGAACACACTAGAAGTTTCCTCCGAGTGTCACAAGCATACGGGTAATCAATACCTCAAAGTATTAATAAAATTTAAATAAAAGATGACGAAGAATAGAAAAGTATTAGAAATTAAAAAACTGAATTAAATTTTCTGTTTGGTTCACATTAAAGAGACTCAAAAGCTACGGGTCTCGAAAGGTTCAAAAAAAGTAAAGGAAAATCCATCCGTAGGTTTGCTTGAATCTTTGGTACCTTTCCTCTGATTTTCATGATGTTAAGATTATTAAAAAGGGTCAAAAATTATAAGTTAACTTTTAAGGCTTGATCCTTTTAAACTTTCAGCGTTTTTTAAACTATATAAAAGCTTTGTTCTCTTTTTTACCTTTTCCCGTTTTCATTCTGAAGAACTCGTCTTGTGACTTGCTGTTGAGAAGGAGCAACAGTAACTATAAAAAGCAAAAGCTTTGTGTAGTTACTGTTAGTACAACTATAAGATCTCAGTCCTCTCTCAATTATCTCTCAATCTCTATTATCTTTAGTAGAAACTTTTGAAATTAGCAACACGTTTTAAAACAATTAAAATGAATTAATTGCAAAGTACAATTATCTAAATGGCGAGAAAAGTTTCGTTTTTTCTGCTAGTTCCGTGCCAATGAAACCAACCCCGGGGTAGCCATGACGCCTTTCCTTCGTCATTTCTGATTCGACTACTTGAACTTCCGTTTTAATAATTGGAAGTTGCGAAAAGAGGAAATGTGGCAAATGGGGGGCACAAATTTTCCTAAATGACGTCTCAAAACTTGAAAATGTCGCACATAATTAGTTTTATACTTGTGAGAAAATATTAAATCTACATAATTTGGCCTCTTGGAACAATTCGAAATTTCACGAACATCCTCAATAACTATTATTTGATATTGCTTTTTATTAAAGTTTGGAAAATAACAAATTAACTCTGACCGGTGCAATGAGTTTTTAAAGGAAAGAAAACAGAAAAAGTGGAAAGAGAAGTTGTAACATTCGTAGTTCACTAAAACAATCTCATCACACTACTTCTTATTTATCGATTTGTGACACGTTTGGTTTTACCGACCGAGATTTTTTATTCTTTCCATGTAATTCACAATTACACGTGTCTGTCTGTCTGTCTGTCCTTCGATTCTCCTTCCGCAACGATTTGCACTTTCCTCACCCTCACCTAAAATGTCGCTGATGGAATTTTAAACGGAATAGAATTTAAATTTTTGAACAAAATTCAGCGAATAGCTGAAACATTTCCATTTCCTCTGTTTTTTACTTTCTTTCTTTGTTTTTTTCTCATCCTGTATTTTTTTAAGTTCTCCTTCTCTTTCTTCCCACAACCATTAAAAAAAGGGAAATTGCCGAGCACACAACCTGAAAAATCAAATACTTGAAAGTAAGATGAACTCGTGAAACCTAAAATTTTTGTTTTACATAAAAACTATTTTATAACAGCGTAATTTAATATCGCGGGTAACGAGTACCTGAGCAGACCGACTGATTTTTTTCTCTTAGTCAGGTACATTGGTACAATACTTATAATTTGATAGCAAATAAACTTCATTTGGAAAACAGCAGTTTCATTCACCAGAGGCCGAATGCCAAAATAAAAACTTTTTATTTTACATTTCTTTTATTTTCGACCGGTTTTTCCCCAGGGGTTTTGTATTGTCAGTCACTTTAATTCCGTTTAATTGGATTTACGAAATGCTTAATTTGTACAAATCGATCTTTTTGTTTTGCAATCTAATATTTCCAAACTATAGACAAAAAAAATGATGAAAAATAACTAAAAAAAAGTTTTTAAGCTTCGGTTTTTGTGATTTTCAGGGCTGGCTAATCCGCCGCCTCCGCCGCCATTGATCTTTTAGATGGGGCCCACTGCCAGTTGAGTCCAATTCCACGTTCATTTGTATCGAAAAAGGACATTGCGTGCTGTCGTGTGGTCGGCAACAGCAAAAACAGTAGGACTGCCTCGAGCATTTGAATGGTAGTTTGTGTTTCGTCCTCGGAGTTGTTTGGCACACCGGAAATCGGCTTGGCTACCATTTCCGGTTGTTTCCGGAAATTTCCTTTACCGCAGGCACCCGCAGGCGGACATTTGTCTGTTGGCCGCGGGATCCTCAGGTTGGAAAAGCGGGGCTTCCCGCACGTCTTTCGACCAAACCGCGCAATTTGTTATTTTGTCTCATTGCACATGAGGGTTTTCCGTTTCCGCGGTTCACGCGGTTATTTAATAAGACAAAAGGCGGTCTGCTTTTCCGCCCACGATACTAGATAAAACTAGGAACTAGATAAAACCCAGGTGAGAAAAAATTAGAATAATTCATCGTATTTTACGAGCGAGGCTGAAACCTTCGGGCTTTCTCATATATCACTCGCTCCAATTTTCAGGACGGGTGGCGGTGGGATGAAGCCGTGAGAAAGGCAGACTGGAAATGCCACAGGTGACAAGCCTTCGAGACTCTCTGATCTGTGCAAGTCAAATGAAAGAAATAGAGGAGCTAAAAAAGAATGGGAAATCTTTTAAAGAACGGAAAGGCGAATGTTACCAAAATACCACAATCTGCCATCAAATAGACCAGAAAGTGGAAACTTTGAAACCGTTCATTTACAATATAAACGATTGTTCATTTCGAAGTATTTAGTGATCAATCTTTGGAAAATATGCCTGATTCTCTCAATCTTTCTCAGGGAACACATAAAAAATTAGAAAACAATACGTGCCGAACGCTAAAGCAACATCTGGAGCATATTGAACCATAACTTCTCTCTCTCTCTCTTTCTTTCTCTCTGAAAGTCTTAGGAAAAAGCAGCAAGAGCACACTTGCACGCATACACCCCCAAAAAAATTAAACATCTCAGAAAGGAGGAGAATATAATGCACAATTAATTTTCCTTAAAATTACTATTCAAAATAAACTGAAAACTTGGAAAATACAGAAATCAGAACAATTAATATCATTAATTTAATTTAATGTATTCAATCAACAGAAAAAAACTTGATATTAAAATTCAGATTTTTTTGTAGTTGTTACAAGATACGAAAAAGTTAATTAATTCGAAATAATTAATTGTAAAGAATGTACATCCCCTCTTTTACAAAAATAAAAACTAAAGTAACCATTTTCACTATAAAAACAACTATATAATAATAATCATTATTACTAAGTAATTTATTCGCTTTTAATTCGCTTAATAATTCAAATATTACCAATACATACTATTTTGTACTAACACATATACTACACAACTGTATATTAACACATTAATATACTACACATAATTAAGTATATCTGAGAATGTATACCACGTTTTATTGGGTGATTCCTAAATACGTGGAATTTAACTGGTAGCGAATAAATGTCAAATTTAACTTTATTAAAACTATTAAACGATAAGCCCCCTAGAACGAGGAACAAAATTAAACAATCCTAGAATAGTCAAAAGTTCTATGAATCAGAGAACGAACCACAAAGGTATCTCCCTAGCGTCAGTGACAAGCAAAAATTTCTTGAATTCCAAACAGGAGGTTCAATGGGCCGCAGTAACTGGAAAGTTTTGACTGAACCTTTGGAAAAGGTTGCTCGTGTCCATAGGGCAAATTGTCAAGTTGAAAAATATCTGTACATATCTTAAAGCCAGGGACGAGAAAGACGACTGCTATCTACGAAAATATCTGGCACGACCCAAAAATCAGAGTTCTAACTGTACTAAACGACAGAAAATTCGAGTTCAGGGTCAGAATCTGAGGGGAAGGATGAAATTTACTAGTGAAAAAATCAGTAACGGATTTTAACTAAATTGGAATCATCACTAATCGTCTAATTATTAACTATTTTCTTATTATTATTCTATTTAGACATTAGGCGAGTGTTTCAGTAGACATTAATTAAAATGAAATATTGCTTAGGGCAGTTTACAGTCTTCTCTTTAATTGACTGTTTTTGTGGAAGCAGAATTTAGTTTTTAGAGCTCACAAGTTCCCATGTACGTAAATTTTTTAGAAGTTTCTTAAAATTTATGAAAGTTATTTATTATATATCTTTCTTAAAATGTCTGTTTAGAAAAGTTTCCATTAAATGGAATTGGATAATTGTTTCATATTTCGACTTTTCCTACAATAATATAGTTTTCCTAGTAATTTCTTTGAGTACCAGAATAAAAAGGCCAAGTACCATTTTTTGTCTAAACCACACTCGTGAAGAAAATAGAAAAACTAAAAATCTATTCTCGGAAGGTTTGCTTTCTTAGCGAGTAATGCAATTAACTCACACTCATCTGACTGTTTCACCTGAGGATTTTCTATTTTATAAATAAATAGATGATTCTGTTTCAAAATCTAATGTCTGGAAAAAGGAATTCGTAGAGGAATTAAAAAATCAAGATACTTCTGGAAGGAAAAGAATACCAAGAATTGTGGTAAGAGCAAAAAACCAACAAAAAAAAACACCTGAAAATCTGAAAAGGTTTTGTCACAGTAAGGCGCATAGTAAGAAATATTTGGCTAGACGTCTCTTGTTGATGACCAAAGAATCCGATGGTGTGAAAAGAACCAAAATTTTGAAAAAAAAGAGGCTCCTTAGCGGCAAACCTTCGAAAGTAAGAGTTACAAACTTGTTTATTTCACCTACGAATTACTTGCTTGTCAGGTTAATCATTGAAATATCTAGGAGGCACCGTCGCGTCAGATTGTACAGATTCACCAGAGAAAACCTTCCGGATATTCGCTTGCCTGCCAACCCTTTCGTCAAACTTTTCAATTGAACATGAATCAAAATTGCTTTCAATGATTACATTCTATTGTGAAAATACTCAGAAGCGTGACAGGTGGAGACACCAGCAGCATTCGTCAGACAAACTAGAGACTTTGGTTTTTAAACTTCTGTGAGAAGGAAGAGGAGCAAGACCTAGAAGACACAGGTTGCCAGGTAACCAACAAGATAGATTTCAAATTTGTTTCTATTCTTCTTCAAGTTCTTCTCTTTACTTCCTCATTGCCTCCTGCTTCTTCCCAGTTGTCTTTTGTGTTTCTGTTTCTTTTCTGTCTTTCTGTGTTTACCCAAAACCGATTTCAATTTTAAGAGGTTAGGACTTGTTCAGGTGAGTTTTATCCTCCCCTTGCCTTACACGGTGCCTTGTCTTGTGTCGACGCATGATTTCAGAGAAAGTTTCACCCCCGAGGAAACCCTTTTGTTTGGCAGGTAAAGAAGAAAGTTTTCTTATTAACGTGTGACGCGGAAAGTTTGGTGGTTTTCAGGTAGAGGAAACTATGCCAAGAGTTGTCTAATTGAGCACCAAAAACAATGTGGCATAAGTTCAAAGGGTCTGTGTATACATGGTTTCTGATGATTACGGTAAATTGAGAGTTGATGGCAGCAACCCTTAATCTTTCCTCTTAAGGGATGTTAATTTAAGAAAGTCAAAATCACAAAGTCGAGTCTTCGACCAATTTTGGTTCTTTGTATTTTGGCGTTTAATAATTTATGTGATAGAAAATTATTTTTTTCCTAGTTGCATTTTTTCTTCCCTCGGCCTGTTTTATAGCTACTATAGTACTACGATAAATGTGTAACGTCGGGACGTTGTGCGTGGCCGTGGAGGAATCCTAATCAATCATCATCATCTGTTTCTCTTCATTTCAGTGTCTCTACTCACTCTCATTATCACTGTTATTATCATATCTCCTTCTTCACGTACAGCCTATGTAACTTTCATATTTCTGATTATTCTATTAAATAGAGTACACATTTTTCCAACAACCCCATCACTCTTCGTAAATTTTGGTTGTTCAGTGGTTATTGTTAACTCCAACTTGTAAGAAATCAATATAGTTATAAATAAAAAAAAAATACAACTCACCCAAATTGTTCGGCAGAAGGAAGGCTATGGAGGCCATTGGAATGAAACAATGCAGAAACATTCCTGATTTTGTGACTTCACATTATTTATTCATCTGAAATAATATAAAACGGAAATCACTTATTATATTGAATTAAATAACAATCCCACATCCCCCATGTACCAAGAAAACAGGTTGAAGAGGACTCCTTTGGCCATCTCTCTCACTCTCTCAACTCCCTCCCCGCTCTCACTTCATTTCCGGTTCGATTTTTCCAGATCAAAAAATATAAAATTCAACAGATTTTAATGAAACCTGAGAGATGCGATTAAATTTCTACTAAAAACTAAAATGTGTGACACGAGGCGTAATTAATAATAAAATCCATTGTGTTAAATCTCATAATTCCTATCGAGTTGTATGTATGATAATAGAAATATATGTAAGTATAGCTGAAATAAAACAAAAGCTCGCACTCATGAAATTATTTTACTTTCCTCGTGTCTAGAAGTTAAGAAAAAAATTTTTGTTAAGATATTTATGAAAATAAAAATAAGGTTTGAAATGGAGGTTTGGAATTACAAACTAAAACTGCTGCACTTATTATGCATAAATAGAAGAGAAATAAATAAACGTGAACTTGTTAGACGTATTTGTACGATTGCAGTGGCAAATTACGTTTGCTTAACTGCATTGCTACAGAATGGATATGCTGCTCTTCCGTGGTAATCTCTTTCATCGGCATTGCATCTGATAAACCGTTAAGTAGACTTGAGAAAAAAAACAATAAGAGAGTCAGTCCATCCATCAATTCAAAATGCCAGGTATCATCATGAATATTTAAAACGACTTGGCTAGAAATGAGTTAGGAGATGAAAGGCAGAAAGGTTGAGTTTCTTTTTAAAACCTTATTCTTAAAAAGTCAAAAACATCTCAGCTCACATCAGGGGAGTTGAGACTACTCGATCATGTTAAATCACCTTCGGTACGAAAATGGCTCAATAATTGAGTCATTTAGGTGTCAAAAGGGTGAAAATGATAAATTGAAGTCATCAAAAGCAGATACGATTGAAGGTGCCAGTAAGAAGCAGAAGAAGAAGATGAAGACCAAGAGGAAGGAAAAATGATGAAGAATGGGAAATATCTCAGAGAGAGAGAGAGAGAGAGAGAGAGAGAGAGAGAGAGAGAGAGAGAAGCGAGAAACCACAGCAAATCGATCGATTTTCATGAAGCAAAAAGTTAAAACAGAATTTCTAGCCGGAAAAATAGGTTTTAGCACCTGTACATTAGTGATTAAAATACTTAGAAAAATTACTGGTTACTGTCACTTGAAGTTTTATTTTTTACTTTATTATGCCTTTCTAACTTCATAAAAACAATATATAATTTTATTAGGAAAAAACTGAGAGCACAACTTAAAACTTGGAGTTGATAATTTTGCCATTGCCTACTTATCACTGTTACGTAAAATTCGTCCACATTTATTTATTTATTTATTTATTTTTCAACGAAATCTCTTAATTCGTGTCTTTTCTCCTGGTTACCTTTCCATTCGCTTCAACCCTCTATCTTTTCCGTTCAACCTCATTACCTCTTTTTCAGGTTTCTCATTGAGTTTCCCATTCTCCGCCGTAACTTCAGTGGATTTGAGCTTGTGATCGATGTCACGAAGCTTTCCGATTTCCAATCCGATTTCGTTTAACACAAACTCTGTTTTTGGTGGAGGATTTCTGCCTCCCTCTCCGTGGGATGGCTGATGGTGCTGATTCCGACTCAGCTTTGAGTGGATAAAGCAATCCAGTTAAATTTAACAGGGTTCGGATGGTGGGCACGCTTGATTCGGATGCTTGGGCCCTAAGCTAAAAGGATTTACATATATACATTTCGGTTGAGTCCAAGTGCTTCATTTGATTTCATTTTTCTCGGGTGACAGAGCCTTCCTTCAGACAGAGATGAAGAGGACCCAGCTTCTTTCTGAATGATTGCGGATTCTGCGATTGAACCGACCGAATCAACCGATAACATTTTGATAAATTCTGTTCAACTGAGGTTTTGTCTTTTCCTAAGGGTTTTCCGCTCGTCGATTTGAGCCTTTTGTTTTCCTTTCCTTTGCCCATTCTTTTTCTACCTCAAAGGTTTTCACGTTTTGAACTGCACAATCAGTTTTATACCACGCCGTGGTCTATTTTTGCCTTGTTTGACCTGCGAATCAGGTTGTTTGAGGTTTTATTTCTTTACTTTTTGTCCATCAAAAACAAATTTTATGGGGGCCTGTTACCTTTAAAAGCATACAATTATTTTAATGTGAATTTTGTAACAGAACATTCCCAGTCGTGCTGTTTTGCAACTTTGGGTCTTGTAAGATTGTATTATCCTAGTAATAAAATTGTCGTCTATGAATAGTTAAAACCAAATTATACTAACTTATTTATCATATTAACTAAAGTGATCGTTTAGCAAGACTCGGATTGTGAAAAATTAAAAATGTGAAAGGTCCTACTCGTGTAAAGGATTTTTCTGATTATTGAAAACCAAAATATTTGTCATGACGTAATGAGCAATGAAAGCACCACAAGTACGTAAAGTACTAATTGTTATAATCCTAAGCAATCGCACACTGTCGTAATACTCCAATTTTACTGACCAACCATTATAGACTCTAGGCGGGCCAAGGTAATTCAAGGCAGGTAAGGCTGGGTAAGGCTATTCTCCTTCGACGGAGGCCTTCGCCTACCTAGCCAAATAATTTATTAACGATACGGTTGTATTTGATTATATAACATTCGTTATTTCTTTAATATATTGAAAAATTGACCCGGACACTTTGAAAGTTTCATATTCACCTTACCTGCTGACCACTCACTAAGTCACTGCCCGAATTCACTGACTAAAATATTTAACAGAATGACCACTGCATGCTCATTGAACGAATCAAAAAATTTCCTGGTATTTCTTTGTGTGAAATCTTAAAAGTATAAATCGTTTTGTCTCTCAGGCATTGTCAATTCATGAGACCCTTTACGAATTGTCATTTTCAAGACAAATTTTTTAACCATTTCAAGAAGTGAATGAAGTAAAAAGAGAAACAGAAAAAGTTAAGTTGTCACAGTCTTAGTGAGATTATGCAAACGTGCGGGGCCCCATTCTAAACTCCAGAGAAGACAATTTGCCGTCAAATTTTGCAGAAAGCAGTAAAAGGAAAAAGAAAGGGTGAGAGTTGTGCTGAAGGAGGAAGGCCCTGGTCTGCCATTTCCGCAGAATTCAGGACCCAGGCAAATATTTCGCGTATTGTTTTCAGGGCCTAATACAATTGTTTCATTATAAACTTTCTTCCACTGTTGGGAGGGGGGAGTGTCCATTGCCAAAAATATAATGAGGCCAACAGAAGAAACCTTTTTGTATAGTTCGGGCTATTCGTAACCTTTTCACCTTTTGGAGCCTCAACACGCCATTGTTTTCCACCTGTTCGCCAAAGAAAGGTGTTTTCCCAATTTAAATTTTTTCCCAGTTTACTGCCCTTTTTGCCCTGTTTGCTTGAATGGCTTGACCCTGTGACCTGTACTGTTATTGCGTCACATATTCAACCTCAATTTCCCTTGTATTTTATTTTATTTTTATTATTTATATTAATTTTGCTTTAATGTGACAAATCAGTTTTCCTGCAGTTGTGGTTAGCGGTAATTTCTTTTATCCTTATTTCATTCATTGACCTTTTTCAGGAGTCATTATTTCTAACATTGTAATTTTCATTTTCCCTACAATTTATTTACTTGCTAACATAATTTTTAATGCAATAATTGTCTTACCTTTCGCACGTGACTAATTGAAAACCGGTTAAGCCATCTAAATGAATACATTCATGGGCGCTTGGGTACTTATGTTAGTACTCTTGTGTTACCTGTCTAGGGATGAGATTGAAATGTTTGCGTCATTTTCACTAAGCGCAAAAAGATGTCCGCAAATGTGTGATGGAGTGAAAAAATCTAAAGGAAGGTAAAGAAGCATACGAAATACAAGAAGTTCGCAAGGAAAAAGAAAAGCGCAGAAAAAAATGCCAAACAAAATAAAAATCTAAAAGACAAGTTGATTCAATCTGTGCATTTTCCAAACAGAACATTCCCAGATAAAATGAGAAATTCATTCTGTCATTCAACTGGGTTCCTCCCGAGCAGAAGTAAAGAAATCACATGTCAAATTCACAAGAGAGAAAAGGCAGACAATTTTTTTTTAAATAGGAAAATCTACTGCAAAGTCATCCTTTAAGAGAAGAAGAGAATCCATCAGAATTGGAATGAAAGTTTAGGCGAAAGTCAGACTACACAAATTAGACAAGTAAAAGTAGGCATTTTCCAAAATGGTAAAGCCAAAGAAAGAAGATGAAGAACAGAAAAAACCAAAAGAACAACAGCAAACGATAAACAAGCACGAATATAAGAAAATATTAACTAAGCCTTCAGTAAGTGACCTTAACCCTGGTCTAAAGATAAAGGAAAATGGACAATGAGAACCACTGATTGGTACTGCGATTTAAAGCGAGGAAGGTTTGTAGACTAAGTAAGAAAGCACACCATATGTAAAATTCAATGAAAATATTACATAATACAGTAAATAAACCATAGTAGAGTTAACAAATAAGAAATATATTATTCTAGGTATAGATTGGCACACCAGGTTGCCTCTGACGGTCGTCATTAAGCACTACAAAATAAAGGCCTAAAAAGGAAAAAAACACTGTTTAAGTAGCTGTTTAAGCAGTACTAGAGGATCAATCATTTTGAATCAGATCAGATCAAATTGAGCAAAAAAATCAAAGTAAAGATCCATCTCCAAGAATAAACCAAGTAGAAGAAAGTTGAAAGAAATTGACCGAGCTGCGTGAAAGTTTAATTGTCGAAAAATAGAAAAGAAAAAATTAGTAAAAGGCCACCTCAAGGCACCAAACACAACCCCCAAGAAAAACAAAGGGGAAAGAAGACGACGTCAGTTGGTCTAAAAGTCTAAAACTGGAGAATGAGAAACCGGAAACAGTTGTATTTCTGGTTCAGCGCGCCGCCCAACCGGTAAAAGCCGTCAGGAACATGATCAAATTGTATTTTGTTTTTCTGGAAAATCTCACATCTTTCCCAACATCAAAGAATTTTCCTTTTTCTCCTTTGTCCCCCGCCATTCGCCACACCGGTGCGATACGCCCGGGTACCTGTGGCCACCCACTCAAAGCCCCGCTATCAGAAAATCCTTTAATTTTGTCTTTCCTAAGAAGACTTCCGTCCTTCCTTGCGAATGAAATATGGGAAATACAACATGTGTTGTAGACATTCCAAGAGACTGATTGTGAATGTCGTACCACTGGAATTTCTGTCGCAGCTTTGCAGAATTTTTTTTAAATAAAAGGTCAGTG
Organism: Polyplax serrata; assembly: GCA_037055365.1. Classification (NCBI taxonomy): domain Eukaryota; kingdom Metazoa; phylum Arthropoda; class Insecta; order Psocodea; family Polyplacidae; genus Polyplax; species Polyplax serrata. The sequence continues at coordinate 28,927 of JAWJWE010000002.1, forward strand.
ACTTTTGACTCTCACCTTTCAGGTGTCTCCAGGTGGGACTGCTTGTTTTCTATTAAAAAGGGTCTGAATAAAATAAAATATTTTTGTTACTTAGACATAATGAAATTTCTAATCTGGCATTTGTAAAAAGTTATGTTTTTGCGCCTTTCATTCATCTGTTGAAGTTAAATCGTCCACTTTTTCTGTTGTTTGTGGTGATGTAGCGATTTTCTTGTATTACATGTCGAATGTTCTTAGTTACTTTTGGTTATTTTGTATTTACAATATTTTCTTGTATTTCCATAGTTCACCTTTGAGTTCAACAACTCAGTCCCTTTGAAAACTTTTCATCAAGTCTACACCCTTCGTCTGATCTATTTCGCTTGTCTATTTAATCACCTCTTCGGAATTCCGTACAACTCCAAATGCAGCTGCTCTTTCTTCTAGACCAGTCGGACATTTTAATTCACTTCGATTTCTTCCCGTCCCATGTGCATGTCCGTTCCGTCTGCTTTTAATTCTGCTTGAAAACATCACGTTCTCCTCTAATTTGAGTTTTTTTAGTTTGAAATGCGACGCGTTCGATGCACGAACGAACAAAAGTCTAACCTTTTTCTTTTAAGCTGAGCTTCAGGAGAAGGTTACTTCTTTCGGGGTGTTCGGCTGCTCAGGGGTTGAAACGGGTGATTTCACCCTTATTAATAATGTAGCAGACATGTCGCATGTGATGCTTGTCCGAACGTCCAATTCGATTACTACCCGGTTGGCTCTACTTCAAAATGTCTCACCGTCCTGTTAGTTTTGGCCTCTGTTCTGCTTACCTCCGCGTTCATCAGTCAACATTTTGACTGAATTTGTTCTCTCTCATTCAACTATTTATTCTTTCTACCTATTTCCAGTTTCATCAAAAATTTTATTGTAGGTTCAGTTGCTTCTAAAATTTTTATTTTTTACATTACTTTCAATCGGTTGTTTTTAAAATTTGTCTTATATAATGTCTTATTAAAATGTAATGCAATAGTTAAATATAATTTACTTAATTATATTTGAAATGTATTTAAAATAAATTTAATTTATTGAACGTAAATTTCAGATGACTGTAAAAGAATTACAAGCGTTTAACTGCCATACATTTTGATAAAATAAGATATTTTGTTAGAAATCTTTGCGAACCAAATTGTTTCTTCCTTTGTCTAGTGACAATAGCTTTTTAGTTTCAAACCATGTGAATGTATTATCTTTCAAATTTTGCACTTTTTATGATGGCTTTAATACTGGAGATATTCCCTCTCAAAATCAGAAACTCAACTGTTCAAACTGAAAAGACAACTTCCATCTTTTTGACTACTGGAAATTTCAATCTCTCAACTTCTGTTCACTCTCTTTCTTGTTTTTCAGACAAATGAAAACAATACAAATCACCCGGTGAAATTTCATAATTTTCCAAATCAATTTCTATTTTGTTTCAACGTAACTGGGAATAATTAAAAGTTGCAGACGGATTAATTGAAAACCTCCGCGGGAAAAGTTTCGGGAGTTTTTGAAGCTTTTAAACTCGGGGCTTCTTCTTCTTTTCTCGGGGTTTCGGTCGCTCATCAGAAGGTTCGAGACCTTTCCATTTCAAGGGATCCTATCACCTTCTTTTGTACCACCCTGCAAAATTTGTGTTTTCTGTCGACGCATTTTACGTAAGGTTACTTAAAACTATTTCAAATTTATGTATCCATTAGCCGTCTTTCAATTAAGCAAGAACCCAATTTTAGGGTGTTTAATAGCTTTCGCCTTTGGCTTTCATTTCTTTTGCTGTTTACCTGAGTAGCTGTTCTCTCAACCCTCATCTGGTTGGATTCCCGTATAGATACAAAAAATTTCTAAAGATACTAAGATATTATTGGGTAACACCAGTCTGATATAACAAAATGACAGCTGAAAATTGACGAAAACGTAATGTACAATGGAAAGTAGAGACAAATTCGACAGAATCCATAAAAAGTACCCAAGGGTAAGAGGAAAGATTTGTAAATAAAGACGTATGGAAACATGAAAACTAGTTTACGGTGAGACTTAAGTCCTCCAGGACTTTTATTCATCGAAGTACAAAGCAGAAGTTTCCACTGCAGGAATGATATCAGGTGCAATTAGGTATCAATCAACTGTTATGCTTTTAGCCTTCGAAATAATAATTTTTTATTTATAACATTTATATTACTCTACTGCAATTTAACTTTAACAGTTATTGATCAATTATTTACAGTAAATCATAGACTGAATTTAATTTATGTAATAAGTTGAATGTAAACTAAGAGGCCTTACAGTTTGTGTATCCCAAACCCTGGAAAACTTATTAATGTCATTAAAACATTTCATCTTATTAAGTACTCGGCGGATTGATTGATTTATTTTCTTATTAATTAATCAGAGATTAATACTTGAAATTCGTCTTTCGGACAATCAATCTGACTTTAGGTGAATGTTAGAGATTTATGTACAAAACTATTTGTTTTATTAGCTAGTCTTCGGGTCAACCAACAGACCAACGGATCGCCTTTTGGTTGAAGTTTTTCTTTTTTAGGTTCTTTATGAGGCCACATGGCTTACACGTTTTCAATTATCCATTCTTGTCCCCATCCAATGATTTATATTATTACTAGTAAAATAATGTATATTTTGCAATAAGGGTTTTAACTCCAGTAATAGGATTTTGCTAATCAAACAACTTCCCAGCTTCTTTCTAACTTCTGCCTTTCTGTTGCTACCTGACTTTCACTTTACCACCCATGTCCTCTTTCGTAGGTCCATTAACTTCGTCCTTGTATTTTGTCCGATAAAACTTATAACAAGATCTTGAGATCCTTTGTTGTTATTAATATTCATCGTTCGCAGGAGCCATCTTATTAATTAATAGAAAAATAATTGCGCTGTCGCCTTGGCGTCAAATTCCTTCTTAAATTGACTTTTACATTTTTCAAATAAGGAGAGTAACTTTTTAGCCTCTTTTTCTTACCTATGGCAAACCTTATTTGAAATTCTCTTTATCGAAATAACCCTAGCCGAGCCGTAAAAATGAGAAGAATGAGTATCAATTTAAATAAAATTTGACTTAAAAAAAATAAGAAATAAAAATTATACAGGATTCGCCTTCATCCACTTCGCTCTACTATGTCTGTAAATTCTACAAATATCACAAGATAGTAGTAGCTTAATACACGCTAGTAATGTGTGTTATACATCATACATTTATGCAATTATCTATTGCTTCATGCGTCGAAGTGAACAAGTTTTCATTTATAGAGTGTAAATTAATAAATACAAACATTAACCTAAATTGGACGTTAAACTATCAACTAAAGCAACTGGATTTACAAATACAAAATTTCAAAAAAATTCAAAAAATGAATTATGTGTTTAATGTGTTAAAAAATATAATGTTTTAATTAATGTTTTCGTATTTAATTTTTCACAAAATGACGTTTCATGTACAAAACACGTGGAAGCAGACTTATTAAGAAGAAACAGTTAATTATGGAGATAAATGAGCCAAGTTAATGAGATTAAAGGTCCGAAATACTCTTCTTACATTGCCTTAAATTATTATCCTGCATTTTATATTTACATAATTCGCAAATAACCGTTTATTTTAGATGACAAGTTCGCTTGCCCTGCTTCACTCCATTAAGAATTTGAGGGTCTTTCGATAGGTGAAAAGGTTCCATGAATACCTGAGAGGTTTTATGGGACACGATAAATTTGGTTTTGACTTTTTTTTAACAGGTGGATGGGAGAAAACGTGAAAAATTTCATGAAAAATATGCCAGCCTTTCAAGGGTTGAAGGCAAAGGACAACAAGCAGTCTGTCTTGTGTTGTTTAATTCTTTTCTTTATTCTTCTGCTTCTTCACTTTGACAATGTTTGTTCTCACCTTCTTTTCTTTCACGTGCTTCTCCTAATCTTTAATAACCTATTCTTTTTTGCTTCACATTATTTGAAATTTCCGTCTATTCTCTTTTTCTGTCCTTTATTTTTAGCTTTCTTATATTGTTTTCTCGTGTTCTCTATTCTTTGATACATTCACTTGTCCTAAAAGGAAGACAAGACACAATTTCAATGGCAATTTCCTCAATTTTCATTTCAGTGGAATCCATTTTAATTTATGTCAATTACTTCTTTATTTTTCCACCCTCCTAAAATTGTGGGTTGGTATTTGGCGTAAAAGTATAATTTTAAGTTTGCTTTTTGTTTCTGGTAATGTCGTCCTTATCGATTAATTAGAGGTTTATTTATTACTTCAATGCGTTTTGTTTCTGAGAAAGAAAAGACAGAGTGGCAGAGCAATTTATAGAAACCCAAACCTAAACCTTAATACTTACTTCTGAGAGAAAGTAAACTTAGCTCTTGTAAAGAATTTCTTTAACTTTTTTTAAGGTGAACCTTTGAATGCTTCAAGATAAATGATCTAAATGGACTGGCTTGCTTTTCATCTTTAACTTCGTCTATCAGTCTATCTGTCCCCTAAGATATCGCCTTTTTCATAGGACTCACCTCGTTCACCTTCTTAATAATGAATTTATTGGACAGAATTTTCTCAGACATATTGGAATTCAGGGACTGCCCTTCTGTCGCTCTCTCTTTTGCTCTTTGATTCTCATCCACTTGATTTTTTTCTCTCTTTACCTCTTCTCTTTCACTTCACATCGGTCCTTTTGAGTGAGAATTCACAAATTGTCATCATCTACTCAACCTCTTTTCTGCCCGTTCCTTATTGCTTTCTTTTCTCTCCTCTTTCTCTGCCTAAGGCTTTGTACTCTCCACCCGCAAATTCCTTTCCAATTCCTTCCCCATAAATAGTTGAAGTCGCTAGCGGAATAGTAAATCCAGCAAAAATCTATTTTGGACTCTTTCGTAGTCGTCTCACTCCTCGTCTCGATGTTAAGCAGAACTTATTTCCTTCAACTTCTCCCTTTCATATCCCGCCTGCTTCTCTCGTTTTTTCCTATTATATTCTAAGAATTGCATTTGCGGTTTTTCACTGATAAAGATTACTATAAATGATAATCCGAATAAGTTGTGGCGAGCAGAAAGCAAAGTGAAAAGTCGGGGAACCAAAAATTAAACATTAAAAACAAAAGGTCGGACTTGATGGAAAAAAAGGAGAAACTAAAAAGGCAAACCGTGTAGGAAACAAAAAAGGTTTTGCCACAGGTCTCGCCGATGGTATATATTTTCCTCTCCAAACTACCAATAAAAATTATTTACAATTACAACACAACCTGCTCTTGACTACTACCTTGTCCTAGCAAAGGAACGCAGCTGTACATTATGAAAATGAAGAATTAAAAGGAACAAATTTAAATGGTATTAATTAGGGTAGGAATAAAACAAGAAGTAGGTAAATGTAACGAAGAGTTGGCAAAGCAGCATATTTTATGACTGATGGTAAGTAAGGCTTCTCCGTGACTGCACTCCGTACTCCTGGATAATGCAAATAATACTAAATAGAATGACAGACAAAAGAAAGAAAAACGGTTAAAAAGAGAGTGGAAGATGCAGACAAAGACAGGAGAAAAGTTAAAAGTTTGGTTTCATAAATAAAAATCCGCATGGTATCACAAAAACTTAATTTCCAATTAATAAAACGCTATCGATTTTCCCGAGGGTTGCATCCCCCATTCAAACCGCATAAAACGCCGCCCTCATCTCAAGATGGAGGATACTTCTTTTTTACGATTACTTTCTTGCTTATTCCTGTCTTTTTTTGCTTTAATAAAGAAACATGCGTTTACCTCCTTGAGGGAATATTAAAGGGAAAAGGAATCATCCGTTTGAAATTTCAATTTTGCTACGGCAAGGTAATCATAGCAACCTTGCCAGGAAGGCCTCCTCGACCCCCCCTCCTTCGCCTTTAGATTATTACTCATAACAATAATATTATTATTAGAATAATATTAGAATAAAGTAGACTTACGAGAGACGAAGGGACCCAAGCCACTGTAAACAGTCTTTTTAAAAACATAATTTGAGTCATTCGCTTCCAAAGTCGAGTGTCATTAGTTAATCAGAGTAAAACAATTTTTCATTCAAATTCACTGCGCTTTGTTTTTCTTGAGGCTAAGGAAAATTGAAATCTTGGGTTGAAGGTGCCTTAAACTGACTTCCCAGAAGCGGACAAAATGAATGAAATTACTAACGGCGAAACCTTTAGAACAACAAATAAAGAAACAGTGTGGAAATTCAAACTAAACAGGCACGAGTCTTTCGACGGCGCCCACGGCTCATTCAAAGAATATATATTAAAACATAAATTAAAAAAAGTGTATTGTAGTAAATATGTAACACCTGTATATATACATATATTATAGTAATACCTCAAAAGATCTGAGTACAGCACGAAGTATTTTCTGGGAACCCTTGAATGCACTTTACGGGAACAAAAAACAATACATAAAACCCAACTACTAAATAAAAAACGAAAACAGTGATAAGAAAATTGTCACAGGCAAAAGTAGTACAAGTCAAAGTACAGAAACAGGAACTATTAAACGAACGAGAACTAATAATTTTAAAAAAAAATACAAAAAGACAAGCCAGAAAAAGAGTATTAAGAAAAGCGTAAGTAATGAGAGAATGCAACACATATAATAATCGCAAAAGAATAAATAGTCAAATAGATAAATAGATTAACCAAACGAAATGACGATATTAACAGAAAATTTAATTAGCTAAAATAACCGTGGAAAGAAGCGTATCAAGAAGAGCAGAATAAAATAAAAAGGAGTAAAGAAAAACGGTAATGTACATGCCATCGTTATATCCGGTTCAATGGGCCTAAATGTCTGGCCCTAAAATGCCAGGGCGTTAGCACAAAATTGGCCCATAAAATTCCTTTCATTCGTTTAATTTTATAATTCTGAAGGGCCCCCGTAAAACTGACTTCAATATCATTCTCTTCTGATATTATCTAATCTAATTATGATATTATCATACTATAAAAATATAACGGAAATAATATAAAGAGAAGCTCTGGCGATGTTTCTTTCCATTTTAATCCATTTCCAAATTCTTTTTACTCCTCTTGACTTTTACTTTTATTTTGGTTTCTAACTTAAGTTCTCTACAAATCGTCTTCTATTATCTGACGATACATTTGTTAATGATTTACAAAGATGTGATTGTTTATTATTAAATTATTCTAATACAACTCAAGTTCGTATCATCAACTTCTAAAATTAAACGAATTTCGGTGGTGTGATGTTTCATTGAATGCATTGAAGTTGACTTTTGTCGGCAGTTGGTTTGTCAGTTGTCCCTTTGACTATACAACCTCACTGTAAAAATAGTTAAAAGGTCAGGGCAGGTTAAATGAAAGTTTCAGTTCATAAACAGTATTGGAGTAATCAAATTGTTGAAGCAACAATTTCTTTTGTATTTATACAAAATATAAATAAATGTAGTAGCACAATGTAGGAGACATACACGAAACAATAAAAGTTGGTTTTTATTTATTTATTTGTTTGTTTCTGGATAGTGTCAGAAAGAGAGAAGATGATAGTAAACGATAAAACGGGAAATTAATGTCGAAAGATAAAAAACTCAGTAAGAAAGTCGAATTAATTAAAAAGGACAAAAGAGCTACTCTGGGAGAATTGAAAGAGTCAGAGAAGTAGCAACCTTTTTCAGTATAAAAATATCTTAATATCTATATTTATATGGGATGCGGACGATGCTGCGACTGAAACTGAACTAATAAATAAAGGATACGATCTTTTTATTCTCTTGGAGCACTCTGTTTTCATTGGTTTTTAATGGAGCGCAAATCTCAACCTGATTTTTTTCATTGGCCAGGTTATCAGGGTACCAGGTAGTTTTCAAGGTACTTGTTTGCAGGTTTAGTTTTTGGATTTTGTCAAATTATTTTACTAAGTTAAAAGTGTAACTTTCTTACTAAATACTTCTCATCCCGGTCATCTGGATCGATCCGTCTGATACCTCCTCTCTAAATTACATTTGCGTCTATTTTTGTGTTTAGGAAAATCAACGTAAGGTACTTGTAACCTCCTGTACCCCGTACTCGTTTTATAATCGAATAACACGAGGTTGGTACGTGCGAGAAATTCTGCGTTTTATGTCACCCCCGTGACTTCTTCTGCTGCTTCCTTTTTTGTCTTTTTCCGCTCTTTCCTTTCATTCTTTTCCTCGAATTTCTCTAAAAAAAATCCACGAATTTAAACAGTTTTTTGTTCGTCGTTGCTTTGGCATTCTACCAGCGTGTTGCTTACGCATTCTCAACGAGATTTAAACTGTGTTTATTTAACTGTGCACGCAGAAACGTAACCAAACTGACATTTTTCCTCTGTTACGCCCATTTTCTACTCCGCCTCTTCTTCTTATTTCTTCTGCTGCTTTCTTTTCCTTCTTCAGTTCCTTTTTTTTAAATTGGTGTTTGTACTCTCAGATCAAGGGATGAAGCAAAAATATGTCCCTATTGGTGAAGAGCTAAAATTTAATGTTTTTGTTCAATTTCTTGTTCTTATGAGTTTAATTATTTTATTTATTATTCCTTTACTCCTGATTATTGTTGTTGGTGTTATTTATTTACTTATTTGATTTCTCTTCTTCTTGATTATAATCATCTGTTATTCAATTTCTTAACTGGTAGTGATTATTTTTATTTAATTATACATTGCTTCCTACAAATACTTTGATTTTTATTGTTTGTGCTCTAAATTTTTAATCATAATTTGTACATCGGAGTGCTCTCTCGGACTTTCTAACAATTTGTTATTTAAAGTTGATTATTTGGAAATGAACGACAAATAATTTCACGGGCTTAACGGCCCAGTTAAGGCCTAGTTCAAATCAAATAAGATAATTTATTTTGTCCAAAAATCATTTTAAATATCATTGGTAAATTAGAACTTTAATTTTTGAGCATCTTTCGCTACGCATTTTCCCTTAAGTTACTTTTCGGATATCCGCAAAGTTATTGGAAACTCTCCTAGCAACTGGTATGTATCGACAGTTAAAAGTCTGTTGCAAATAATCTGAAAAAGTTTTTGGGACCCATCGACGGGAGCGTCAGCAACGGATAAAAGAACTGCTTTAACTTGTCAAAAACACCAACACAAGTTTCCTGCCTAAAATCGTGCATGTGAGAAGTCTCGTTGGATAAGAAAGATGAGAATGGGCAAGGAAAGTTGGCGGAGGCCTAGGGTGAAAAGGGGGGAGGGGGGGGGCGAGATTGGGGTATGTTGTTGTGGGGTGTGTGTTTGTGCCCAGGGCTGTGCAGGTGTCTCGTAAGGAACTAGTCTTTCGCTTTTTTTTGTATAATAACATTGAAGGTATTGCGTGTTCTGTTTCTTATTTACATTTATTGTACTTCCTCGTACTTTCGTTTTTGTAATAATAATTATTGTTATTATTCACTTTATTCACTTATTTGTTATCACAGCAAATCTTTAACTTATCTAATTATTTGGTCCTTTTGTCACATAAGCTCTTTTTGAAGGGTTAGAGAGCAGTGATAGTAACCCTCACAAAGCATTATAATTAAAGTACCAATGAATAATTCTAAAAAATCAAGTATGTTAGCTCAACTTTTAATGCATTTTGCGCAGGACATTTTTTTTAATTACTCCAGAGACACGTTGTCTACTTTTTTCCTCCCATTTACGGGTCCATCAACATTCAATTTCAGTCGGAATTTCCGTCTGTTTGGCAAATCCCCCGGGTCGAATGCAATAATACACGAGAGTTAATTCTCAAATTGAGAAACACGAGGATTGTAGGAATTCCAGTAATTAGTTCTCATTTTTCTTTTCCCCCAGGGCAGAATCTCTATCGGCGGTTATCGGTTCCGAACCTTAATTACTGTAAAGCTGAAAGGAGTGAAAAAAAAGACATATGGAGACAGAGCAAGAGCCGCACACCCGAAACTGTAAATTTTTACAGGTGAAAAATGAAAAAAGGCGTCCGAGATAAACAAGGCACAAGAAATTGAGTTCGTTCACGGATTTAACCGTGAAGGAAAACACAAGGAAAAAATAATTTGTTTTACCTTTTTTATTTTATTTATACCAATATTATATGCTGAAAAATTAACTGTCAGGGGATTCCGTGTAATTAATATAAAATCCTGTTCCCGTGGGAATGGGAGTTGGAAGAAAATTCCATTTCTTCAGGCCGAAGCCAAGCAACCGACTTTTCAATAAGTCCCTAGCAAAAACAACACCTACTCTATTTTATTTTATTTCAATATATATAAGGAATTTACATATCGGTTTGCAGTATAGGGCTAAAACCATCGCAAATGAATCATTTTTTCAGCATTATGGTTTAAATTTCATCATTGATGTTATTCCATCATTACGTCAGGAGTTTTTTAAAATATTCATACTTGGAGGAAATCCCTTCCCAAAATACATCACAAATTAAAATACATAATTGTGTACTTTCTACGATTTGAATTTCCCTAATTGTGCAACAAAATTAATCTTATCAATTAAACTTTACACTTAAATATTCTACTTGACACGAGTCTTTTTGTGACATAGGCGTTACACATAATCTATTTAAGAAAATAATACATTAATTTTTAATAATAAGTAACTTACTTTAGGTTTGATTGCATTCTGGTTACCTTTGGAGACACTGCTGATAAAAACTACTTAGCCATAGTCGTATTTCAGAGAAATAGCTTTCTGTATGAATATTTTTAATTTTGACTTCTGCACTTCTTGTATCTGAAGGTAGAACTGGGGGATAGGACTCTCATTCAGAATCCTTGTGGTCATTAACATAAAAAATTCTCTCTCCTTTTCTCTCGTTCTCCCTTTCTCTCTCTCTCTATGTTTCTCTCTGTGTCTTAAATTAAATACAATTCTGGTCTTCTGATTCCTTTCATTGTGAAATTTCAAAGCCCAACCACGTCCTTCTTTATCATTAGTTACTCACTGTCCAAATCCCGTTGAAATTTCTTAGCTCAAAAGGATACAAAACAGTAATTATTTCATTATTTGTTTCGCCGTAGTTCAAATTAAATTTCTATCGACACAACCGTTGCTTCAATAAGTAAGTTTCCAGAAGTATTTCTACTTTGTCTCCCCTGCGTCGCTGTGTTTTATGTTTTAATAAAGCAAAATGTGCTTTATGAGTTTTCTTAGTGTTATTCATAATTTTATGGAACTTTCAATTTATTTAGAGACTCTTGTAATGAACCCGTCCGTTTTTTTATTTGTCCATTGCTTCTTTCTTGGTGCAGTACGTCGGTGTTTTAATTTTTGGTTTCCTTTACCTTTCAATACGTTTTGCTTTTACTTTTTTTCCTACTTTTCTCTTTGCCTTTGGGTTATATCATTAGGTGCCCTCCGTTACATGTCAGGACTCTCAGCTTTCACCCGTCATTTAATTCCTTAAAATCGACATTTTTCATTAACGTTGTTTTCTTCGGGCACAACAAATTCCTCTTGATACGCCTCGACTCGTTCAAAATCATTCTCCTTTGTGTCTTTTAGACTTTCAATCCCTCGGACTGACACTTTCACATGTCTGCCAGAAGTCAACTACCCTGTTCTCACCGTAGCCGGAAGACAACAAACTGAAGTATACTAATTTTTTAATTAACTTCTACTGTTCATCCTTTGTCAGTACCCTGGGGGGTCTAAACATTTTTCCTACACGAAGGGCTCTTCTCTAAGCAGGAATTTTCACTTAATTCCTTATTGTGTGTGAGGATCAAAGTCCTAGAAGGTCTAATTCCGGCCGCGAATTCCTCAAACATGCCGAATCGAATTCTTAATTTTTCGCAAGTACCCTTTCATTCCTGTCGGTCCTGTAGGAATTTCGGCACCTAAATGAATAATTTTTCACTCAGTTCGATCTTCACCAGAAGAATTCAAAATTTCCGGTCGAAGTTCTTAAAATCCTTCTCCTCCCAGAATGTTTGAGCAAATTGTTTCACCTCTGTTTCCTTATAGGCTCAACTTTCGATTCAAGTGAAATTTATTTGACTAGCTCGGTGTTATGAAGTTTTTACTTCGACTGCTGTTTGTTGGTGTCAGAGGCACCAAATGTCGACCATAAAATGTCTCGATGAGTTTCCGCCTTGGTTTACCAGTATAACTGTTGATATGAGTTTCAGGCAATTATTCAGCCATCCGTGAGGCCCTGTTATTGTCCCCGTTTGACTGTTTTCCAAAAGTTGAGGTTCGGCAGAAAATAACACCGACATCTGAATTATCTTTATGGCCGATCGGGTTCGAGTTCGTTTCGAAACCTGCCAAAAAACCGATTCGGTCAAATCCACTCGCCGGCCCCGACCTTTCCCGGCAACTGTAAATCTTGATTTAAACGATCCGCGTTACAGTCACACCTTTTCCTATCGCCTACCCTTCATGGCCGATTGATTTCTTTTTTTTCTGTCGTTGGAAGGATTCGGATTTAACGATGTCGGGTCGGCCCGTTTACGGTTTTTCCACTCATACCCTGCACACGAGTTGGGTTCGTGTGTAACGTTTAGCTTTAAAACACACTTTTATTTTTCTAATCTGCATTTTTGTCGACGGTAGCGGATGATTGATGGACTCGAAGATTAAATCCGACGTGGGAACATGGGGTCTTGTGGGAGGGAAAGACCGAATGTCAGGGTGAAAACTAGGTCTCGTGAATGTCAGCAATTGCCTCCCCACGGCTGACGTCCTTCCAACTGACAAACCACAGGGACACATTAACCCCAGAGTCTGGCTGGAAGGGTATGGCCTCGTCACACCCACATCAACCCTTGTGAAAATGATGTTCTCCTATATTTTCCGAAGTCGTTGAGTTGAGTACGGAGATACGAGTGAATTCTAGATTGATAGGTTGAATATGTAGAGCGGACATTGTTCCCTTTTGAAATTGATGTATTTCTCCGTGCAATTAGAATGAAAAAGATGTTCAGGTTCAAAAATAAATAATTCTTTCACGAAGTGTAGTGTTGACCGATAAAATCAACAATGAAAAAATAATGATCTTGTTTATTTGTTTTTGTTATTTCATTCATTAATATCTTTCAACAGGGAAAATGAGAGGGGGGCGGAATATAAAGTCATGAGACAAGTCAAGAGAAAGAGCAAACAGTTTTCATATTCGCCATCATAAAAGCTGGAAATTTCTTGAGAGGAATTTTTTCTTAAAAAAATAAAGTGTCATCGAATCTCAAAAATATGTTATACATCAGTTTATATTAAAAATATTATTTGTAGAAGAAACCTAATTGATGGAAATAAAGAAAGACAAGTCTTAGCGAAAGGTGTACAGAAAAAAAATTAAAAACTAAATGCTAGGCATGTATAAAACTTTCAAAAAAATAATGTAATGCAACAAATAGACACCATACGTTTAAGTTCAGGTTCATGGAGGTGTGAAAAAAAGTATGAAAAAGCCTATGTTCAAAATCAAGTAACACGTAGATGTAACGGATGTAGCAAATTAAAATGATAGGTTAATAAACTATTCCCCTACAAATATGGCTGTCACCCATTGGAAACTTTTCCCATTCCTCTTCCCTTTGTAGGTTCGCTTATGCAACTATACGTTTTATGAAAATTTATGATTTTGCAAAACCCAAGAGGGGGGGCCAAAGCAGGATGAAAAGGAGAAATGAAAAGAAAATTCAGCAACTTCACCCAAAGGCACAATCTGTTGCTCTAGAATAGGGAAATTCACCTGAGTGTCAAGAAGTTTTCCGACAGATGAGAAAATTAAAATCGAGGTTTATTGAAATGAAATTACTTTTACGGCAAAATGCGACAAATAAACACTATTCTGCCCAGTTGAATTGGAATCAAAACGTAGAAGAAATTTGGTGTTATTATTAAAAGTTAACTTACCTGGGTCAACGAGTGACGAATCTTTGGAAAACTACCCATTTAACAGGCCCTGAAAAAAGAAAGGCACCTTGGAATAATTCAACAACAAATACATTTCTTATTTTGACTGAAAACGTTTCTAATTCGATTTTACTTTCAGTAACAAACATGTTGTGCTAAACTGTCTCTTTAGCCTTGAATTGTTTGTTTGACATATAAGTTTTTTCAAAGTTGGGTTCCTATTCCTTTCTATTCCTTTCCTAACACTCCCAATCCTTGAGAAAAACACACCGGACCGGAAATTAAAAACCGAAAACAGAACACTGGGACTGCATTGTAGTAACAAGAGTAATCATTTGATTGGCGACATGCGTCGCCTTTGTCGACGGCCTCTGACGTAAATATTCAAATTTTACTTTTGTTTTTAGTTCATTCGGAGTTCTCTACAGTTCTTCTACGTATGCTGAACTTGAAACAAAAGAAAAGAAATTTTAAATATTTCAATAATTATAAATAATTAACATACAAGAGAACAACAGGAAACATTACATGATCTTCAACTCTCAAAGTCAACGGCTTACAAAAATATTCAACCATCGTTGTCGGCTATTGTTAACAAAATTAGAAGAACTGTTTACAACATGACGTATCTTGCCTATTAATTTTGGTCTTGTTTTTTTTTTTATCGATGACAACAGATGCATAATCCATCCCGGTTGTGGAAGTCTTCGTTTCCATTAGCGTCAAACTCTGGAGATCGGTGAGAGGAATGGAGCATGAGGTGCACACTCAGTGTGCTTGTCTCTATACAAAACCAAGCTCCTGGATTTGCATATTTATGCACATAAATTGTATTCTAATAACAATTCGAATACCCGTTTGGAGTGTGGGAGAAGTTTAAACCACCCGGATAAAAATCTTCAATACAAACGCACGCGTGCGAGAGAGCCAGGGAGAAGGGTACCTTCCGGCTTGCCGCAATTTTCCGCCAAATCCCTTCTGCTATCTTCCCCCTGTAAGATGGATTTATAGCACAAAATGATGGTGATTCGATCAATCAGGACACAAAATTCATTTCCGGTTCCCGTTAATTATGTTTTGTAACACTTCCGGTTCGAAATTTAAATACATACGGAACTAATTTCTGGACAAGTTCTTCACAAGTCTGTTTTGTTAGTTAACAATCTAGTTATTAATTTGCCTAGATTCTTTTTCCTGTCTTTATTAAGTAACAAATCAAACCATCAATCAAAATGTCTGCCAATGTCTCAGTTTTTTCTTTACACACCCAACAACTTATTTTTTTGTGTTTTCTGCGTTTTGTTTTATTTTATTTTAGTTCTTTCATTATATTTTTATTGTTTTTTGACATTTCGACGTTCATCCAGCTTCCCTAATACGCAAAATTTCCCTTATTCACATTACATCCCTTTTTGTCTCAGTGCTAAGTTCTAGAATTGTTTTTGCAAATCGCAAATCGTTGACAAGAATTGTGTTGTATGCCAAAAGAAGTCAAATTAAAACAGTAAATTTATTTTCCCGACAACAGTTTGAGTAATTCGGTGAACGAAGGCCCCCTAAAGGGATTTTGTGAACTGTAAAAAGGAACCATTGAACTAATAGAAAAAGAGGGCACGTAAAAAAAAATTAACAAGATGTAGTACTAAATGAATGTGAAAAGGTGAAAGGAAGACAATTAGAGAACGGAAAAATAAGAAAAATTTGTGTAGGCCCATAGCAACAGCAGAGTAATCTCTGGCTAGAAATCCTTGGCTTTGACGGTCGAAAGCTCAAATTGTTCCCACAGGACCCGAGACCGTCCGAATTGTCTTTTTCCGACTCGTTCTGTCTTTAGGGGAGCTGTCCGGAGCAGTAAGGTCAACCTCCTCGGGGAAATGTAAAGAACGACAGAATTTAACGAATGTAAACAAATTTAAAATTGCCTCCAACAGAAGTCTGAATCTTCGTCCATTTTTCTCTGACGTTCTTTCAGCGTAGTAGCAGGAAAGACAGGAGCTTAATGCGGGGAGCAGCGACAGAATACACACCGGAAGTGGCTGAAGACATCCGGTTTGTTTGTATGCGTACGCGTATGTCCCGTACCGTGCAACTGTCACCTCAAAAGGTGCGTTAATTATGGGCCCTACAGAAAACCGTTGCATCCGAAATGTGAAAGGGTTGCCACGATGAATACAAAAGAGAAGGCCACAGAAGTTGCGAACGGCTGCCGTGACTGTTTGCTGTTGTTGAGAAGACGGCAAAATCTAACAAAAACGCTGCCTCTTCACCGCTGAAAATTTTTGTTTCAATTTGGACACTCTCCGTATCCTTCCTATCATCAGAACACGTGGTGGTTCAGTGTTTTGCATCACCCTGCTGTGAGGAATTTTTTTTGGTTTTTACTTTTGTTAAAAAAGAATTTGAACTGCAGTCCTTGAATTGCAGTCTATTTATTCATTACCTCGCAGAAAATGAATATTCCTTTTGGTATTTAAATGTAAAAAGAGTTTTCCTGGACTATTCACGTACTTAATTTGTAGCTTCTCCTTTTCTCTCCTACTTCTTTTGGGTTTTTTTTAACTTCTTTTCCCTAATTTATGTGTAATTTTATTCATTTTCTTCGATTTTGTCACCTCCCATACAAGTTTCTTGTATTATGTTTCTGATGTCCGTATTTTCTTGTCTTTCATACCATTAATTTGTATCATTAGATTTTGATGTCCTACAGATAGATTTTATTGGCACTGACACTGACAAGTCGTGTACCGACGAAATACGTCATTCTTTTTCCTATCCGTGAATGAATTCAATTTTTGTTCGAGAGAGGTAAAGGGAAGCAATCAAACGACGTGGAAGCAGATTACGCGGTCCATCTGCGATATTCGAACCCGTGAAAATTGTCAGTTGAACGGGATTTTTTACTGCCACGAGAACGTTTAACAGGAATGAATGCAAATTAATTGCCAGAGCAGTTGGCGAACGTGAGATGCTTTACAATGGCGTACGAATAAAGAGTTGGAAATTGCCTGCCATGGATTTTACTCTTAGTCTCTTGGCCTGAGTGTGCGAAAAATCCGAGACTCCATTGTGGGTCCACCCACAGGGCTCCTGCTCAGGTGAAAGGTCATTTGTTTCGGATTGACTGACCAAGCAGCATCCCTCAAGCATCGTCAGCATCCTATTGCTATTTGTATTGCACTGTGCTACAACACTTGTTAACTTCATTTGGAATTTTCGATTGCATTGTTTTGTACAGCAATTTTTTACATTTTTAGTTGTAAAGCCCTAAATATGGATACCGCTAAGTATTTTTTTTGTATTTTTGATTTTTTATATTTTAACATTAAAAGTGATGAAGAAATTTAATGCGTTGCATGAGTCGGTCAACAGTTAGTAATTTTATAGAACTGGTGGTGTCAAAACCTGAAATCCTGATCAAGAGCAAGAAAGATACAGGTCCATCTACCCGTAGAACAAAAACAATTCTAAAAGAAGTTGTTACATATGTTTTATATTGCACAGCTTTTTATAGTTTGGGAGCTTTCGGTTCGGGTTTCTCTCCACTTTTTGGCTACAAGTGGAGTTGAGCTTTTATCCGTTTCAAGGGCCTAATAGCACTCTTCTATTTTTTTCGCTTTCTTACGTTTGTACTTTCTTCTCTCTCTTGCACACGTCAGCTATATCTATGATAATAATAATGACCAACAAATCCCATTATCGAAAGCGATATTTGACACCTTTTATAAAAGCTAGAAAGACCAAGAGCACTCTTGGGACCAGGAGGACCTGCCTTTTCCGCTACCCCGGCGGGTAAGCGACAGAGCTTTTTGGTCGCTTTTGTCTTGAGCTTTCTAAAATTTTATGGTTGAACAAGAAAACAAAAACGAGTGCTCCAGAACAACTGTCACATGCCAAAATTGGCATTTTATACGATGTAATTTTTTGGTATACTGGTGCTCGAATTTCTTGTTTGTGCTCTTAGCCATTTAGCATTTCTCGAATACTTTCTTCTGCAGTTTTCAATTGTAAAAGTACTATAGTGCTTTTGTAAAGTATATTTTTTTGCGGAATGTAGTTGGACATTGAATCAGTTAAAGTATAACCAACAACTACAACAACAAAAGAAAAGAATTTCACAAAAGGTTTCATCAGAAACCTTTTATCCGACATTTCTAAATCTATACTTGAAAAATATTCTTTACTACCAAAGTTCAAGCTGATCAAAAACTATCCCCTAACAATAATAAACTAACAAACTATATAACTATAATACCAAACTATAACAAAAATTATATCCGCCCAAATTTACTAAAAGTCTTGTAGAAAGACTACCGTAAGACATCACCCACGTTCACAGTTAAATGTCTTATTTTGAAACTGTGCATGGGTATGTCAATTAGTTCTGTAATTTGGATTTTAATATTACTTTGAAAAATTATCTTTTAAATATTTGGTTTCAAAATAATATTACTAATACTAGTATAATAATAAAAAAAATTGTATTTTGAAAATTTTTAACCAACCACCCATCCAATTGACGAATGTTGGATTTTTATAAATGAATTTGAATAGTGACATGTTCATATATAAATATTTAAACTAAAGAAATATTGGTATAACATTTTTTTTTTTAAATTTAAAATCTAAAAGTCTAAATTGAGCCCAGCAAAAGTTGAAGCAGAAAAGTGAATATTTTCAAATAATTTTTTTTTAAATCAGTAAATCACGCGGCAAATAAATGTAATTTATCCCGTTTCACTTATTTTACAGAACGAGAAGATACTATGCTACAGACATATCCTGCCACTTGCCTCTAAAAAGTCGACTAGTAAAACAAGTATTTCCGGTGACGGAACCGGAAAAGGAAAAAAGCGCGCGAAAAAAGGGAGAACGGAAATCGCATTAAGTTAACATTCAACAAAGCGGTAATGTAATTTTCTCGGTTTATTAAAGAAAAGGAGGCAGGCAGTGTGAGAGAGAAAAAGAAAGGTCGAAAGGACTTTATTTGTTTTTGCTACCGTTTAGAAATCTTACCCGAGTTTCCTTTGCACTCGTGTGGTGCGGAGAGCTAAAAAAGCGGGGGCATAAAGGAAAAAATGAAACACAAAGGCCCTGCAAATATGAAAGGCTTCGGTTTCCTTTTTTTCTTCGCATTTATAATTTTATTCATATTTTCGAAAGCAGATTTTGCATTTCCGGTACAGCGATTTCTGCCAAAAATTGTTCACACGTGGTCGCCATTTATTTTATTTCCCTTTATTTCCTTTCTAATTCCAATTTTCTACCCATTTTTGTGCTTTGCGAGCACTTTGACACACGAATCCGACCATTTATGTTTACCACTGTGCCCACCTCCCTGTATTTTTCTTCTGCAGAACGGATGTAAAAAAAACATTACGTTGAATATTTCCTAAGTCGACGGCCGCGATGATAAATAATGAAATACAGAAATTGGAGAAACACAAAAAGAAAATCAAATGAAATGAATACTGAAAAACTTGCCGGTAAGCGAAGAAAAAAGAGCATTCAGAGAAAATTAGGTGAAAATCAAATATGAGGAATGCAAGGCTAAGAGTGCTGCTTTCCAGAAAAAAAATTGTCATCAATTTTACTTATTTGTGAATAAGAAAAGTAAGGCATCGGCATCCTCGCAGTACTCTCAAAATTTCCCAAAATACATATTCATTACATCTAAAGGTACTGTATGAATCAAGTAGTTTTTACTTTGGCAAGTCATTTGTAGTCGGAAGAAATTTACCTATAAAGCGTTGTGGAAGGAAACTGAACTTGTACAGAAACATTTTGAGAATAATAAATTAATTAATAGAGGTAAATATGGATGCGATGTATGACAAAAAATAAACGAACTGAAATTTTAGGTTGAGATTGTTTGTTTGGTAAAACAAATGAAAGGAAAGCGGACAAAGAAAGTTTTACAGCAAAGAGAGGAAATCAAAGGAAAGAGAAAAGAAGTTTTGGGAGGGAAATTGAAATCGCAAAGGCTACCTGCCTGTTATTTATGACGAAAACATTAATTTCCTTCTGATTCTGCATGTACAGAGTTATTTGACCGTTCAAGTGGGAATAGGTAGGGTAGGCCATAGGAACGGGTATGAGTACTCATCCGAGAGTTGGAGTGTCAGAATATCATTCCCTCAGGGATACAAACTCCACATTGAATTATGTTAATTTTCTCGTATGTAATCGGATAAAATAGAATAAACGGGCAAATGGTACCTCTGGCGTTTTTTTAACTTTTGAAATTTAATTTATGTACCCTCAAACATCTTTCTGCTTCTGTGGGGTGAATTTCCACTCCTCTCCATGCATACACACAAACGCACGCACAATTTCCTTTGACCACCGCATCAAAACATTATACTGCGTGTTTAGACGGATAAAACCCTAAATTATCGCTTTGAACTCAAGTTACTTTCGTATAAACATCTATATATATGTATATAATAATATAAGAATATAATTAAATTTTTTTCTAAATTTGAATTTGACTTTGTGCGTTTAAAGATTAAATTGTTTTTGACAACTTCTGATTTCATCCCTTAATATATGATTTCCTTCCATTTTCCTTGCTTACGCATTTGCCACTTCTTTTTTTATCAATTTTTTACTTTATTTAGAGAGAACAAAAACATCTTATTTTATTCGGACAATCGGATTGTATGCTCCTTACATCAGACCGTGTTAACAAAATTCATCTGATAAATTATAGAATAATGAGAATACTACATGTTTACATTACAATATAAATACATTCAGATCCGTCAGAATTTCTTCTGTAAAATTTTTAATATTATAAATAATGGACAATAACAGCGAGTATCGTTGCGGAAGATATACTGATGTAACTTTGTTATCTTCTATACTGAAATTTTCAATTATTCGTCTATTCATGCGCACAATAAAATTTCAGTGAGTCGACGTCGAAGCTGAAAAGCAAAAAAGTTTATAATTTTGTATTGAGTAAAAAGAAAAAATAAAACTTGAAAACAGAGAGAAAGAGTGATGAACTTTTGTTAACAGACTAATAGTTTGATATTGGAGCTTACCTGAAATGAATATTCAAAATTATATTTTCTTTCATTGATACATTTTATTTATAGTCACATTATATATGTATATATGTAGTGATAATAAAGAAAATTACTAATTACAACCAATAAGTCACTTTTTTAGTTTTTTTGATGGATTTGCGTTGGATTAAAGCTACTTATTACCAGTTTATAATTCTCTTTCCCTTAGAATTTCTATTAATTATCAGAATCACGTCACATATGTGTCAAAGCGTGTAACCTTTTTAAGATGTTTGGTTCACAACACATTACGAACTACAGGAATAATTATTTGAACCTGAAACCTTTGAAAATGTTTAGAAAAAATATATATTTTCCGCTTCAATTAAAAGTTTCCGTTCCCAATTATTTTTGGCAAGATTTTATTTTCCATTTTATTTGCATCTTATTCTATTTAATTTAAATAATTTTCAAGCAAAATGTCGTTCGCTGCTTTTTTTGTATTGCGGTAGCGTTCCATTAAATATAAAACCGAACTGTTTTCAGACAGGCGGACTAATTTCCTGTTGTGTTTGCCTGAGTTCTCGTGTAAGAGTCACATGAAAAAGTTTTTTCATTGCCTTATAATCAGGCACCATCTCGTCAGCAACCGAAATGGTACCAAAGATATTTGTTTACATTGTCGGAATTGGAAGTTCGGAAACCAATGACTACGAAGTTGAACGGAGAAAGGCAGACAGAGAGGGAGGAAGTAAAGAAAGCAGCGTACATTTGCAACAAAAATGGAGATGAGAAACATCTGGAAAGTTTCATAGAATGACGGGAAACTCCCCTCCCGGCCCAATATTAATGAGAGATTCGATATTTTTATGAAAATTTTCAAATTTCTTCTCAACATACGCAAAAAGGACGGAGTAAAGTTGAAAGGGAAATAAAAAGGCAAAACTGCACCCACATCAATTGCAAAAATGCGAATGTTTTTGATATTTCGCACAGTATTGTTTATAATACATAAAGAGAAATATATTTCATATCATTAAAAATTTTTTAAGAAAAAGCAAAATGAATGTCAAATGCAAGAAAATACCATATCTGGCTATACAAAAATGGCAAAAATGCCGTTGAAAAGGCAGACAACCCCCAAACAGGTAGTTTTCTCTGTCTCATTAATTGTAATGAAGTTCACTGCGCGATCGACTGCATTGACAAACACAATTTCACGTTCATCTCAACTTAATATGTAAATATCTCAGCGTAATATTGAGTGTTGTAAAGTTGCTGTTCACAAAAAAATATGTTCATTCAATTGAAAAGAAAGAAACCAGGAAAAATTTTTGGTTTTAATAAATATTTTTTACAACTCAAAAAACTAATATAAAATTTTAACTATCATAAAATTTACATACTTGTGACGAGCGTCTTATTGTTTTATTGTACTGCTGTTTAGCCTGTACTTTGGCTCACATGTTCGCGGACCTGTTCACAGCAGATGAGAGCTCATAAAAGGTTAAAAATGAAAAGTCTTGCATAGTCAAACTAATTTCTACTAATCACTTAGGCAAGTACCCAGATCCGACATATAAAATCGTTGTCAAATTTTCAGGTCACAATACACTTCAATACTTTCCCAATGTAATTAATGAAAATACAAATGGTTTTACCACGCTCTAGTATACCAAACATTGTTTTCATGTAATGGCATAGTAGTATATGTGTGGAATAGAGGGGTTACGGATTCCTTACGAAAACCAGATGACCGACGATAAGCAAAGTTGTTCTTTTCTTTGAAGTTTTCTTAAATTAAGTACCGAATCTTATAATGTTCGTTAAATATGTATAATAAATATATATGTTATATAAAAATAAAATATATATGTTAAATAAGAAAGTCTGAGGAATGCGGAGCGTTGCCTAAAAATCATTCTTGGCGTTTTCAAAGTTCAAAAGTTCACCAAAATAATCTAGTTATAACCGAGAAACAAAATGTTGTTCAAAATTCCAGGTGTTTTACCGGCATATTAGTGCCGAAATAAATTCTTGAACAAAGTTAGGCCCCGTCTGGCTGAATTATCATTGAAGTTTTGAGTTCGTACTATTTACTTTTATAGGTGTTTCAGTGGCACTTTTAACAATAGACTTAGAGATCAGATATGATATGAAGTATGTCACTTGTAACAAATTCCCTTTAATAAGTTGGAGTTATTTAGAATTTTTTTTTGACTGAACTCAGTGCACCAACAATCAACGAGCATACCTCAGGTCTCACAGCTTCATAGCAAAAAAACTGCACAACACTTGAACATTCAAACTAAATATTTAAATGGGCTTTTCCCAAAAGCTCACGAAATTTTAAATTTTAAACAAATACAAAATCTGAAATGAATCGACACTGACCTTTTCCGTCCGAGGAAAGTTTCGTTTGCTTATTTCAACCGCAAAAATTTTCTAAATTTTTCAACGAGCCGCAGTAAACCGGCCCGACTATTCACTTCACAACTTTTTCTTTTGCCACGAGGAAACACACGGAACTAAAAAAACACATCCGACAGCAGCCGAAAACGCGCTGATTTTTTCAAAGTTTCTTGATTTCTGATCAGTTAAAATATTTTTGACAAACAGAAAACTCTTTATGTCGCCTATAATTAAAAATACCACGTCCAAATGCGATTGCCTTTGTCAAATGAAAATGAAGAAGAGACAAGAAGAACCGGAAGTTGGCCGCAGAAAATCAGAAAGATGCAAATTTTTACATTCGTCCAAAAATTATTAAATTTTATAATTAATTTTCCTGTTTCCAAGGTTAATTGAAGGTTTAAAGTATTCCATTTTGTGAAGAGCTTTTCGTGAGAAGAAAGAGAAAGAAAGTGTAAATGGAATGAGAGCGACACGCGACAGAAAACAAAACTTTGGCAGAACGCGACAGTTTTGGCGCGTCAGAAAAAAAGAAAAAAATTAAATTCGCGACGACATAAGAAAACTTTATTTTGGGGTTTTCCTTCTGCTAAATATTTCAAATTAAGCAAACGAAATCGGTTTATCGGGAAAACTTCGCAGACAAGGAGGAAAATTTTTTCGTCCGGTTTTTCAACTCGCGCGGGAAACTCAAAGCAGACGACGGTGAAAAATGGCGGTCTCGCACGGACGGATGCGAAAGCATCACTGGCCCTCTCGGCGCAGTTTTTACTCAGTCGAACAAAACTTTCCACGCGCATTTCTCTTTCGTTTGGTTTCTTACTCTCCAACTCTCTTCCCACTCCGTGTCTCTTTTTCTTACTCATTCTTGCTACTTTCTTTTCAGCAACTTTCTTTTCCTCCCATTCAGCCACCCTTGCCAACCATTCTTACTCTTTTCCTTATTGTGGTCCCTTCTGAATTGACTTATCAATGTCCATTCCTTCATATTCTGATACATTCAATTATTTATAACAGTATTCTTATTTTCATACCGTTCTTTATTTGATTTCTCTTTGCTGGTTGCGTACCCTAAAAACCATTTCACTTGTACGACCAGGTTCTACGCGTATCTGCTACCACCCTCACAATATTTGTGTAATATCGTAGTGGACATGTATAATTTGAGTTTATCAGAGAATGTTGTTTTACTGATACACAAATGTAATTTTTAAGAAGTGCATTATGTGGTAACGGTGTAGTGAGACTATTTCCTCGCATTCTCCTATTTTCTCACTACTCGCCACGTCTTCGGTCGCTTTCTCTCCTTCGGGTGCAATACATAAAAAATAGAATCTCAATAATAAAAGCACTTTGACGTTTCTTTAAACGTAATAAAATTCAGCTTCAGTCTGACGGGGCGGCCTTTCATCAAAATCATTCAGAAATATTATCCGCCATTTTGAGTTCCTCTTTTTTGATGTATTGGCCAAAGTTTTCTTTTTTCGTGGTGGATTCTCGCACACAAAGGAACCAACTTGGAGGCAACGGTCCTACCCCCGGGTCGACCATTCATTTGTGAGATCATTCATGGGAATCAGAGAAACATTTGCCAGAGAAGAGAAGGAAAGGAAGAGGCTGGAGCATAGAAAAGTGTGTGCGGAGAGAAGAGCATATTTTATATTAAAGAATAGGGCTCAGTAATGGATTTTTCATGCTCTCTACTAACTTTATAGCCTTTGCCCCGTAACAATTCCACTTTCAGCCCCCAGCAACTACCCCGAAAAAGCCTTTACCCACCAGCACCCGGTCATTTTGATGTTCCTGCAAAACCTTTCTGCGTAATTTCACTTCGCTAATTTTATTTTATTTTATTTCATTTTATTTTTATGTACCTCCGCGTGTTTTCTCTTTTTCTTCCTTCTCCCCTTTATTTTCCCCTGCTTTTTGCCTTTTTTCCATGAATAATTACGACAAAAATGTAGAAAAATGTAAGCAAAAGAGTCTGTTTGACCCCCAAACTCCATCACCACCTCAATTGCCCAGCTATGTGAAAGCGATTTTTCCTCTTTTACCTGCCTGTGACTTCATTATGCTTTATTAACAGTAGCACTGCTTAGGAACAAGCACTGCAGTAATTCATACAAACTTCGTAACATTTGCTTACTTCATTTATTACAAACCGTTTAAGTATCCGTAAGTACACTTTATATATGGTGTGGTTCACAGAAAAATCCTCTTGCACAAGGTTTTCTTCAGATGAGTGCTATTTTGTGGCTGAGTGGCCGAACCTTCAGATACAGTCCCGTTCCTTATTTTTCTGGATGAGCAGGTGAATTACAGCTCTACGGCTGACCCATAGAAAGAAAGTATTGAATTTTATGAATTACGTCTCCAATTCAAATCACAAATCACACTTTTGGATAAAGAATAATCTTTGAGTAAAGGATTTTGACGTTTGAATCGATCACATTAACAGATCCACGACACCAATTACACGATTTTAACAAATTTTTCCTTCTTTCTTAACCCCTAAATTTATGAAATCTATATTTATAATAAATTAATCGCCAAAAAACTCGAAAAGTAAACGCTGAATTACGTTGTAGGAATATTGCTCACTTGCAAATGCAACATTTGAGGGAAAGTATCAAGAAACAGAAGGTACCGTGTGAGATAGAATCTAAATTTACAGACGAAACCTACTGTTTCTTCTAAATTTTGGGAATGGGCGAATGCCCTTAAATTACGGCGTCCTTTCTAAGATTATCTGCACACAATAATATTTCAAATTAATGGAAACAAAGACTTGTAGCCGTCAAATAAAGATCAAATCAAATCGTTGCAATACCTGCTATATCTTTAAAAACTTTTAAATGCGACAAATAGACTTGATATGTAAAAACTCATTATAAAATTTTTAATAATTAAGTATCATGTTTTTATTTTTAGGGCACGTTCAGAGCAACTGAACTTTATGCTACCAGACTCATCGATAGTCACAGCTGCCTATCTTAAAAATCCGTTACAGTAACATTTTCTCTGTGCCTTCACTTCTTCGAATCAATTACAGTTCTACAATTCAATCGTTAAAACAGAGTAAATTCAGTTTTTTAGTCCCAATCAAAACTATATAATCTGGTCAAAATTCAAACTACAGCTTTATCCTACTGTATTGTCACTACTAAGAATTTTTTGTCGCTTCACTAATAATTTTTCCAAATATTCATTGCTTGTCCCGGTTTTCACTCCTTAAAAAAAAACATTTCTGTCTCTGGCCCTTAAAAAAGGTATTTACATTTATACGAAAAAAGAGAAATCAGCCGAGGTATACAATGTCAATTACGTAACATGCCTAATCCCACCCATTGTGTGCTTTTCCCCTTTCTCATTTTCAAATTGGGAAGAAAGACTTATCTTCCACAGATAATTCTCCAGAAATAATAATCATAATAATACCGAAAAGTTATTTGATATTAAAGTATCGATGACGTCACAAAAATCCAGAAAATCCTTCTTAATTGCTTGTCAAATTTTAATAAGCGTTCATCTTATTACTTCCTTTTTCGATGAACTCTATTAAAATATTAGTATTTATGTAGGCCAAAGAGAACGAATGAATGAATATGGATACAAAAACTTCAATTTCATGGTGACAAAAGAGAAGATAGTGCAATGAGGTACAACTGTGGGTGCATACGCGATGATGTTATGTAGATGTTGCTCTTGGATAGGCGACATCACCGTCGTATACCCCACGATGAGTTTGTCCCCGCCTAAGGAATAAACTGTACTGGACCTCCTTCGAGGTACCTGCTCTATGCCTATCAAACCAAGTAAACGTTTATGGTTACAAAGTCACTTTATTTCTTCCCCTGACGAAGACAAATTTCATATTACAGAAAATAGTTAACTATATGTAAATAAGTCGCAGACGCAATAGTTTCACCGGGAATTGGGGAGTCAGGTATCGAGAAATCAATGAAAAAGTACAATATGCCAAAGTGCAATATGGTATTTGAACCTTATGGTTTGGGTCCGTGCCTGACAATAATTTTTTTTCACTAAAAGAAAATAAAAAGTTTTATTTGCGAAGGTACCATTCGGGCTTTGTAATTCGATCTAATCGTTGCTGCATTGGGTTTGAAAAGTATAAAATGAATTATTTTCCGACCCGCAAGTAGCGATACTTGCTACACAACAGACTTAAACAACTTACTAGGAATAAAGGTAACATAAAAAGATTACCACAACAAATTTAAGAAGATTCCTCAACTAATAAAAAATAAAAACCTATTGAATAATAGCTTTGATGTGTGATACAAAAATTTACAAGGGAACAATTTTAATTTTTATTAATAGTTATTGAAAACAATTCGTACCTAATTATGAAAGAGGAATAGAACGAACGAAATGAGCCAAGAATTTTTGTAAATCGCACGCCCAAGTGCAGAAATTACAATCATTGCATTACACCATTGCACTCAGAAAAGTTCGAATCTTCCGTAGGGAACCTGAAGTTTAAGGTACGTTTTTCTTTTTATTGGCAAGTCACGGAAAACGCTTCAAATCGAAAATAGAGTTTGATCTTTGTAATTAAAAGATTCGTCGTGGCCTCCGGGAAGTGCGTCTGATGCTGCGTTTCTGTTACTCCTCACTGTCGAAAACGTCTGCTTTGAAAGTTGAACGAAGTTGAAGAAAAAGTAGAAAAAGGAGAAAGAGAATTCTTTAGAAATAGGACAGGGCCCCTAGGGGACGCGAAACGCGGACAGAAACTTAATTCGGAAAAGTTCGCAAAGGAAAAATCGAAAAACCAAGAAGAGACCCAAACGGAAGAAGAAACAGAAGAAAACTTCGGTTAAAACGATTCGTCGAAAGGCGACACTATGCTAAATCAGTTGGCATCATTATAAGCGGTTTCGAAAGACTTTGACCATTTTGCGAATTTAATAATACCGCCTCACGCCATTAATTTCAGTTGGCATTGGCTCACAAACAATAATTAAAAGTTTCTGAAGGATCCGGCTGTAACGATCGCTTTTATTCGTCGAAACCGTTTACGACGTTTTTCACTTTTTTTTTTAATAATCTGCATTTTAAAGCGTTTAATTCCAGTGCATAAACGTGACATACGCTTTTGATTTTTACACGGCACACCTTTTACTTTATTCTGTAAAAATTCAGTGTATCTATTTAATACTAAAAATCATTTTTATTTTTTTGGCGAAAACAAAAAGAAACGAAGTAATAACACCTTTGTCTTCCTTTCTTTTTGTCGTTCATCTATTTTCCTCAATTTCATTCTGTCTACTATTATCCACTTGTATGGGACCAGCTATTAACTTTTTAATTTATCAAAGTTTTTATCTCAATATTACTCCACATTTTCACCTGGTTTACACTCTTTAATGTTGAGTCCTTCTGCATGCATGAAAGTTAGGTTTATTTGAAATATAAATGTAGCTTAGCAGTTCATTACGAACAACTTTTACAACAATAATTGTACAGCCTTTATTTATTTCTACTTCCTAGAATATGATAGTATACGTCATGTCACTTATGTTATTTGCATAGTGCTCTTGAATTTCCATTGAGTTTCATTTGTAAGTATTATAAATGTTGTAGCCTGTTTACTCAAACTTCTGATGGCTAAGCTGGAAAGTCATACGGTAATGATTTCTTATTCTTTTGATTTTTATTTTGGTATAGTATGTATATACATAGAACTTTCGTTTGATTTCGATGTAGTATGTATATGTAGTAGCTTTGACATTAACAGAAACATATGAAGCAAATTCTGTACGAGACACGAATCGTAAACAAACAGTTTGTGTTCTTTTTGCGACTGTCGAACGTTACAACAAACCTGAAAAAGGCCAATGAAAAATAGACTAATTTGAATAAAAGCAGTTGGTTAATTTCCAAATCTACTCAGACGGAAGAGAAACCGAAAGAGTTGGAGTGTGGGTTTGAGAATTTGCTTTAAATGTTTCAAAATATTTTTGTTTTTGAAATTTTTGCCTCGATTTACATACCTAAGAGGTTTCTGCGTCAAACGACTCCTCCAAAAGGACGGATATCCTGTGGGAATGCGAAGACATGCTTAGTCGATTAGTAGGTTTTTTAGACTGCTACTTTAGCTGAGTTACGAATTTGTCACATTATTCTAAGTAACATTTTTTAAAATTATTTGAAAAAGTATAGAACGACGCAGGAATTGATAGATAGAAGCTTTAGCAGAAATACTAGAGGCATGTTGTCTTTTACAAAAACTCGAATTTACATGACTGACATTGCGATTGTCTAACTCTAATTCTAATTTTTTTAATTTTTTATATGGAAATAACTCTGCATGATTGCAAGAAGTGGACAGATATCCGACTTAATGAGAGTATAAAAATGAACATAAAAGTCAAGGAAGGGAAGCAGAAAGTAAAAATGACCAAGGGAATTGCAAAAAAGTAATAATTTTTTGAATCACATAAAACAAAGTGATTCCTTGTGACTAACTTCAATAAAAACTAAATAAAAATAAAAATATAATTATTAACAAAATAATGCGAACAGAATTCGTATTATTCGGGACATTTCAAGATTCGAGCTCTTAAACTAATCAATAGATCTAATTCTCATTAAATGGAACATGATCGGTAATTAGAGCCCCAAATCAATCACCTGAGCTTCATCACCGGCACCGGCTGTGCCCTTTGTTTACATTCGCCATGTTCTGCTGCTTAAAAGTTCATTTAAGTAAATTTACACGGGGTAGGAAATAGGGAGAGGATAGAAATCTTGTATTACAGGTGGCATAATGCCAGAAAAATCAAAAAAATTATACAACCGACCGGGATATTGAGATACAAAAATTGAAGTATAAAAAATCAAGCGTTTCACGTTTACATACACTGTATGAATGAATTACTTGACAGTCGACTTTAAATGAAAAACTCTGTAGAGACTGTAAATAAGTGCAAAATTCATATAAAAGTAACCTAACTGCAAACACTACAACATTTGACGTCCCTAAATATGACCCTTCACTATCGTATATTATGTTTTGAATACAGAAGTTGCAACGAGGAAAAGAGTCCTGTTTGAAAATCCGGTGGATGAAACATACAATGCTTTTGTTGAATTATTCGTTCAACTTACATCTTGTCTTTGGGAATTCAGCAACACCAGGAATTTAACAATAATGCTTACAAATCAGTCAAATCTGTTCAGGGGTACCTGTCATCACCTAATGACGATGTAAAAAAACTTGAAAGAAGAAACGCTGAAATTGAAATTAAAAAAAATACTGCACCGAAATATTTAAAATGTTTCGGACACTAATAAACGCTAGGAAGGCACTTGCCTTGAAAAAAAGTTACACAGCAGGTTCAAACCTCGCTTCGACCCTAAATATTGTTCTGATTTCAGGTGCCACAAAGAGGTACCCTTAAGGCACGTATTATTTTAATAACAGAAAGACAGAAAAAATTAAATTTAAAAACAAGAAAAATGATGTGTGAAATATTATAATTTATAGTGTTGTGTAAAATTTTTGAATTTAACTTGAGAATTCATTTCCTTATTCGTTTTAGAAAGATTTATCAAATTTGATCACATCTCAATTTAGTTTCCCTTGGTCTCGGAGTTTGATTTCCAAGGCGTTCATTTTTCCAAATTTCATTTCATTATCTTCTATAATTCGTTCTTTCGTTCTTTTTTATTTTATTCCTATTTGCCTTCTCTTTCCTCCCTTTTCCTGCTTTTTCTCCACGGATCATAACTCGACAGAAAACATCAAAATTGTCGAATCAAAATGATTAATGATCTTTACCAACATATTAATTTCTCGTTTGACTGTACCTTTTTAAAATTAAGAAAAGATAGATGAATACTAATAATAGACGTATTTATTTTATTCATGAGTTCAATTAACTTCTCTAATTCATGCCTGAAATTTTCATATAGTTCGATGAAAATGTTTTTAGCCATAATTTATGTCACGCCATTAGGCTGACGAAAGGCTCGGTGTCAATTTTATAATAGAGAATTATTTAATTAAAATCAGAATGAACCTTAAATGCCTGCGTTTATCTTCATTCGTACACGTTACGTTTACATTTTATATGTATAATGATAATAATTTAAACATCACAAAAATTTGCCATGTACTGAATCTTAAATTATTTTGCGACGTAAAAAGATAAAAATTAAAATAAAATTATTTAATTTGTCAAATATCTGTCACTGTTTAACCTTGGATGCGCCACTTTACACATTGTACATACCACTCAAGCGAGGCAGTAATAAACGAAAATTGATTTTAATTTTCTGACAAATTTCAAGTATTCTCCCTATGGTGACAGAGGTAAATAAAGAAAGCTGACTGTAGTTTGTGACAGGATCCTGTCAATTTCATTCTATAGCAGAGGTGTATAGCTTAAGGTCAATTTGATTACACTGCAGTTCATCAGTTCATATCAACCCCTGCCATTTATATTTTTGCTTTACAAATCAACCCCTGCAGTGTTCTGGAGAGAATTTCTGTTGTTTTTCCTACTCGTCATTTTCATCAGCTAAATATCGTACTAACAAATCTCATATAAGCAAAGGGCTGAGGGAATCCTTAAAAACAAAGTTATGCTTCAAGTGTCCTTAAGTAACTTGGGTAGGTGAAGTGGCGGATTCGATTTCACATTTTCTGGGAATATATTTTCTAGTTAGATAAATAATACGCTTACACGGCATTCTAGGAATTGGTATTTAAGTAACCGTCAATCGAAATAAAAAAAAGAAAAAGGCAAATTTGCTGAAATAAAGTTACCTGAAAATTATTTTGTCCCGCACATAGAAAACCAAAAAAGGATAACAATGTACCTTGCACAAACAAAACAAGACTGAACACTTTAGTGATACGAATACTATAACGTTCATTCCATAACGAAAATACGAAAACGTTATTTCCGTCGTGGTTCTAACCCATATGTCTTTCGTCTACTGACACGTTACGTAATGCGGCGTTTGCTGGTTGACCACTAGTGTTTATAAACATACGTTAAATATACACGAGTTGGGTTTGATTTAGAGAATTTATATTTAATTTATTATAGCATAGAATTTTACATTTTCAGAATAAGTATTCCTCATGTCAAATGGCTTTATCCGTGAAGGAATTCTCTGCTTTGCTTAAGTAAGTGGTTCTTTTTTTTCACCTGTCAATAAATATTTTATATTTAGCCAATCGTAACATTGCCCTTAATGGAAGAATTATGTGATATATAAGAAGGTATTCTAAGCCCGTTAATCAAATTTTTGTCACAAAATTGAGCGGTGTTGTTGACCAGTACTTTTCTTTATGTCCCTTTATGTTCATATTTGCCTATTCTTTTAAAACATCCTTTCCTCAGAGAATCATATATTTCAGTCTTATGCAACTAATACATCCCTTTTTGTGTAGTACAATTTTATTTCAAAGCATTATTCTGCAAGAATTATATTTCATGTTCTTTTCTGCATTGAATTTCCAAGATGCTCAACTAATATTATTGCCATGTACACAACAGTTTTTGAAGACACTGGATCATGTGATTGGAATAATGGTAGTCCAAAAACTTTCCTGTTTCATATTTCATATCAGGTGTTTAATTTTTCTGTTTATTTCATTCTACATTTTACATAAATGTCTTACATTTGGTTCTTCCAAGAATTATATCTGGAGCTAAAGCATCCAATGTCTTTCTTTTTGTTTTGTCATACTTAAATTTACCTATTTTTCTTAATGTAGACTTTTTATTGGACTGTTACTTTATGTTAATTTTATAATTATTCTGCTAATATTTTAACTTCTTTTTAATTTCTTTCTGATTTATAGTATAATATCTGAAGAAAATGTGGAGTCACATTCACTGGACTCATTGGCAGCACAAATCAATCAGCAATTTAAGAAAGAGGATCACTTTAAAGGTGATGAATCATTGATAAATTTTTTGAGAAGTCCCATATGAAAGTATAATTTTCCATGACAATTAAAACAATGTTTTGTTTTTAAGTTGGCTGTGCTCTAGTCATGCTTCTTCAACAGTCAGACCTTCAGCCAAAATCAACTCAGCGATTGGCCATAATTAGTTTGTTAAATGATTTGTATAAAGGTGAAAGTGTAGTTTCAAATCCATTTCTGTCTGTCTTCATACATCTCCTGGTGAGTACTTCTGAAAAACAAAAAGAAATGAACACATAAAAGTGAGCTGACGAAATAATGAACTTGTATTGTTCCTTTATCTCTTTGACAGCATCCACCAGAAGAAACTGATAAAGCAACTGGTAGGAAATTATCATACGCAGGGAACTTGCCCTACTTGTCAGCTAAGGAACGTGCAGTGGTTTCCCAACTGATATCTGGAATATCTCACCTTAACAAGAAAACAGCAAGACAGATTTTATCAAGTGACCAAAGCCATTTTCATGGTTCTGACATAACAAGTATGCCCCTGGTTTTTTAGTACTTAAGATTGTTTGCTCTTCATTTGATTAATTAATTTGAATCATCCACACAGGTATTGAATTAGCCAATGCAGAAAAAATGTCAGAGCTACCTCACACAAGCAGAAGTGGAATACCTGTTGTCATTTCCTACCCAGATAATAAATTTGGATCTTCTTGCACTTTTGATCCGGTAGCTGCAAAGAAAACTGCGGAGCAGCTGTTAGCAGGTTCGAAAAACACATTGGATCAAAATTACAGACCAGAATTCATCAGGCTGGTACCTCCTCTGCACAACTGTCATGATGAGGTATGGAAATTGGTTGTTTATATTTTAAGAAGCGAAAGAAACAGGTCACAATGTTAGGGAATTTGTTTTTTGTTTCTAGCTCGTTTGGATGAACATGACCGAACCATACGAAAGAAAGCCGGCTTATGACGTGACCATGTGCGTATCCAACAGTGCAGGTGTAGAAGCCAGGCGTCTCATGGCAAGGGCCTTCAAGGGACCTTTGACGCTCCAGCAGCAACAGCATCTACTGAATGAAATCGAATCCGATCCGAAGTTGGTGTACTTAATTGGACTCACGCCCAACAAACTGCCGGATTTGGTGGAGAATAATCCTTTAATAGCCATTGAGGTTTTACTTAGACTTATGCAGTCCAATCAGATCACTGAGTACTTCAGCGTTCTCGTTAACATGGAAATGTCATTGCATTCAATGGAAGTTGTTAATAGGTTAGGCTACGATTCAATATTGAACGTAATTGTACCAGCTTATTTCCAAGGTTCTTATTGTCCATGACAGCATCAATATTTTGTTTTTTCCTGTAAATTCTGTGTAAATTCAGTTCGCCAGTAGGTTCCATCCTTCACAGACGTCCTATTTTTTTAAATATTCAGTTTCAGTTTAAATTTTCTGGCTTGAAATCTCTCACATTCCATGTTCATAAATTTGTCTAAAATGCGAAAGACTGATTTTTGTTTTCCTAATTATTGTCACATAAAAATTTAATATTGTGCGTTTATCTAGGTTAACAACGACTGTAGATCTACCAACGGAATTTGTTCATTTGTACATATCTAACTGTATATCCACGTGTGAAACAATCAAAGATAGGTACATGCAAAACAGGTTGGTTCGACTTGTATGCGTCTTCTTGCAGTCACTCATACGCAACAAAATCATCAATGTACAGGTGACTAATGAATACAGCAGATATAGTATTCATTCATATGTGGTTGCAAATTACAAATTTTTTTTTTCAGGAACTTTTTATAGAAATTCAAGCTTTTTGCGTCGAGTTTAGTCGAATTAGAGAGGCAGCGGCTTTGTTCAGGTTACTCAAACAGCTTGAATCAGGGGACATCGGTGGCTTAACTGTATCATCAGGTTCCACGAAAATCAAGCCTGAAAGCTGATGACCCACAATTTAATAAATATAATCAACCAAATGGAATGATAATTCACTTATTACATATCCTTTGATTTCCTCTACTGTTTGGTTCCCCGACTGTTACTTATAGACATTCCTGCAATGTTTCTTAATATTGAAATTCTTCTCACTATATTATATAGCGTAAAGGAAGAATGACGTTCTCAAACTGTCGGTTGGACCTAATTGTGTCATCAGAGTTTACTCCACCAAAGTTATTACCGTGGAGGGTGCACAGGAGAACGTAAATGTTTGGTTATTCTCGATGCTGTTGGTATGCCAAAATTTCGAACACCAGAGAAGTAGATCATTTATATCAGGCAATAAAGATTCAAGACAAAACAAACAATGCCGATAGAAAGGAAGTTCTTGTCAGAACATGAAGTCAGGAGTGACCGAGCGGTAGTAGATGCAGGGAGCAGATGTTTTGCGTTGAGCCCACGAGGACTTATTATTTGCAGTAATTCTACTTGTTGGTGGATAATCGTATTAAAATTATTAATAATGATGTCAAAGCAGCCCAAATAAATTATCGTAGTAACAGTGAAGTAATAGACACAAGGGTCTTAAAGATTTCAGAGGAAGAAAAGGCAGAATGACCACCCAGGCTGTTGAAAACAACAGTAGACCCTAATGATAAATGCCACCATTAAAGATAAAAGCCTGATAGAACAAGTCGCTAGAGTCCAGTAGAACAAGGATATCACTAGAATTTTTAGAATTTTGAATTGTTATAAATATATGAATAGTGGCACATTGATTAATTGTAAATAAACTATGAAAATAAAGTGCATTGAAGTTTTCAATTTCTTCTAATCTGTCTATCACCACACCTCTTTTTCTGACATATATAAAAGATACATTCAACATAAGCAATTATAACTTTTTAAGTTTACTTGTGAAAATGAGCATCAATGAAACAATTACCATTTATATATTTATATATAAAACAATTCAGTCCCACTTGGTTTATGTATTTGCCTAAGTATAATAAGTCTTTGTACATTTCAGAAAGCTTCATTTGTTAAAACAACTGAATATAATAGCAAATTGAAAATAAATCTGTTCTAGGGATACTATACTAGGCATACTAATAAGAGATCAAAATTTTTATTACAAGGTTTATTAGACAGTTTATTGGAAAGTCAATCTTAAGAATTTTTGAATGTCAGAAACCATGTCCCTGATGTAATATTTTAAGATAATACTGAAAAGACATATATATACATCCATTGGATGTATACCTAGCTTGTGTAAATATCTTAAGAGCACATTTAGAACAAATGAATAATTTTATTATAAGTGATAAGGTAATTTTAATTTCAAAATCAGTATTCCTAAAAATTAAAAGCTTTATTTGCTTTATGTACAATTTAAGCTTAGTGTTTTACAATAAGAATAAATACTTTGTATGACAATTTTCAACCACAGAGGAAGAAATTGATTGAAATGATGACAATCTAAAATATTTATAAAAAGCATTGTTATTGTTTCAGACATTTTTTTATGAAACATAAAATGATAATTATGTAAGAAGTTTTATCCGGCAGTGTAGATCATGTTTCTTACATAGACATAAACTATTATTTAATTTTTATTTAATGCTTGAAATCCTTACAATTTTAAAAATTTTATTATCACAATAATTTATATTATTTTGATAACAGTGATAATTAGAAACAAGTATAACTTGGCTAGGATGCACATTCTTCAAATATTGTCTAGGTTCATAATTTTGATCTGATGTATTATTATTATTAAGGGACCAATAGCAAGGTAATTTAATGATACCTGAACACATTTGCTTTCCCAGTGTCTATATCTGCAGTACAAACTCCCAGAATTATAATGTTGCCTAATTTGTGATGATATTCTACAATAACAAAGCATTATCAATTCTCCCGGAGCTATTTTAACACACTTATTTCAGTCTAGTGTTGCACTGTTCTTTTATATGATTATTTGGTTTTTACAGAATTTTAACAATATCACTGAGTGAAACCACCTCTTGAATTTTCTAGAAACTAGACCATTCCTGCAACCACGGTTCACTCGGATTATTCGAATTTCATTACACCATAAAATTTTTAATAATTTAAAATTTTATTGATTGGTACCATGGAGATTCAGTTGATGCTATGTAAGAGTCTCCCCTTTGGTGACTCTTGCCTCCAGATACTCTATTCGTCTCTCTAAAATTGTTAGTTTTTCATTTAATACAGCCAATCGTGATCTGCAAGACATATCTGTAAAATAAAATGTTTGGGTAGAGAAATTTACCTACTGTAAGATCGAAAAACAAAAAGGGCAAGGAGTGTTGTTAAAAAAACAAAATGGGGCCGAGTCCTACCGAAGGAATTCAAAAAGTCAGTGATCCGTTTTATACTTCCAGTTATCAGTTCAATGTACTCTCTGTTTGCCCAGTCTTGTTCAATTTGTTTTTGAATTGCTTCACGGTGAACGGAAGCCATTTTTGAACAGGTCAAAATGTAATGAATTGCCAACGTGTTCATACGAAATTTCTCTCCATCTTTCCTTCAATTTTACCTTTGACTCAACGGAATGAAAGCAAAGCAAATCTCATCCTAAGAGTACGGCTCCAGCCCTTTCGTTTTATATGCTCAGAACCGCCAACTAATGTTTGAATAAAGTTCGTTTAAAGTGAATGACTTCCACTCGTCGGGGCACATGTCATTGCCGGCTATTTGTTTCTCTGTCGAAATGAAATTTGTTTTGTCTTTGATCCATTGTCAAATTTCTCCAATTCGATGACTGCGTTCTGCATTCAATTTCACACGATAATTTAATACCTTATTTTTACATTTGTACATAACGAATGAGAGTTATAAATTGAAACTCCATATAGAGTTATCTAGCACACCTAGTTCATTTTCTACCTGTGCAAATATATTCTAATTTTTCTTCGATATGGATGATCAAGTGTGTCCGAGGTGCAAAACCACCAAATATAGAAATCCATCGTTGAAACTGATGGTGAACGTTTGTGGACACGCATTATGCGAAAGCTGCGTTGACTTATTATTTTTAAAGGGTAAATATTTAATCAGTTTGGTGTTTGTTGTGGTGCTGAGTACAAATGTCAAATGTTAGAAATAGGCATTGACATTTTGTATTAGAAAATATTTAATATTGAAAATAAAAAAGTATGAATAATTTTCTACATAAAAAGTATAGGACCTATATTTTTCCAATTGAAACCAAGAATGTTAATAAATAAAAATACAATTCCATTGTCTCTATCTTTACTTATCAATATTGCCCATAATTGATAAATAATTACAAGAGTTCATTAATTTCTGTTATAATACTGTAATTTACATTTTCTATGTTGAGAGCTCCACTGTACTTTATGTTAATTGTTTCCTTTAATTTAATTTAATCAGCAAAAAACTTTTTGTGTTTTCCATTGATAAGATCATCACATTGAAAAATCTGAATATTTAACCAATGAGAATAAATGTTATAGGTTCTGGGTCATGTCCAGATTGTGGAGTTCCACTGAGGAGAAGTAACTTCAGAATACAACTCTTTGAGGATGCAGCAGTTGAAAAAGAAGTTGACATTAGAAAGAGAGTGCTGAAAGATTTCAATAAGAAGGAGGAGGATTTTGATTCACTAGACAAGTACAATAACTACTTAGAAGAAGTTGAGACCATAATATATAATTTAACCAACAATATAGATGTTATAGAAACAAACAAGAGGATAGAACAGTACAAGAAAGAGAATAAGGATGTAATACTTAAGAATAAGTCTAAAATAAGAAGGGAAGAATATGAGCTTGAGGAAATTCTGGAGGAGGAAAAGATGCAAGAAGAAGCCAGAAGAAAGATACTGGCACAAGAGGAAAGGGAGGAAAAAGAAAAGAAGATAAAGGCAAAAGAAGCTCTCATTGATGAACTAATGTTTTCTCATTCAGATGCCAAATCAATTGTTAAGAACTTTAGTGAAACATTGCAAGCATCCAAAGAAGAAACAGAGAAAGCAAAACCAAAAGTCACACAATTCTCGACAGGAATTAAATTCAGCAGGCAAGGACAACAGGGATTCTTGCCAGTTCCAAAAGAACAAGAAGGTGAACCTTTCATTTATAAGAAATGTGTCATGTTGGTTGATGGGCCTGAGCCACCCAGCTGGGAGGGCATTCAGTGTGATGGATACCTAGTCAATATAAGAGCTGAAAATGAACAGGAGAGAGCTGGAGGATTCAGAAGCAACATAGCTTGCATGAGAGCTTTACAAGAAGCTTTTGTTGGTCTTTTCAGCGCTTAATTGACCACCTGAAGGTTTGGTGCAACAAAGTAACCATTTACACCCAGTGAATAATCCTGTTCAAGAAGGGTTGCTGTACAAAGTTTAGTATTATCAAATTATTAATAGAACCAGAAGTTACAGATGTAACTGAATGCTGGTGTTATTTCCTCTGAGTGCCTGCATAATGTGAAGACTGTTAATTCAGGGTTAGAGATATTCTTCAGTAGCCCAAATATCTAAGAATTTTAATTTTTAGTGTTTGCCTACCCTACAGTTCCACACAGCAATTTGAAAATAGTGTGATATGCTCCTCTATAAACTAATCACTACTACAAAAAATAGAAGACCTTGAATGATGCTGATTAAATAAACTTAATAATGTGAATATCTATACAACTAAATAATTTCATGAGTGATACAAGTGTTATGTTTTGTAAAATAAAACACTTTATTCTTTATTTGTAATGATATGATTAATTTATTTGTAAAATACATTGCTACAAATGCAACTACGTAAGATTTCTTACACTTCAGTTTTACTACTTTTGCCTTCTAATTTTGACCTTCATCACAGCAACTACTTTTTTTGACAATCACAGCATTAAATCAGCCACAAAGATTCCAACATCGATTTCGTAAGTTCACCCTGACCAAGTCATACATAAATAGTATTAAAAAAACCTACCGCTAAAAATAAATAGTATTAAAAAAAGTATCGTGTCTTTAAGCAATTTTAGAGTATACTTAATTTTATGAATTTTTATAATTTTGAGCAAACTTAATTTCGGAAAGGAAA
Organism: Polyplax serrata; assembly: GCA_037055365.1. Classification (NCBI taxonomy): domain Eukaryota; kingdom Metazoa; phylum Arthropoda; class Insecta; order Psocodea; family Polyplacidae; genus Polyplax; species Polyplax serrata. The sequence goes on from JAWJWE010000002.1 coordinate 69,147, forward strand.
GACATAACAAAAACCGAAGTTTTACTCTCTTCCAATACAAAGCAAATTAGATGTTGTTTCATTTAAACTTGAAAATGAAAGCCATTTTGAATGATTTTTATTTGATTTGGTAATTAAGGTCCTTCCCTCTGCCTTCGAAGAGCGAAGCCTTTTTCCACACCACCAATTCCAGTCCTCAAGAGTTGTCACTGCGATAGCAAAGTGCCTGGAAATAAATAAAAACTCAGGTACCTGTGTGGTTAGTTGTACCCACGTTTTTTGATCTGCCGTGTGCTGGTTCCCAACATTTGTTAATCGATTTCCATTGACATCTTTGACAAGGTGTCTCTTTGGGTTGCTCTTGTTGGGTTTTTGTCTTTGCGTTTCGCTTTGGGGTTGAATTTCAAAGGATGCCTTTCATTGTATTTTTGTTTATTTATTCTTTATATTTCTGTTTGTTTTTCCTTGATCATTTCATTATCCTATTTCTTTTTATTTCGCGCACTTTTTTGTATACAATTGCTAATATTACCCATAATCTGTTTATATTTCTATCTAAATTCTCATCACTCCCTAGATTACTACTATTTATATCATTCTATCTAAGCATATTTATATTCTTCTGAATATTGTAATTTCCTTAATTCTCAATCGAGTTTTATTTTCGCGGGACCAGAGACGCAAAATACAAGGGACATATATCACGCATTGTGGACAATTTTAAAACAAATGTTATAACATTATAACAGTACGGTGTATTGTGCTTATCAACATTGTTCACTTGGTCGTCGTACATATTCTATATTAAATTACAAGTGACTGACAACTGAAATTCCTATTAAAACGTAATCGATACCTGAATGTTAACAATTTTCCACTCGAATGAATTCAATTCCCCTCCATAATGAAACCCTTTGTGAAAGAGTTTCTCTCTTTGCACGGTTTTCCGGATTACTCATCGTCTAGGAGCTCTTCTACCTTTTTGGTCTTTCAATTTTTAATTAAATTTCACCACCAATGTGTAAAATTATTATCAAAAACATGAAAAACAAATGAGTGGGGTAGATTTTTGTAACATTGTATTGTAAATTGCAAAAACGGATTGTACAAAATAAAATTTCATGGTTCCGTTGATGCAGACTTGGATACCTACCTAGAAGAGAATATAAAATAAAAGTAGAAGCCGACACTCCCGGCAGCATAGGGTACTCGTACCGCCTCGTCTAATAAACCCAACGAGGGCCCACCGGGGCCTGTGCGAAGGGTTGCCTGGGGCCCCCACATTCGTTGCCATTCGACCGTGCGCTGCTGGCTGGTGCGGTCGCCTTTGGTTTCTTAAATAGACGCCGGAACGACTCGCTCGCGATCGGACGCGTTTCCGTCGTATTTCTATGCAACTTCCGTTTTTAGGCTTCGGTCCACGTTCATCAGTTCGCCTTTATATTTGTTTTACTTTTTAACTTAAAAATGAGGGTAAATAAATTTCGACTTCAGGTAAATTGTGGTGGATAGTGTTCGGTTCTGGTGTTTGGTACTCGTCGATTGCATTTCCGGTTGTATTTTCACCGGTCGGGAAAAATACCCGATATGAGACAATTAAAGAGAAAAAAACTGCACAGTTAAAGTACCACTAATGTGTCTTGCCACTTCCAGCTTTGATGGTTTGAGTTTTCCGCGTGCTAAATTAGACGTGAAAATGAGTAACACAGAACTGTTGGTCTTCCTTTGGACAATTTCGGTCCTTGTGAATGGAACTTTCGGAAACTGGTGGTGAGTTAAAATCATTAGAAAAATATTACAAGAACAAGTAAGATTTTAGCGAGGAAAGAAAACAGAAACTAAGAATGTGATAATATCCTTCTTGTGATATTACATTTTACTGTTACTAATTAGTTTCTGTGGAAGTAGGAATTGCAGTACCCAGAGAGGAAACTTTTCAAGTTGTTCCTTCAGAAGTCGTGCAATAGTCGTCTTGGTACTTTACAGATTATTTTCTTTCACATCTTGTTCTACCGATACATTTTCCTTGCCATTTTATTGCGCTGGCATTAAACTTATCATTAGTTTCTTACTACATTGTATTCTTTTCTCTCTCTCCCTATCTCTATCTCACTTTCTCATAAACTTTTCTTCCTGTTTTCTTTGCATTTTAATTTTTTAACAATATTTACTTCACTCCTTTTCAATCCATTTCTATTTTTTAATTTGCTCAACCAAGGTTATCAAAACAAGAATGTAAACTTGGAGTTAAAGTCAGAAAAAACCTTGAGCCGAGTCGGGTACTTCGCTGCTTTCGTGGAAATCGTACTATTGCACTGTATCAATTACTCACTTAATTGAATTGTCAGCAATCACATAATCCATTGCTGGAGAACAAGGTCAGTTTATGAGTTTTCTTTATGTACACCAGTCAACACTGTTTGATTGATCTGGTTAAAATCATAAGAATGCGAGGTAGTGTGAATGACTGTCTCATTGGTTGCATACCCGTCTTTCACACTCAATCAAACTATTATTGTTTTACCTCCTATTTGCTTTGATAAATTAGTTCGTTTTGGATTGCTATTAGACCATTATTAAATACTGAATACCGTACACAATCGTCTGGCGTTTGCTTCACATCGCCCACTATTCCTTCCATAATGGTCCTATCCGCTCTAACCATACTCTCTTTAAGGGGACTGGATAATTTGCCTCTCGGCTCCTCCCTTGCATGACTCGTCAGCACGTTTCCATATGAGGAACTCAACAGGCTAACCTATAATTTTGTAGTTTAGTTAGGCACAGTCGTAAACAAGAAAAATAAAGAGAGTGTCACTACCATTAATCTTTTATTTTATCCGAATGAATCATCTTGAGTGACTTAAATTACTGAATTGCAACAGAATCGAAAAAGTATTTGCCTTTTGGAGTACAACTGTTAAAATTTGTTATCTGGTTGATCCCAAAAAGTAGGTTGTCTGTGATTTATGTATAACTATTTAACTATATTTCGGGAATTTATCTTACGCTATTTTCGGTAGAATTTTAACAGATACCGCTAATTTTTTTATTCTTGTCACTCTTGTTTTCTCTGCAACCTTCAGTTACACTTTCTTCCAGAGCCCAGTTTAATATTTAATAATAATATTAATAATTTAATATTAATATTGGATTTAAATTTTTTACATGTCTACTGTTACAATTCATACAAGCACTGTCATCATAATAGTTCACGGTTACGGAAAAGCTAATTTGTTTATTTTGATTAATCGATATCGATTGATTAGCCAAAGCCATCGGTGTAATCGCCAGGTAATAGGGCAATAAATTTTAAATAAATCAGAATGGTCTATGCTCATTTATTTGTTAAGAAATAACATTTAGTCTAGCCATGCCCATGGTTATGCTATGCAGATGAATGTTTTTCGTCTCTTTGTCATTACTTTACTACATAAAAATGATATTTCAGAAAGAAAGAGCAGTACCTAAAAAGATGAAGGCCAAGTACCATGGCGACAGAAAACAGAAAAATAAGGAATTTAAGAACGAATATTCAGATGGATGACTACCAATTGTAAAGCAGAAGCTTATGTCCCATTCACCGTTAATAAGATGTACGTTTAAATATTCTTATACTCCATCAAAGCTGAGTTTCTAGTCTACAATCTTAAGGGTTTATCCTGAATGTTAACCTATTTGTTCCACTTCTACCACAGTCGGCGCAAGGGTGGAGCTGAGTGTTTGATGCTGTCACAAAGACTCCGCCTTCATTATACACTATTAAGTTAGAATCAATTCACACCATTTCATCATCATTCTCTCAAATGGCGCCGATTAATCACATCACAAATCAATCCCCAATGAGTAACTAATAATTATTATACTTCAATGGCAAACGTGGAACCTGCGTAATAGGATGCTACCAGAGTGTGACTGAGTGTAGAATGACCCTTTCAACAATCGGGTACAAATCAAACAGTCAACAGAATTATTTTTTGAGGAAAATTGTTCCCACGGCTATCAGCTATTTCACGGAAAGAGAACGACTACTTACGTAGCCCATAATCAAACATCACTTTCAACTTTTTGTCCCAAAGCTGACCAGAATGTGTTCTTACCGTGTGATGTTTGATGTTTTCCCTTGTTTACATGCTGCCCTCAAATCCACGTATATGTTTTTCTGATTAAAAACTTTTGATTCCCAAACTTTAAGAATTTAAAACACGAAAAACAAATTAGGGTTTATTAATCAAATGGGTATGCTTTTGAGTCTCCTTGGAAAAGCACACAAGTGAATACATAATTTTTTAATAATAGTACTAGAGGGATCAAATTAATTAAGTTCGTAACAGCTGATAAGTTGAAAAATATACGTAAAATGTATAAGTAAGCAGTGTACAAGACGATTAAGTCTAAAATTGAAAATGTAACGAAAATTAGCGTTGAAATGATCACAAAACATTTTGGGTATAATTGACTTGAGATCATGATTTTCCACCTCTCGAAATTTAACTTAGTATTAGATTAAATACCCTTAAACGGGGGGCAAGTACTTCGCCCAAAATGTTACATATCAAAGGATTCCAAATTACACCTTATGTTCTTTGCTCTTTTTGAGAACAACAAGATTTTCATAACTTTATATGATGAAGCTCCGCTTATCCTTTCTTTCACACAAGATGCAAATTCCACGGCCTTGAGACGGTTCCATCGAAAATCGGTGGGAGAAACAAGATTTCCGAGCCATATACCTCCTAGAGATTACAATTAAAGGCTACGGAGAAGAGCTCACGATTCCTTTGTGTTCAGTACGAATGAAAATAAGAAAGCTCGAGGAAAAAGTCCATTCAATTACAAAACCAGGATTACAATTGTCGCAAGTTAGGAGAGTTGTGCCGGATGAACGTGTCCGTGTAAACGGCAAGACAAACAAACGAACGGAAACAAAGAGGCTCGAGGGTAGAAAAGGAAGGCAGAATAAAGCAAATGATAGTTTTATGGGGCCATTTTCCAGTCACCCCAACTGACTGATACAGATACCGTAAAAATAAAATTGACTTTAATAAAGTTTATTCCGTCGTGGGGAAAGAATCCCAGAATATAGGAGGCTTAACTCTCCTGCCCCGTTCTGCGCCCTCCTGGAAGAATCCTACAAGAAAAACGATTTTCACCCGATGGTGACGACCCAGAAGGGTGCTAGGCCCGTAGAAACTTCCACATAGTCCTCTTTCTGTCTTTCACTAGAATTAAACTCTTCTAGTTCGTCTAAGAAAAGAATAGATTTTCCCAGTCACCTGTCCCGTCGCTCCATTTTATACGATTATTGTTACTACAAAATATTAAAATCACAGTAGGACGCTAAGAGGTATGATAATTTTCGTTTAAGTCATCGCTTGTCATGTGTTGTTTTTTCCTGGTTCTTTGAACTTGTTGAATTTACGATACGGGACATACAATGGATACTTAGTTTTGCAAATTCATTTCGTTCCGCTAATAACCGAGAATTGCAAAATAACAAACACAGAACGTATTGTTCTGAGCGAAACTTTCAACCAGGTGGTATAAGAAACCGGAAATGGATGACCGGAACCGGTTCAGTGTCCTTCTCCGGGTCACTTCCCACTACAGCTGCAGTTAAATAACATTTTGTTTACATCAGGAGCACACCTAGCATATTCTTACAATCACTTTTGAATAGAAGTACACCAGCAACAGCACTTAAACTTATCGAAACCAACGTTATAATATCTAATAGCAACTCTTTGAGTAGGTTCACTATGGGGCGCAGCGCTAAAACTTAAAAGAAAAGGGCAAAACAGGAACATTTAAGGAGAGTCTTGGTCCCAAAGAATCAAACGGTAAAGATTTAAAGTAAATTACTCATACAAACGGTACATAATTTAAAATAGTAATATGCATTATACCATTATATGCGTAATACCATAACAATAGAAAAGAGGTATTAGTTTTAATTAATTAATTTTAAAATGTGAGATTCGAAACTTTTTGGAACACTTTTGTACATCAATAAAATTTGTGTAAAACAAATAATAATGGTCCTTAACCACGCCAAAGTGGTTCAGTGTAGCAATACGGTTCAATTCTAAGCAATGCAGCATTCCGTGCACACATTTTTATTGGTGTCTATTTTCTATCTATTTATTTCTCTTTTCCCCGTGAGTTCTCTCAGAGAGTGGCATGTGCATAATCTCATGTCATCAAACAAACTTAACTTTTATTGCCTGTATCAGAACACATCGAAGAGAGAGAGGAGGACGACATTGGGGTCGGACAACCACTGTCACTTTGAACTTCTTTACTATTCGGGGTAAGAAATAAACCCGACTATTAAACAAATAAACCAAAGCCCCAGATTAACTGAAAAAACATATTCCCGTGTCTTGAGCCACGTATTTTTCCTCCGACTTTAAATGGGAGCAACAGACGAGGGGAAAATCAACTTCTCATTGAAATGCTTCACCATGAAAATGGAAATTAATAAACAAACCGATTGGGCAATGAAGCAGAGGAACACGGCATGTGATGTTTAAATCTGCGACCACGACATTCACTTTTGGTTTTGTCTTTCTCACATTCAGGCTCGAATGTTGCTGTCTTTACTGCCCCGAAACGACGTTTTTAAAACTTTTTTTTCCTAAGAAGCAGTCCTTGTAAGGTCCTTTTTCCCGGAGGAAAAAATTTAAATTGTTTCCTCCCGTGGAGGGGTAATAGAAACTAATGCCCATCTGTGTTTATGTTCTCCCAGATGGAACAATTTAGAAAATTAGTTTGACGCCAATGAATCATGAACTATGACGCACCGTCAGACGGTTCTATTTTCTATTTCTTTTTCAGTTCGTAAGGTTTCAATGGCAGTTTCGCACGCGATCAAAAACCACTTTTCCTGGTAGACCTCAGTGCTTCAGCCCTGCATTGGGGTGTTCATGGTTATTAGCACGGGACACTTGAAACGAAATAAATTCATAAAACGTTTTGTACAAATGCTCCCTAAAAGATACATAAAATATTGAATAATTGGCCATACTCCTTTAAATGTTTTTGATCAACATACCTTACAATTTTGGGTATAGGTATAGGGTATTGGTATTTGTATTGGAAGAACAACCACGAAAACCCTGAATTCTTGTCTACTGTATATTTGAAACGATGATGTGAATACTTAAGAGTAACATTTTGTTTTTCATTCAGTAATTAACTTATCTTTAATATTGAGTTCACAAATGAATATGTTGCTATGTCCGCAAGAATTTAATTAATCGAAAAAACATAAAACCACTTTTATGTTTATTTCACTCTATTAGCTACTCTAACCTTTAAAAAAAGGAAAAAATAATTATATGCAATATACAGTTGGACCTGGCCCAGGGCTCCGGCACTCGGGCAGGTAAACAAGTTCGATTCTAAATTAGGTTGAGATCATCCGTCCGATGGGCTAAGAGTAAGAAACGGCGTTCTGCTACCCCGATGATTTAGAATTTGGTAGTTGGACCCGGTGTTTCAGGACCACTCCAGGCTCAAGTATAAATAGCGCCAACTCACTAAGAATCGGGGTGAGTTGGTTTGTTGGAGTCAGTCTCTTAGTTGTTAGTTAGTAAGTAGTTAATAACTAATTAGTGAGACAGTTAGTCGGTTGGTTAGTCAGTTAAGAATCATTAACAGATCATCTGTGCCGGTCAGTATGCATTGGTTGCTGAACGTGTAAATTTTTATATAACGTAAAGCCTCACAATTAAACTGTATAATTAATACAATTATTCTGAAAATTGTAAGGATCAACGGGAACCTACTAAATTCTCCAAATCCCGCAAATTATTTTAACTTGGCGTGAACACAACAATACGGAGGTAAATATTTTTATCTTTTTACAGGGAATATCATTAGTATTAATCTTGTACTGAGTATTACTAACTGGCTTACTGCATACTTCCGGTTTCAATAAAATTCGAAAGATTTCACTGTCACTCTCATGGATAGCGATGCTTTCAGGTTCTCCCATACGACTCTAACGATTGCTTTAATGAAAAGACCCTCGGTAGAGAACGAAAACAGGCTTTCTTTGGCACCCATCTTTTCAATCTGTTTTACGATGATCGTTCCAAATGGCTTTCGAAGAAATAAAATAAACGTCGTGCCTTCTTTTTTGCTTTTTGTTTTATCATTTAGCGTTACAAATGTCCCATCAAACGAGATCCACTTAACTCTGCTCCCGTCTCTTTTATCCTATTAAGATTTTTGATGACCGTTTCTACTTCCTACACTTCCTACTCCCGTACTCGTCTTTCGTTCTACGTCGCTGTCAGCTTCGGTGTCCAAAGAGAAGTGAAATTTAAATAATTTTTGGTGCCTTTCTGGTGGCATCAGCCAAGAGTCTCAGAAAATTGCACGCATAAGTCCGGTGATCAATGGGTTTGTTTTGATGAAAAGGCAATGATATACGAGTCTTACGTCTTTACTGCTTCTTTAATCCAGTCGATTAGGCAATCAAAAAAATAAAATGGGGAAATTGAGAATTGTGACAGAAAATAGAAACGTGATGAAACAACGCCAAAAATTTGTTTACCGCATTTCCTCTCAAAGGTAGAGGAGCAAAAATACGTGTGAAGTTTGTTTGAGATGATTTTTGAAGAATGCAGTGTGTATGAAATGAAGATTAATGAATTGATGAAGATTCATAAAACACGTTGAAGGTTAACCGTAAGACAATGTAGGAGGTAAACGTGGAGAAATTATTTCTAAAAAAATTGTTTGAAAACCCTTATTCCGATGAGAACCAATGACTTACTTTTAAGTTTACCATTAATGAAAACAAGTAATATGACGCAAATAAATAACCTGTATTAAATCGTTGTTGCCAAAAAAGAAGCAATGTAACATGATTTATAACAACAAAAACATAGCACGAACTACAAAGGTTTTTACATTTAAAAATTCAATATCTTCTCCCGGGTTATTTTCATCAAATGAATTTGGTCATTTAAAATTCTCTATTGTTTGGACCTGACAAGTATTAAAGAAATAACAAGATAGAAATTCTGATGATGAAACGTCGCAAGATTTATAGTCTCGCTTATTCATTGTTGATGAGAAAAGAAAAGAGAAAAGCTCTAGGGAAAACTCTTGGGAGATAATTTCATTTCCTTTCAATAATATCTGACAATTTTGAGTTAGGAAACAGTCGACGTGACCCTGTTATCATTTGAATTAATAACAAAAGAATATCTTTAAATAATAATTTTAACGAATGTACCATCACTATCTGTATCGTTGTGTTCTACATGTAATACAACATTAAAAGCAGGAGTAATCCAGTAAAATAATACTCGTTACGAAGTAATACTACAAATAATGCATATATAAATATGAAAAGTAATCCATAAAATGTAACGTACAGAGAAAATATTTCCGCATGTAAGTTAACCATTCAAATTTAGGAAAATGAACAAATAGTAAATATAACTACAGTTTTTCATGGAGGTTCTGGAGGCACATTTTTTAAATTTGGACAATGCTACCGTATCGTTTAACTTTACTGCTATTCAGTAATTGAAGAGCTGTGTTGTGACACAAACCTAAGCAGGTTACCGTTTTCATAGGACCGTTTATGACCGATAAAACAATCGTAAAAGATACGGAATCTCACTCAAATCCGACTGTTTCAATTAATGGTCTTCTTTGGATAGGAACACGCCTTTAATTAAATTGGACGAGAAGAAATCAAAAAACAAGACAAAATTGGAATATCTCTATAAATTTATAATAAGGAATATATGAAGGTGATATTGTTATTTCAAAAAGTACAGAAAACTCTTTTCAACAGTTGGCTTAATTTCGGGAACCGAACTGAGTAGTCAGGGTCTACGCCGCAGTTTTCTGATCTAAATTTGTATTTCTCTTTACTGCTTCCGTAGAAATGCACTCATAAGTGGTAAAGCACAATGATCCTTTGATTCAAGCAGCGGTTACTCAGCTTAATAAATTACTAAACAAAGGACATTTACTTGGAAAGTTTCCACAAAACATTTTATTTCCAATAAGTGCAATCTACCTTTTTCCATGCTATTTTTACGTTTCTTAAATATACATCTGTAATATTCGAAAGGTATTCCCTCAGTTCACTATGTAAGAATGAAAATTTAGCATCGAAATCGGAATCGCAGCGACCAGGTAGATCTGGTTAAAAAGAGGACCCAGGATTGAACAAGGCAACTTACTTATAACCAAATTACTCTGCTAGGACTTCTGTTTCGATTTAAATTTGTTCTGCTCAATATTTAATTTCACTCCCTCAGTCCAACGAGAAATCACTAAAAACATAAGTCAAAGAAAAAATTCTTTAGTTCAATAGAGAACCTAACCTTTCATGGCTTTAAAAAGTTTTTATTGACTTTAAAGCCGCCGCGCGACATTCTTCGAGAAGATGCCCCAGAAACTCACGGAAGAATAAAATTAAAAGTCCAAAAAGGGACGCGAAACCTTTGACCCAGAGACTCGTAAAACAAGTATGAAATAAATGCGGTGAGTTCAATATAAAAAATTAGAAGTTCACAAAAAAGGAAGGAATTTCAATCTGAGTTTTATAATACTCTCCGCTCGTTATTTACGATCGAAAGCCGACAGATATGCATTTAATGTTTCTCCCTCCATCTTTTAATACAATAATATAATGATAATTCGAGTGAGTACGTGACAGGCTGAAGGAATCCATTGGGAAACCATTAGAGCGACACAAATTAACCTGTCACCAGACAGTTATGAAATTTATTACGACAAAGTTTCACAAAAAGTTCGGGTTTAATTTTTACATTACCACTAGACCTTTCCGCACCTATAATAATATATAGGAAAATACACATGAAGGTACAAGTAACAAATCGATGATTTTGATGTCCCCATATTTTTATAGTTCACTTTTGTATTACGTTCACTTTTCATTAATAAAAAATGTATCTAGTTCAATATGTATTGCTTGCATGTTCTCTTTAATAATAAGTTAATAGAAATGGAAAGTAGATTTTTCAATGTGAAGTCAAAAATTTCTGTGCTCGTAATTCAAACTAATAACTCTCAATAAACACAAATTTAGTTCCCATGTTCCCAAAACAAATTATATTACACTTTAGAGATTTTAAATTTTAACACTGAAAACTAATAAATTTAAACGAGCGAATGAACCATTTTTTAAATGATTTTAAACTTTTAAATTCACGACTTACTTGAAATTTAATTAAACGAAAAGTAAAACTAAAATAAAGTCTAAATCACACGTAGGACAATGATGTAAAGTTAAAACTTCGGGAGTCATTTAAAATTGCGGGGTGAAGCATTCGTCAAAAAAAGATGCCAAACGACAAGTATTGACGATACTTTTTTGGCTCAATGCATAAATGAAATTATTCCTGTGAACATAAATTTTCCTCGACTTCTTAGTAAATCTGTTCCTATGAAATTCTGACGAGTAATGGGCCACGACAAGTGGAGAACTCTTAACGACTTCCGCTTGCTGTTGTCACTGGTTAACTGACCAAAAGAGCCGTTAAGTTCGTTTAGGGACTGATTCTCTTTACATTTAAATGCATCAATCAAAATCATACTCGGATGTTGGTTGGGGAATTTATAACTCACTATTTAAACCAATCAAAGTCAAAATGCTATTTATTACTTGGTAATTTGTTTACCCGAGTAGAATAGCGGATAGTCGGAACACCTAATCGATTTCATTTTCAAAACTTCAAAATAGTGAAATGGGAATATTATTAGAAGTAGCAGGTAATAGGCATCGTAGGTGGATTGTTGGTTAAACAACTGACAAAACAACAGAAAATTGAATCCAGTGAAAGAAAGCTGCGATTGCATTAGTGCAGTCTGGAAACACACTGATTAATGGCCTACATGAAACTGACATTACGAGATTCCCGACTAATTAGTGTTAATAAATAACATTAAATAACCTAATTTGTTCCGAGTCAACTGTATTTTAAAAATAAATATTTTCCTGCATGAAATGTAAAGGCTCGAAATAGCCGCATGTCAATAAGGACATTGAAGATGAGTCTGGAAGATCTAGAATTTGACAATTTTTAATGCTGGAGTTTCAATTTAACAACTTTGTATTTGTTACATAAGTACTTAAATGCACGTATGGCTTGCTTTATGTGAAGTAATTGATACTTGGTAATTCTAACAAGCAGCCACTCACTTTCGACCGGAAGTAATTGAAAAGGTTGTGATGAAATATTTTTTGCAGAGATTAACACTAAACCTACTGAAATTTCATGTTTATGTAACCTACCATGCGCTGTCAAATGACCGCGTAAAAAAATACGTATTTTGCTTGTTTTATTGATCTTACAGTACCTTATTTGGCATGATTTCCATTCAGAAGAAACAATTTATTTACAATTAATATTGTTTTTGATGGGCTTTCCTTGCTTATCTGTTTCTCTTTCTTATTTTCGGTCCCAAGTTCTTCTGCTCAATGAAATAAAAACCCTTTCCTCGATATTTCTCACCCCTTGTTTCTTTGTATAAAATCCAAGCATTTGCACCAACCAGATCTAAGGTAATGAAAAATACTTGTTAATGCCATCTTTGACTTTTAGATTTTACACTGTATTTTTTGGCCATTTTATCGATTGCATCTACAGTATTGACATCGTTGATTTTTATGGCCAATCTAATAAATCTTGTGATTTCTGCGAAGTCTTTTCGACTCACAGTTGTCGAGAAAAATGACGGATCCCATTTCTTATTCCATAAATGTGATAAATTAATATTTTTATATGCGCCGCGTGCGCGTAGGAGTCTAATAAATGCATATAATTTTGCAATAGATAAATTCCTATTAAAAACTCGAAATTCTGATTCGATGTTGATTCTGTATTCTCTTAGACTTTCAATTATTATATGGTCAATAATCAAAGACAAGGCTGATTAAAAACTGGCCTTCGTAATATTTCGTTTAGTACGTCCTGTCGGTCCTGATATTTCTTTGTAAATGTTACAAATCGATGTTCTTCTACTGCTAGACGCAAACAGTAACTACTCCCTTAAAACCTTTAAGGGAGATGTTTCTTCACAGTCCTCGTTTCCTTTCAAACACTTTACAATAAATCACAAAATCACAAGATATAACGAATTCTTTTTCCAGAATGACCTCGTCGAGTCCTCCCTTAGATTATTTGTACGTTTTATTTTATTCCCAAAACCTGGTTCCCAACTCTACTCCGTTCAACATTTCCCTTATCTGGTCTTAGGAACCCTAATTTGCAACCATTTTCTAGTCCAGCCTTCTATTTGTTTATTTGGACCTGGTATATGGTAGGAGCTCTTCTTCAAAACCTCTTTCGTTCGTTCTTCATTCGGACTTTCTGTTTATTTACTTGAACCTTTGAATTATGATGGGTACCTTGATTAAAAAATTCTGATTTTGTTCTGTTGACTTTGTGAAAACTATCACCTACACGACTTTTACGCACACTATATATTTTTTATACTTATATTACATATACAGTGTGCACAGCAAATATAATCGTAAAACAATTGCCATAATGGGATTACCAAAAATATACAGTCGAAAATACAATAAAATAAAATGACCGCTCGTGGTAGACTAGACATAGTACAATTTTTTTTCGGTAACTAAGCAACAAAAAAAGTTGTAAATGTTTAAGAATGGGTTTTATGCATATTTTAGGAAAATTTAATAAGTCGTATGGTGATACAGCAATGTTTTTGGGAGAAATTTTGAAAACGGTCTTATGACCGCGCGTTGTAGGCTTAGTGTTAAGAAAGCATCATTTTCCCAAACGTTAGGATGGAACCGTTCGTTTTGCCCATTTAAAAATGAACTAAAAACTGCCGCCCTTTTTCAGTTCGGTATAGAACAAAATTTACACTTTAACAATTCCATAATTCTTTTTATTAGTGTCGTAAAAACGGAAGGGCAAAAAATGTATACAAAAAATAAGGCAGGTTTTCTTTTGAAGAAGTCGTAAAACAGGGCTTCTATCTGCTTCCCTCTGAATGAAGGGCATTTCCGTAGAAGGCCGCTTCAGCAGGGAAGGGCCCCGAAAACAGAAGAAGACGACTGACAAAATAAGCGAAAAAAACTTGTTTACCATTAATCTTCTTCCACGTTTCCATCTTTTATCAAATTGGATTTTGTGACAAATGTTTATTTTTTGTCCGATTCATTTGATCAGTTATAATTTCGAAATTAATTCCCTTTTTTTGTGGTCTACGATGGGTCTTGCTATGTCACTTAACATTACCCGTCAACTTCATTCTTAATGTCTTCTTCGTAGTACGACCAATACATTGCCTTCCAGAAGTTTTAATTGCATTGGTTCTCTTGTCCCATCCATGTGGTAAAAATCATCGACGGCTACCATCGTTATGTTTACATTTTCCTTCCATTAGTTTAAAACTATATTCTAGGAAATATTCCAACTAAACCTCTTTTACCTAACTGTTCAATGTATGCCAAGACCAAGTTTTTTTGTTTTTCACAATATAGTAGTTTTTAAAAAAAATACTCGATTAGTTTTCGTAATTAATTGTTTTGACAATGCTTTCTGGTTGTCATTTGTTGTCACGTTGAATGTTGAATAATAGTAATATTTAACAGCCGTGGAATTACTATAGACATTCTATTATTAAATAGAAAGACTTTGGTGTTCTGCACATTTTTAACTTATCTATGTAACTTACGGTATAGGATAAGTATAGTTTTGATGGAACAGAAAATCAGTTCAATAAACGTGACCGCTGCTGAAATTCTAATGATGAGTAACAACCGCGATCCCTGTTTTGGGGGAAACAAATCCTCCACTGTACTACCCATCATTTCATTTCTGAAAAAACATCAGTCGAGCCAAAAAGGCCCCGGGGCCTCGTTTTGGTTTTGTCAGATTCAACATCCACGAATATTTCGACTTTGCTTCCCTTTCTCGCTGGGTATCGGATTTTCTAATTTCCTACATCGGGATCGTATTTTCTCATGTTATCTAATTTAAGGGGAACACTTTTGGTTAACTTTCCTCCATCAATACCGCCTACTGTTTTCATATTGAACGCCGACAAATATCTTAATATAATTAAAAAGGTAAAAGCTGAAAACTCTCTTTTTAGAACTGAAAGAAATGCTCAATCCCAACTTATGTGAAATACGAATAAAAAGGGACGATTAGTTGAATCATTAACGAATATTACCATTATTTTCTTGAGTACGGCGGTTGCAATGCAGACATTTCATGTAAATCTCGACAGTAGAAGACACTATAAGGGTGTCGAATGCAGGGCCTTAATTGCTGCAAGGGCAAATCTTTCTTAATGCAAGGGTTGATGTGAAAGGGCCCCCAGCCAACAAAACACCAAGAGGTTAATTCTGTTTAAACTATTAGTGTGTAATTAGACGAGGCAAGAGGGTCGCACCCTGGGTACCCTAGGAGTTGCCTAATGCCGAAACAACTTGGTAACCATCCAATCAATAAACCTGGTCAGATATACTTTATTTGTTCCACCAATTATATCATTTAATAACCGTCGATAATTCAGAAACGGGTACCGTACAACAATTGCATTAGAACATTCGTATATTTTATGCTTCATTCATTCACTCTCTCTCTCTCTCTCTCTCTCTCTCTCTCCCTGTTCAATGAACCCAAAAACTTTTTCCATTAGATTTTATTGCTTTCTACCTGGTTAAGACCAAGAGACGTTTGAAGACTTCCATCGGGTTTGCCACCCATGTTCTTTCCTTACCCATTTTTTATATCCTTTAAAGTCCAATTGTCAAGTAAACATTTATAATTAACCCACGTTAATAAAGTTCTTCGGGAACATTAGAAAGTGCCGCCGAAAGAAGCCGATTAATGTTATATAACGGTTTACTGCCTTCCTGTGGATGTGATTTATTTTCTTCTCTTTCTGAAAAAATAAGATCAAAGATCCCATCCCTTTATGCAGAAAGTAAAAACAAACAATGTAAAGTGTAATCAAATGAAGGCAACATTTCTCGCTTAAAACGATGCTTAATTTCGTTTAACCTCAAATAAAAAATGTATGCGTGATGTATTTCTATACCCATAAACTATTCTTCTTTTCCTCTACTTTAATCAGATTTTCAACATTTCTCTATTTTTTCTTTAGTTTTGTTGCGCTCTTGCATTTTATTCTACCAAAACCATCCTTCATCACGAAACAACTCCCTTGATTATGGTACATACATCGCATTATCAATTATAAATTTCTCCATCTCCTTATAATTAATATTCTTCTTTCATTCAATTTGTATTTCGTACATCTCTCGCTTCACTACAAACTAAGACTTTTATTTAAGTATATTATATTGTCTCTTAGTTCTAATGACACTACTCAAGTATTCAATAGTATATAAATAAAATTGGTTAATTTGCCTGGATACCCTGATAAATTGTATTCTTGTCTACTACGAAATATTGTAAGTTTCATTACCCATTACCAAATGAGTTAGTTTTAGAGTCATAAAGTTCATTCACCTAAAATTTGAATATAAGTTTCCTTAGAAACTTGGAAAAATTTCTTAGAAAAATTTAAATGTATGATAATGTTATTTTCATTGATTCATTGAAAAAAGTCGTAATTTGAAATGTTAATTTTCTTAAATTACTCAGGAAATCTTTTGCCCAGTCCCCTCCCATCGAAGAAGTTCCACCCACCGGACAAGCATTTTACCAACAAAATATAGGGTTAATTATTGAACCTCTATTGTGTTTGTGTGTTTCCACATTGAAGAGACACATATGGGTACAGAGGGACATACACGCGTCAAATTATAATGCATGATAACGTAGATAATAGTTCAGAGTTATGTAATTATTGTTGACAGTTTCTTTCGTTAGCTTTACAATTCTTAAAAATTTCTTCTGATCGAAGCCGCTGTTTGAGTTCAGTCCAGGGTGTGCCCTTTTTTGAAACATCGGAATTCTAAATGCTAAGTTCAGTACAGTTTTCAAATAACCTGAAGGGAATAGCATTCTGTAAAGAAATAACTAAATTGAAATGAATAGTAGTGGATTCCTGTTAAATGCCGTTTTTGTTATATTTCCCTCTTTTTTTGTTTTGGTTCCCGAGAATCACATTCCCTCATTCCAAAATTCATTTTCTTCTTCTAACCCTTCATTTCGTTTACTACCTTCCTTCTAAACACTTTCAATATTAATCCTCCAAAAAAGGTTAAACTTATTACTAAACTAATTAAAAAACTTTTTTCATTCTTGTATAATTTAAATTATTTTCAAGTGATGTATCGCGTATATGTGTTTTACGCGAGACTTGTGCTAGGATTACGTGTTACGTAACGCAAACCTATTTTCAGATGAACTTAAATTTCAAACATTAAAATCACAAAAACAAACAGCATTAAAGCAATTTCCGAAAGAAGTGCAAGCCTAAGCAGGCCACTGTACAATATGGTAAACTACGAACAGTAACACTTACTAATGGGAACCAAACCAAGAGAATGCTGGATTTAGAGGACACCAATCTATTGTTGAATAGCGTAGAAATTTATTATGAAGGATCTGTTACAATATCATTAAATAAAAATAGATTTTTTAAATGTCTAGGCAGTGTAAACATATCTTACATTAGCATATAATATATTTCCTCCCACTCTATGTTGGACAACTAACTAGAGCCTTCCTCGAGCAGTGGTTCAGATTAATTAAGATGAAAATTTATTTATCTATGTATTTTTTGTACAAGAAAACGAAAACTAGGAAAGGACACAAATTTAAAATTTTAACATCTGATATGCGACCGCTAGTCAAGGGGTGAAATCCCACTTAACCGGTTTATTTTATACTTGAATTTCAAAATTTATTTGATTAATTTACTTTTCTTTGTGTTCAAGATGCTCACGGTCGGTTCGATAAAACGCAAACTAGATGACTTTTAAGATGTAGTTCCTTTCTAAATCAGGTTTGTTCTAAAATAAATTTCTTCTGATACTTTTCTATTCCCTGAGGGACTTGTAAAAACTCCAGCCATAACAAAGGCGGACATTGAAGAAAAATGAAAGAAGGTGTGTTGACGTGTGGAGGAAGCTGCTTCAATCAAATTATGGTGGCTTGAAATATTTTTGAATTTTTCATTACGCCAAACATTGAACATAGTGTTGATTAATACTTTTTTAAATTAATATTTGTAAAGATCTTACTTTTTTTTAATAATCTCAAAATTGTCATATTTTAGATTGTAAACTACCAGTTCTATATCTATCTATCTATCTATCTATATTTATATAATACAAAATATTAATTACTGAATTGTATTATGTGTAATTGTAATCTAAGGTTTATATTTAGTTAGAGCCACTTGTACGCATTCTAGTACATAAATTATTACAAATATACATGTATTGATAACAGAAGGACACCGACTTCTGTGGTAAAGTTACAGTAACCGAAGATAGGAGTAGAGATTTGCCTATTATTATTTTGGCTCTCTTTCATCTTGTTAATTCTTAAGGGACAATTCTCATGAGGTTACTTTTTGTTATCCAATTAATTTGCCGCACCGAATTACCTTTTCACCATTAACTGGTTGGTTGGACTCGGAGAAGTTAATGTTCCGTAATTTCATCGTTTAACCTGAAGAGGACTGTTTCCTTGAAGTTTAAAGTAATACTCCAATTAGTGCCACTTTTTAATGGTTTACTTAGGATAATATTCACCCCTGCTGCCCCATTATAACACGTTTTTGTTCTCAGGGGTGCGCCTCACCTTGTAGGTTGTTTTTCTTCGTTTCTTTTGCAATTCATCAGTTTCTCAATTGGTTCTTTTTTTCAGGACTCTCGGAATGCCCAATGCAATTCCCAGACAGAATGAAGAATCTTCATCAATAAGCTACCAAGAGAACTGTCACAATTTAAGTTATCTAGCTCCCAAGCAAAAGGAACTGTGTACATTAAGTGAAAACTACTTGACGGTAATTCCGCTTTTTTCGATGAGTTGTACTTTTATCTTTACTTAAAGTTATTTGCATGCAAAGGTTTCTATCACATTTTTTAGTGATGTTTTCAGTGCATTACTTTTTACCTTTTCAATGATTCATATTAATTTGTCCCTCAGACCTTATTTTTCTTTCCTTTCAATATTTTTTGTGATAATATTTTACGTATAAAACTATATGTTCTCAGACTGGGCTACATAAAAAAGAAAATCTTACATTATAATTCTGTTTTAATAATTTTTAGTTATTATACTTTTATCCTCCTTTCGCTTTCGTTCTTCTCCGTCAATTTATTATACTTTGCTTTATTATTAAATTATTATAGTAGCAAATTCATTAATCAGAAACAAAATTTTTAGGCAGTTTCAATGGGAGCCCGGATGGGTATTGAAGAGTGTCAACACCAGTTCAAAAACAGCAGGTGGAATTGTTCGACGTTCAGCAACACAACATCAATTTTTGGTGGAATGCTCTCAGTCAGTCAGTATCATTTGAATCTTTTATAGAAAACTTAGTGTTCCCAGTCTCGAACAAAATGAGTAGGTGGCAACAAATGTAGAACCAAATTAACGTTTTAAAAGATCTAAACAAAAAACTATGGTAATTCGTTCCCTGTGTCGTGTGAACGTACCCCTCTGTCATGATCACGGTCACAAAAATTCCAGTTATGTACTACACAATACTGCTCTTCGTAAAACCTGCTATTCTTCATCATCAGGAAAAGACCACCTTAATGCCAGATCACAAGCTCATAATGAAATAAAGAAAATCAACACGCGGTCCCTAGCAAAGACTTTTTATTACATAACAGTAAAACGAAAGATGAAAAAATAATGGAAAACACACATACACACACACACACACACACACCATAAGGCCGTAAAATATTAAAAACCACAAAAACCATAAACTCACCTTTTACAACGATTATTAATGTAAAGCTAGGATTGCAAAGAGTTCCTAGAAAGATGAGCTTCAATATTATTTCGACACTAATACGGTCTCTGGATAGAAAAAAATGTACACTAATACGTTGTTTAGACAGAAAAAGAGCCTAGTTAATTTGTGCCTGGACTACATATTCAATAGTTCAATTTTAAATATGAATATTTCATAAGCCAAATTTTATGACTCAAATATTTTTGAGATGAAAGCTGGGTTTCGTACCATTTAAATCATCTGAAATCTTTTAATATGACGGGATACCACCAAAGGTAACGAGGGACTTGCCTGTTGATGTTGGAACCAAATTGAACTTTAAATATGTAATAATTCTTGCAGAAAGCAGAGAAACAGCCTATGTGTATGCAATTTCGTCGGCTGGTGTTGCCTACGCCGTAACCAGAGCTTGCTCAAGGGGAGAACTCAAGGAATGCAACTGCGACGCCAGAGTTCGCCTGAAGAAACCGAGAAAAAACTGGCAATGGGGAGGATGTTCAGAAGTAAATAAACATAACCTAAAATTCATCACCATTATAAAGCTTCCATGTTGGAGGAAAATAACTTTCTTTTAATTCGTATCACACTCTAAATATTGCAGGACATTCATTTCGGCGAAAGTTTTAGCAAAGACTTTGTAGATGCTAAAGAAGATTTGAACACGGCAGAGGGTCTCATGAACGTTCACAATAACGAAGCTGGCCGCAGAGTAAGTAAAAGACTAATGTTTACGCAGGATCCCCTAATAAACTACTTTAAAATAGTTATGTATACTTAAATACACTTATAGGCCATAAGATCTCGCATGCAGAAGGTGTGCAAGTGTCACGGAATGTCTGGTTCTTGCAGCGTCCGTGTCTGCTGGCGGAAACTTCCCGTTTTCAGAGTCGTCGGTGACGCTCTTCTCGCCCGTTTTGAAGGCGCATCCCATGTCAAACTGGTAGAAAAAAAACGGAAAAAGATAAAGAAGCTGAGAGCTGTCAGTAAAGACTTGAAACCTCCAAACAAGACGGATTTGGTGTACCTGCAGGAATCTCCGGACTACTGTGAAGTCAATGAAACGTGAGTAGCCCAGGAGAAACCATTAAATTTCTAGAGAGCATTAGAGTGTAACTCTATTTTCAATACTTTTCAGGCTCGGTGTCCTTGGTACCAAAGGAAGATTGTGTAACAGGACAAGCCTCGGGCTGGATGGATGCCGACTGCTTTGTTGTGGTCGCGGCTACCAAACGCGGTTGAGAGACGTCGAGGAGAAGTGCAAGTGCCGATTTATATGGTGCTGCAACGTTGTTTGTGAAATGTGTCAGTATAGGATAGATGAGCATGTCTGCAATTAATCGAAACAGGAAGAAAATAATGTACTACAAATAAGAACAATTCATGTTTTCATGTGTAGTGTTACTGTCATTGTGTATATATAAAGTAACGTAGAATTCTTTTTACTCATAACAGTCACAGTCGTATTCACTTAATAAAATTTCACTTTTCATTCACCCCACTTTTTCATTATTTGTGTTTTTTAACCTAAACTACCTTACTTATTTTACGATGTAAATTGAATGAAATATATATAAATATTTATTGTTTTTGTATAACAGTGTGTGTTTTGGGTTAATGTAAAATTAGAACCGACAAAATGATACCAAATTAATCCTGGCTATAGCAATTGACATGTGTGTGCGTCTTGTATACGTTCAGTTTATTCACTTATGCAACACTCAAACATAACGACTGAAGGAATAACGGCTTTCGTCTAGGTAATCATTTGAACCTTCGACCTTCTACATTGCAAGTTGCTTAAGCGCAGACAAACGAGTAAGTCATGTAAAAAACAATAAAAATTTATGAAACCCCCAAAATATAATAAAATACAAGTGAAATCTATACACAATTGGCAAAAAGTAGAATTCGGGAAATGCTTGAAAAAGCTACGTCTGTAGCGCAATGCAGGAAAATGAGGACGGAGATTGACGACGAAATTATTACGGTAAAACATTGTGATAATGAAATATCAGTAGCAAATGTGAAAGATGTTCTGTAAGCCACAGTGTCAGAGTTTTGTTTTGGTAACACAAGGTAAATAAAAAGAATAAAGATTGAGAAAACTGCGAAAAAATTGTTAAATTAAGAGTTACCGATTACCTGACTTAATGATTCGTTAAAACTGCGTGCCTCGACAAGACGTGGCAGCAGAAGCGGGAAAACTAAAAAACAAGAAGCATTTGTGACCGTTACGTACAGCTTCATTTTTACATTTCTCATACAAAATACAATAGAATGTCAACAAACACAATTACAATGTGTAATATGAGTGAATCTCTAATGTCATCAAAGGAGTTTTCGAAGCTCTGTACTCAAACGGATTTATTTTACAAAAAATTAGACAACTTTAAAGATTTAGTCCAGTGCAGAGGGGATGTATTCAGCCAAAAGAAAGGTATTTCAAAGCATTTTCTTACATTATTAAAATGATCTTAATTACAAATCTAATGAAAACTGTAGTACATTTTATTCCTTTTTTATAAAGTGCTGTATTGTAATAATTCTCTGTCTCAATTAAAGAAAACTATAAAAATCTCAAAGAATTTCAATTTAGTAAGATGCAAAAAGAAAAAGAACTCTACTTGAAAAAAATTGAAGAACTTTCAAGAAAAATAGAGGAAAGCAAAACTCAACTTCTTGGACTTGAAGGCACAATATCTGATTTAAGGAAGAAGCACTCTTATCAGAGTCAAGTCAATGAAGAATTGAAAGAACAGTTTGAAACCCTGCAATTGAGTAAGTAAATTTTATTTGACTGATTTCATCAGCTTTTTATGTCTTAATATATGATTTACTTTAATAGGCATAAAGGAAAAAAATGAGAATTTCACGAAAACTTTAGACAACTACACAACAGTTATTAACTATTATGAAAATTATCTGAATATGAGTCTTGACTTGGATAAGGATAATCACAATATTGTTACTATTAAATTTACAAATTTGCAGAGTGACTCTCAAGTACAAATTGAAGCTATTGATAATGCAACCTTTAAAAGTAAGTTGTACAGTATTGTGTATTTTTTGCAAAAATAAGGCAGAACTATGCACCAGTGAAACTTAAAAAATTAAAATGATAATATGAATGACAATAATTGTTTTACACTGAGGTATATCTCAATCATAAAAAAATAATGCTCCCTCCAGAATAATTTTTTTAAATGTCTCATTGTGGTTTCAGTTCTTAAAGCACATCCATTACTTAATGATGAAAAAATAACAGAAAGGATTATTAGTAAACCAGAGCTGATGTTGCTTCTTTACAATACACAAAAACAAGTTAAAGGATGTTCAACTTAAATATTTTTAATTTAAGTTTTGTATCAGTTGCAAAGATTGATATATCTCAAAAACACATTATGATTGTAAAGGAATCTATGCCTATCCTGTGCTTTCCTAAAAATTGTACATCTTTTCTTGTTGAACCCAAGGAGAAAGGGAAAGTTATGTGCCTGAATCTATTGTAATATAATTTTGATAAGTTTTGTCACATTTTATAGTCAATTGTTAATTACAGTGCTTTACGATAATGCATATTACTTGTCATTTTTATTAAATAAATATTAAATGCAATGTAACTTTTTATGAAGCACATTCATTATTTGTGATATTCATTCAATCATAATTCCAGACAAAACACTTCAATTACTGTTGGTTTTCCTTGAAGAGTAAAGTTTTGCCTTCTGATACAAAAAAGTAAGACTTTCAGTAACAAAACTAAATAAGTAGCAATAAGAAGCAATAAGTGTTAAATTAGAAGAGTTTTGGATTCAGTATGGTCAAGGACTTTTTGAAAGTCATTTTCAATTAATTTGCACAAGGTTAAATTAAATTTTCAATTAATCATTCATGTATTCTGTTCTATTGTAAAAAATTTTGACCTAGGATAGTAATCTGTACAAACTAACAAATTAATATTTTTTATTAATTTATATTAAACATACTTAAAATAATTCACCAAACCCCCAACTGACAATCTAATGTAGGTTTTTTCAGCCTTACAAAGGAGGTAAACCCTAAGCAGAGATCAGGTTTTCAAACATGAAGTAAAAAACAAAATGTTAAAATTAAGAATCAGAGTAAGACTTCAAGAAAAGGTTAGATACATCTAGAGGATCATTACACAAGATCTTCGACAAGGAAGTTTATGAAAGGTGTTCTCTCAACTTTCCATCTTCCGTCCTACATAAAAAGAGTTTTTCGAACACTGAATTTTTTGGTACTTTCTTTCCAGGCAAATATCGTTTATAAAATGATAGCGAAATCTCGCTTACCTGAAGATTGGATTAACCAATACTAGAAACAATATGGTTGTTGCCGTTGTTGTGCGGGTGAATTTCCTCATTGGTTAACCCAAATAATATTTTTGTACTAAGACAAATTACTTCTCGGTTAAAACTCCATTTTCCCTCCAATTTCTTTTGTACTATTACAAATTATTATTTCACAGTGATGTAGCTAAAATTCAACCTATGAAGAGACCTCGAGGAATTTTTTTATTCGCTGTGATTTTTCAGTTAGAAAACTTGTTCACAAACCTCGAAATTAGATTTGGAAAGTTGAGAGATTCTCAAGAAAAGGATGCATCATTAATTTTTTTGTTTTTAATGCAAATCCATTCGTCACCTCGTAATAAGCAAAAATCCTAACAGAATACACTGTAATTTTTTCCAGTTCTAAATAAGTTTCTGTTCAGAAATAGCAGAGCGCTGAATCTAAAAAAATGTCTCAAACATCAATCACAGATCACCTCTTTCATTTATATATATATAATTTTTATATAATTATTTATATAAAAACGCCCCATTCACATGTTTTTTACTATTGTATCTTCATCGCCGCTGTCGCTGTCGTCGTTTTCTTCTTTTGCTTTTTATTCACTCTAATTTTCGTCACCGACACCTTTCCATTATTCCATCAAATTCCTGGCAAAAACGTATTTACATCGTAAATCGGAATACCACATTGTACATTTATACACGGAGCTAAAATGTTAACATAAAAACAGCGAACACCACGTCACATTTTACAAAATCAATATAATATTTCAATCAATAATAATAATAATTAAAAAATAATAATAAAGTTGAACCTATAAAAGCTGGACGAATTGATTCTCTCTCTTTCTTTCCATCTCTCACTCAAACAAAAAATGAGGGCAAAATGTATGCATGTGAATCTTCACCAACCGAATATCGACAACTACGTTTCCGCAATGGTTTCTTTGCTTTTGAATTTGCTTGAAAAAGTGGTAGAAAGAAGGAAAGAAAGAAAGAAACGTGTGAAATTGCTTTTATGTGAGTCATTTGGAAAGAATTTTGGGGACACCATTGGAGTGGGTCCTAATAGGGAAAGTGACGCTGAAATCCCCAGCCGAAGGAAACCTAATTTCCATTATTTTGTCGCAGTCAGATTTCGGAAGGAAACAAAGCCACAAATCATTAAAAAAAATAAATAAATACATTTCGACTTCGTGATTTCGCCCCGTCTTCACTAGCTCCGAAATGCGGTTTTTATTTTATCCGTTTGCTGTCATCTGCCGCTATTGCTCCTGCTTGTTCAACCTTCTGTCACTTTGTGGTTCGGTCTTTCTTCCTCCGTAATCACATTTTACTTTTAGTATTATAATAATTATAATAATAAATTCACGGTCAAACCCCTGTCACGACAGAGTTAATACTGCGATTCAGCAATAGTAGTATTATTATAATAGTTTTACAATATATATATACGGGTGTTTTGTGTACAAAAATTTAAATAAGTCTCACCCCTTCCGTTTGTATTGCAGAAGACCAAAAATATATGAAAATAAAGAGGCTTTCCACACAGAAAAATAAATTCACATGACGACGACATACACATTCTTAAACGCGGGCATTCAAGTTTCCGCAATTTCTTCTAAGTTTTTTCGTTTTTTTTTAATTATTTTCGTCCTATTATTGTAAATTGCGAAATGATCGGATCTGTTTTCCCCATCTCTGCAACGTTTCATCAATTATTTTTGTTTCCTATTTATTATTCTTTAAAAAACTCCTCCCGCAAAAAGATAGTCACCTTTTTAGACTAGAAAGTTCATTGGAAACTAATAATAATAAAAAATAATAATAGTAGTAATAAAATTATTCAATGCAAGCTAAACAGAGTTTGTTTTTTGTTTTTTTAAACTCGGGGGTCCCCCGAGCATCATAAATCGTCGTGTTTCTCATGTCTCCGTTGCTGTTTCACTTGCTACTGCAACGGATCCTGCTTTTCATGTTGTCCCTTGCCGTTTTCCACATCAAACCGAAGATCGCGACATGTCCAAATGTTCGTCATCACTGCGGGACAGATCACTTCTTTTTCACTTCGGAACTCTCGGTAAAAAACGACAGAAACTTTGAAATGCACGGAAGTTAGTAACGCACAATGCATTTTTTACTAAATAAACGAGATGACTCCAGAAAAAGTCCTTACACCAAATGGAAGAGTGAAATTATTATTATCTCATCTATTATTATCATTATTAATTCTAAATTCTGTGCACTTAAATAGTAAAAAAATCTTTTCATGTATCTGAAGAAGAAACTTCACTAAATTCAAATCCAGAGCCCATGTGTTTGTGTGCGTTGTGGAATCAGCAAAAGCCTTCTTATTTCTTTTAAGTTTTGCTTTACTTCTGCTTGTCTTTGTCGCCCATACTGCTGCTACCTCCAGTGTCCCAATCACTTTTACTTTGCAGGTCCTCGTACCCAGGTAGACTGCTGAGAATCTTCAAAGCCTCCTTGGGGTTTTGTCCCATTTGGAGTTTTGCTAGAGCTTCAAAATTTGGGATCGCTCCGAAGCTAGCCTTATCCTTTGAGTTCTGGTTCAACTGTAACTGCGCAAGTGCAATTGCCTCGAAATTTGGAAATGACGGAATGGCACTTTTATTTAGGTCCTTGGAGTTCGTCGGCATCTGAAAATGGCTCAAGGCCTCAAAGTTCAGGTTGGGAATCATTCCCTTTCCATCCTTTCCGGTCTGATTGAGCTGCATCTGTGCGAACGCCTCAAATCCAGCTAAGGCGGACGCCTTGCTATCCTTCGACATTGTTTCCTTTCCCATGGCCTGCATCTGGGGCAAGGCCTCAAAACCCTTACTTGAGCCTTGAGATTCTTTCGAAGCTTTCGCCATCTGGAGCTGCATTAGTGCCTCGAAGTTTGGCATTCCCGCGAGTCCTAGATTCTTCGAGTACATCTCTTTAAGGTTTTGCCCCACCTGAGACTCGAAGCTTGGAATGTTGGACATCGACTTACTTTGGGATTCCTTAAGACCCTGAGCGAGCTGAAGTTGCGCCAGAGCAAGAGCTTCGAAGCTGGGCATACCGTGTGGGGTCTTGGCTTTGCTATCTTTGAACGACTGCAGCTGAGCTAAAACATCAAAATTGGGTGCCCCACTCTGGTGCTTTGACTGACTCTCCTTCCCTAATTGGCTTTGTGCTAGTTGCATTTGACCCAACGAAAGGGCGTCCCATCCTGAAACATTTTTATTTGAACTACTGTCTTTTGATAATTGCAATTGGAGCAGGAGATCGAGATTCGGGATACCCGGAGCCAAATTCTTTAAGGCGTCCTTTGAGTTTGGATTGGGTAGCTGCAGTTGAGCTAATGCCTCCCAATTCAATAATCCCCCTTTATTAGTACCGCTGCCACTGCCGCCACCCTCCTTCGAATTCAGTGATAACTGCTGCTGCAGCAGAAGATCAAAATTAGGCAGGGCACCTGGCAACTGTTTTTGGTTGTCCTTTAAGTTTTGCAGCTGGGAGAGCGCCTCCCAGTTCGGAAGTACGGAGTTGTCTTTAGATTTCTCTAATTGAGCAAGCGCCGCTTCAAAGTTGGGCAAGGGAAGCGGACCACCATCCTTCGATGATGCTTGCGCCAGAGATTCCCAACCCGGTGGAAGAGACTTCTCCGACTTCCTCTCGGGCAGTCATGTTTTCCAATTATTTATTGAATTGTGGTGCGAACGGCTGGAGGATGGTGATGCCTGCGGAATCATGTCTAGAAGATATTGCCGTTGTAAGTCCGCAGCCTGTCGCTGAAATTCCGCAATATTTGCAGCCGCCGCGGCTACTGAACCTTTACTACTCGCCACTTGTGCCATCAGTTGATACGGGTAAAGCAGAGGCGAGAAGGGCAGCATGTGGGCCGGGAGCGGCTGATGCGGTGGCAGACCACGCATCATTTGCTGGTGCAGAGCAGCAGCTGCATGATGTGTATTGAATTTGCTAGTTTCTGCCGCGAGTTTGGCAAGAGGATGATCACGATGCGACAGCGGAGGTGTCGGTGACGGCTGTGCTGTCGTTGTTGGAGTATTCGAGCCATGTCTCGAGCTACCACCGGAACCTGACTGTTGGGTCGGAGTGCTTGGCTTGGGTGTGGGCACGGCCAGTGGAGTAACACCTGAGGAGGGCTTCGGCGATGGTGCTGGAGGAGTACGGTTGGACTCCGGCTGCGGAGAAGCACACACTTGCGCAAGTCTTTGCTCAATTTCCTGCTCCTGTTGAAGCGCCTTCACGAAGGCCGTCTTTAAGCGTTTTGTATGCTCCGCCTTTAAAGCTTTCTTCACATTCGTCGTTACACATTGCTCACAAATGACCTTTGGATCTTTCCCTACAAATAAAAGGTAAAACTTTGCAGGCATCGTTCAACCTACATAAAATTAAAGCAATGAAAACGTGGCATTACCTTTGCCTTTCACCGGGTTTTTTTCCCATTTCCAAACAGGAGTGAAGTCGGTGTGACACTGAGAGCACTTGAAGGGCTCTGGAGGAGGTAAGGTCTTGTTATCTTTAGTGATAAAATCCACTATGTACTCTAAACCAAGTAAATAAACAAATTCCGTATTGGAAGGATTGGGTATGAAATGCATTTCGGGTGGTGGTGGCTTCGGCGGGGGAATTTGAAGCAGCGTCTTTTCCAACTGCTTGCGAAGGGCTAGTTTGGCTGCCGCCTGTCGTTGTGCTGGTGTCTGATGATCATCTTTTGTACGATCCTGAAATTTAATTTTGTTCATCTAAAGTCACAGAACATTACCTTAGTTCACTCTAATTTACTTTTTGGTACAAAATTCTTGTAAATCTACTTACGGATTGGGGTGTGGGTGTGGAACTCTGATGACCGTCCTTCTGTCTATCCAATCTGTCTCTATCACGATCGCGATCACCAGTCGAATAGCTCAAGCCGGAGTTTGATGAAACCGAACTGGATGACCTACTACTACCAATACCCAAAGTGGTACCTGAAACGCAATGTAAAAATTAATGTCGAAGTATGGTAAGTAAATTTTTCTGGTGAACATTACGAACCGTACCTCTCGGAAGAGATTGTTGGGCTAATAAAATATTTGGAGGTAAATTGGCAGTAGAATTCCGATTACTTTGTGGCGCCATCATCAAAGGTGGTGGGGCGTGAAGATTTTGTCTAGACGGAGGAGGTTGCTGAAAAATTCAGAATCCAAACAAATGAGTGTAGTTCATCAGCAGTTATTACACAGTGATGCAGATTAGATAGATTCTTACCCCTCTTAGTAGTGGAGGAACTGTTGACGATTTGTGGGCACTGTTGCCTCTAATCAAAGGAGGTGGTACCTGCTGTGGCGGGGGCAACTTTCCAGAGCTTGAACTCTTGTTCGACGTTTGCTGATGCGACGTCGGCAGAATCGCAATGTTCTCTTTCATTTGTGATTGACGCAGTTTTTTTAACAAGACGAGCTTCATTTCTTCGTTTCTTAGCTCCTCTCTCAGTTTTCTAAGAATTTTTCCCTTTTCTTGAAGCTCCGCTTCGTTGAGTTCCTAAACATTTTTAAAGTTAGATTTCCTCTCAGTCACAAGGAAACTAATGTTTGCAATTGTCAAACCGACCTTTATAGGTGGAGATGGAAAGGGTTGCAACTCGCCATCGTCTGAGTCTTCACCATCATAACCGTTTGTGAAGCCGTTCATTCGAGGCTCTTCATCGGATAGAAGAACAACATCTGGGCTCTCTGCATAGCTTCTCTCCTGCCTCGGTCGAAGACTTCGTCTGGGATACCTGCCTTCGCTTTCTGTATGACCAGCTCTTGGATTCGTCATTGTGACTTCTAAGATTCGCTGATGACTTTGTCTCTCACGCTCTCTTTCCCTTTCTCGTTCCCGTTCTCTTTCGCGCTCGCGTTCTCTTTCCCTTTCCCGACCTCTTTCTCTCTCCCTCTCACGCTGCTCTCGTTCGCGCTCCCTCTCTCGCTCCCGGTCTCTTTCTCTGTGATCTAAAAAATTACAAGCACCATTCTTTATTCTACATTGTTTAATTTCGATAATTACATTCATATCAACACACGACACCACAGAAACTGACAGACTTTCAATTTTGTTCTGAGAATTTTATAACAATTCCATAGAAAATAAGTCCTGACAGAATTGTTTCAAAAATTCATCGGATGTTTTCAATTACCTGAATAGTGACCGCGAGATCTTTCGAATCCACGACTACCGCTTTCTGGTACCCGGGTTATATCTAGATGTGATCTTGAAACATCCTGCCCTCGGGTTAATATATCTATGTGTCGCCTTTCCCTTAGTATCTCCAACTGACTGCGAGACATTCCCTGCCTCTGATTCCGCAAAAGATTCTCATGAATGCCACGGGTAAGGTCTTGTGCATGTGCTTGCGTCCTATTGGTGTCCAAAGGCACCGGTCTGATTTCTAAGGTGGGCGGAAGACCCACGGGCATTATTGTCACTTGTGGTACAGGTTCCCTGTCGCGCCTGCTACTGAAATCATATTAAAACATTAAATGGTCGTAGGTTACTATGCCTTCATCTCTATGACTAATTGTAATCCTTCGGCAAGTTGGGCAACCAAATCAAAGCAATGTGACTCTTATTCAAAGATCCACCAAAATAATTACAAAAAACAGCAGATTCTATCAACATCAAGTCACTTTAAACTGTTCAAAAATAACAAGTACACTGAAGGAAGTGATTTACATGTAGTTTTAAAAGCCCAATGACTCTCACAAGTTCTGTTTAACAGAATTACTGATGACTAATTCTTTGATTACAATACGATATTGCAAATCTTTTTCTGCTATGTAAGAAGACTGTAGAGAAATCAAACATGCTGAAAATATTATTTTTACCACTGAGTTTTACAGACAAAAACTCTACATAAAATATACCCCCATAAATCGTCAAACATTTAATATATAATCATCGACTAATCTTTTCCTTAATTAACATAATTTTTATATTTGTTTATTCTTTGGAGGCCACTCCTTTGCATTTTTTTTTGGAAAAATTAATATTTAATTAAAAATTGATTTTACAATTTTGTCACACTGTTAAAATGTTCGACATAATGATACCTTTTCGATCAGATGTAACACTATTTCTTACATTGATTCATTTTTTGAAATGAAATAAGTATTACTCATTCAATAATTTTTAATCTTCCGCCGCAATGTTGAAACAAAACATCTATTTTACAAATGAGTATAAATTTGTTTTAACATTAAAGTTCAAAAGCATGATATTTCCGAAACAATTGTAATAAGTGTCAATTGTAACTATTATAACTGGCATCTTGTATTGCATACGTACCTAAAATTTTTATTTAAGTTTCAGAAAATAGTAACAATAATTTAATAAAAAGTAAGTAAGCATTACATTCCAACAAATGGTGTACAACAGTAGGCGTTCAACTGTACGATGGAAACATGTTAATAAATATATTTAATAATATAATAGTAATAAATAATAAAATATATAGACTAAATTCTGACAAGTATCGAACTGAGAAAAATGGCCTATGCACCAGCTATTAGGATCTGGCGACAATGATTATAACTATTCATGTGCAACAAAATAAATAGCAACAAACGATTCCTTTTAACTTCAACCAATTGTCAACTGAATCGTTATGCAATTAAATTTAATTGTACACCCACTTTTTAGGAAAATTTTGTAACCCATATAAGCGTAAGATCCATTTATTTTCGTCCTATTGTTGCAGTTTTATGTTTGTGTTGCGCAAATATATTAAGATTCAAATAAACGAATAACAAATATAATTTACCTGACACTGAGATCCACCACTGAATCGTCATCTATATCCATCTTCTCCATGTTTTTTTTACAATGCTACTTTGCTCTGCTTGCTGTCTCTGTATTATTCGCCTAATCAATCTAATGAAGTGAACTCTGTCTACAAAAAAGTAAATTAATATTAATGTATAAAACTGGTACAGTTTTGTAATGGTAAAAAACACTCCCTAAAAATGTTCTGAAAAGATATAGGAATGTATATTTCAATGGAAATTTTCCTCTTGTAAAGCCAATTATTTTTGTTAGCTATGAATGAAAGCCTTCTAAATTTTGTCTCTCAAATAACACATACTCACAGACACTTCTAATCAATAAGACATCAATGGGAAAGTAAGGAACACAAACAATAATATCTTAAGGATTCATTTCAAATTATGTACATATTTATTTTATTTGACTGAAGTCATTTGAAATCAATGTGGGCTGTTCGGCCCTCATATTGGATTTCATATAACTCACAATTTGTCATAGACATGTCCAGCACCTTATCATGATGACCTCAATTACAAAATGTTGTTTCTTTAGATGCTCAACTGTGACATTTTCAAGATCAAATTTGTAAAAAGGCTAAAGCACCTCAAGAATGCAGAACTAATAATACTATTTTTTTGTAGTCAAAAGTGGTTTTTACTGTTTTGAAAATAATTAAAGATTCTAACACTGTTGTTTTTGTATTTTTTAATAACGTAAAAACAATGAAAAAATTTGATCTTCCACTAATGTGTTTCTAAAAATGAAATGCAACATAAATAATCACATCCATAAACATGGATAAAATGAGATCACTTTTCAAGAAATCACACAGAAATCTAACTTGCCCAATGTCTTATTATCTTAGGTGAAATACAGTTCCACTGAAAAGTGTGACATACATCATGGTATTTATTCTCAGAAAAAGGTACACCACTAAAATAATCAATCATTTTCAGTGATCAGGGGTTCACTGACCTTAAATTTTACAGAGCCATTTGTAAGTTGAGCATATTTCATGTGTGATGGTTACCTAGGTGAATAGAAATTATGGAGAAAATCATGTAATTTATATAAAACTGAGAAATAAGTTGAATGTCACAAAATTAACAATATATCACTATGTACATACTATATGGGGGAAAAATACAGACTTTCATATTCAGACAAAAAACATTTAGGTTTCCAGTACTTTCAAATATGAAATAAAAGAAACTGATTTAAAATGTTACAAATGATAGCTTGACTTACGACTTTGTTTTCATAATGTGTTTGCTTCTGTTTCATGACCACACTTAGTGTTAGACCAATTAATACTAAAAATCTTTTTGGATGAATAATTTTAGTTACAAAAATTAGTCCAACATGTATTTATTTTTTGTTCCATCAAGTGAAAGACAAATTTTAAATAAAATTAAAGGCTATTAACCAGAGAATTGGGTTTCTCTTATTTGGTAAATAATACTACCAGACAATTAAATTTTAAATTTGTGTAAATTGAGATGTAAAATTTTCCCTAGTCAAATATGAATTATTTGGGATTGAGCACATAAGGATGGAACACACAGATTCCTATGCATTGTTTTATGGCAAAATATATATTTTTTAAATTGAGACTATAATTTTTCTTTTCAAGTATTAACAACAATAGACCTTAATAAATTTATTAATTTACACCATTATTATAAATAATCCATTTACACCAAATATTAAAGTGCAGTAAAATGGGAAACTTTGGGAGCAACACTTAAGTGATATATTTCTTCTAGAACTAGTTTTTCTGTCTTGAACTTCACCTGAACAAATAAATTCTACAAGACTAATCCTAGATATGCACTTGGTGAATTGCTAATGTGAAGCACTTGTAAAACGTTAAATCGCTTTGTAAATACGAAATACATATGTAAATTACAGTATGTATGTGTAAGTTGTAGTAAAACAACAAAAATGCCATTCTACCTGAAATTGACCAAACAATTTTGATTGGTTTGAGAATAGGATGCGGGAGTCCGAGCAGTGCTGATGATTTTCAACTTAAAAAAAGCCTCGAAATTGAAGCGAAATTCATCTGTGTGGGCTATTAATCGAAAGTGAATGCCCCGAAGCCAGAGTTGCCTGTTTTCTATGTAATTACGACTGCATCAAGCGTAGCCTCAGTAACTGCATGACTATGTCCAGTCCATTGTGCGCCTGGATATACGCGAGTACATACGGACATCCCAAATAGGCCCTAGCGTTATTAATTACCCATTGGGGAGAGCAGGGGGAGTAATACACGTTTATTCTCTCGTAAGGAACCAAATCTCATTTAAAACCACGAGAAACGGATTCTCGGCGAAAAGAGGATTACTATGATACCCCACACTTGACATTTCAGATGTACGAGGAACCCCTGCGACCTACCTGGGGGGGTCAATCAAGGACGACGTTCCAAAATGTGTAAACTGCTTGACAAATCGATTTCAAAAGTGCCGACCGTAGGCGTCATTTTCCGTGTCCGACTATTTTTTGCACTTTTCCGCCTTTTTCAGATGTTCCAGAACACCCCGCGATATTTGCCTGATTTTACAGGGCCCGATCAGATCAATTTCGGCCAGCTATGAGCGTCTCGTCCCATCTAATTACCGAATTAATTTCGTGTACGCAAAAATTAACAACAGATCCGATTCAACATGGCGTGGCCTCCTTGTCTTTGCTCTCTTATTAAAAATTAGCACCATAAGAAGATTATAACACGTCTCACGTTTGTTACGGGAGGAATAATCTTTACGTCTGTTTATTAATTCCGATTCCGATGGTCTTCCTTTTGTAGAGCAGGGATTCTGTAAACACCGCGGTTGGTATTATTCATTAACGGAGGGAAACTTGAAAAGAATTTTTTGTGTGACCGACACAAGAGAGGAATTTCAAATTTGGACTCCACCGTCCCCCATTTTTTTATTTGCCTATTTTCATACTTTCATTACTTTCATTTATTAAGATGAATGTATGATATTTTTCTGCAGCTGGAACCATCACCATAAAATCATTTTCTCATTTACATGTCCTCCTTCCCCAAAAAAAAATAAGTTTCAGAGACGGCGCCAAAATATGGAAAACAAAGAAATTTCGAACCTGACGTTTTAGTGCCTTTCATGTTTCAATTTTTCTAACATTCTTGACTTCCTGTCAGTCATTCTTTATTATATAGTCGGAAAGGAATTTATGCTAATTACCTGTGAACTGAAGCTTAATATGATGCGAACATGACAAAATTCACTGCAGCATTTATTTATAGTACTTCTGGTAATATGTCCCTACAATCAGTAGAGCTACAGCGAATTCTTCAATTATTCTCTTCATGATAGGTTGTCTTATTTTCTCTATTATAATTGTTTACTTCAAATTTTAAAAGTAAGTATCTGTGCCCTTCGGATGTACTTAAATGTAAAAAACAGGTAGTGAGCATTTGAAATGTAGTAAATGTCATGCACAAAATACGAAAAGAATACGTGAATTACAGTTGCTCAGATATCAGGGGTGTCAGTATGTAACGTACGGTTGAAATAAGCTGAAAAGTGTGATATGAATTATCATAAGGGTTTATCAGTTCCTACAAATTACACAAAAATTTATTGAGTGTAATTTTATTTGTTGGAATTACTTAATATTGAATTGTTTATTTTTATTTATAAAATTGTACCCTAAACTTTATTTATTATACTCATATTATTTTTTGTATACTGATATTATGTGATAATGTCCGTGGTATTGTAACATGGACCAAATGCAATTGCTGTACATGCAGTGAATAAAAACTTCAAGACATAAAAAGGTGAAAAAAAGTATCAGAATAACATTTTAAATTTCTATTGAATCATGTATTTCGTTAATAGTCAAATAAACAAAAATATATGGCCGTATATACAATCTTAGGTTTCATTCTTTTTCAACTGTATGTAAAGTGTAGATTGTACGTGTTTACCTACAAGTACAAAGACACCGACAAAAGATAAATTTGTATATATAAAAGTTTCTTCTTCTGAAAATAACATTAGATTGCATTATAATTAAACAGGATAAAATTCTCAACAATAAATGCCGAAATAACATAAAAAATAAAATTATTTTCGTTTACTTAACAAATAGTTTTTTGTTTCTTCCCGTCGGCGAATGTTGTTCATAAAATATTAAATTTGTAATAATTATTGCTTGAATTTAAATATGTTTCTTTGGAACTTTTCAATGTATCATGAGGACAATTATTTCAAGCTTGAAGTTATGGTTGACTCTGTAAATTCTGTTAAATTACTCTGAAGGAACATGTAAAACAGATTACTTTCCCTTATTTGTAATTGTCTGATGGTAAACATTAATTTAAAAACTTGAATATTAAGAGTATAAGATTTGTTCGTTTTCGTGTCAAATGTACACCTAATGGGAATGTGAATAATTAAAACTTCAACCTTAACTAATTTTAATTAGGTGTGTAAATGTATCATTGTAATTCAAATGAGTGTAATGTAATCATTGAATTGTGTGAAATTATCAAATAATGCAAGTGTGTTACATAATTGCCTATTTAAACAATTAATGTTTAATTACATACTATTTAAACATACATTTAATATTCGTGCATAAAGTTGGTATGAAATCGACGTTGCTGCATATCGTAGGATTTTCTTACATGAAGCATGGCATTTTCGGAAGTTCATACATAGTCGAAAGCCTATTTTATTGACAATATATCTATATAAACTCTTCAACATTTTTATAACATCTTTCACTTTACTTTCTACTACAGCTATACCTTACGTAAGTCGGAATTTTAAAGAACTTTGTACCAGACAAATCACTTGGTCATCCTTTCGTATTTGACGACATTTTATTATTTGGTGTTCTGTGACAAAATTCTACAAAAAGGAAACAAAGTCGTTTTTATGGCGCTTAATTCTTTCTTTTGCTCAGTTTGTTTTAACTTTCGTACAGTTATTCAAACAGCAAATTAATCACA
This sequence comes from Polyplax serrata, assembly GCA_037055365.1. Taxonomy (NCBI): domain Eukaryota; kingdom Metazoa; phylum Arthropoda; class Insecta; order Psocodea; family Polyplacidae; genus Polyplax; species Polyplax serrata. Next base: position 106,164 of record JAWJWE010000002.1, read on the forward strand.
TAAAAATTTGTACTTGATCGTGACAGGTCTTTTTTAAATGGCTGTTCGCAATTCTCACTATGATGTTTACGCTTAAAAACAACAAGCTCACCTTAGCTACTTGATTTCTCTTTGATAGTATAAACGTAGTTACAGTGAACCTTTTTTTTGACCACTTATTTAGATATTTCAGTTACCAATCACTTTTGACTATGACTTGTTTCCGTGGCGTACCAATCGAGAATGACAGAAGTCTTTCAACATGAAATACAATTTCTTGGCAGAATGTCAAAAAATATAAATATCTGCCTGCATTATGAGATCACATAGTATACGTAACACGGATATTAATATTAGTACCCATTTACTCAATTGTTGCGTACAATGACCGGTCACGAATTTTGTTAAGCATCACATATCATTATATTTGGTGATATACATTATATATTACCTCATGAGCCTTCGTATTTGATTGTTTTTTAAATACAATTTTTTGTACACATTATGTAAGACAATGGTAAAGATAGCACCATTGCATTTTTTACTCTAATTAAGTACATACCTTCGCAACCATGTTTTTTTTATTGGCCTCGTTAACTTGCCATAAAGTTGTCATAGTTTTAACATTCATTTATTAATAGAAGCGACATTGAAAACTGATTTTAACTACAATTTGAATCTACAATATTTTTAAGTAAACATAAAACAAACATTATAACAAGTGAATAATTGAGTTCGTAGGTATCCCCTTCTGGTACACCACGGACCGATTTTAACCTGTCCTAATTAACAATTGCAATAAATCACGCCCAACAACATTAATAATAATAATAATAAATTTACATCTACATATGTACAGATGCAAAGGAAACGTAAAATTAATAACGCTTTCTTAGAATTCCCAGGTAAATCAACCATTTCGTTTTGCATCTTTTTAATACAACAACTAAATTGGTAGATTCTTAAGAATAGACAATGCACTTTATATTATATCAACAGTATAAAAAATAAATAAATAATACAGATGTACAAAAAATAAACTTCTCTTTCTCAATATATATCAATCAATGTTCTTGCTCCCTTAAACGTAACAAATTGCACGGGTTTAGCAGTTTTAAACACACAAAACAGCTTTTTAATTAATTTTGGTATACATTAGCGTGAAACCCCTACACGTATTTATACAAAATAAATCTCTTCAATGGTATCTTGCACATTACATATTATGTTAAATTATCTTATTTTAAAAAACAACCCAAACGAAAAATAGTAATAATAAATGAAATAGTTTGGTGTACGAACATGAAGTATTCGTTTCACTAATCACATTTAAAAATATTTATTTTCCATTCTTTTCCGCACTGTCTTGGTTGTTATATCTTCGGCAATTTGTAAATATTTATATAAAAAAAAGTTAAGAATTATATGTAACAAAACTCGCATTGCTTATAAAAATTATTTGGTAACTTATTGGAATAACTAATGCGAAGTAATGTCGGAACCTACGCAAAGTACCAAAAAAAATTTCACTTTTGTTTGGCCCATCATTTTCTCTACATGAAAATGTCAATTGCATTAATGTGTACTCCCGGTTCCTCCTTGTTTCATAGCCACTGTTGTACCTGAGCTTGATGGCTTGAGACAATTTACACATTCATCCAAACTAGAATGCATAATTAATAAAAAAAAAAACCACTGTCAGATTATGATCGTGCACAACTATATATAAGATGTGACACAAATTTCTTATGTACTTGTCTTTAAAAACCGATCAATCGAATTCTTTTTGTAAGTTCGATCCCGGAGAGGCTTTCATATTACATTATGTGCCTTTCCTCATATTTAAATTTTTGATAATTCATTATTCGTATTTGGACGAAAATTTTTTTGACTTGACAAAATAGAACGTTTAAGAAAATAATTAATTGTCCCCCAACTATGTAGTCTGATAAATCGGAAGTATTGATTTAAATAGTGGATTCCATTTCATAATCCTTAGACAAAATCTCTACGATATTGTTTACTTCATTGTCGCACGATGACAAGTTTAAGTTTTTAAATGTTGCGTTGTCGACGGGTGACCAGGATCTACCAAGAGCTTTTGACATTTTCTGAAAATTTAGAAAAAACTGATTAAACGTTTCTTCTTCTTAAAATTTTGGATTTAAATGGGTGGATTACTAATCCCTGTAACCTTCAATTGAAAAATATTCACCATCCTTCCTTCATTTTGAGGCTTTCATTGAGCAATATCATTACTGACTTTTCAAGTAATTAAATATCACATAAATAAAATGTATTGCACAGTTTGCTTGTATTTAGTAAGTAATCAAAATCACATCATTAATAAATTGTCTAACAATAGATAAGAAACTGGATCCTTTTTCTTGCATCATATTGCCCTACAATTCTGTTTTTATCTCCCATTTTTGCAGTTACCAAGAATGCTAATGTAATCCAAACTCTCTAATGTACTGAACTTTAGGTCAAAATAAATTACTTGCTCAAGATGTGCAAATCAAAAACACTTACTTTACTAAAAGACTTCATTTCTGTGGGAAACAAATTTCTTGATTCCCAAAAATTAGTATTTTGTACATCAAATAGCTTCACAATATTTGATGATGATATCTCTAGTCTCTTCATGCCACTGCCTCTCAATCTAGCAATTCCAATTAAGTCTTCAAAGTCAAATTTAATACCTAATGCATCAAACAAAATAATATTTTTTTAGCAACTTATTTATAATAAACAAACGACCTATATATTTTTGATATGTTGCTTACCAATTATAACAAGCTCTTCCAGTTTATGACATGTCCAGGCACACATAACCAAAGGATTCTGTTCTGGCAGAAGTGCTTCTAAGTCATCCTCTGATAAACACCACACTGATTTAAGATCTTCAAACCATGTGAAGAATGACATGAGAGACAGACTGACCTGTATTTTTAAATGTACCATAGTTACAGGAATGACATCAAAAGTGATTACATTTGGTTGTTAATATTTTACCTGTTGTTACTTATAATATGCAGTACTTTATTTCAAGGGATAAAATGTAAGGTTTTTATTGTCATGTCTTTTACTCACCTTACCACAATAGAGAAGTTTTATGTGTGTTACCGGCATTGATTTAGAAAATATTCTCATCACATCCTTGTTGATACCCTTTATTAAATTAATTCTTAGTTCACAATCTGGCCTGAAAAAATTTAGGTGTAAATTAATACTATATTACACATGTTAAAAAACAATAATTGTGATGCAGCTTGGATTAACAAATATGGAGTACCTTTGAGAGAAGGAAGGGATTTTTCATAAACTCTAATTGCATAAATAATAATAATAAAAAGAAATAATAAATCAAAGCTACTTACAATTTTGTATGGAAGTATTCCCAAGTCTCATTCTTTGCTTTATGTCCTTTAAACTCTTTATCCAACAACAAAATAAGTCTTTTAAGGAGTTTCAGATCAGAAACTTGTTTTAAAACCTCATCTGTAACCCAAAGATGATCCAGACTAAGAGTCATCAAGTTCTGAAACCCTGCAAAATCCAATGTAAGGTCCACAATTTGACCCTCCTGACAGTTGCTGTAAACTGGCCCAATACCAAGGTTCACTAACGAATCTCTGTGTTTTTCCAATGCCTCTCCTAATCCATTATTATTCACTAACAGTAACCAACAGTGACTAATATGTAATGAGTTCAAGCTTTTAACATTTTCTAGAAAATTTATTAAGTTCTCAGCACAGCAACTGAAACAAAAATTACAATCATTTCATGATTTGCCAGCAATGCAAACTGCTGGTTTAATTCTTCCACATTTACAACTTAGTAATACTAGCTTGTGATATAAATGAACATAACAACGAAAATCCCCATTTTAATTGTTATTTTACATAAGTAAGAAACAGATCTTTTAACACAAATTTTTATGTCAGAAAACGGTGGTCTCAAATTTAACTTATCACTTGCTAGACTTAACAATATGCCAAAATTATACATTCTGCACAAAAATATCAAATTAAGTATATTTTAAATCTCAATAGACTACTGTTTTTGTAAACTGAATTTATTGAAATAAATATTTTTGTGTTAAACAATGATTTTTAGTAATTGTCATAAAAGCTAGTAGAGGTAGCAAAAAAAATACAAATTTTATTATTGTTTTTATTAACAATATGACCTAGTACAGACAACTTCATATGGCTGTCATTACACCAGTATTCATTTAAATATTAGTCAAGTAAACTTTCATTCCTAATTTTCAAGTATTTTTGTTATTTTTTTTTTTTGAAATGGAAATAATACCTGTGGTGTAATATGAATTAAAAAAAAAATTCAAACCTTAAATTTGGATCAGTTGTTGATGACTTTCCAAATCCAAAGAGAAATAATTTCTTCACCTGACGATTCTCCGATAATTTGCATAGGACCTCGGTCACTTGCATTAGGTAACTTTTTTTATAACTGAATATTATTCGGACGTTTCGTAGGGATAAAAGGAACGACTTTGCAAAAAACTGACACCTTTCGACGGCGTATCTGTCGTTCTTCGAGTAGACTTTAATCGTTAAATCCCGCCAAAAATTAGGAAAAAACAGGGCTTTACGCCATTCTCTACATGTGGTTGATGCATTAATGCGTTCTTCGTGCGAAATCATTTTGAAAATCTCTAATAAAACTACACTGGGCAAATTGTTCCAACACACGACGGATGCCATTGCGATTCTATTGAATTTGAAACATTCAACAGCTGTTTCCCTTTTGACGTTTACAAACATCAAATCCCTGACGTTTATCGCGGCATGTTTCAAAAACGCACGAAAGAGAGTTCTCAGGAGCGCGTTATAAACTCCCTCCAGCGAGATGTGCAAGAAAAGTTTCGAAACTTGACCGCCAACGGAACTTTGTTTTTCAATTAAAAAAATCAAGATGGTAGAAATGCAAGTGAGACTTTCTTTCATTTTAAAGATTTCTATTGTCATTGGTTGGCGAAATTGAGGAACAACGCAGTCAACGGTTGATAGATTGTTTTCTCCTTGCATCTAACTAAAAATTAATTGTTCATTTTACTTGTCTTAATGATATTAGTAACAGCACTTTCGCTCTTGTTTTGTTTTACGGCTCGACGATTTTAAATGAATAAAAACGATAATTAAAAAACAGGAAACGAATGAATTCATGTGTCAAAAAATGGTAAAAAATAAAAAATGAAATTTTGTTTTGTTTTGAGTTGTCCTGAGAATGTATTATCATGTAAGCAAAGACATAACTACATTCTTTCTCGACTCTTATAAAATTATGAAACAAGTATTTGAACACCACACATACAAATTGATTGTCAAGGGTTTTCGTTAAAATAAGCAGGCAAGCGGTAGCAAAAAGCTCGGTTAAGTTGAAATACCGACGGGGTTCAACTTTTTATAATTATGAGTTATCCATTCTCAGTTGTTATCAATACACGGTATTACAATAAGATGTAACAATAATTTAATGAAGGCTAAAATCGATTCAATGATAATGATAATAATTTGCTTGTGGTACTACTAAATTTGTGATAATAAATTTGTTACAATAAAAAAGTTATTGTTAAATTTGTATTACATTAAATTTCAAAATGAAATATTTTTATTGAAGTAAAAAATTGGCCACCTGCCTAATTGCTTCACACCTATGGGTAGGTTAGCTCAGAGGTTACTGACATGATGGTTTACAAAAATTTGAATGTGAATTGGGCCACAAGGAATAAGAAAGACATTTTCTTACTAATTGATTTTTGGACATATAAAACTTTCGTCATTTGGTGCCACGACTTTCTTCTTTCTTATTTGCATAAAAACTATGAAGAATAAAAGAGGATTAGTTAAATAGGCAGTGAAAAAATATACAAGCAATTTTGTAGGTACAAAAAATTATTTTCTCCTTTTGAAAATTTAATAAATATAAGTTGCACAGCAGATCGCTTTCGTTACCGAAAAAAATGTTCACATTCTTTAACACCTCATTTGAGGATTTTATTGTATGTTTTTTGAACCATAGAAATAGCCACTCGCGGAAATTCAATTAATTTGACTCTTGTTTCTGCTTTTCCTTTTTCTGCTTCCTAACTGTGACCTCCGCCATGACCACATTGTCTCAGTTGCACCTAAGTGTGTGCGCAATTCAAATTCTTTTATCTTGCTCTCAATCTTGTATTTGAACGACCATCAACCTCTTGGGATGCCTGGAAATTGATATAATAGCATTTTAAGTAAAATAAAAGTAATGTTGAGGAGAAGAAATTAAGAAATAAAATCAGACTGAAGAAGTTATGAGTTTATATGAAAATTTCGGGTTCCTCGTACCTACTTAAAATTAAACCATTTCTATTTTTTACCCGGGAAGACGTCCACTGAGCAACCAAATTTTAGTTTATTAAATTACATAAATATGCCATTGTGCAGCTTAAATTTTAAATCAAAAGTTTTAAATTGGTAATTTAGAATTTTAACACCCAATTGTTCTAATTAAAGGCCGCTAGAGTTAGAAATTAGACAAAATCAACAAAAGAAAAATGAAAACAAAGCAGAAAGAGAACTTAATCATTTGATAGATGTAAAGGTCACAATAAAGTCATCAATGCTGACCCTAATATATGAATTTATAAAATAGGACCCCCACGAAAAATTTTCATTTCAGTAAAGGTTAAATATGAAATTTAATGATAAAAAATATGAAACCAAAAGTGCACCAGGATAGTGTGCCTACTGAGAATTTACGACCCCTCCCTATTAATTATAAATAATACAAATTAGTGTGACTGGCGATGCACATGCATGGGCCATGGCCCATGGGTGAGGCAACTTATTGCACACCGATTGATCGATCTTATTGAAAACTAGAAAAAAAACAAAACCCCAATTTCCCCGTTTTCTTCAATTCATGTAGCCTTATATGTACATGGATACTTATGTCACATCGTACATTATAATGAGCGTGAAAGAAAATCCTTTTTCTTTTATGTTCCAAAACAATGAACGGAGTTCTATCGCTCTTCCAGGATCACAGTTTCTTGTGGACATAACTTGAGCTCTAGAAACGTTTGATTAGGATCCACTGATGTTAACTGAAAAAAACAGTAAGCATTAAAAAATAACTGATCAAATAAAACTTTAACTTTAAAACAATTGTAAAAGCATTCAGATTTTGGAAGTGAATAGGCTACCATGTCGTTAATTTAAGTACAAATATTGTTGGTATAGTCATATTACATGTACCTTTGTTGATCTCAGATCATATTTACACTTCATTACAATTTCACTTCACTCAAGATATTCCTTACAAAAACTGCTGCAAATTCATGAGAAACAGAAATATAGCCTTCACCACACCACTTATTTCGAAAAAGCATATTTTAAGAAAGGATTCCTACTGTTAATTTCTCCCAAATCTAGTACCAAAACTTCCAAAACAGCTTTTTCAGACGTATTAAATTTTTAATTTACTTACATCGCGTCTAGGCCAACTTGATATCACTTTGTATTCTGATTGAGGATAACCTTGTACCACTAAATAGTCGAGTAAAACCTGGAGTGCTTCACTGACGTAGAAACGTCGTTCAATGAATTCCCCTTTGGGTAACCGAAACCTTATTTTTGTAACGTTGTCACCTCCCACTTCGCTGGGTTCGCTTGGAAGCCGAGATTCTACTTCTAATCTCTCAGCCTAAAAATTAGACAAAAGAAATTGTAAGAGATGTTTTTTGTACCTCAAGAGGAGGAATAAGCAAAAAGGTAAAATTTCAATAAGGTATAAATGATGAAACGATTCATGTGTAACCTCTTTTTTGGCTTCTTCTAATTTCTTCTGCTTTTCTGCTTTCTCTTTCTCCTGGGTTTCCATCATTTCCTGTTGCTTTCTTGCCTCTTCTTTGGCCCTATCCCGTTCTAGTGATTCCCTATAAGCCGCGTCCTGTTCGAATTTTATCATTTCCCTAGCCGTCCTCTCGTCTTCTTCTTTTATTTCGATTTTTTGCTGCATCGTAAAAACATCCACGGCTTCCGTTAAGCTCGCCATTAGCTCGTTCACGCCGACATTACCTGAAAGAAATCAAAATCACTTAGCTTTGTGGAATTCATTCAGATTGGTAGTCGCTCTAATAGATATTCAGAACCGTACCTTGTATAACGGCAGTGATTTCAGTTACTGATCTTGTACGACTAATTATTACAATTGCAGGTAACCGTTCTTGGGGTATATTTTTAATTTGAAATGCGGCAACTCCGCCTAGACAGTTTGTTAACGATGCTAAAAACCTGAAAGAGCAGAAACAAACTTAAGACAATTAGCTTTGACTGAGTCAGACGGCAAGAAAAAGTTCAAAGACGACCTACTTTAAGTTATTCCACTCGAAAGTAAGATCCCAGCCCCAAACAACGAAATTCGCTGCCAAGCACTGAAGTACAGATTCACAGCATAAAAGTTGAGTACAAAATACATTGGAAAGAACACTTCCGTCGTGATGAAGGTAGAGGGCTAATAACCGTCGCTGAAAGAAAAGGGTACAATAATACCTAAAGGATACATAATGCTTACAATTGAGTTAATCCATCCAAATCATGCTCAAATCACCTCTCTCGCAGATTTCATACAGGCCTCTTTGATAGCGTCGTCTAATGTACCAGGAAAAAATTCAGGATGAAGGGCACCGTACCGACTAGTGAACTCATCAGAAAAATGAAGGCAACCGGCTGTCTCGTCCTCAACCATGTCTGGAACTAGAATACAAAGAATTTGATTTACATCAAATCACATGGTAGTAGACCACAGTAGAAGTTTGATTAATTGTATAATTGTGGTAATTATGTGATTTTCACTGCTTTAAAATATTTTAAAATCTTAGTTAAAATACTCACTGAGTGGTTGTAATCTTCTAGACCTCATGTCAGATATAAAATCGTCATCAGCTGTGAAAGACTCGGTGGCATCTTCAAATTCTTCAACGGAACTATCATCTGAATCATCTAAATGTATTATCTGGTAAAAATAATTTATAAATAAGTTGTAAGAACATAATAAGAATTAAGAAAACGAAATAAAAACTTAAAATTATACGTCCTTTTTGGAGTTTCTCACTTTTGGATGTAGAGAACCTATAATACTCACTCTTTTGTGCTGTTTTTTCTTCTCCTCCGATTCGGATGACCTTAGATAGAGGTAGTGCACGGGGTGGTCAATTCCAGCGTATCCTAAAAGGGTTGAGTCTTCCTTCAGGTTCTCGGGCCAGCCGGACCATACTTGATGTCTGACCGGTATATTTGTTATGGAGTACACGGCTGACTTTACATCCAATATGGATGTGGTTCCAATAAAATTTAAACTATGAACATTACTACGTGTCTCGTCTTTGATGTGTAGCGTGTATGTCAAATTCAAACGTTCGATTATTTCACTGTAACAAGAAAAATTTTCATAGATTGTAGAAGTTCCGATTACGATTAAATTTTTGTTTTTCGATATTTGATTACTCAGGTACTTTAAATTTCACAACATAGTAGTATGAATTATTGTAGTTGTCCCCCACATAATAAAATAGTGTGTAGTGTATCATAATAAAATATTGTAAACTCACTCATCCGTTTCCATCTGTCCGTCTTGATCTGCCTCAACTGTATTTAACGTTAATCTCGTCTCCAGAGGCAGATTTAGAGATATAAGAGTGCATGAATCGGATTTTGGGTGTCTCCTCCATCCCACCAAGTACTGCCTGCAGAGAGGAACATTCGTCGTCTTTTGTATCTGTCTTTTCAAATCGGAAACGCTTTGACACTCTTGCAAATTGACTGTGAATGTTTGGTCCTTAAAAGTGATGATGAATTTTAACATTCTAGTTTTGTCTTTTGAATCAGAAGTTGACGGCCCCGTGACGGAAGCATTTGTATTAACATACTGGAAGAAAAAAACAAATATTAAATAACCTGCTCCATTGCTGATACATGAATACACTCATAAAATAGTACTAACTGGAAAATTTATTTTAGAATCATTGCAAATGATCACATCATCATCTTCCATACTTTTGTTATTTGTATCATTTAAATTCTGTTCAGTTCCCTTAATTTCTTTAATCAATTCTATGTCCATTGATGTATCTGCATTTGTATTGCCTCCATCCTGTGGTATAACCTGATTGATAGCTTTCTGAAAATTGAAATTGATATATTTATCATGCTGATATATAAAACATAATTTGTTCCAGTTATCCTTCTTGTTCTTGTTAGTAATACCACACAGTTTTAGATGTATATAAACATATATGTTGTTTTAGAAATTTGTAGTACCCATTTTAGGAACAATGACAGAGTGGTAAAGAGCTAAATTTTTGTATTGTTGACAGACACTTTGACTTTGCTTCATTTAAACCCTAATAACTACACAATTTTTTTGTTTTTGCCATCATATTTGTGGTCCAAGTTGAAAAATTCACAAGATCTTCAACTTTTCAACTTTACTGGCAGTTATTAAAGTTTTCCCCTATATCTCAATATTTTATTCAATTAATTGAAACCAAGTAAGCCTAATTTAGTACTAATTAGGAGGAAAATATTTATTTTAGATAGACTCTACTTTTTAATTTGGATAAAAACTACCACACCATGTAAACAAATTCCCCTGTATATTTGACCATAAGCAAGTAAACCACTTTATTCTGCTTTGTGATGAAGTTGTGATCCTCTAAGTAAACCTAAAATAGGGCCTGCTATAATTCTCCTTTCTTTCTGCATACCCAAATTGTTTAAATTTTTATTTTTATTGGATGACCTCCAGAAAACATCTGCTCCTGTGTAGGCACTGTATTTTGAGAATGTAAATATCTTGTTGATACAAAATATAATCTAAACTTAATAATCTACATAAATTCAAAATAGTATGTCTTGTGAATTTTCAATATTTATCTAAAGTATTTCAATAAATAGGACAACACTGACAAGATTAAAACAATCCATATAAAATACAGTATAATATGAGTTATTTTTTCCTTGACAAAGTTACTGAAATTAGTTATTTTTAATATTTTAAGATACATAAATTTGGTGCACATTAATTTTAGATTTAGGTTTGAAAATTTTGAATAAACTTTGAATTTTTCATTAGATTACATTTATTGTTTGCTATTGTGATTCAACCATTCAAAGCAATATGTGAGGATTTCATAACCTAGAAGGTGATAGTATTTTTGACTAAACAAAGGCAACAGGTTTTGAGGCAAAAGCATCATAATTGTTCTACAATCTGATTCATATTTATACACTTATATTAACATATATTGTGAAATACCAACGCAAAGCAAAAAATGATGTGCGTTGGAAGGTAAAACATGATCAAAAATTAAATCTACCACGGGTATGTTATTCTTTCTTCATTTCGTTGTGTTCGAACTTACCAACAAATCCCAATTGGTCTGTTCCAAATGCATGATCGATTCCCCAACATCGTCGATGCCCGTGCAAGCCTGCGAATGACGAAACCACAATCAAAAACGGTTAGGCAACAGAATAACACAGGAAGAAAGCATGAAAGTAGTTAAGAATGAGGAAAGCAATTTACTTTTATTTGAAGTAACAAAGCTGCAACAATGTTTAAAAGATACAATAAAAATGAAGAAAGAATGACAAAAATATAAATTCGAAGAAGTGGACGTATTAACAATGTCGGTTACCTGAAAATTGGCGAGTATCTCGTCCCTGTTCTCCGCCATGACGCACCGTTTCGTTTCTCGACGATCGGATCCAATTTAGCGGACGACAAAGAAAGAAAGTAAAAATCAACAGGCAACTACTACGAGGCAAAATCACCGAACAAAAACTAATAGCGAGATGATTCTTCACAATTCAAAGCCATTTTGAAAACCATGAAACTAGTCCTGACAAATGAATGTTGCCAAATCGCTCGTCTCCTTAGTTGTGTGTACGACACACTTCCCCAACCAGAAGACTAAAATATTCATCAGTTCTAAACGTTTTATTATCCATTAAAAATAAGCCGTAACACTTACAGCTATTACTGACAAATATTAGCCAGAAACAATTCACGAGCGACTAATAGCATGCTATTCGTTTGAATTTAAGCCGTTCGTTTTGTTTTCCCACATTTCTACTGCCACTTCAACCGTTTTGTAAGAAACCTCAATCTTCGATGTGAATTAAAAATCTTCGACATTAGTGTTTCCTTCGTGTTGAGATTTCTGGTATTTGCACAGGCTGTTTGCTACAATAACAATTAGTGAACCAAACTTTGTCTTTTGCGTCTTAAAGTTTACTATTTGCCGTTTCATTTATTCAATGATCCGTTTGTTTTCTTCTAATGTTTTACAAAAGGCAAACTAGCTAGTTGTAAGCAATTAACTGTATTTATTTGACTACGAAGTGAGGTGATTAATGAATCAGATCAATCGCAAATTGTCTCACAGATTCTGTTCACTTGTAAGCTAAATAATTTATACATGACCAATATTTGAAATATAAATTATAGTAAATGGTGGAAGCTTCAATGTTAAATTTGTTTTACAGATTCTGTCAATACTTGTACTTCTATCATGGGGATATGTTATAGCTGCAGGCAGATATTTAACTCTTAAAGACCAAAATTGCAAAGTAGCAAAGGAAGAAGTGGCAAGGTTACCATCAGAGTAAGGAAATGGCATTCTCTGCAGAAGCAGCAGCTTTTCAGGTTCAAGAAAGGCTTAAGGCCTTATATAATCTTGTTCATGAAATTGAAATTGAGAGACAAAAGAATGAAAAGAACTTAAGTTGCATAACAAAACTACATGAAAAATACAGTTCAGAGGAAAAAGGAATACCCCATCAGCAAAAGCTAAAGAGCTTATACACTGCTGTGGCTGATGCTGAGCATGAAGAAGAGCTGTTAAGGAAAGCATTAACTAAAGTCAATGAAATTCGGTCAATCCGAAATGAAAGGAGGATTCAGGCAAGAAATGCAGGAAATAAGGAAACAATTAGGCGTGGAACTCTGATGAAAATGCTTCAGGGTTCAGCACAGACATTACCCTTGTGGGTGGGGAAACCTGATGAAAAAGCACCTGCTTTATGTGGTGCTGTTCCAGCTGATGCATCATATGTGGCAAAAGTAAATTTTGTAATCATGCTGAATTAAACGACCATTTGTTCAATTTATTGAGTTTATTGAGCATTATTATTCATTATTTTTAGCCAGGTGATATGGTGGCTGCATTGGTGAAGGGTGCTGATGAGGAAGAAAACTGGATTTTGGCAGAAGTCGTACAATTTAATACATCATCTAACAAATATGAGGTGGATGATATAGATGAGGAACAAAAAGACAGACACATTTTGAGTAAAAGACGGGTTATTCCATTGCCATTGATGAGAGCAAATCCGGAGACTGATCCTCACTCCCTTTTCCCTAAAGGGTCAATTGGTAAGATTTCCTTTTCATAATCAACCTGAAAACTTGACATCTTGTCTAATATCATACATGTTTGTTTCATTTAGTGATGGCACTTTACCCTCAAACTACATGTTTTTATAAGGCTGTTGTGAACCAATTACCAACAACTAGCACTGAGGAGTACGAAGTTCTCTTTGAAGACCCATCATATGCAGATGGGTACTCACCACCATTAACAGTTGCTCAGCGGTATGTAATAGCTATAAAAGACAAAAAGATGAAGAACAGCCAACAGTGAATGTTTTCCAGGAATATTAAATGTGCATCTGCAGAGTACATTGATTGTAATAATAGGTTCCTTAATGCTTGCTTGCATAAATTGTGGTTGTTTGGACATTTTGACACTAGCATTCTCACTGCCATAGAGTATCACATGCAGTATTTTCAAATACTATATTTTTATGTGTATACATGTTCTGTACTGATAAGTGACTTGATGCTTTTTACTTTTTTGTAAATGGAGATATTACAAAATTTAGATTTTTAAGATCCCACTCTTACTCTCTATTCCTCTTTGTTCAAAATAATAATATTTAATGTTATGTGTAAATAATGTATTTAATGAATCACTAAAACTCTTAAATTTTTACCACACATTAGGGGATTGATATTTATATTGAATTGCAAATTTATAAATTTTTAGAATTATAAAATAATTATTCCTCTGAATCGCAGTGCTTATTTAATAAATTCAATAACTAGAGAGGAATTCATTGAACAGGTAATGATAGATATAAAAACACATTCCAAACACAATTTTACATCTTTTTCCTTTTAATATCATACTTTAATCAAAATTATTTAATTTTTTCAAATCAAACATGTTTCCCTTTGGTTTTTGTTTTTTTCTCAATCTTAAAGATTAATCTTTTCTGTTTTTGTAACTTATTCTTTTTAAATTCAGTCATCATGTTTTTTTTCTTGGGCTTTAAAAATATAAAACAATGTTAATTACTACTACCAAAGAGAAGAAATAAAGAAACAGACTATTTACCTGAAGAATACAACGGTAGGGAACAAAAGTCCGAGTAGTGTAAAGTAGTGAAGGATTGTTGATGGGCAGCCTCCTGAAAGGCGACAGATTAAACACGAGACAACGAGAATGAAATAAGGAAAGTCTATTAGGTACGAATAAAATCAGGGAATTCTTAGTGGGAATTGGGACTACCACGGGAAGCAGGGGACAGCTTTCAGTCAGTATAACACGGACTAATTCCGTTTAAAATAATATCCAGAGTACTTAACGAGAGAAAGTTTTTAATTAAGCACGGGTTTTAAGAAAACACTGCTGCACATAGTCCGTTTATCAGTTGTAATTGGTGGGTCCGGATTTGATCCCTTTAAGGGGTACCAGTTGAATACATAAAAAAATTTTCTGGAACTCCCGGACGGAAAACCTCAGTTTTCCTCAAGACTCTGTTATCAATTAATGAAGCCAAGCCATGAATAAAATCAATTTATTACTTTCGAACATAATGTAATCTTTAAAATAAAAAAAGAAAATCATTTTTGTTTTTTTGCATAAACTTCGAGGAAAAGCAAAACGCATACGTCATGTTTATCTGCATGCACACACTACTAATTAACCGAATAAATGGATAAATTTATGAATGAAGGAGCGGGTGACTATTTTTTTTAATAGATCAAATGAATTTTCTCTTCGTTTGTTTTCTTTCCCTGGGCATTCACACAACTAGGGCTTTCCGGGCCGAATTTTCTTTGATTTCTACAAATTTCTACGTGTTGTCGAAGGTAAAAATTTTCTTTTCAGCTCAACGGAAACGGCTAAATTCGATCTGAAACAATTCCAGAATTGTCAAAGTTGAAAACCGGTAAAAAGAAAAACAAATAAGTAAGACTACCCTTTTCCTGGCTTAAAAAAATGAATTTTCTCAAATCTTTGTTATTGGTATTCCATTTCGAGAAATTAACTCGAGGGCGTAGACGAACAAAAATATGAAGCAAAAAAGATACGTTAAAACAAAAAAATCCGGACGCCACCGCAGACAACACCCTGATAATATAAGCAAACATCTGAGATTGTTGTAAAAGAATTGGGCAAACTACTTTAGGACAAAAAACAATTGTTTGCAGTTTGCATTCAACAGTGAAAACTATTGTTTGCATTTTGTGCCATGTTTTACACCCCAAAGCTCCCTTAAACTGTACACTTATCATTATTAACGTCATTTTGTTCGACAAAAAATAATGATAAGTACGCTGTGAAACTTTAAGTTCTGTAATCCCTTAAACTGGTCACAAATTACTTAAATAGGGTGAAATGCTTTTACCCGGATCTTCGAAATAAAGAAATTTCTGTTTAATTGCTTTAGTTCTGATTTTTTATGCGTCAAACCAATACTAACTACTGTAACAGTTTCACCCTATCTTGATTAGAAATTCACTTAAAAAGAAAGGAGTAATTACTTCTGCCTCCTGCAATAACCTTATGTACCTTCGAGTCCCGTATTTTCGATGGAATTTCTGCATAAAATTATCCGTGGATGACCGATGAAGTATCGACTCGGAATTCGACAAAAAAAAACAGAAAAATCTCGTGACCAATAAATAGATAATAATAATAATATATATTACCTGGCTTAAAATTAACCCAAGTTTAATGGCATCAACAATTCTTGATTTTATAGTATGCAACTCAGGTGGAATCAATAAGGCAAAAAGAAAGAACTTCGACGACCGTAACTCCTGCAGAAGAAAATTAAAATAGATGCAACTGATTAAGGAAGTATATAATGCAAAATCAAAAAATTGCTAAATAGAAGTAAAACAATTATGTTTCCTTATGTTTTATGGCAGGGGGGAAAGTATGAAAAAAAACAATGATAAAATTAAACAGAAAATAAATAGAAGTTTTACCTAGGTCTCCTTGATAATCTATATCCATAAAGTGCATAGCCGCGTGAGGCGCGACCGCGATATCTTCCTCCGCGTGGGATTCTATTTGATGCACTCATACCTGGCTTATTTGTACGCTTTGGATTAACCTGCAAAAACATATATAGGTGTTAACAGCATTTCACTGACTGAATTGAACAATACTGCTTTTTAATAAATGTGCAGCATTTATAACACATGAAATCAACGCTGGATTGCATATATGTCATCTTTCCAAAAAATTACCTTAACAGCTAGAATCATATACACAAATGAATAGTATTGCCATTTATTGGCAATAAAAATGTGACTAAAATTTATTAGTGACTGAATATGTACCTTAATCTGTCTCCCCCTAAATAATGATTCATCCATTGCCATTGCAGTCTGAACAGAATCCTTATCAGCAAATTCAATATAAGCAAATCCTTTAGGATGACCATCATATTTATTACACAAAATGGTGACTCTATTGATTGAACCGCAACCATGGAAATGTTGTTCTAACTCCTCAGCATTAGCACCATAATCAACATTTCCAACATATATTGACCTATTGTCTACCTCCAATTTTTCTTCTAATGACAAATTTAAGGAATTTGCTGTAAAGTATTTATAAGTAATTGAATTTAATTTTTTCCAGCATATGTGTGAGAATGCATTGTGTTACTGCAGACATACTTAAACCTGTTGGACTTCCCAAATTCAATTGCTTCTCGACTTCTGTTTGCAGTTGCTTCAATTTTTCTGCTTCCTCTTCCATTTCTCTTACTCTTGCTTTGATGGCTTCCAATTCCTAAAATTAAATGTGTAAATGTAAAATGGTTGAAAGATATTTTTGCTATTTCCCAAGCTCTCAGCAGGAGTAATGCAATTACAATGTGTTACAGGTTTACATGTCTCACCCTACCTGCTGACCTGCATATGTTAACAATCATTGCAGGGTGATGTTAAATGTGTTATTTTGTATACTTATACTACAAGTTTTGTAAGAAATTGATGGTATAATTATGAATTTAGAAATGTTAACTATACATTTTCTGCTCCTTTACCAGGTACTTAGGGCCAAAATTGAGCAACAAATTAGGTACCATTCATGCATACAATATATACAACCTGAGGAGAACTTATAATCCTCTTAATATGGGCAGAAACCGATAACTTTTGTGTTTTATCAACATAAAAATTTTTCAATACATCCCACAGTCAAATCCATCTCGTTTTAATTTTCAAATGTGGTAAACAAATGTTCGTTCATTTGCGAATGGTTGAGATAAAAATATAATTCCTATCTTACTGGATCGTCAAAATTCCCGGATCTGTCGACCTCCACCTCTCCGTCGATGACCTCATCGCCGTCAACATCATTCTCAATGTCTTCCAATTCGTTTTCCGATCCTAACGCGAGGCCCGCCATGCTTATTGGGGCAAGTTACTTCAACAACGAAATTGTAGGGGGACACTGTTCAAATATTGAAATGGTATGCCTACGGTTCGTATACTGGGGAAGTCAGCGACAATGTAGGCCAAAATGGGAGCAAAACAGGCGAGCTGCGAACGTTAATTTCTTAGTGAAACCTGTACTTTTGGCTCTCCAACGAACGCTTTTGACGCGTTACGTTCTGTTTCCTTTCTCACGGGGTTGGCGTTGCCAACATAAGAAGTGAAAAACGTGGATTTCGAAAGGAAATTTTTTCCCCGCGAACTAACGTTCAACGTTAAAACTTCGTTCATTTTCATGGTGTCTAAGTTTGACGGGAAGCAGTACTATATTAATTTTTTTGTTCTTGTAAGCTAATCTGTAGATCATGTAAATACTTCAACGGTTTACGTTCACTTGTGATAAAATGCTCTTCAAAAAAATAACTTCTGATAAGTTTCCAAGGTGCTTGGTGCCTTAATTCTCTAGTTAACGTGAACATTTTACCATTCAACCCTGATATTATTGATTTTAATGCTTTTATTTTACTTTTTGCCAACCAAAAGCACTACTAACTGGATTGGCGTACCTTCATACTCAAATTTATTTGCGACATCAACTACAGATTTTCAAAAGTGTATACTTTTATAAGGTTAAAAAGAATTATATTTTATATGTATAGCATAACTGTACATTTCAGTATTTCAGAAAAGGATTCAATTAGAAGTAATTTTCAATAATGAATTCCAACGCTAAATACTGTGTAATATATTCAACTAAATAATTTTAAATTAGCTATAATACTGACCATCTCCATTTCATAAAATATAGTACCACATTAAATTGAATTAGTTTTTACAAAAATTTTACACTAATATGTTATTCAAAATAAAGCCGCTGAAAGATATAAGAAGCAAACTAATGGCAGAAATTTTCTCCTGCATTCTAGTATCCCTTAAAAATTGAACCACATCGATTACCCAAAACCTCAAAAATGATTTTGATTATGACAACTTTTGTACCTTTAGGTAAACTTCATTCCATTGAATTTATTTGAGTTGAATTGTCTTTGTTACCTTTCAGGCTTGACATGGTCATGTGAAACTGAAGAAGGACAACAAGATAAGCGAAAGAGGCACCGACAACCTAGAAGGGGTAACCTTCGAGTATTTGGCCTTGATTAATATTTTGAGGCGGAGTATTGGAGAGACACTTACGGAAAGAATGGTCCTGCCGTCTAAATCGAAGAAGCCATGAGTTGTGAATGTTAGTTTACGGTTGTTTAACTGCATCGAAAACACTTGTAGCTGAAAATGCAAAAAGTTATTTTACCTAACTTCGAACAGAAATAACGGAAGTTTCAATATACATCATTCCTTACTTCGTTTCTTAATTCGATGTCTTCAACTTTGCTCATGTACAAATGTACCAGAGCTGACGTTTTGTCTGCCTGTAAGTAAACTCTTATGTGATATCTCCAGTTAAAGTATTTTAATAATGATTAAGTTCAAAAAATAATTTCGAGTCTATCATACCTCATTTGATACCAAGCAGAAGGGCGCTATCAATACGCAGGTAGGAAAAAATCGAGTGCAGACCCAAATAATGGCTGTGCCCAAGACACTATCCCTTCGCCCAAGAACCAACATGAGAATGAGAAGAAAACTGCTGAAACAAAGTAGAATGACATTCAAAGAGACGATTGTGAGAATCCTTGTCGAGAATATTCGGTTCAGATCCTGAGATATTTTGACGAGAAGAATGTGAAGATGTCTAATCTGTTTGACTTTCTTAATAATGTATTTCCTAAGATCAGTATTGTTCTGAGGACGAGGAGTTGGTACCCGTTCTCCTTCGATTATCTTTTGGGTTATGAAAAACACCTTGTCGGAGTAATCAAAGTGTTGTGCATCTGTCTTGTCGTAGTCAGACAAAACAGACACCAATTTCTGATTGATCTGAAAGAATTTTTTGTAAACAAGGTACAAAAAACTGAAAACGACGAGGATGAATGTCCAGCTGACGATGTCAAAAAGGCACCAGGACACGAAGAATGAGATGAATTCGTAGATGGAGAGACTTCTCTCCGAAACCTTTCGCAGCACGATGTCCTCATTATAGAAGTATGCGCTACAGAGTCCCAAACTGAACAAGAAACAACACAGGAAAATGTATTTGATCCATTTATATTTCATTTGGGCTATATTTCGCTGGAATATTTCGTCGTATTCCGACAGTTTGTTTATCACCGCACACACGTTTCCGGCGGAAAGAGCTGACGAGACGAATATGATACCGACGCAAATGGGACCGAGTACCAGTTTGCAGACCGTATGCATGAACATAATATCCGAGTCGTTGTCCGCGAACATTTTTATATTGCCGAGGGAAAACTGAAAGGAGAAGCAGAGGAATGCTGCAAGAGAGAGGCTGTAGCAGATACCCAGCCAAAAGGTTTGAAAATAGTACTTTCCATCCTTTCGTCTGAGTATGACGGGATTTAAACCAAATACTTGAGAGTAATAGAGGAAAAATTTCACTGTGTGATAGATGTTTTCGACCATTTTCCGGCGAACAGAAATGTACGAAGGTTTGGATCTCGACGATGACAAAGAAGCAACGCGAGATATGTTGTGGTAGACTGAAATGATAACAATCTATTGGAAACAGAAAGTAAAATTTAATTACTCATGAACACGAACTAAGGCAAAGAGAGGGACAAATCGATGTATGCGTAGAATGAATTGGTCGAAATGAAGGTGATGAACCCACGAAAGACATTGTCGTTTTTTCAAATTTGGAAAGTCTGAGAATGTTAACAAATGTAATTAAGAAGTTAAAAAGTTTCAGGACGAAATTTTATAAAAATATGTAAATTTTCGAATTAATAGTAGTACTGTTTTACCAACAGCAAAGCAAAGAGATTTGTTTTTGACAGAAAAAATCAATTGTAACTATTATTGTGGGCTCCATCCGACAGGGAGAGAGCAGGAAGAGGAAGGATGTCAGAAAAGTTCCCTGAAATCTATTTTTCAAAATGGCAACCGGTTTTACGAGTTCCTCAAATTCACCTCTCACTTTGTTTGGTTAAACATATTCGATAATCGATCACCTAAAAATGCCGTTCAAGGATTCGTTTTTACGAGTTGACATGAACAAAATTTTACTACAACAAAAAAACAATACCATCGTGTAGTATGTCAAATACCATTTCATGTAGTTCTCCAAGCAGAAGGAATTTCCCGTACAAGGCATCCATTCTGTGACAAGTTTCTGTTTGTTTTGAGCCATATGGAAATTTTGTTTTCAAATTCTTTGTATGAAAACGTAAATTACACTTGAACATGTTGTAATTCATTTCGACCTGATAAAAAACACACTAAAAAGAAAATAGCACAAAAGTCTATTTCAATCAGAAAGTCAAATCATGGCAGAAAAAAGGCCCAAACGAAATAAGACCCGTTGAATTTGACAGCGGGAAGCGGCCAAAGAGCAAGCCATCAACCTGAAATGGAGAATGGCGAGAACATTTTGCGGACGTTCAACAAGAAAAAAAAACCGGGGCGAAGTAAAATGTCAATCAATGTGACCAATGCTCGCTCACGGATGCGATTTATTGATTCGGTCTACGAGATAAACATTCAGGAGTACAACTCCACAGCTTCGAGCAGGACGAGTGCTTGGTCGGTGCAGGAGAAGCTGGCAGTTGCCAATGTGTTTCCAACTGCCCTAGAGAAAGAAAACCATGCAAATGGAGATGAGTGGAAACACAAAATAAAACTAATTTCGAATCCATTAATAGAATCATGTGAGTATTTACGTATCGTAGTATAAACCTAATCTCTATATATATAAATACCCAACAATACTTTAGAAAAGAAAATTCCATTATAGATTATCCGGTTCTACAAGAACCATCCGTCCACCAACCATCGTTGGCCAAACTCTCATCTTTTCCCTCTGTTGCGGATGAGAACGTGATGCATCAGTGCAGCTCACTTGAATCAAAAACCAGGAACGTTCATGTGAGCAGACACGACATTACAAAACCTAGATCGCCACTGGTTGAGTTAACAGAGGGCAAAGCGAATAAAACTATCGAAGAGAGGCAGTTTATCATTGAAGAACAAAGCAAAATATTAGCGTTAGATATACAGTCGGGTGTGAATACCTTGCAGGTGTCAAAATGCAATGATGGTAATGAATACACAAGTAGCATTACAAATACAATGACTGACGAAAACCATACTTTGGAAGTGAAAGAAAGAGTTCAAGTGAGAGAAAAAGAAGGTATACGCGAGAATGATGACCTCAATCATAATTTAATGAGCAGTTCTACATTAATTAGTTGGTACGAGTTGTCTTCTAACCCTGATACAACAGACTCCCAGCGTCTCAACTCTATGTCGAAGAATAAGAAAACCCAACATGGGTCCAGCTTTAAAATGGAAAAGTGTTCCACAGAGTTTGATATAAGTCGACAGACCAAGAGATCTGAGTCAATGACAAATGACAGTTTGCTTCGCTCGTCACTGATGCCACTTTCCAAGAACACAAAACAGTTCTTTTGTCACACACCAGGAGATGCACCATTTACTAATTCCCTCAGAAAACTGTCTGTCAGCACTGACTCACTCGAACAGAGTAAAAGGTCGGAGTTAATAGCCACACGTAACTATAGCGATTCGAACATAAGCCGATATGAAAGCGATTGCAATTCCGACAATACTGCCTCTGTACCTACCACGTTTCTGGTTTACAAGGCAGAAGGATCTAACGACACGGACCAAATGAGTTCTTGTTTGGATTCCGCGGTATTCCAAAATATCGAACAACTGGACCCCAGTCCTGTAGGACCAGATCGGAAGTTAGAAACCAAACGGAATCCAAAGGTGCCCAACATGAAATGCCCGACGGCTATATCTACTGTCAAGCCGACGCTTACACCACTGGAAAATGTTTGTAAAATACAACCCACTTCATGTAAGTCATTTACAGTTGGTAAGAATAATTTCACTGGTAACCTTAATCGAAATATTTACGAAATTAAAAACGCGATATATAAAAATAATAACCCCGATATATTAAGTAGAAAAAAACCTACATGTACAATATTACACTTCTCTTCAAGAAATAGCAATAAAATCTTTACAGACACAAAGGACCACATTACGCCTTTCGAAGACATTGACAAGAGGATTCGAGACTTCTTAAATATTGAAAAGGCAACTGAAGAAGGGAAGGACTTCAAAAATGAAAAATGCACTTTTACACGCAATACGTATATGTCAACCTCAAGCAGCCAAACAACAACAAAATTTAAATACAAAGAAGAACCCATTGTTTCACTTTTTGGAAAAGAAAAGAGAAGAAGCGTCAGAGAAAACACCGATCATACAGTAATACAAACTGATGGCGGCAATAGCGTAAGAAATATTTACGAAAAAGAAAGTAATAAGTTAAAGGGACTTGGTGAAGGGTACGACAAAAAGGACTTAAAAAAGCAAAAAATTTCGAACAAGGATGACAATAGCTCTTCCCGCACATTATTGAACAAAAAGTTTGAAAATACAACTGAAACCAGCACATATAACGATAAAACCATTCTTGCTGTAACAACAGTAAAGCGCAGGAGCCAAGAAAAAGTAAGGACAATATGGAGCAAATATGGTGAGAGAAACTCAAACGTCGAGCAAACAAAGGACAACGATATGGTATTGACGGTCCGCTATTCAAATGACAAAAGAAATAGGAAAAAAGCGGAAGAAAAAGATCTGAATGCAGTACAATCCGACAGGAAAATGTTGCGGAAGAAAGTCAGTAAGAAAAGTTACGCTGAACTTCGAACCAGCGACAAATATAAGAGAAGGAATGAAATACTAAAGGAAAGTCAAAATAAAATCATTGTGCACAAACCTGTAAAATCTACACGTAAATACAACGCTAAACAGAGCAGCGGTAGAAAATGTGGTGCAGCTCCCAACATCGCTAACCTGATTTCGTTTCTTTCAAACACCAACAATCACAGTAACGAAAGTTTCAAAAACCAACATTTTGAAATCCCAACGACACACAAAAGCTCAGAAGAAGGGAGCGAGATGTCTTATACTTCCAGTGAGCTAAAGTCGATATATGTAGACAAAGTGAGTAATCCGGGCAACTACAATTACGGTTGCTGGCCGTATGTGACTATGTACGGAGTATCAGCAGATACGCTGAACAAAAGCGGTAACAGTCCCTAATTGATCTTTATGCCCTAGGAACCTGTTATGGTATCCCTCAGGAGATGAGAACGTACAATTAACTTGTAGAAAATGAAAATATTTGTTACAATTTCACTACCCATACTGGTTGGTGGCAATTTGTAAGTTCTTGCTCTGTCAAATAAAATCAGACCACAAAAAAATATGAAATTTTATTGACCAATTTTAATTAAACATACAAATTTCTGTCAAAAAAGTAAATTGTACCGAGTTTGAGTGTATTTGATTTCTTAAGCACATTTATGTTAGTTGTAAAGTTTTTAGTTCTTATTCTGTTTAGTTCTTTGGAATTCGGTAATTTACTTCAGTCCTTGCCTCACCTTTTTTGAACCTAGTCTTGTTTCACGTGAAGAATGGCACCTTTACGACGAACTTTATATTTTGTAAAATTTTGTTGCAGTAAGATCCATTAGAAACATGAAGAATAAATATAGTACCCCAAAAAATGGAAATTCAAACATTAGCAAGGCTAATAAAACCAATCCTGGAACGATGGGAATAAAATCGATGTGTAAAGAGGCGTTTTTGAATGATCGCAGAGGACATTCGATGAAAGTTAAAACAACCACAAAGCACACAAGGATCACCAATAACATGGAGGAAAAGAATGTGGACGTGCTGATGGCGCCGAAGTACCAGCATTCAGGTATTTTTGAGCTACATTTGAATAGAATGAATGGTAGGGTGCCCCTTACGATGTGCTTGATCCTTTTTGGGCAGCCACTCAAATTTTATCTCCGCGTACTGCCGAAAGAAAAAGCGGTGCCTCAGGTGAGCAACAAAATCGCTCAATGAAGATGTGGGCAAAAAGATTCATGATGGAGTTAAAAGATATCAAGAACGAGTTACGCAGACTTGAAGTGAGTCAGATGAAAGGAAGGGATAATTTCGTGAACAGCATTCTCAGGTAGGAAGATATCTGGTTAGTGCTCGTGCTCCTGCTGCGTCCATACTTGAAACTGTACTAATTTCAGCCCGTCCGGAGTGACAGAAAACGAATTTTTGGAGGCAGAAATTGCTGTCTACTCAAGCGAAACGTACATATTCGGAGACAATGACCCATCCCATAAAGGTCCAATCGAAGGTGTCTGGTCCATTAATGAGTTTGAAGTTTCTTCACGCATAAATCAATAGCCTTATTACCGTATGTTCAACAGTCGTGATATCATTAGATTAATTCATTTTAACAGCCTCACCGTCCGTAAGACGATAGCAGAGCAACTTCTTAATCAACAAATCTAATTATGAGTACATAACCTTGACACTGAACGGATGGAAAATACAACAGGTAAACTGAAGACCGCAAATTACTAAATGGATGACGAAACAGTGACACATACCACAAAAGGTACCAAAGTACCGTTTAAATGGCATTGTTGTTATTGAGTTGAATGCGGCGATAAACATGATCAATTCGCATCTTTCTCTATTTATATTCCTTTCATTTGGATCCCTTTTTGAGGATCTTACTCTTCTGTCGTCTATGGTCTTATCAACCAAGATTTACCATGAAAGATTATTTACTTTATTTCCTATGTGCCTACGGAAAAGTTAAACTTATTAGGATATTTAGTTGCAGGTGATTGACTCCACTCAAACCGGAGTAACATATTCACGTATTAAAAAACGTTTATCAATGGTGCTACCA
The DNA here is from genome assembly GCA_037055365.1 of Polyplax serrata. Lineage (NCBI taxonomy): Eukaryota > Metazoa > Arthropoda > Insecta > Psocodea > Polyplacidae > Polyplax > Polyplax serrata. Next base: position 131,845 of record JAWJWE010000002.1, read on the forward strand.
GTGACTTAAGCAAGGTGTCCAACATATCCCTTAGCCTGAGCTATTTCTTGAAAAACGGATCAAAATTTCTTCCTGCGGAAATTCTACTACACTAAATTTAAGTAATGAAGACAAACATCTTCCTTTAAAAGTAAGAAGCGGTCACATTTGCGAATTATAAGTTTCGACCAATATCGTAAATTGGTGCACACTGTAATTTTCAAGAAATGGCACGTTAAATGGGGGAACATTTTTAGCTTTTAATTTCTTTCCATCGATAGAGAAAAAATTAAAATTAAATTTAGTAATCAAGCCGCATTGATTCAGAGTTTGTCAAATTCTTTTAGGACATTTTAAGAACCATTTATTTAAAACAAAAATTATACGGAATGTAATTTAGGCCAAAAAGATTTTGTGCATCACGTCTTACTTGAATGTAATCGGTGGAATGAAATTAGAAACTATTATAAAGTAAACAACTCTTTTAAAAATTTATTTAACAAAAATAAAAATGAAAGAAGCAACTTCTTTGAATACTTAATGTAACCAACATAATGGCACTTAAAAATAAAAATTGAAATGAATAAATTTCCATCCCAAGAATCAACATCTAAAAAATATATCTGTAATAATTCGAACCACAAATTTAATAATTGCTTATTAAAAATGGTTTAATTACAAAAGTGAAACTGACCTATTATTAGGGATATTTTAGGATTGTATATTATGCTTTCATTTTGAATAAAAAAAATATATGTAGAAAAACCTATCCCATAAAACATGGATATTTCAACGACCATTATCTGGCGCCATTTGTATTTCAGGGATGTAATTTCATGACATTCAATGTGCCACTCCAACTTCTTCATTTGTTCCTGTTTGTTACCGTCCTTGAGATGTCCGCTGACTATGAGAATTACCTCGATGTACTGCGTGTGTGTTCCTTGACTACATGTCGTCAGATGAACTCGAAGACTCATATTTAAATGGTCTTTTGTGCTTGTAATAATCGATATACTTATTTCTCGTTGGTTTTAGTATGTTAAAGGAAAAATTTTAAAACGAGTAAAATAACTTTGTTCGGGTTTTGGATGTAGCACACGTGTTTCACCTCCAATTTGACTTACAACCTGGAGTATGTACACCAACATTGTTCCTATTGTTTTGTCCTAAGTATTTGCACTACAAAAAACTTTATTAAACAGTTGCATTAGTTTAATGAATCTTTGACTTACAACTTGAAAACTTCATTTACGCTATTGTTGCAATAGAGATGCTTAGAGTAACGGTTAATTTCGGTTAACTCGATTTTTCGATGACCGAACTTTGTCATACAGACTTACCACGCCTTATCCTAAAACAATAAATGAATTAAAAATTAATAAAATGGAATAATTGATGTATCGAGAAAGAGTTTCGGATTAGGATGCACATCTGAGAACTACCTGCAGCATTTTGAGAACTGGAATAAAGGCAGGAATTCGTTCTTCATATGAATAATGCTACTGCAGCTCTAACTATTTGTCAGTTCGGGTTCCTGACAGTCGTTCTGAAATTGAAGTTCCCCTTCGACGACCTTTTTACACTCAACTTTGTGGCTCAACTAGAGCCAGACAACGCTGATGGTTGGTAGGTCCGCCAACGCAAAGCGTAGTTTGTACTTGAAGGAGCGAAAAGCACCAGACACCATTGTCACATCCACAGAGGAATTTAAACTTCACGTATGACCAGAACAAGAAAAATTCAAATGGTTTCAGGCAGTGCTTCACCTAGGATATTTTTCACATATTTCGGGAGTGAATTTGGAAACCGGATGTCGAAGCAAACAATCAGATCTCCTCTCGTTTCGCGCCCTCTTGGACAGGGTAGACCGTACCCGCTGAGTCGTTTCTGTGTGTCCGGTTGAAGGATCTCGTTCGACAAATTCAGTTTGATCTGGTCACCCTTCAGTGTAGGAATTTCCAACTCGCCTCCACAGAGAGCCTTCCGCAAAGAAACTTTGGCAACGTACTTGAGGTTGCTGCCCTCTCGTTTGAAGATCGGATGGGGTTTGTCGCGAATGATGAAAGTGACATCAGATTTTGCCTTGCCATTTACCGATTGTTCCGGAAAAACAATTTTAGTACCAGCTTTCCATCCAGGTCGGACATTTATAGTAAAAATTCTGTCCTCCTTCTGGGCGGACCCGTTCGACCCTGTGATCATCCGCGTAATTTTCATCTTTTTGACACATCCATTCAGAATTTCTTCCAGTGTGACCAAAACTTCGTATTCAATAGTTTCGGACTGGCTTATCTCCTTTTCTTTTCCTTCTTGTATCTTGAATGCTGTGGATCGCAAACCTCCATGTCTCATGTCGTAACCGCCAAAACTTTTAAAGGGGTCCTCAATAGAAAAGTTATCCTTTTGGAAGGTGAACAGTCGTGAGCCATCGCTACACTCAAAATCAAATAAGGACTGGAAGCTTCCAGAGCCAAAAAATTTAGCTAAATTCGCTTTATTATCTCCCTTAAAGTCGCAGGAAAACTTCTTACAAACCTCATCTTCGCTTGCGCTTCTGATACCTTCTTCGCCATATTTATCATAAATTTCTCTCTTTTTCTTGTCTATCAACACTTCATAGGCTTGGGCAATTTCTTTGAACTTGCTATCCGCTTCAGGAGAAGAACTGTTTTTGTCCGGATGATGTCTGAGTGCCAGTTTTCTGTAAGCCTTTTTAATGTCATCCTCTTTGGCGTTCTTTTTTACTTGCAAAATCTCATAGTAATTTTTTGGCATTTTAGAGGCACGTCAGACATGCCAGTTTACTAATGAGTCCACCTGCCTTCCTGTCTGTCATCACCGCATAAATTTTTAATTATTTATTTACAAACCATGAGGTTTACTCGTTTTTCATTCGACGACAACGTTAAATTTTATCGGTGAGGTTGTGTTTCGGCTTCGATAACCGAATTTGAGAAAAGAAAAATATTAACCAAACCAAATATAGTGAAAGAAACGAATGTTTTTAGACGAAAAAAACACATAAACAGAAATTGAAAAGAATTTAATATTTTGGGTTTTTCTGCTTCCACGTGTGTGATGTTCAGTAAACGCCGTAAAATTAAAATATCTAAGTTATGTCATTGTAATAAAAATATGAAAATTAGTATTTTAATGAAAGAAAGAACCCGTGATGACTTAAATATCGTGTGGTAAAATAAATTCTTATTAAACTTTGAAAAATAATATATCAAAAGAGATGGACAAAGGCAAAGAGCAATTTACAATAAGATGCAGTGTTTTAATGTCATTTATATATTTTCAAATATTTCTTTCTGTTTAAATTTGTTTTATCGGACACCCTACGCAAATGCCCCAAAAATAGTTGTAGTACTATTGTCAAAACTCGACGACTGTAAAATTTAAATTTTGAAAATACCGCGACCGTTAAATTTTCAAACGGTCATTCTGCCTCATCAAACATCCTCATTCTCATCGTCAGCGTCGGCTCACCTGGTGGCGAGTGTTTGAATTACAAAGACGACAGTCAGTTTAAACATGTCGGTGAGTAAACTGTTAAACGTATTACTACTAATTATTCGGTGGCCGATTTAACCGATTCGTGAATGCCACATGCTATATTTACCATTGGTTTAAAGTTAATCGAACACAATAGAAATCATAAACCATTTTGCACGTTTCACAGGCTAAAAAAATGTGTTTTGTTAAAAGTAATAACTTGCAAACCGGTTGTACCTGCCCTGAAGAATGTTAGGCCATGAAAACTTTGAACCTGACCTGTGAAATACGAAGCAATTTCTTGAAATGAAAACAACTATATTAAATTATGATTTTTTTGGCAAACAAAAGTAACTCGCTCTCGCAATGACCCTTTCTATTGCAGGTCGAATTTGTTACCTGTTCTGGAGGAAAGTCTCTGGGGCGGTTCAAAAAGGTCTTCTCGCATACCACGGTGGGAAACTTGAAAAAACAGCTCCACAAGTTACATCCGAAGTTACATCCCGATCGAGTTTCTTTGCGTCTTGAACCAAAGGGGAAGTCACTAAATGATGACTTGACAGTGACAGACCTTAAATTGGGTGTAAATAGCACATTGTATGTGAAGGATTTGGGCAGACAGATTGGCTGGAAAACAGTGTTTCTTGCTGAATATGCAGGTCCTCTTGGAGTGTATCTCCTCTTCTACCAAAGGCCCTGGTTGTTTTATGGTGCAGATGCTGCTGGTTTGCACTCTCATTCGGTTGTACAGTGAGTAGCCAGATTTTAATTTTACAGAACAACTTTATTGAAAGTGAATTCCTTTTTGTCATGAGTTAAATTTTGCCAGCAAGGCAAATTCCCTTTCAAAATAGCATGCTTATTTTGTTACATAAACAAACAGTCAAGCAATTTTTAGCTTATAAATGTGGTAAAAAATTTTATTCCCATAGTTCCCAAGTTGTTTAAGAAAATTGAGTGAGACAATCAATCTTCTTTTATGTTTCCAGACATGTGTATAGTAATTAGGCTGCAAATTCAAATGAGCACTGTGCCACTTTTTTGTGCACAACTACTGAATTTAATTGTAAATTATCACAAATAAATGGCTTTTAACTACTAATTTAATAATTAGTAGCATAATTTCAGATTATACTGATTAGGCTGCACTATTTTGCATGGAAGTTTATAAATGAAAATTTTCCAATTTATTTTAGTATTGCTGCTGCCTGCTACATCTTTCATTATGTCAAGAGAATTTTGGAAACCCTCTTTGTGCACAGATTCTCACATGCAACAATGCCAATGTTCAATCTCTTTAAGAATTGCTTTTACTACTGGATGTTTACAGCCTATGTGGCATACCATATAAATCATCCATTGTATACTGTGCCACCAATTGTGCAAGTCTACTTTGGTCTAATAGCATTTGTGGTAAGTTGTTTTTCATGTCTCCATGTACAGTGAAATTGAAGGTAGTGTGAAAATAATAAGAAATTTTGATCCAGCAAATTTAATTGATTACTGTTCCAGATCTGTGAGTTGGGTAATTTGAGCATTCACCTGGCCCTAAGGAACTTGAGGCCACCAGGTACAAAGGTGCGCAAAATTCCCATAGCAACAAGCAATCCATTCACAACTCTCTTCAATTATGTCTCTTGTCCAAATTATACCTATGAATTTGGAAGTTGGCTTTCATTCACAATCATGACACAGTGTCTCCCTGGTGAGTGTTCAAGTATTTAAATTTTTCTGCACAACATTTGCATAGACCTTCATATATTTGCATATTCTAAATTACAGGCTTTTGTTGGTACTCTACTTCTTTCATTTTTTCTTTTGTTGCATTATTTTTAGCTGCTTCTCTTTTTTTATGTTCATGTGCTTTGATTTTACATGCAGTATTATGTTCAGCAAATTTTTGTAATTTGTTACTTTTAATATTTCAATATTGTGTAGATTACTTATTTCTTTCATCATTTCTCACAATACTGCACTTGCTCTTCTAATGCTTACAGCTGTTTTCACAGCTTTGCATTTTTCTCATAATATGTTAACCATTTATTGTTACTTTTTGAATTGTGCTTTATTCTTGAATAATGTGCACAACTTATCAATAATGCACACATGTATTGTAAATCAAACACATTGTAAATCAAAAGGACCTTCATATTTTCCTTTTTATTTTTTAGCTGGATTATTCGCTTTGGCTGGAATGTACCAAATGACAGTCTGGGCATTAGGAAAGCACCGCAACTACAAGAAAGAGTTTCCAAACTATCCAAAGAAGCGCAAGGCAATTCTTCCTTTTCTTCTTTAAATGGCCTGGAGGATTCACTGATTTCATTTCAGCTACAATTCACTTTTGTAACTAATAAATTATTTAAATGTTGGCAGTGGGCGCCTGTAGAAGAAGAAAATAGTAATTTAATGAATAACTGTAAAGTGGTATTATAGAATTCAAGAATAGGAAAGACAACTTAATGAGGTTTCTGTTTTTATAGGCTCAATAGTATGTATACATATATTTTAAAATGTATGTGTACATACAGATAATATTACATAACTAACAAATAATACAAAGGTCACATTAAGATGTGTATATACATATATATAGTACATTTATACATTTTTAGCTATACATTAAGAAATAGGGGTTGTGAGAGGGTTATTGCAGGGAGTTTGAGTGGGTAGATTGGTTTTATTATAATTTCTCAAACACATAGTGTTGATAATGCAAGCATAATCAAGGTAAATTAGTGGGAGAGTTTTCTTGCATGATAGTTGTTAGTGCAGTACAAAAAGTGTGGGTCCTGTACTACTTCATAGGAAAGGAGGCATCCAGCGACCAACCGATTTAGTAGAATTCATCATTTTCGTACAGAAGTCATTACAGTGAACTTCCGGTTTAAATTTGAATGTAGGGCGGACGATTTCAGGATGAGTTCATCATGTTAACCTTTGATTTTTAATGAAGTAGTTCACTCGGTTGCTCAAGCAAACCAAGCAGAATTCAAGGAACAATTGGACAAACATTCAATAGATATTATTCAACTCGATTATGGTGTACGTGGTTTTTCTTTACATATTAATAAAGTACAATTTCAAAAATAATTAATATTTAATTGGAACATAAGCCATAAAAAATTGTGCTACTGTAGTTACACTCATTTTATTTATTATTAATGGTAAGCAAAGTAACTATTGGACAATTAATGTTGCTGGAAATGAAGCTAAGGCTAGCTTTGAGTAGCAATATAAAAATTCCCCGTTTCCTTGACCAAGACACTTGTACCACAATTATATATTACGTTAATATTTAACATTACATAGAACGTCTCATTTTAGTACAATAACTAGAATATTTAAATTTTATACAAAAATTACATATCCAACCCAAACAGTCTAGTTTATTGTACAAAATAAAAGGCCACAGTATCAATGGAGTTTCAGTCTTGGAAGTTTCTTTAGAGCCGGTTAACGAGAAAAAATAACTTCAAAATCATGAGGTATGAGCAAAATATATTGGTAATAAGGTAAAAATTAAAAAAGGAGGTTGTGTATAAAGGAAATGGCTCAAACTATGAGGAAAATACTGCGTCGCTTTCCGCTTCCGAATATTTGTGTCGTACACATCGTTCAATACTTTCAACTTCAAAAGGTTTTGGGTTTAACACTAGCCTGATTAAAGTAAAATTTTCGAATATTTGAATCAAACTACAAGCGGTTCATACCAATACCAGCAGGCGGTGTTTCATAACTTTGGGTGTTTTTATGTAGTTTAAGTAGACTTATTTGTCAAAATGGATTCAAAATTGATGAAAGCGCAGGAAAAGAAACTCGAAGAAGAAAGGATGTTGCTGAAAGCCCGGCAGGTGAGCTTCGCTATCGATAATGATAATTATAACGCTAACTAGGTAACTGATGTTGCAAATCAAATGCTATGTGAGCTTCCTAGAAGTGATGAACCGGCATTTACGATTGTTAAAGTTCAGGAAGGTCTAGCTCAGGTTTTTAGCTTTTTTATTAGCTCGACTAACAGTACATTGACTCAAGAGGTAAATATCAAAACTGATTTGAGTAGACGATGAAAACGAAACGCTTTACCTTTTTATTAGACCAATGCTTCATTTCATTTTTCCAGCTTCTTCTGTCCACTGAAAAAAGTCTCGATGAAAAAACTCTAGATAGAATCCGAGACAAATGGTACAACATCATGTTGAACATTCGAGTTCCAGAGATGCAGGATAACCTGAGGGTATTTGCAATAGTGTCATTTTTTGGGTATGATTTAACCGTTAGTTGAATGTCTGTGTTTTGTTTTAGTATATTCTTCACTATATGGAAAAACTGATAGAAACCCACGGCTTTCGGAAAATGTTATTCGAGGATGAAAGGACTCAACTGGAGAAGTTGTATACACTTCAAGCTCAGTGTCAGGGGTCTGCTCTTGAAAGACTTAATGGTATAAGTGTCGTAGTTCTGGCGAAGACAATAGATCATTTTAGTTTAATTGTTATAAGAAATCATCTTGTCATGTATAGGGACTTCTAATTTTTATTTTATCAAAGACTTGTGAATAGTAACTCTTTTATTTCCAGATATATACCTAAAGCGTATGGAAGACATGCAGACGGTCTACCGACAACGCGTTGAAAATAAGAAGAAAGCAGCGGAGGAGGAGTTCGCCCAACTGGAAGAACGTGAAAATGTAACGCGTGAAAACATGCAGACAATGCTCTTCCAGATGGAACAAAACCGTAACATAAAAGAAGACCAGATGAACTGCGACATGTTTTTCAAGATAGACGATGAGAGAAGTAAAGTAATTTAAAGTCACAAGGGAACGTCCTTCTATTATCTAAACATTTACCACGTTGACACCTTCTTTGCCGTTAGAACACTGAAAAGCTCGAGAATATACGTGGAATATTGGAGAAGAAGATGGAAAACAGATGGGACGAAATAAATGCTACCATAGCCAACTACGATGCAAACACACAGACCAGAAGGCAGCACTACATGACGCTGAAGGCAAAGGATGACTATGACTCTAAGATAATTCACCAGCAAATGAAGAAGACGCAAAAGTTAATTGTATGTCTTTTACGTTACTTATGACATTTCGAAAGAAATAATGTAAGATTGACAGTACATGAAGCGTAAGAAGGAGGTCCAGAGCAAACAGACTTAAAAATGTAGAATATTAGGAACAAAAAAAGAACCCAGAAGAACGGGATAACTGCTGCCTTAAGGTTTTCCTTACTTACAAATTATATTTCTAATAATTGTAACTAATTTATTCTTACCGTGTCGAATTTCGGATAAGCTCTTTGGCATCTTACCTTCAAACCGGAATAATTAAAATTGTATACCAAACATACCTTTAGGTTCAACTGGAAGAACTAAAAAAGTGCTATGAAGTATCCTATGCTCCCATAGAAACATTGAACCTGATAACAGACCTACGCGAAGAAAGAACAAAATTTTTTGATTCGTTCAAATACCTGAAAAACGCTCTGGCAGAAGAAGTAAAAGAAGACAAGGAACAACTAAAGTTTTTGGCGGTAACAACAGACGGTTTGACCGAAGTACGTAGTTGAGTACTTAACAGAAGTTGCCAGGTTTCGACTTGTCACGACATCCGTCGTTATTTTTCAGGAACTGCAGGAAACGTGCAGCAAGGGTGAAAAATTACTGACGCTGTACAGGATATGCCGGAAGTTTGAGACAGAAGAAGAGAAAGTAGTACCCGTCGGAGAGTCACTGCAACTTATTAAAGCCACGGATGCTCTGGAGAAGCGCAAACATGTTGCGGAGGAGAGAGCAACCACTGAAACAACAGAAAGCTTAACCGAGAACCTGTGTAAAGTAAGTTAAAACTGAGCTCAAATACCTGACTGACTATAAAATTGTTATTCATTTACGAATTTTCAAATGAAACGTGATATCCTACTTTACTATAAATTTAGGATTGATTTATGAGCTTCTCTACAGTGTAAGTCTCTTACAAATCATTCCGGAATCGATGTCTGAAATTAATTGCACACGAACGTTTTGTACTGAAGGATTAATTTTATGCCTCATTTTTCCATTAGGATTTAGAGGTACTCAACAAGTTCTGGAGAAAAACAGCAAAAGTTCGCTTGACCACGATGGCCATCACAAAAGTATTAGCCGACTTGGAGAAAGAAAACGAGTTGCTGAGGAAGTCTCTCGTCAAGTACTTTAAAGAGGTATCCGGTAAAGTGAAAAAAATTCCGATGTCGTAATTCTATATTCATTTTTTATTTCGATATAAAAATTTACATTACAAGTTCAAAGAAATTTTCATTTTATTTACACAGCTTACAAAAATTTTAAGTCAGCGAAACTAGGTACATGGTGCCTTCGTGCAGGTACGATCAACAATGAAAAATGGATGATTCTTAAAATCATATATATGCTTTCGTAACCTTTTAAGGCACAGAATTCAAATTCGTTTTCCTCTCAGCGGGTACACCCACCAATAAGTTATTTTTTGGAGTGCACGATGGGGGATCTAATTTTGACAAGAAGACCATGTATCCAGCTTCCTCGGCCCTCAGACATCGGTCTGTGTCAATAGCAATCATACACCTGTTCCCTTGACTAGTTTTCATATTTGTCTCATCATGAGTTTGATCCGAAGAATGTCCCAAGACAAAGTACTCTTGCAGTGTCAACCTCGTGTTCCGAAAAGCCTGGCTCCGGGGATAGGAGATAATGTGGTTCGTCTGTATGGAGCCATAGCAACACGGGCAACAAACGAAAGTGGCATTTTCCCGAATGCAACGCTCCATGACGAGATCTGTGGCTACCCCGCAGGCATGCAATGAGACACCAATGTCAAAATGGCCTTTAAAGTAGTCCACGTTGCTCTGGCAGAATATGACATTAGACAGCTTCAACTTGGTTGCCCTGTCTCGTGCGCGATTTAGTGACTGTTCTTTGTTTTCCAGTAGTATCACGGAACATCGAGGCAGGACATAGGCAAGAATGAGGCCAAGGTGTCCGCTGCCAGAGCAAAAATCCACGATTATATCGCCAGTTCGAGCTATTTTTAGGACAGCCTTCGTCATGTTTTGCAGCTGTTGGCCTTTCCGATCCAGCCTTTTTACAGGAACTTGACTGTCATCCAACCTGAAGTCTGGCGGAATCGTTGACCAATCGAAATCGATTTCGTGTCCGAACGTTGGAGACATCACCTCTATTTTCGTTTCTGGTGTATCGATCATTTCAAAACACCCGATTATATCTTCCTGCCTTGTGTATAAATGTTTCTTTGGCTGTCTTTTCTTCATTTCCCCTTTGTATAGGCTTTGCTGGACGACTTGAGGCACCACATACTTAACGTATATTTCTTTGTCAAATTTCTTTTCGACTTCGACTAATTTTTTCAATGCATCTTGCGTTCGCATGGAGCGTAACATGGTCTCATACCATCTGTACGAGAGGGGCAGGTTCTGCTTGAGAAATACACTTCCCAAGTTTTCGAAGGTAACATAAAATGCTGGGAAAAGCATGACATCCGCGAGAGTCATGTTCGGTCCTTCAGCAAACACGTGCTCCAGCTCCAGCACGAGGTCCAGCCTGTTGTCCGGAAGCCTCGATTTTCTCTCGGTACCCTTCTTCTTCGCCAGATCCTGCTTTTGTTTCTGTATATTATGTATTCTAACTGGTTGTGACATATGAACTTCGAATCTGGCCATTTCTTCGGGTATTTCGACATTGTCACACTTTAAATTACACCTTAGGTAGACGTCGTTAACCATTTTAATTACATCAACCTCGCAGAATTTAGTCCAAAGCGAGGATTCGGCACAGGCATACAGACAACTTTGCTTGAAACCCAGTAGGGGATGTAACTGGTCTACGACTTTGACGACTTGACGCAGGACTGCACAAAGACCAGCGACTGCTGTTGTTCCGTCGCAGGTGACTATTACAGGAAGCATGCAGTTTCCGGCTATTCCATCCATTTCTTTTGCCTCAATAACCTCAAAAACAAGTTTTGTCATCCGAACTTTCAAGCCAGCTTGACTTTTGCGCTTCTCGGTTATTACAAAGGTCAGAAGAATGGGAGGATGATCACAAAATGCGAGGGTGAAGAGGGATATGACTGTTTCAATAGGTACGCAACAGGTTCCATCCTCTTCTATATCTGTAAATGTCTCTAGGTAGAGTTCTTTCATTTTTAGGTTTAACTAATCAGTCCATTTGTTAATTGCTTTTGTATTCTGAGTACAATTCTTCGGTCCAAAATTCTTTGTCTTATGTAAACAATGGAATAAGATAAGACTGCCAAAACAAACATGCTGATCTCAAACAACCAGTATTTTTTCTCTTCAATCCATTTGACTTTGGTACAGCTGAAACATATAAAAGGTAGGTCTGTTTATATTATATTTTGAGGAGCATATCTGTACATTCAAAATGCTTTAGGATTATAAGAGTAATTACTTAATATATCATTTGAAACAAATAATAAAAGAAAGTTAAAAAGTAACTTTTCACTTGTTAAAAATGTTACTGAAAATATTTAGAAATTAATTGCCCAAAATTTGTATTTGTTGTCTAATTTTCTAGTAGGCCTTTGTACAAGTTAAACATACTCAAAATTCATTACATAGCGTGGTGAATATCACTATTTGCTTTTCCCTTTTTTACATATGATTGTACATTTTCTGAACTGCATTTGTGTAATTGCATTAATGATGTAGAATGCAACTTTTACTTAAACTGTAAGAAAATATTTTGACTCCTTTACATGTTACATCCACAATATGTGACATACATTACATGCTTTTCTGGGTTAATTTTACATTTACTTTCATAGAAATAAAAGCAATGTTATTTGGTAGACTTGTAATACAAAGATTCCATATGGTAGGCAACAAAAATCGAATGAGTTCTTTAATAACCTTTATCATCTTACCTTCTCTGAGTTTTTCCAGACACATGACATTTGATCCCCTCTTTAAAATGAGTAGGTAGACATGCTTCTACACTTTTGCTTGCAACTTCAAACTCACTACACAGATGACAAGGCTCAATTATTTCAAAGGACTCAGTATGCCAACAATGCCGATCCGCTTTCGATGAATTATCAACAGTTTTATTATGATGACTACTTTGTTCCGTCCAGTGACTCTCAACGACCAATACAATGAATGTTAGTCTGAAATGAACGGCATGTTAAAATTCTACAACTCTACCACTATTAAACGGGTAAAATACTACAGCAGTGTCTACTGTCAAGCAACTGTGTGTTTAACAAGTTTCACATATTGCTTTACAATTAGTAGGGATTGCCTCTTTAACGGTGGAGTTCGTTTCAGTTCCATTAATGCCAATTCATTTAGAATAATTAGAGGTACCTGCAGTTTATAGTTTAAAATGTTACAGTAAATTTCAACATATAGAGAAAATTTTAACGTTGCAATCCGTGTGAAGTTGTGAAGATGTAAGAACGTAGAATACAGTAGTTAGACACGTGCCATTGTGGTAATGTCAGAGAATATTTATTAGAGAAAGTATATGTAGTTACCCGCCCAAACAGAAGATACCCAGCAGCATGCGTTTTGTACTACAAGATTCTATCATTTTTATTTATAAAAAGACCGAACATTACAACATTACAAAATATTTCCGATAACTCTATGACAATACAAAGCACCGCCAACCGTAAAACGCAACGATACTTCATAGAATATTTAAATGCGTAACGTTCTTTTTGGAAAATGTCCACAAAATGGTTGGTTTGCATTTTCAAAACTGAAGATGTTACGTTTGGTTTTTATCATAACAGTAGGTTACTAAAACGTGTTGAAAACTTTTATTTAACATTCTTCATTTTACATATAAGTTTTCTCCTTTCATATTTTGTAGACATCTACGAAGCACTCTGTTAAAATAATTTAATCTGACATTTACTTTCAATTTTATCTGTCTCACTCGATTTCATTTGGCTCTAAGAGGGGATATTCCCATTAATCTTTAAACACAGAAACAAAAATTTACTTATTTCTTTTTTTCAAATTTTTCTAGATTACCCACAACTAAAATCCTTGTGACATGTAAAAATCACTTTAGAAATTAATAAAAAGTTGATTTGTATAGGAATGAAACCGGGAGAATCATGTCAAGCAGTTAAAACAAAAAAAATGATCTTACATAAAACATTTTTTTATATTCAATAAATAAAGAATTAAAATAATAAAAATAATAAAAACACGCAGGAACACACGTAAAATATCTTTACTTATAATAAAAAAGAAATAATGTTACTCCTAGAGTATAAATAAAGTTTATACTAAAAATGTATAAAAAAATCCTTAATTTAAAAAATATAGTGATAAAATGTAAAGCAACCTTATATTTTAATTTATTTCCAGAAGTGGACTGGAACTGAAGAAATAACACAAGGAGAGCTCTAGAGTTGACACAGGCCGATATATCAATCGATCTATTTACCAATCATTTGTCACATGGTGACAAATGTTTTGAGTTGTAGGAGGAAATTATTCAATTTCTACGCTGGACTAGTCTCGTCGAGTTCGGCCTCATTTTCGAATTCTTCATCTACTGTTGCTTCCTGCAAAAAAATATAAAAAATTAAAAATTGAAATGAGCTGGCATTGAGGACAGAAGACTTGTGTCCTTACATCATTTAAGCAATCTTACTGGGAGTAAAACATAATGAAAGATTGATAAGCAGTATCCTGAATAGAGGTAAGCAAAATTACAGTAAAACTGAACTGGATATTAATGAACTAAGTATAATAGGTTGTGCCACAAAGAAACATTATTGGATGGGTGGAATTGAGACATATACAAACAGCAGACTATTACATTGTGCAACAACAACTTAAATGATTTCTATCAATTTATCATTCACATAAAAATAGTTTGCAGTAAACAAACTCCTCTTGTTCTGTTTGTAAACCAATTGATATTGCACTTTTGGCATGGTATTCTATAAGTGTTGGCTCACCTGGTACTGCTGAAATTCAGCTATTAAGTCGTTAACGTTCGACTCTGCCTCCGTAAACTCGAGTTCATCCATGCCCTCCCCCGTATACCAATGCAAGAAGGCTTTCCTTCTGAACATGGCGGCAAACTGTTCAGAGACTCTCTTGAAAATTTCTTGAATGGCTGTCGTGTTTCCAATGAATGTCGACGACATTTTAAGGCCTTTCGGAGGAATGTCACATACTGCAGTTTTGACATTGTTCGGAATCCACTCGACAAAATGGGAACTGTTTTTGTTCTGCACGGCGAGCATCTGCTCATCCACTTCTTTCATGGACATTCTCCCGCGGAAAATCGCAGCGACGGTCATGTAACGTCCATGACGCGGGTCGCATGCAGCCATCATGTTTTTGGAGTCAAACATTTGCTGGGTTAATTCTGGAACGGTTAAGGCACGGTATTGTTGGGAACCTCGGGAAGTCAGGGGAGCAAAACCAGGCACAAAAAAATGGAGCCTGGGGAAAGGAACCATGTTGACTGCTAATTTTCTTAGATCAGCGTTCAACTGACCTGGGAACCTAAAAAAGAAAGTAACATTTAGTCGGGTGCAAGGGCACTATCCTTAGTTTAGGTATATTTAAAAAGGGAACATTATTTTATCAGAATTAAATGAATGAAAACATAAATGAGAATGCTGGAGTAGAGCAATTTAAGGGAATAACGTATGATCTTTCACATACTTTTACGATTGGCAGCAATCTAGAGAATTTATTCTATGTAGCTTATTCCCTGACTGACACTTCAATAATATAAATTTTTTTTTATTTAGCTGCTTAAATGAAACACTGCTTGAGTGATTCATAATAAGACAAAAAATAAAGTAACACAAATTGGGAGAAGGGCCTGGAGTAGAAGTTTTTGACTTCAGAAAATAAAAACAGTAGAAATGATAGGAGAAATTATTATGACTGTGATACGCCTATATGATGAACATCACAGGTTCTCTTTCCATTTACCGACCGAAGTTCCGTAAGGAACTTTCAAGCGAACTGGGTACAGTTAGAGTTTATTATAAAAACCATGTCCCTTCACTGAAATCATTAAAGAAACATTTGTCTATGCACAAGACGCTACTTTTACTAACAGAACTTAATTAATGGTTTCTAAATTGCCCTGTCTTCGGGCCAGCCATTTGGTACCCGGCACAATCAGGACATTCAAGACGACCTTAATCGGTTTACAGTCTGACATTCATTCTTTTGCTTTGCGCACTCGTATGACTTATGCAGGATTTTAAAACATGAACTGAATTACCGTGAAAAGGTTATGCGTTGAGAGAGAAACTCCAGTAGAATCGAATTTGGATAGCTTGGCGTGAAGGCAACATCTAAAATTTTATTTCAGGAGACTTCATTAGTATCTAATGTAGGTGGACGTACCGATATGGTTCTGTCAGTTTTGAAGGTAACCTCACTTAATCAATAGGGAAGAACTTATATGTTGTACAGGCCGAATAATAAGACAATTTAACTATTAATGGTTTGTCGACAGTAAACCTGGTATGATAGGTTGTAACAGTTAATAGCAACGAGAGAGTAAAATAACCACAGTTTATAGGAGGGGTACAACAATAATCTGTATTCAATAAAGAAAAGGAATACGAGTGAAGTGAATGAGAGAATGTTTTTTAAAGCGTTTGAGATGATATCAGAACATTCCACGAACCAGCTCATGGGAAACAGACAAACAAGAAAGGAGCAACAATAAACTTCATTTTGAAGCATTTAAAAATGTTTACTGCTGCTTTAATCGATTCGATTAAATTAATAATTGGGACATCCCATAGAATGAGACCTTGAGAGGAAGTCATATGCAAGTTTTCCCATCCTCGCGGGGGCAGAAGAACAAGGTCAAATGATAGGGGTCAATTGCATGTTCGGGGTTGTAAGGTTTTCGAATTGTACTTGCCTAAGACACGTTGTGACACCAGACATTGTCATGGACACCAAATGATTAAGGTCTCCGTAGGACGGGTTGGGTACCCTAAGAGTCCTGAAGCAAATGTCATAGAGGGCCTCGTTGTCAATGCAGTACGCCTCATCGGTGTTCTCAATGAGCTGATGCACGGACAATGTAGCGTTGTAAGGCTCTACGACGGTGTCTGATACCTTTGGTGAGGGCATGACCGAGTATGTATTCATAATGCGATCGGGAAACTCCTCCCGAATTTTAGAGATGAGTAGAGTACCCATTCCAGATCCCGTACCACCTCCCAAGGAATGAGTCAATTGGAAGCCTTGCAAGCAATCGCAGTTCTCGGCCTCCTTCCTGACAACGTCTAAGACTGCGTCGACGAGTTCGGCTCCTTCAGTATAGTGACCTTTGGCCCAATTATTTCCGGCACCACTTTGACCGAAGACGAAGTTGTCTGGACGAAAGAGCTGTCCGTAGACGCCGGCACGGACTGCATCCATTGTACCTGGTTCAAGGTCCAAAAGGATAGCTCTAGGAACATATTTTCCTCCACCTGATTTGGCTGCAACTGAAAGTGACAAATTGGTATTTATCGGCAAGGGCAAGGAGTACGTGTCTTAAATTAAATGATGCCTTATATTGCAAGAAATACCTGACGCCTCATTATAGTAAACGTTGATCCTTTCCAGCTGTAAGTCGGAAGTTCCATTGTATACACCAGTTTCGTCTATTCCGTGTTCTTCAGAAATGACTTCCCAAAACTGAAAGACGATAGAAAAATTGATTTTGATGTCACCAGTACCCGTCAAAGTACATTAATGTATAATTTCTGAATTAAAGCCTTCAACTTTTTTCATTTGAATGTAAATCACAATGAGATAAAAGGGAAAGCTGCTTCACTAGTCTTACACATGAAACCCACACTAAAGTTTTGTTCTATCCAGGGAAATAAATTTTTGGCTGTTACCTACTGCGGTAATGACTTAAACCCCTGACATTTCTTCACCTGGGGCTTCACATCTGTAGCGCTCGTAAAACAAATAGTCAAAATAATCAACTTGAAAGAAGCTTACGGATACGCCATTCAAATTAGTAACCCAAATAATTATTTTATTTTGAGAAGGGCAACTAATTATGAACTAACTCAATACACTCAACCGTAGACTTTTTTTCTAAAAAGGATAATATCTAATCTTGAAACAAAAGAAGTCATATAAACAAGTAATATTCATATGTCTCTTCTGGAATGGTATTTGTCCACTTACTCACGATCGTTTTAGAGGGGTTGCTTGAACATAGACTGTAAACTGTGAAGTCGTTGACATTAACTTCATATTAAAAAATTACTTAATCGAGTAATTTTATATTTTGACTTTTATTTCCAGGTAAAATGAATATTTATATATATATTGAGGAAACACGAAGTCAGTACGTGAAATGATTCGGCAAACAATTCCAGATGTTCGTGTGGCAATAAAAGAACCTATGGGAGGCCGTGAAAGGTTAAAGATGGTGTCGGGAAAAGACACAAGGTTTATTGAACTCAGTCGCCGCTTGAACGTACCACCGTGATCTATGAATTTTATGATCTCGGTTTGCAGCTCATTTAAAACCAGACGGCGGAGCATCTACACACAGGATGTGCAAGATACTCAGACGCATTTTATGCAATTTCTGGTGAGTCCTGACAAGACTAGATTAATATAAGTTAAAACGTAATAGATGAATAGGTAGCAACAGCAGGCAGACGGGATATTATCGCGACATACTTTGAAAGGCACTGTTGAAGTTTCTTTTGTATACTCTGAATAAAAACAATTGTTAGGTATTATGTGTTAAATGTATTTTAGAAAGTCGACGTTTCAGATCGCGAAACTTTCATACGATTCGATGGATCGACATCACGACACAATTGATTTTTCATCTAACATAATTCACGTTGGTAATGAAAACCTAAAACTCCAAAGATTTCTGCACGAAATCGAACGTAATCCCATTCAATCCCCAAAAAATGATTCACTCTTATTAGATTGATGCATTTCGAAGATACCAGGGCGAAGTCAAATCTTGAATCTTTGGACATGATTGACCTCAAATTTTATGTTTCATTGAAGAGGAGGGTAGACAGCTAGGCGTATGAGGTTCGGTGTGCCAAAGACGGTTAGATATAATTTCCGACCAATTGATGAAGAATCGTGTAACGGAAGTGATCGGACGTTCATTTAGAATATTAAACACCAAACTGAAAGTACATGTTCAAGACCCCGCTTACATATTTGCTTGATTTGGGGGAACCACCATTTATATTTCCATATTATATACCGACGTATGTAAATATCTATAATATTTAAGATCAGAAATGAAATCAAAAATAACGAACGAAATTCTAAAGCATAGAAAGTCCGCGATTTTGCCGACTGTTGTGTATTGTGTTCGTATTATTTCATTTTGGCTCCATTCAAAATTGAATTATTTTTAATTGGGTTTAAAAAATTTTGAATGAATTTTGTAATTTCTATTAATTCGGAAGCTGAATGAAACAGTTAGGAAGAGCACACCGCAGAGTGTGGTAGTGGTTCATTAAGAACATCATCTACAGAAATTAACAAACTCTACTTCAAACAGGGAATAGAGAGAGTGGAGGGGAGAGTTTCTTAAGAACTTCCTTCATGCCAGTTATCGGTTAAGTCGCCTCTAAGCTTTTAATATGAAAAAATTACGGCATAAACATCCTCTCAGAGTTCTAAAGCTTCACTTCCACCCGCCTAGAAGAATCCCACATTTACACTCGTGTCAGAGTTCACATTTATTTTTGTTACATCTAGGGAGGGAACTCACGAGCCAGTGATGGTTGTCTGTTCGTCTGAAAGTCAAAAAAAAGTGTTTTAGGCCTGTCGCGCCACTTTGATTTTCTTCTTTGGACCTCACACTGATGTTAATTCTCTTTTCTCTCTTATTGCCACTCCACCAACACAAGTGTTCCCTTGTGTTTGTACGTCTGCAATGGCGTATCCTGGCCTAGCCAGAAATCCTAACCACTATTAGAGAAGTAATCCATTCAAGATAAGCCGGCGGCTTGCCGACATTTTTTCCATTCCTCTTCTGTTTCTGAAGTGCTAGCAAAATGGAAAGCTTTTATTCGGCCATGGGGTATATTCGGCATGTCACTACATTGGGATGATGCCAATGAACCTTTTGATTTTGACTTCTACCACGAGTCTGTTATTTTGTCATTATTTTTTTCTCTTTCTCTGATGTAATTTTTAGACTCTTGTTCGAGTGCCGAAATTTAAGTTTGCAAAATGTCGGAAGTGGTCGGAAATGGTAATACTAATACAAATTTTTTTATATTTAATAAGTTAAATATAAAGAGCTCAGAGTTACACCTGACAAGGTTATATTTAATATTTATATTCACTACTGTTTTACGTTCATTTCCATTATATGTTCAACGATAGTGTAGTAATACTTTAATAAAATATAGCCTGACCCTACCTGCTAGTTCTATTACTTCTAGTGAATTATATTACCAAAAATGGGCACTGTTATTTCAATATCAGTTGGTGTTGGTGGAGTACCACGCTAGCAAAATATTTAGATTCTTGTTTGATAAAGGAGATTTAAGTCTTAAGTAGAAAAATAAATAAAAGCCTAACCTGGCGGCAGGTTTGGGAGTTTTTGAGAGGTGCAAGATTTAAAAAAAGGAAACCTCTTTGATTTTGAACCAACAAACAATTCATACACCAACAGGAAAATTGATTATCTTCTTGAAAAATTCTTTTTCCGGCACTGACTGGAACCTTTTTCGTTCTTACGTAATTTATCAAGTTAGTGACCCAATAATAAAGCAAATGGTAAACTGTCCCATGTTAGTCTTTGTGATTTCAAAGACTCAATGACATACAAGTCCGTTATTCATTGCCTTATTATCGTACAATAAGTCCATTTAAAGTTGCTTTCATATCAAAAACCAGCGACAGCGTTATGAGAGATTGGATTTGAAATGTTGGAAAACCTGCTTAAGGGACGAAGCTTTTGTTTTATCTCCGGTAATTATCTTACATCCCGGATCGTCTCACAGGGATAGTTGTCATGAAGGATAGGAATTATATATTTCCAACTATATTTTGCAGAAGACCCCGGTTCAGAAATTCAGTTCAGAGGATCCGGGGCTAGGATCCCAAAAATAACTATCATAATTGTTGGGAGTTGTAGTGACACTTGGTGTAAACACCAGAAAATTACGTGAAATGAATAAGTATTGAGAAAATGAAAGTCTTAAAAAAAAGACTACCCTATACTAATCCAGAAATACTGACTCTAACCCAGAACATCCAGGTTTATACTATTTATCTTATTTTATTTTTTATTGTCTCTCTCTACTGAAATTTCTAAAATTTCCATACTAAACAAAACAACCACGTACTCGTAAACTTATGAGATACGAACAGACACGATACTCCACTGATTTATTTCTATCACTCTTTTTTCCTTTTTTGCAAAAGTTTATAATTTTTTCTCATTCTAAATAAGGGTCGTGACCCATACCTGGGCTTTGACAATAACCGTTATAAACACAGATAGGTCTGAGCGAGACCGATTCTCAATGGTTTCACCGTTGCATTCAGATACCGTGAAAACCGCGAAATTCAATCCTTCGCGCATTTCAATACTGGGCCTATTAAGTGAACTGATCGAAAATCATCATTCCACGATTTCAAATGGTTCGAGTGTTCGGTGAGCACTTGAATTTAGTGCTCCGCTAGAAACATTAAAGGCACCACGTTCGTTTGGGTGTTTTGAGGATGTCTTACTTTCTTCCAGTGATTTCCATTGAACATTGTTCGATGTAAAACTCCTTAAACGACTCCCGTTTAATGTGCTGTTGCCTTTTTGATGCCCGCATTATTTTGGCGTAAATGGAAACAGACTTAGTGAAGTTAGAAGGACAGAAGGACACGTAAAGACAGTCGGATCATGGAAGACAGCATATAGCAAACAAATAACGAGTGAATGAGTGAGAATTAAAAAACTAAAGAAAGATAAAGACGAACGCAGAAAAATTATTGTTATAAAAGAAATATAGGAAATGAAACCAAAGGATAGGAATGAAGAAATCAACTCTCCTACATTTGAGAAGTGTATCACATGAACGCATCTAAAGCAGTACTTCTTTTCAATTAAATTGAAAGGAATTTAATTAGTCAGAGGGGGGAAATGAGAATTCCAATGGAAATGGTGCGGAACAAAGAGCCCAAGTGACACTTTGACTCTGAACAATGCGAATCGCCCAATTTTATGTATCGTAGATCAGATCATATCAATAGAAATCTCCTAATTACATATTCTCGTTCGATATAAAGAAATGTACAGATTCACCCTTCCTCGTGGGTCTTCAATCCTCTGGATCAATTGAATATCGAATAGTCGAGCAAGATTGTAAACTAAAATGGGAGACAAATCACTGATCTCCAAGATCGGTCACGACTGCATAACAGTACCATCACGGAAGTGAGACAAATTTAACACTGCAGGTCTTTGAACGAACTTCAGAGTTTGTACATTTATTTCTTGAACCTTTGTAATTTTTTTCTTACGTCTGATTCTTACATGTCTTACGTGTCTACTATTTTCTATACAGTTCGTTGTGCTCTTTTCTTAACTATTGTTTTTTTACATAACCCAAACCAACCAATATCTAATCATTCTTATTAAAAATTAAGTACATATTCTTTAACATCTTGACATGAACCTTCTGTCAGAATTTACTGTCCATATATGTTGCCTCAGTTTTTCATATATCTTCTACTGAGCCTCTTTTGTTGCGAATTGTCTGACACCCTTCATTTCATTGAAAGAATTTATTTATTTGTTTCAATGCGAAAAAGTTTCTTCTCTTAAATGGTTGCTACAATTAATATGCTTTAACAGTAACAATTTCTGTAATCAATTAAAGATATTTAATAATTCAACAGTAAGAGAAAGCCTCTGTTTCGCGTTTATTCGAGGAGTCTATACAGTTCAATTTATTATAAATAACTAACAACAAAGGGAAAATTGCCTGCATAAAATGAGGAGATGAACAATTTTCTCCATCTTATTGCGGTTACAAATAATAATAATGAAACGTTTTGTCAATTGACAAAGAAACAAAATAAATCCAACTTGTTTGTTTCTAATGGCGATGCACCTCAGGGAATTCGCTGCTAAATGAGGACTCTCAGTCGATGAACCATCTTTTTTCAAACGAATCAATCAATTACCAGTATTTTTTCAGTACAACGATTTTTGTCTTCTATTATCCGTAATTTGAAACGAAAAAAACGCTCCAGAGTTTTTGTAAAAAAGATTGAGGCGGCTTGTAACGGAACTGTTGGAAACTCTAACTTCTCACATGTTAAGAGAAGTTCAATCCAACTCGAGGAGTTATAATTACCACTTACTGTAACTCGGTTAGTTCCCAGGGCCGTAGTCATAATTGCACGCAGTTTTATAAATTTTCTATCGGTTATAATAGCAGCAGTGAAACAACATTTTAAGAAATCCATCGCCACCTTTTACCTGCTACAATTTAACATATCTCAAAAGATGTATCTACTGGTAATGTAACCGAGCCGTTGTCAATAGTAACTGTTAGAATCTTGTGCTATTACTTTTTATTTACTTATTTATTTTTCTTTATTTATATTTATTGTAGTCGTTTTTACGTTTGTTACTTTGATTCATTTTTACTTGCTTCTATTACCCCTCCAACTTATTGTCTCAGTATTACGCTAAAACGTTTTTCCTTTGGTGCTCTTCCAATACAACCAAAATTGTATTGACCTCTTCAACGTGTTTTTCGTTAATTAAATCTGGTCTTCTAATTTTCTCTTAGTAACTTTAATGTAGTCTAGTCTAGTCATATCCATTTCAACAAACGGAATCAAAATTTAATTAAATGAAGCAACCAATATGTTTTCTACTTATCTTAAAATTTCTCTTTATTTAATTGTTCATTTCTGTTTTTCTAATTCGTAATTCTCTTCCACTGGGTCCATTTTTTGTAAAGTGTTTTCCCGTCTGAATCATAAGTAACTACGTGTCGTCCTCCATCATTCTCTCTGTTTCATTTTGCATTCTTCTCCACCTTTTTTATACATCTTGTACCTGTATCAAATCTTTATTTAGTCCCCTTAGTGGTTTTCTCGTCTCTTTTTTCTTATCCATTCAACCACGCCGCCACTAATTGTCCTTCATGCCTGACTTACTCAACCCATTTGAAACGACCCAAAAGCAATATTGAGGTTTAACCTGAAGTGTGAACTTCTCCCGATTTTCCTCCTCGGACTTCGTACGAGACATACAGATGCAATACAAATTTGACTTCGTCACAAAATATCTGTGCTCGGGTGCTTGGGGGGCATGCGTTTATGTTAATAGTGCCCAGAATAATTTTTTTCCCGAAAATTGAGGTACTCACTTCAAATATACTTTACCGAGGTTATTAGTCAACTGTGATGTTAGACTCTAGATTTGGACGAATAGAAACAGTTTTATAAGCAAAGCAAAACTACTCAACGCCTTGTTTGGGTTAGGAATGTTTGCTCTAGTTAACGTAATTACAGATATTTCAAAACGGTTTTAACACTATTTTTTGCAACGTAACATTTCAAATGAAAAATCCAATTCTTCGAAGAATTAGTATTGTCGTGACAAGTGCCAGCAGCAATGTTTGACGTACCTGACCTCGTCTTGCTCATACCGAGAACCCATTTACGAGAAGTTTTAAACCGACATGCATATTTATTTATTTTTTGTATTGAATAATTATAATTACGGTACCGACCGCATAATGATACCGTGATGAGACGAATAAACTGCACTTCAACGAAACAGCGCAATATTTTGTATTGTAATCTGTAGTGACTTCAAAAACTATTATTTTACTACTGAGCAGAAAGTGCCTGAATTATTAATTCATCAGACAATGGAGGGTTCCCATTAGAAGGCACAGCGTGGGCTACACCCCAAAATTGCTACTCCCTTTTTAATTACAAGTATTTCGTTATTGAATAATTTCTGTCGTTACAAAAACTGACGCATGGACTTCAAATAATGCAGCATTGCTTAGCTTTCATTAAATAAAAATAATTCTGTGCTGTAGGTTTTACCTTCGTCATTTGTCATTGTTTAAATGATAAAAGTTATGAGTGGTGTTTCATGGTTATTCTAACAGATTTGATTCTTCAAATATGTTCTTCATTTAAGTGATAAATGGACATATGTAACTCAGAAAACCCCCAACACATTGAAATTTTGGAATATTTGACTTTTTGTACTTGACAACTTTTAATTATAAATGTTTCGAAATGTACTATTACTTATAGTAGTTTGTTTACACAAATTTTACAAAATTTTTATTAAAGATATGAAGTTGGTTATTGCTTAGATAAACGTTCATGGGAAAGAAAACTTATGATGTGTTATAGGAAATAGATTTGGTTATACAGTAGTGATTACGGTAGAAATAATTAGCTACACACGTGTAATTTCTGAACTGACATGTTTCATTGTGTACTTTCACTATTCAAATGAAGAGTAAAGGTTACAGTTGTAGAAATGCATAGTAGAATGCAAACAATGTATATTATTATTATTATTTTAATTAATAGTACATGTTTTGTGACAAGTTGTGCCAAGTTACCTTTATTTGACTTGTTTTTCTGTGTACTAGTACTGAAATTATTTATATCAACATGGTGTAGAAGAGTTTAAATGATTTTTTACTGAGATTTTGTTTGTAATGATATATAGTAATAAATTAAAATAAGTGCTATTCAACTAAAACTTAAGTTAAACTAAAAGAGATACTTTTTGAGCTTTATGAATATTTTGCTGTACGATGTTTCTGTTAGTTTTTTAATAATTTGTCGAATTTTGAATTGCGAATGAACAGAAATAAGAAGTCAGTGCTTTTTTACTAATTTGGTACGACGGAATTTCGGTGTGTATATATTCAGACAGCGGTGGCGGAACCTCAAATGATTTGCATAGGTTTTGAAAATACTTACTTTTGCTCCAATTTGGTTGCCGCACTGCCCGGCTTGAATATGCACGATTTCACGCATTTTATTCCTTTGCTTCGACGGGAAAAAAGACACAAGGAAAAAGTAAACTTAGAAAAGTAAAAAAGAAAGAGAAATAGCGAAAAAGACACAAACACACAAAACGGAAAATAAAAATGTGAGCAAACGACGAACGACTCAAGTTAACGACTGAAGTTCACAGACCGTTGGGCCCTGCACCGACACGAAATGCCGGGAGATGCAGCATTGGGGCCCTTCCATTCGGTGCCCCTCCCTGAGGGCCCCCACCTTTTGCTCACAAGGCTCTTGACTCATTTGAATTTCCCTCCAAAACTGTATTTTATTTATTTATTATTCAAACGATGAGTCTGTTTCATTTTCTGAGGATTTCAGATGAGTCTGTACGCTTTTTGTTTAACCGTAAATTCCAAATTACTGTCGTTTCATCGTTGAAGTGACAAAATGTCTCTTACCAAGGGTCTTAAAAAAGTAGATAAAGAAATTAAAGCCTTAGTGATATCATAGAACTTGAGTAAGAATTGTACGAATCATGTGGATGGAATGGGAAATTTTTAAATTGGGTGACATAAATAATGATGCACTAGTGTAAATACTAACATTACAATATTACAAAGTCAAAGAATATTAAATAGATAACTAAAGAATATGTATGTCATCCTAATTAAGATATAAATTAATGTATAATAATATTATACTGTGACACCGGTAATTACGCTTGGGTAGCGATCACAGCTAAGACTTGACATTTGATGCTTGATTCATGATTTGAATTACAGTGGCATATATTGGGGTATCTTGTCTCGACTTGCATCAGAATGACATTTAAAGTAACAGATACATTAATAATTGCATGCATCCTTCCTGTCGGATGGTAACGGTTGCCTCATCTAATCGGTTTATCATCGGGGTTGAAATATACGTGACAGCACATGTGGATTATACCTATACAACACTACAGTTGAATTATTAGAAAGAAGCGCCATAGAAAGTGGAATTGATGAGAATCTATTTTAAATTCCACTAAAACGGGTTAATTGCAGTGGAGAATTACAAAAATGAAAAGAAATGAATTTTACAGTTAGTTTTAATAGTTCTTAATAATTTTCGTTTGAGTTTAGTTTATAGTAGTTGTGAGAGAGAAAAGTCGTAAAGTAGAAACGGCATGAAAAAAGTGATAATAAAAAAATAGGCAGGTAATAGGGTCAAGCAATAAAAAGATCAATTAGCAATAAGGTAAAGTATTTCTTTAGAAGAACTCTTGTTAGTGTTATGTACATAGATACATAATTAAAATGAGCTGTGACAAAAATTGTACGGGGAAAGCATTATAAAAAAGTTTTCGACTAATTTATTTGCCTTTGTTAGGGGGTGTTTACAATTTCTGAAATATTAATTTGTTTTTATCGAACGTTCAGTTCTTTCTGTTCCATGTGACTTCTTGCAGGAGGCATTTATTGCACAGTTTGATGCCAATTCGTAAAAAAATCGAATTTTCGTCGGGAAGTTATCTGACTCTTTGCCACTTATTTAAATAAATACATTTCTCTTTTTAATGGAAAAATCTATTCCCATTCTCTGCTTACTACTTTTATTGCTCAACCATTACATTTAAGTCATATCATTTCCGTATTAACCCAATTTCCTGTTGAATTCTTTCTCTGGTTTCTGTTTAGCGAGTGTTTTCCTTTCTGTAAAAGTAGCCATAGGAGCAGTGACGCTGATATTAAATTTCACACATAATAACTTACACATTTCCTTATCTTTTCTCTTTTCTCGTGTTCTTTTGTTTTGTAATTTCGTTTTTGATCGTTATTTTGCTTTCCTGCGTACCTCTGGTTCTTGCTTTCGAACAATTCTCAATTTCTATTCGTTACTCTTTCATTGTTTTTACATTTCTACATGACTCCACATACTGTTTGAATTGTACCCAAATACCTAAAGAATGAGTACTACTCTTACACATTTGAGGGTTTATTTTGTATGATTCAATCAAACATTTGTAATCAAATTCTACCGACTACCGTCCAGTTGCTATTTGCCTTCTCACTCTCTTTTAGTTTCGTGAGTACTCATACTGACTTCCCTTTTGAATTTTTGTAACCTTCTCTTAGGTACTTTAATATTTTTTTTTGTTTTTATAACTTTTATCCCATTGTCAAAATTAATACATTTTTTTTATCAATTGATTTAGGCACATTGCATTTACATATATTAATTTGTGATTCAGGTATAATTTCAGTTCACATAACGTTCATTTGTACATTTTAAGTCGTGCTCGGTATTTGCCTACTCACCATTTACTATTATGTTTTAATAATTGTGAACTAGAAATTCTATGTTTGCTTTTTTCCTAATTATGTAGGAAGGCGAACTTGTAACAGATATTAGAGGAAGAAACGCATTTCTTTTTATAAAAATTTTGATCAGTATGATATTCGAAGAAATAGAGTGAAAAATTTAAAAATAAGAGACAAAATGGTGTCTGCCAGTGTGATGAACGCAAAAGTTTAATGTAGCGTAATAGGAAACGTTTTTAACTTGATCACCCAAACTACATATTCGTCTGAAATATTCGGGAAACTTTTTAATATAATTATTAATGGTTTTGTGCAGATTAATTTTTCAGTTACATTTTCGAATCTAAGTGGTCGTAACGCATTTTGAAGTAGTGAACTTGTGTATGAGGAAGAACATCAAAAGCATCTATCAATGGTGTCTACGAGGACGTTATTTTAAAAAAGCGCACTCCCTTCTTCCTACCATCTGCCTGGTACAACTCAAGTCAATAACTCACTATGTTTGTTTATGTTTCAGAGCGGCCCCCTCACTTTTAAGGGCCTTCTTGTCAGGGATCTAAGAGGTTCGAGAAGCCTCAGGTAAGCTCTTTCAAATTTCGGTGTTGGAAATTCGGACTTAAACTCGCCATTATTCATAAGAAGGCCATAGCAGTCACCTTGGTGGCTTGGTGTTCCCGTGTCCTCAAGGAAATAGCCACTGGTGACCACAAGCGAACGACTACCGTTCTTTTCTTGTTTTCAGCATCACTATGTCCCGTTTAACTTGTCGGACAAACAGAAATTTTACCTTTTCACATGTGACTCTGTGTGTCTGTTTGTTGTTTGGAGGTGTCGAAAAATATCCGTGTAATTTGATTTGTTTTCAACTTTGTACTACCTCTTTTTATTTTGTTGTTGCTTATTCTGCTGATTGTGATCTGAATGATCATTCTAACGAATCGTTGGTCAGAGAAATTCAGAAAAAAGGGAACTGAATTAAAGTACAGTGGTTTGGGAATGCAATGTACTCTTATCCGCATTGATCATGTCCCGAGAGGTAGAGAACAATCGAAAGACTCCAAATACTGCTGCTCCCTGTTTCCGTAGAAACAGAGAGAAACCACTTTCATCCGTGACGGTTCCATGACTTGGTAGACTTTGCCAAAACTTAAAATAGCTCAAAATGGACCGGGAAAAAAGAAAGGAATGAGCTAACTTGTAGACACTCGTTTAACATTCAACATGAGAAGCTTGAGTCTAGACTTGTTGCTCCATCGTCGAAACCGGCGTCTTGACTTATAAATGAGTTCCTTTCCGATTGATTAAGACTACAATTAAATCTTTAATTGAATTGACTATATAAAATTTATAAATGACGGTTCATTGGAAAAGAATGGAGTCATTGCAGTCTACTTGGTTGTTTCTGGAACCCTGGCCTTTTTCCCGTGTTGGGGTTGTAAAAATGTGGGTTTGAAATCTCTGAAATTCAATTTGTTCTGCTACATATGGACGAGAGATCTTCAGGATTAGGAGTTTTCGCAGATACTCGGATGTCTTTAAAAGTACGACAGATATTTTCAGGTATTTACAATTTTTGTGTAGTCCAAAAAAATCGAAATGTAAAAATATCACAAAAAGTTTAAGCAACTTTTGAATCAGTCTGGCTAAAAATGTTACATAATAAACATATGAAGGTTCAACAGGTACTTGACATTGACATGAAATTTCATGGTTACACAGTACGCTAATAGATACCTTCTAGGAATGTGACTCATTTACTATGATCTGCACTACGACTCCGTCTTAGAACACAAGTATATTACCCGAATTCCTAACTTCGTCATTCGTATTGACAATGCACATAATATTTACTTGCAGACCATAATATTTTTTCAACTTTTCTGTCAGCACTTTGTTTTGTTCTATTTCCGGATTTATTACACTAATAGACCGAAATCGGAAATACTTGGAAAGGGAAAGAGCGAGAGCAATGACCTAAAAATACCGTTAAACCACGTCGGTTTCCAATTAGATCGAATTCTTCTTCGTTTTGTGATTTTTTACTGTAAAAGTGAAACAAAAATGCCCATTAATTATTTTTTATTAACATTAAAGAACTAATAAACTAATTCTTTTAGCTAAAAATAAAACCGAAGCAACAAAGGAAGACAGAAAATACAGTGCATATCCGCTGCAGGGCAACTGCAAAATAAATTATTTTTTCCTGTTATTTTCACTCAAGATAACTTATGAACTTAACATTTGAATGTTTGCCGGTCAAACGTTGGACAATTGTCTTCCTCTTCCTATTTCTATTTTCTATTTTGCACTCTTCCGGGAGGTCTTTGTTGCCTCATTACAGCAAACGGTGATGTTGATTTCGATAAGTAAACGACTAACTAACTGACTGAAGTAATGGACTATCGTATTAAGAAAGCACCTTAACGGAGGAAAATATTTTTTTTGGAAATTCGGAAAGAACTCATCAAATATCTGACTAGGCAACTTGTTAATAATATAACAATATCTCAGACGTGAGACTCTCAAGTGGCTACAGTTGTACCTCTCTAATGACAACTAATTGAATATTTTTAAGAATTTAAAATTAATATTATCTAAGATCAATAATAACTTGAAAAACGAAACCAGCGATTATTTAATCGCAACCAAACCTTCTCTTTGATTATTGACATTCCTTTGTCCGTTGTATTGATTCTCTCAAGGTTGAAAGTTACACTCGAAAAGTTAAATATTGTTTTAATTAAATATTACACATTAACATTGTTTCCAAGTGGAATTTTTGGTCATAATAATTTATTGATTTTTAATTATTTTACAACGAGTCATTAATTATTTCGCCAACCAAAAAAAATACAACAAAATTTCCACTTATGCTTGTCATCCAGTTCCACTTTCACTCGTCTCATACCAAAATAATTAGTACTCAATTATATACAACACACAATTACTTTCATGCCAATATCAGAGGTTTTAATTAAATCAACTAATCAATCAATCATTGGTTACTTTTTCCCAAAATTGGAATAAAAATGTATAAAAGAACACATTCATTCAATTGGAAACGGTTTCCAGAAGATCGCCCGTCTCCAGTCACCTCTTCGCATACTGATTTACATACTGTCGGACTTTTACCCTGAAAGCTTCCCTGTCTAAGGAATACAGTTCAGATGCTTCCATATTTAGTGGATCATCAAAGTTAAGGAGGTCCTGAAAATAAATTTAAAAGCATAGTAAAAAACCACTTTTCACTAATTACACTAAAAATCTAAAAGTTAAATTTTTGTTAGATTTTGTTTATAGGTAACCACATTTCTTTTTATGATAACTGAATTTTTTTTAGAATTTCATGGTTGCCTATCTTATTAATGTATTGCAGGCAATGATCCAGAGAAATGTAAACCTTGCCACTGATAATAAATGTAATCTCCCAAGTGTACAGCTCTTCTGTTCACACTATATTACATTACTTATAATAGCAATATAAAATATTTAAAAGTTTATTGATTGTACAGATAAAGGTCCAATGTGCTACAACTTAGCTCAATTTTAAATGAGCACATTATGAATATTATAATCTGTCTGCTTGTAATGTTTAACTACAAAAAGAACACAAATGAACTTTTGTGTGTAGTAAATAAAGTAAATGTAATTTAACAAACAGTAAAACATGTTTAAAAAAATATCATAATAAACTGAAAGAAGACAGTACAAATGTAATTAAGAGTTACAAAATATGGTGAAACATATAATGCAACCTACACAGAGCTTAAACACTGTACATAGTTTCACTTAAACATGTGAAAATAATTGTCATGCTGTAATACAGGATATTTAAGGTTAGCCTTTACCAGTTAAACAAGGGTTCTACTCTAAAAGATTTAATACATTGTATGATTCTAAAAAAAAATTCATCTCATTTTAACCCTTAATTCACTTGTAATATTAGCCTTTTACACAATATGCTATGCTTATTGATTATTGATTTTGATGAATAATAATTTCATTCTATACTCACTGTAAATAAAGAGTTTAAACCCCAAACAACATCTTTTAGTTTTCTTGTTGGAGCCCACCCCAGTCCATCTATGCTACTTTGTCTAAGCAGACTTAAACACACAGCACCATTTTCACTGATGTTTGGGTGCCACAGTTTTGTCTCACAATGTACCCGAGGTGGCTAGAAAATAAAAGAAATGTTATGTAAAATTAAAACACAAAGAAGAATTATACATGCATCAAGTGGGTGTCCTTACTGCCATGTTGTACTCCTCAGTGACAAAAATCTGAAAAACGAATCTGCCTCCAGACCAAAATCCTTCATCTGGGGTGACAAACAATTTGAACTCATGCAACTGGTGTGGGTTCTCAAATCGAATCTTACAAGTCGGTGGCAATGTTTGCTCCATTTCCTGTACTTCTTTGACCAGCAATTGGTCTCTGATGGAGGCCCTTTTCTTGTTCTCGGAACTGGTCGTTCCATTGACAAGAGAACCATCTCTCTTCAGCTTACCCTTGAGCGTGATCATTCTGGCAGCGCCGTTCAAGTCATCGTCTAGAGTAATTCAGGTATTTTCAAACACCTAATTTATCCGATAACCACGCACGGAACCTCACTGAGAATTTTTAATCCTCGAACCAAAAAAAATTCTTCTTTCGTGTTATAATGAGGTATAAATCACATAATTAAAAATGAACTCAACGGATTTCTCTCCGCAGCTGTGAAATCATCGGTCGCAGAAGAAATTGATTTTTGCCAAGGTAAGAAAGTCGTGTCATTAGACGCGGTTCAACAGTAGTCGCCTGCATCTAAGTAGAAAATGATTATATTTTCTGAGTTATTTTTTAATTTGTCATGGGAATAATCCATTAAACAACCATAGTTTTCTGAACATATTCGAAATGCCTCCATTTAAGAGAAAATTCGTTCCGTCGAGCACCAAACAAAGGGGTGACGACGAAGTTGAAAAAATCGACGTCGCCAACGAGGAGGTTAGTCTCATCGAAGACCATGTGTTTTTTAAAATATATGATTTGTTCTGACTTGACACTTATAATTTAGATTCATAAAATTACGACAATGGTAGCATTTTAAGTAATATCAAAATATTGATGCTACTCACAAGGGAAAGTAAGAATTTTCAATGTAATACAGTAGTTGTTTAACGTAATATTCTCAATTCGTAAGCCGAAATGGGGTAGTATTATTGTGACAAATAGTATACAAGTAACAAAATGTTAAAAGTTAAAAGCTAAAAATGAAAATGAAGCTAAAAATGTTGAATGAGTAACCCATTAAGTAATGAGTGTGGACCCATTCATCTCTTAATCTAAATAAATTTGATTTATCTAAAAATAAGATTTTTCAGTTAGAAAGAAAATTCTATTACTTTGTTTGTTTTCAGAGCACTGAAGGTGATTGGCTGTCTGAAACAATAGAAAATGATGATGAACAATCTGATGCTAATGATTCAGATTATGCATCCAGTGATGGAGAGACTTTGGAACCTGTTTTTGGTGAATCTGAATCAGGTGAAGATGAAAATGATGATGATGATGATGATGATGATGGTGATGATGATAATGATGAGTATGACGATGAGGATGAGGATAACAGTGAGCAAGAAGTTGAAGACTCTGGTGATAATCCAAAAAATGAAGATGCAGAAATTTCACAACTTCAAACAAGTATAAGTTCTAATGTAAAAATTAGTGTTAATAACAAGAATGCACCCAATAAAAAACTAACAGAAAAAAGTAGGAAAACAAATCAAATAAAAAGTGGAAATAGCAAATCAAATAAACAATTTGGTGCTAAATGCACAAAAAATGATATTTCTTCAAATACTGTTGATTCAGATACCACAAAGACAAAAGTAATGAAAACTCAAATAGCAGATTTAAGTCAAGACAAAAATGATGAATATGTAAATGATTCATCAGATGAAGAGGTGGGTAAAAACTACAACATTCTTTACTTACCTCTTTCAAAAAAAACTACAGTACACACATTTTCTTATTTTTAGGATATCAGAAATACAGTAGGAAATATACCAATGAATTGGTATGATGATTATCCTCATTTAGGGTATGATTGGGATGGGAAAAAAATATTCAAGCCACAAAATAGGGATCAACTGGATGAGTTCTTAAGCAGAATGGAAGATCCAGATTACTGGTAAGTCACAAAAATTCTAAAGAGAAAATATTGAAATCTGAATGATCTTATAAAAGTTACGATTTTTTAAACTTTTATCAGATCCCATATAAGAGGTTTATCTAAACATATCCTGCACTCCTACATATTCTGCACACAAAATTTCTGAAATTCATGCTAATGTACTTTTCAGGCGAACCGTCAAAGATTCTCAGACAGGGCAAAACGTTGTTCTTTCTGATGCAGATGTCGAACTCATTGAGCGCATGCAAAGTGGGAAAATTCCAGATAAAGATTACGATGAATACGCCGTAAGTGTCTCTACCCGTATCTATAAAATAATCGGAAAATCTAAGTTGGTCTAATTAAAATTTACCTCCATTTTAGCCCTGGATCGAGTGGTTCACCTCGGAAAAGATGAACATGCCCGCAAAAAACTATCCTAATCACAAGCGGTCTTACCTGCCGAGCAAATCCGACCAGGAGAAAATAGCCAAGCTGGTTCGTGCCCTCAAAATGGGCTGGATAAAAACGGAAGCGGAACTGGAGAAGGAAAGGGAAGCGAAGAAGCAGCCCAAGTTTTATATGCTTTGGAGATCGGATGATACCGCCGAAAAAATGCGACGAATCCATAACCATATTCCAGCACCGAAAAGGTTGTTACCTGGCCACGCAGAATCCTACAATCCGCCCTCCGAGTACTTGTTTGATAAGAAAGAGGTTGGTGTGAACAGGTATAAGGCTACAAAGGAGAGAATTGAATTTAAGGAATGGGTTTGATTTTTTTTTCAGCTAAAGGAATGGAAGAAACAAACAAGACTTCAACAGAAGAGAAAATTGCATTTCTTGCCGCAGAAGTACAGCTCACTGAGGGAAGTTCCGGCTTATGATAAGTTTATTTATGAAAGGTTCCAGAGGTGTTTGGACCTATACCTGTGTCCTAGAGGAAGAAAAATGAGGGTGTGTTTGCTATTTTTTATTTCCATAATCTATAAAGAATCTTGTACGAGCAGCCCTCTAGCTTAAGTAATTCTTTACTTTTGCAGTTGACCATCGAACCAGAGGATCTCGTCCCACAGTTGCCCAGCCCTAAAGACCTTCAACCTTTCCCGACGGTTCTTTCCATCGTGTACAAGGGGCACACAGACATGGTGAGAACCCTAACTATCGACGGAAAGGGTCAATATCTGGCATCAGGTTCCGATGACATGACTCTCAAAGGTGAGCTGAAATCACTAGTTTTACCGCTTACACAAAGTTACAGTAGACTGACTTTGCTGTATTTAACAGTATGGGAAGTGTCAACCGGTCGATGCCTGAAGAGCATACCCTGTGGCGGAATTATTAGGTCAATTAGTTGGTGTCCCAGTCAATCCATATCTTTAATCCTAGTAGCAGCTGATCGGAAGGTACTGTTGATCAACCCAGGCGTTGGAGATTCTTTGGTTAGTTCGAAAACCGATGTCCTCTTAGAAGAACCTCCTGAATCGGATGTGATAGGTAAGAATGGCTGCTAACTTCATAATATTAGTGTACGACGAAATACTACGGGTCATATAATATGTACTTTGTATTTTTTCAGTCCCAGAGAGGGTGAAAGCTGTTGTTCAGTGGGAAGCCGTCAGTCCAACTAGTGAAGAGTGGCTAAGGGGAATTAGGATTGTTATAAATCATTTTAAAGAAATTGCACAGGTATATAATTACAACTTGACTGCATGTGACGGGATCTACCATGTAATGATATTCTTATTGGTTGTTTAGGTATCCTGGCACGGCCGTGGCGACTACTTTTCAACGGTGATGC
This sequence comes from Polyplax serrata, assembly GCA_037055365.1. NCBI lineage: Eukaryota > Metazoa > Arthropoda > Insecta > Psocodea > Polyplacidae > Polyplax > Polyplax serrata. The sequence continues at coordinate 167,614 of JAWJWE010000002.1, forward strand.
CAGAAGGCTCTAACCGGTCAGTGATGATACATCAGCTGTCCAAAAGAAGGTCTCAGGTGCCATTCAGTAAAAGCAAAGGCCTTGTTCAATGTGTTTTATTTCATCCCATTAAGCCAATTTTATTCGTTGCTGTAAGTGATTTTGTAATTTCAATACTTTAAAATTTTCTTTATTTTTGTAAGCAAGTTAAGGTGTCTGATGATATTACTATTCCTTATTACTGAATTCCTTTTACCATTTCTTTTTCGATATATTGCTGCCATGCACCCCCATCGGTTTACCTAATCGATCATTTTGTCAATTGTTTTAAATTACTTTTATAATATTGTTACATGTCATTTTCAATTACGGTCGTTTTTGCAATTCTCCTACTAAGTCTTTCTTTTTTCAGACTCAAAAAAATATTCGCATCTACGACCTATTGAAGCAAGAATTGATCAAAAAACTATTGTCAAACTCCAAATGGATTTCAACAATGGCGATACACCCGGCGGGTGACAATCTCCTTGTAGGTACCTACGACAGGAAGATGCTTTGGTTCGACTTGGATCTATCGACGGAGCCTTACCAGACACTTCGTCTCCATGGGCAAGCTGTTCGAAGTGTCGCCTATCATAAACGATATCCTCTGTTCGCGTCAGGTTCAGATGACCGAAATGTCATTGTATCACACGGCATGGTATACAACGACCTCCTTCAAAACCCACTCATAGTTCCCCTGAAACGTCTCGTCCACCACGAAACCAATAATGACTTTGGTGTCTTCACCGTATTATTCCATCCTACACAACCCTGGCTTTTTTCAGGTGGAGCCGACGGAAAGATATTTTTGTACACGTGAGATTGTTTTTTTTTATTACAAGAAATTATTTTTTACTCGCGGTAAATTTTTATATTGTTAAAATCCATTAAAGCGGAGGAGATGGGTTCTCGGCGTGCATCTTTTCCGTATTATTTTTGTTATCATTTTTGTGAACTAGGCGATAATAATTTGCTCATCATCACACCCGGTGTTTATTTGTCCAATTCATTTGTATTAACTTTTCTTACCCCATGTTTCTACTTAATGCCTAGTTTGTTTTCCAATTTTTCTTCTACATCATTTCAGCTTTGTACCTTTTTACAGTTGGTTTTACTTTACGTTAACGTTTTTCTTATTTTTCATATTTGTTGTATTAACCTCCTTTCTGCATTTTCTGCTTATTTTAATTTCCTCTTTCGCATTATTCTTCACCTCTATTAAGCAGGGTTACCTGCACCAATCTTTTAAGCTTAATTTTCTTTACAAAGAAAACTGAGGAAAAGTTCATAACAATTTATTGAATTTGTACAAAAATTGTTTCTTCCAAAGCGACGGACTTTGTCTTCGCCTTCTGTCCTACATCGACCCTTCTGGAAGATCTGAGCATTTTACGTTTCTTCAAAAATTACTCACTGACCACTTCCTGCTGCGGTGTGAAGTTCAGGTACAAACCTGGGTATCTCAAAGTATCACTTGTCACACTTGTCTCCTATTATTGCAGCAAAGATTTCATACTGAATACTCCTAGGTTGTTTATTTTTCTTGTGTTTTTAATTCTTTTTCTTATCATTTTCAGTAGTCTGTTCTTGACGTAGTTTTGTCACCTCATCAATTCTCGTTTTGTCGACGGGATACAACCTGAAACAGGGAAATAGAAGGGGTGTGATTATAATTAAGAAATAGATTATATTAATGAGTTAATACAATGGCAGACTCTTAGAAATGTTACTTACCACCGTTGATACAAATAAATTACAAAAATTATATCGTCGCGGAAGCAGGCCACCCTATGGGCCGTAGGCATGGTTATGATGAAGGCGAACACGTCGTCAATGAACGTGTTGAAAGCTTTGTACATAAAAGATCGCCAGGGTAACGCCTCGACGGACTTCAACCGGTAATTCACGAATAGTTGGGGTAGCATAAAAAGGAAACCGAAAGCATAGATGCCATTGACAAGGCTGTGGATGCACCAGGAATATCTGGAAGAACGAATAGATCAGTCAGAAATGGAGGCTGAATTAATTGTCTTTTATTTTATCACTACTTACGCGCTTTTATGAGGTTGATAGAACAAGGAGTACAAAGCACCCAAAATGCAGAGCGGATACAGCAGGTACGACAGGTACCTCATGCACTCGGCGTCGTATTCATTAGTTTGCTTCTCCGATTCCAAAGCCTCCCTAGAATTTCTCCTCCTAACCACCTTGACCACCTTCCAAATCTGAATAGAAAAACACACCTCAAATGTTTGTATGTATTTTAAAAGAATAATCTGAAGGATGGGTATTCGATACTGACTTCGATCAAAGCGCCGATACCACTTGGACCCAAGACAATGAGTGACGCTCTCTCATCAATCAAATAAAGTAAAATCACAACCTGAGTGAAAGCTCTCCATAAAACGGTTCTAAAGGAGAGACCTTCCATTGTCGATTTGTTACGCCAGAATTTGACGTCGTTTTTGAACGCCAAAAAGTCGAAGAGCAACTGTCGGTAAAAACAAAAAGAATTAGGCTGCTTGGCACTTGAGCGGGTTGACTGTACACGGCTTTAGAACTCACATGAAAAGAGGAGATGATGATAGTGAGGCACAAAAGGTAAAAGTTGGTGCTGGCGAAGAAACTTTTTATATCGTCCACGTCTCTCTCACTGAAACCCATCTTCTTGAGAGCGAGAACGGTGCCCTCCAACTGAACCATGAATCGGAGTTTCCCTGAAGAAATAAAGAATAAAAGAAAATCATAATTGTTCAACTGCTACTAATTGCCAAGTTTTCACCGATTCTTAGCTGGAAGGAAAAAATCAGCGTCCACTACACCTCAATTCAATTCTAACATCTCACTTCTATTTAACTCAGAAGTTGAAAATTAATAGTACCAAAATATGTTGGGGAATATTTCACTACGACATCCTCCGTTACATTCTTAATGAGTTTCAAATCAGAAATTCTAGTTTCCAAGAAATTGTATGTCATGATCGGTAAGAACAGTCCTTCTGGTGATAATCGCATAAAGGGAGCGATTTCCTGTGGTATACGCTTTTGTGGCATTTGCAACGGATCCGTCATCATGTTCATGGTCACCTTTGATTTGAGGTGTGTGACCGGTCGCCGGACATGGTCACTGTCCACAAGTTTCCTGGATTCACTGCCCTCTGCTGCATCCTGAAATTTAGAAGTATTAATGTAATGAAGAATTTGATGACAATATCAATATTAGTATCAAAATTTCTTTTCTAAAAATGACTCAACTGGTTGAAACTAAAAAAGATCAAAATCAATGTTTGTACTCCATAACAAAAATAAAATTTGAATGAATTCTAATTTTAAAACAAAAAATAGCACATTTGATCACATGATCACATGAAGATATGATCACAAATTCAATCAATATTTAATTGCAGATTTCATGATCAACTGGCATTCAAAAGTGAAATAACATGAGTTTGCTGAACTGCTAACCTAAAATTAACCCAGCACCTGTAGATTACCAATTTATTTGCAGGTTTCTCTTCATAGCATACGGAAATTAATGACTCTGGCATAACAGGCATTCCATTTGTTTTACTATTTTTTAATTATTTTTTCACTCTACATTCATATTTGCCTGATTAAACACATGTAATGACCATGTCATACACACTAAAAATAACCTACATTTTTATTACTACTGGAGAATACTACATTTTTGTTCAAACCTTCCAAAAGGACCATAAATTGTCAATTTTAATAGCACATTCTCCATTAAAGGAAAAAATATCAAAACCGGAAAAATTAATTACAAATTAATGTCCTCTTCATGAATGATGCTAAATTTCTCATACAATTTTTGTACATTTGTGTGCTCATCATTAATTTCCAACTTGGTCTACAATTCATTACTGTAATGAAACTCACTGCATTTCCTTAATAATGGAAAATAAAAGCAAAAAATTGGCTCACCTCTTTGGACAACAGATTGAAAAAAAACATATCAGGTACATGCAACTGTGTAAGTTTGATCCTAAAATAAACAGCTTTCTTGCTTTCCTGAATTTTAAACCACTGCTTGTATAAACCAGAAGAGAGTTCAGAGGGCAATGCAAACACATGTAGGTAAAGGGTTCCATTGTCCCTTACTGACTGTGGTACATTCAGGGAGATGACCCTGGAAAATTAAAATTAATTGTGCAAGACCAATACAAGAGAATCACTCTCGGTGATTAATTTTGCAACTCACTTTTCCCAGGATTCAAGATACTTGAAGTCTTTGATAACATCGACCAGGACAACCGAATCCTGGTATTTTAATTTAAAATTGACGGACGTGTAGAGGTAGAGATCGAGGTTGGGTTTATCGTGAATATATGATGTGAAGCAGATATCTCGTTGAGAACAAGTGGGTGCCACGAACAATTGGGCCACTGTCCAAATTGTGTACATCACATACGCGCACACAACCCCGAAACAGAAGAGTGACAGCGAGAAAAATTTAAACATTTTCGCGGGTGTCAGGTGGTCAGAGCTTCGGAAGAAATTGTCATACCCACCGGACCCCTGTCTAACTGGTCCGACCGTGCCGATGACAAAAACTCATTAGAAACAAGTGAAATATAGGGTAATTAGAAGAGAACACACGAGAAACACGGATGATAACGAGCACGTCAATATGTGGCGCTCACGTTGCCAAATTTCCACGCGGTAGCAGTTCAATGTACTTCATCGTAACGGTCATCTTCCCTCGTTTTTAAACCTGCTCTCGTTCCATCTGCCTGGGAATCCTTTTTTTTGCACACGAGTTGCTTCTAGTATATTTCACACAGTTATTTATTTACTGTCTCATTAAATTTTTCATATTAAAAGTAAAATCTCTTAGAAAATTATATTAACACTTAGTTTTCAAACTATCCGCTAGGATCGCAATTAATGGAATTAAGTTTACCTTCTAGGAGTCAATTTCCAGGTTGTGGACGTTATTTTTCATTAAGTTACTTTATTTTAATTTGTTCGTAACAGCTTGTGAAAATTACTTGAACACATACTAAAAAAGCGGTAAGAAATCAATACTTTTCGAATTCGAAGTTAAATCTGTCAGATTGTCAAGTGGGAAAATTGCGCTAAATATTCACAATTCTTCTGCTATTTTGTTTTATGCATGAAATTATTTCAGTCATTTGGTTTGTTGTAATTTAGAAAAAAGTACTTACAATTCAGCTTCGTTGAACCTCTTTTCGTATGTTTGCAATCTCAAGTTGAAGCAAAAGACTGATAGTACCAAACAATGTCTATTTCGATTAATTTAAGGCACAATTTTTCATCAACGAAGGGCCGGAAGTATCAAAGGTAAATGGAGGATTACGAAATTGATGGAAGCCGGTGTAAAATGCAAAGGCGAGAATATTTCAAAAACAATATGAGAGGGAAGGAAACCCGACGAAAAGAAAGGGGAAAAGAATTGTGAAATGCGAGCGAAATATTTGAAGTAATTCTTTTCCTCAATACATTAAAGTGGTAAAAAATTAGAGACAGGAAGAGTAGAGAAAGAACGTATGATGCGTAGCATGCCAGCATGCACTAAAGCATTCTTTTAATTCTGTTTATTTGCATAGTTTTATGTATTTATTGTTTCTTTTGTTTCTATTTATATATTTTTTATTCACTTCTTGTTCCCTAGGTTATGCACATCGAAGTTCTGGTATAAGGCATGTACCATTCTTCCCTTTTTTCTGTTCTAGATGGTTCTTCTGCATTTCCTTACTGATATAATTATTCTAACTTATTTTCCTGTAGTTTCTGGTCATCTCACAAAATTCAGTCCTTTTCTTGTCTCATTCATCTATCTAATTTTTTAAATAACGATTCAGCAGTATAATTTGCTTTGCAATGCATTCCAATGGTACAACTTTAAGTATTAACTCAAAGTTGGGGAAGTACCGAAGCAGTGCCAGAGGAATGCAATAGAACCAATGCAAAACCAAAGATTGGTTCCACGAGTGTAAGTTCAATCCGTATCATAATGATTAACTTTGATATTAAAATAATAATTTCGGGTTCGCGTTATTCGAGGGGTCGATGTTCAGGACTGGCAGTGCCACCCAATAATAATCCAACGGAAGCGGGTGATTGAAAATAAAAAAAAAAACATTTGCTTCTTTTTGTTTTAATAAAACATACAACACTTTAATAAGTAATCGGATGGCAGCTACCAGACTACGGTGCCAAATTTAAGTTACAGAAATTTTGTACATGCTTTCCAAAAAAACTAAATAATCTAATAACGACTATAACTAATTAAAACTATCAGTATAAATTACCAGTGATATCTGCAAATAAATACATAAATACAAACAACTTGCCAGTTAAAAATTTATTGATTAAACAAATAGATGAGGCATAAAAATCAACTAACAAGCTATTTAATAAAATTAGGAGAAATAATCTCCAAAAGGGCTAAAGTACACAAAATGAATATAAAATTGAACCGTTTCATCAAACATCTTGGTTTTCACTGCAAGGTTGCCCTGGTAAAAATCGCTAATACAGTACGTTAAATATGTACATAAATATTTTAAACCATTTACATTAGTTAGTTATGTAAATTTTAAATTCGGTACTCGAGAAGTATATGCTTTATAATGTTTAAACAACTTGGAAAGATTTCCTTTTAATTATTGTGGAGTCGACCTACGCTTTCTTATCAGGTGTTCGCCTATTTTTTTTAGAAATTACTGAACCATCTACGTCGGCTGCCTTCTAAGTAAGCCGCAGACAAACCTTCGATAATAATTCTAAAATAATTTTAACATTAACACTAAAAGTTTACCAGGTGAGATTAAATTACAAAATTGGCAAAATAGGGGTTAAAACTTCACTCGAACGCCAATCGAGTACTTCTGGATACCATGCAAACGAGTACCCTAATTTTCAAACTAGCGGATAAGATTTGCTCTCATGTCTGTCTGGTCGTATTGGTCGGAATCAGAGTCGTAGTCAATTCTTTCTGGTCTTTTTTTCTTTCCATTTTCTTTTCCCTTGAAGACAACGCCATATTTTCCATCAGAATGCTGTCAATGAAAAAATGATTTTGAATTGAAATGGGAGGTCCTAATTCATATAGGTGAAATAAAATAAGGAGAAAGTGCAATTGGATTTATTTTTGCGTATATGAACTACACGAAAAAAATGATAAAAAAGATATGAAGCAATACTAGAAAACAATACAAAAAAAAGAAAAATGAGTTTTGTAATTTCATAAAGAGAGGACAAAAGCATATTCTTTTACAAAGGGAACTACACACTTGAACGTATTGAAATTGAAGCACATAGTTATTACAGTGAATAAGACAAATTTGTAGTAGAAACAGTATTAAAGTGTTGTTTGAATTGAAAAAAGGCAAACCACAATCCAAAGAAAGCTTGGTGACCTTTCACGAGAAATGAATTAGGTGCTAACAGGACCCGTTCCGTTTAACTGATACAAAAGAGGCCTGACGAAAACCCGATGTGTAATCCCTTCTATAAGAAAAACCGTGATACAGTGCGGCACCTGCTAGAGCAATGTCCTACCTGGTTGAAAGCTACAAAAGACCTTGCCGAGAAAATGGGACTTATTTAAAAAATTTTGAGAAGTGATCGTGGCACAAAGGGCTAAAATGAAAAACTAAATAAATTAAACTATTATATATATATATATGTAGGTAGGTAGGAAACCATTCTTGGTAATCCAAGTTCGACTTGTCGACATGTAAAAGGTGATTAAAATAACAACCCAAAAAAGCAAAGCAAAGGAAGAAAGTTAAATGTGATCACAATAAGAAAAGAAAAAGTGAACGGCTATCTGACCTGAACAATTTTAGTCGATGGATTCTCATACTGATGAGCGCCTGGTATCAACTGACTTTGGTAACTATTCTCCATATTCGACAACCCAAAGGACGGATTTTGAAAATGTCTTGTCTCCAGAACTATATTACTGTTTCTCTTTTTTATGTACAGGTACGAAGCAAACATGGCGCAGACGATGAGGGCTGTCATGAGGATGCCGATAACAGCCGAGCTGTTGCCGGAAAGTGGAGGCTTCTGATCCGTCAAGTATTGCTTAGAGTTTTGACCCATCATTCTAAAAAGTGATAAAATTAAACAGAGTTTTATGTGAATTCTGCACATTGATGATACCGTTGCACTCGTACCTTGAGCCCCTAGTAGCAATGTTTGTGTTCCCACAAATCTCATTGGGAGCCAGAACAACTCCATCTTCGCAAACGCATTTAGGTCCGACTGACGTAGAAACGCAGATTGATGATGCGTCACACGTGTCCGTGCATGGATTGGACACTGAAATAAAGGCATTGATACAAAGGATACACATAAACTACTGCCACTTATGGAGTCCAGTGTAACTTACTGTTGGGCTGCCTGGCTTCTTGCGTAATGGTCATTAACTTTATGTCATGTATATATAAGGAAATTGTGTCACAGTGACCTTTGTTCTCACCATATACAGTACACTTCTTTATCTCACCGGACCCCCGTGTCAACCACACTAAAGAATCCTCAAAGAAAACCAAACTTTCGGGACGGTGTACCTGTAATAGTCACAAATAACTACACTATTTTTTTCTGATACCATTCGACAGGGAACATGTTGCTATTGCTTATTTACCATTGCCTGGAAAACAATCTGCCGTTGAGTTCCATCAAACCGAATCTTCTCAATGACCTGGTAGTATAAATCGGACCAGTAAACATAACGTCGTATTCTGTCTACGACGAGACCGCTAACCCAGCTGACTTCTGTCGATACCAACACGGTAGAGTTCTGCTCCTCGAAGGAATAGCTGAGGATTTCGGATACGGGTCTCTGGAGAGCAGTAGATCTCACCTGGGAGTAGAACAGTTGACCAGAAACAGGGTCCACAACCAAATGAGAGATTATAATGCCAGTCGCTACAGTCAACACTGTCGAACACCTCCGTCGTGCCATGTTGCACACTTTGATGCTATTGGGATTGGAGTTGTCGATATAATAGATGTTTCCTGTTCGCCAGTCGTAAGAGATTTTGCTCGGGTGGTCGACACCCTGCAAGTAGGTTCTCTGACCTGTCGCCACATCTAAAACGTTTATCTTATTGGAAGATCCTGAAATTTAAAAGAAAGAAAATTTTTAATTATGTTTGGTACAAATTTAGCAGTGACTTCTATATTTGTATTTAACTTAGCTAGGATAGTACCTGAGGTCCAATAAATCTGATTTTTCTTCGTGTCCACATCAAGTCCAAGAATCTGCGAGCCAGCATCGAAGATAAGAAGATCCATTTGGTTAAAATTGTAAGAGACCTTGCGTATTTCGTCATCGCTGCTGAGCACAAACGACAGTTGTCCACCTGTAATTCAATTTTTTTGTTTAGAATTGGAGTGTGCTGGCGTATGTGTGACCAAAGGCATTTCATTTCCTGTCTTACCTTTCGCTTTGCACGTCATACGATCGTTCTTCAGGAAATAGTCGTCTGTGCAACTGCAATTAAAACCTCCAGGAGTATTATGACAGATTTGTGAACACTTTTCTTCCGCACATTCATCTATGTCGATGCAAGAATGACCGTTGGTACTGAGAAGGTACCCGGACTTGCATGCGCACCGGGCTGATATAGGTGTCGGCAAACAGAGGTGTTCACAGGGACTATTTTTGCAGACAACGTCTAAAATTCATAGAAAATTGAATAGTGTTAACTTCTGTTTGTATCAGATCATACAAACATGTAATTATGCATTTGAGCACTGACCGCAATTCTTCCCCTCGTCGGAGCCGTCTACACAGTTACTCTGACCGTTACACACGAGATGCATTGGGAGACATTCACCAGATTTGCAAGAGAACTCCTGACACGGTTCGGTAAATCCGACAGCTCCAGTGTTGCGCGAACACAGGACGGAGTCTTCATCGGAACCATCACCACAATCGTTTTGCTTGTCGCACACCCACTTCTTGAAAATGCATTTGAAGTTTTTGCACTGAAATTCGTTCGGTAGGCAGTTGGAACAATCTGCTTCGTCTTCGCCACGTGGACATTCTGCCGTTCCATTGCACCTGACAAGGACGAACGTAAAGTAATTTAAAACCAATTTCAGAAGTCCAAAAAGCATTCTAGGAACCTACCTGGCTTTTTGTGGCACGCATTTTGGGTTGAGCTTACTACACATTAGTTCGTCGACAGCACATAGATGCTCTTTGTCTTGAACAGTGCACTTCATCTCATCGCTTCCGTCTCCACAGTCATTTTCACCATCACAAAGTAATCTGACCGAAATGCATCGGCCGTTACCGCAAGAGAAGTCGGTTGACGAACAAGTGGTGGTTTCTGAGTATAAAGAGAATTGTAATTATTTAATTTTCTTATACAGTGAACTGCAGGTTGATTGGTACCGAATATCAACCAATAGAATACCCACCACATTGATCGTGTTCGTCACTGGTATCTGTACAATCAAAATCACCATCGCAGACCCACTTGGCATCAATGCACATGCCATTCTTGCACCTGAACATATCCGGGGCACATGTCGTTCCCTCGCAGTTATGTTCATCTGATCCGTCACCGCAGTCATTGTTTAAATCACATTGCCACAACTTTGGAATGCACTCACCTGAAGCGCACTGGAAGTGGTCTCCTGAAAGCACATTCTGTTTTTAGTTGCTGCGCCTAAGTGGCTCTGGAAGTCAGTTCCAACAACTGTACGCTCACCAGTGCAATGAGATGTACAGTTCATCTCATCACTGCGGTCTGAACAGTCATATTCTCTGTCGCATCTTTCAGTTTCAGCTATGCACTGTCCATTGGCACACTTGAACTGGTTCTTCTTGCAGTTGTTTATCTCGCAGTCTTTTTCGTCGTCGCCGCTAGGACAATCCTTGTGGCCATCACATCTGAAATTAGGTTGTTAAGTAAATGCGAACAAAACGTGAAATTTATAGTCGAAGACAGTAAAATGGTAATAAGAAACATAAGAATTTCGGTTTAATATTGTACCTTTGAATTCTAGAAATGCAAAGATTATCGGTTCGACACTTGAAGTGACTGTCATTGCAATGAGACGGGGCGGTGCAGGTCCGATTGTCTGTCACTGATAGGTGCATACCCAATGGACAAGCACAGATACTGCGATTTCCCCCGGAAACCAAGCAGATGTGACTGCATCCGTGACTGGAATATTGCTGACACGGATGTGTGTTCGTGGAATGGGCTTCAACTATAGGCGTAATGCTGCGAGGAAAGTCAACTTCCATGTCTGCAAGGCAGATGGTACCTTAATTCATTTGCAATCTAAATGACAGCAAAAGGTAAAGTTAAAGTCTTACTTAGTTTAAATATGCTCTTCCCGTTTGGAAATTGTTCGCTCCACATCAACATATCCTGGGAATAGAAATTGGGAGAATTCAGATTTACCCACATTAGTAAACCATCTTGAACAGCCATCGACACTGGATTTCCTTCGGTTACTTGAATGACTCGCTGGTGGGATCCATCAATCTGAAGAATAGAATACAATGTATTTCACTAGAGAGGAGAGAGTTTTAGTAATGGATTTACGCAGGGGTGGTTTTACGAACGAGTGTCAGCAAAGTGGGATTTGAAAAAGTTCTTCTTACCCATTAGAGGACAACAAAAATGAAAACGGTTTACCATTCTAATAAATTATTCTGTTCTAATATTCTGTTCTATTCTAATCCATATTCTAATAAATTATACCAATGAAAACATAAAGAAAATTTTGAAATTTACATGTAGTTGCTTCAAACGAACGTGAACATTAAAACTGGATTTTTCACACAGGAATTAAATAATGATTTACGTCACTTAAAATATAAAATGTTTTATTACTTTGCACAACTGCACTCAACCAAGGTTTTAACAAGACTCAATAACTGAAAGAACCGGCCGAAGTCATATGAACCTTTTTTGCTGACCACGTGAAAGTTAAACCCCCAATTTGGCTAGGTCCGTGTGAAAGTCTCATGGGAACAGATGACATCGGCCTTAATTGAGTCGTCGAGGTGGCACACTTGATAAGAATAAAATAACACAGTGTGAATTGCGATGATCGCGAACACCGTACACGGTAATCAGTACAAGTGGAATAAGAAGAAACAGAAAAGAATGAACAAGAGACAAGAAGAGTGAGGAGATACAAGAATATTACGTTTTTATACGAGAAATTGGAGTGAAAATGATAAAAGAAGTAAAACAAGTATCTAAACAAAAATGACCAAAAAGGTAAAGGAAAGAAATGACATTAGACAGTAGTAGAAAGGCACATTTTGATGTATATAAATACACATTAATATTCTTCACTTTTAAAAGGGCAACTGTACTGTGAGTGTATTTATACTTACAGATATGAACTCTATTATCTCTCTCCCAGAGTCGAACCAGTAAACCTTTTCGCTCTTCGTATCATACGAAAGAACGACTTTGGGTCCCAGAATGTGACTTCCGGTCATACGAGGTATAACCTGGGTACCATCCTGATTGGCTCGCTTAATGACAAAAGTTCCATTCGTTGTTTTAACGGCAAGAAAGAAAACGCCATGGTCCGGCACAACGACGATACTGTGGGGAACCTCCCCATGAGCAGCGCGGTACACAGGGAATGTGTACCTGGTCCCCAGACTCAGTACTTCCACCCTAGACTTGTCCTCATCGCAGTAATACAAATTGTTTCCATAGGAGTCAAAGCTCATGGACGTAACTTTTCCGATTCCTGAATTGACCAGTACGGTCATGTGTTTCATTTTCAGATTGTAGCGGAATATCTTTCTCTTTCCAGAATCGCTAATGATGAGGTGTCCGGAAATCGAGTCGTAGGTGAGGCACTCGATGTTTTCAACATGGTCGGACAGACTGATTTTGGTCTTTTCTTGTTTTCCTAGAAGCCTCGGGTTCATAAAACTAATATGGGTCATCCCAGCTATGGCCATTCTAAGAGATTTTGTGTGCCCTGAAAAGCAATTAAACTTTAAAAAAAACTATGTAAAGAATAATATCGATTACCAATTAGAAGAAGACATTTTACTGTGGCAGGTGTGCAAGTCAGGTCCCAAAGCGAAGTCCTCCCTACAGGCACATCGGTAAGTGTTGTTGGGTGAGAGTAAGCAGAGATCGCTGCAGGCATGGACGTAGCATGGATTTTCAATTCGGGGATGAAGCGCAGGGTGATAGATGTGTACCTGTGAAACGATTAATAAGGTGATTCATTAGAAATCAACTTCCGTCCTTCTGCAACAGTTACCTTAAAAGAAACTTGCCCCATAAATAGAATGTTTATGCTTGTCTTCTCTGCTCCGCTGCTCCTTTAACAGCCAAGTGTGATTTTTACCCGTAAATTTATTGCAGTTTTCGATTTGCAAGTTCTCCCAATCTGACCAATACAACATATCTTCAAAGACGGCTATGGAAAATGGATGCTGGACAGCTTCCTTCAAAACAATCTGAAAACAAAAAGATCCTTCTATTACAGAATTAGGAGTTGTTGTATCATTAGATACCTTGATGGTAAATTCATTTTTAATTGGTTGTCGATAGTAAAAAATGCGCATACTGTCCAGAAAGAACAGTTTCTTCACTGCTAGCTTGCCCATGTTGAGTGTGTCTGCTAGCGTAATTTCAGAAGAAAAAATTATTCTGTCATGAGAAATACTGCACCTGTCTGTCTGAACCATCCAGCCTAACGGTTTCGATATTGGTGGCCTTTGCATCCACCCAGTAGAGACGGTCGTTACTCACATCCAGGGCAATTCCATTGGGCCATTCAACATTTCGGTCAACGACAGTCTTTGGATGGCTACCATCCATTCCGGATGTTGCAATCTTTGGTGTCTTACCCCAATCAGTCCAAAACATGGTACTGTAAATAAAAAAGACGATTTCAGTCATCGTATGGCGTCGTCAGTCGGCCAAAAAACAAGAATTAATTTTACCCCTTTTCTGGGTATAGAGCGATTGCCCTAGGTTTGTCAACATTGTCATTGTGGAGAACGGTGCAAATGCTACTTTCCGAACATACACCAATGTGCTTCTTCTCACCGTCTGTGAAGTAAATGTTTCCAGTGACGTAGTCTACGGCCAGGTCTTCAGGAAGTCCCAAACCTTGAAACAGAAAATACGAGTTCAGTGAAATGTACCAAGTGGAGTTGGTGCCGCTTTGAGTGTTCAACTTACCCGAATCGACTATGACAACTTTCTCACTTCCATCTTCATTGCTTTTTACAATGGCTGCTTCAGCTCTATTAATTTCCGTCCAGTACACCTGGTGTCCGTTGTGAGATATGCCTATAACTCGATTCTGCTGAGTCGAAACGGAGAAGTATACTTTAGATTTCAAATAAATTCCCCGAATCTGATTGAAGGAAGAGAAGAGCAGAAGGGCTTCCCCGCCTGTTGAAAGGTAATAAATTCATTTTGGAACTTGTCCTTGAAAGTCAAGAAAGAAGAATCGATTGTCGCACCTTTGGCTTTGCAGGTTTTGTTGTCGGCCATGAGAACATAACCGTCATCGCAGAAGCACTTGTAGCTTCCCAAAGAATTCTGACACCTCTGATGGCAGTAGCCAAATTCTTCACACTCGTTGATATCTGAAAAATGGCGTGGGAAAAAGTGTTAGACGTGATGGTGCAGGAAGGGACACTCAGTCTAAGGCCATTCGGAAGCACTCACCCATGCAATTCTTCATGGTGGAATCCAGTTTATACCCGTGGGGACATGTGCAAATAATTTTTGCATCGGGTGCCTGATGACAGTCATGTGTGCATCCCAGTGACCTGCAGTAAGTAGCGTTCAATTTCTGGTCCTTTGCGCAGTTTACCTCATCGGATCCGTCGAAGCAATGTGGAAAACCATCACAAACGTGTTCGGTGTCTAGGCAGGCAATTTCGTCCTTACAAAGAAAAAGTCCATGTTCTTTGTAGCACCGTTCGATTGCATGAAATTTTAACTCTAAAACACAACAAGCAGAACTCGATAAAAATTAGGAATTTAATGAATAGTGCAACTTTGGTGAAATATTATAAAAGAACAACAATAAAAATATAATAACGAGAAGTGGAATATCAAAATAGGAAAGTAATGTAGGAAAAACAAATAGTTGGAAGAGTTATAAGAGAAAGTGACTACAATGAGAAAAACAAGGCAAAAGAGAACTAGAAATAGTATTAAAAATATACAGCGAAAGAGTACTCACTGCAATTCTCTTCGTCAGAGTTGTCACCACAGTCATCATCCCCATCACAGTGAAATTCTTGTATGATGCAATGATTGTTTTTGCATTTGAAACCTCCGTGACAAGTCATCTAGAAGATATTTACATAAAGAAAAATAGAAACCCCCTCTACCAATAAATGTCACACTATTTACCCTTACCTTACTACCGCATCCCACGGTTTCATCGCTTCCATCCAAGCAATCAGGATGTCCGTCACATACCCAAGTACTCTTAATGCAGTCCTTGTTCAGGCATGTAAACTCGTCTGGAGAGCAGGTCACATTAACTGAAAGACAAATGTCAAGTAAAATAAACAAGCGCAAGGGTGGTGCAGTGTTGGGTACTGACCTTTCGAAACGCTCTTCATGTGATCATCAGCGTTGCAGCCTTTAGGTTCGTCGCTGTGATCGGCACAGTCATATTCTCCATCGCAGAACATGAGAGAACTCAGACATTGACCATCATTGCACTTGAACCAAGTGGGGGACGTGCACTTCAGAATTTCGTGACCTTTAAGATAAAAAAGCAAAACTATGTATATTCCAAACTAACGTATAAAAATTTGGCAGGTTCCTTAGCACCGTTGTATATGTGTATGTATGTTTATGTATGTACAACTAACTGATACTGTGAATATAACAGTAAATGTAATTGGCAGATATTTGAGCGTCATATTATTCAGTGACCGATAAAAGGATCGGAGGTTAAAGTCAGTTGCAACATAATTACCTCTTCGACATTATGAACTTTTCCATCTAGTACATTTAATGATTTAAAAGCTTCTTAAAAGAAACAGGAGACAGTTCAACAAAGTTCAGCAAGTCCTAAGTTGGCAAAATACGTTGCGGCGCCATGTTGTACAAGCCTACATGTTTTAACTTAAACAGAAGTTATTGTATTGTACGTACAAATGGCTTTGTAACATTTCTTTGTGTTACTACCACTTCTAACAATGTTCAATTAATATTGTCAAATTAATACACAGCAGTATGTTTTAGAGCACACAAAATGATAAGATTATGAAAATGTCAAGTACACACCGATAGTTTACATTGTGTACTCGAGTAACTGATGTTAAGGTTTGGTACAAAGACCTGAAACACTTTATCAATAACTTTTAAGTATGTTTGTTTTGAGGCAGTTGAAAAAATACAATTACTACGAACGTGAGTCGGAACATGAGGAAATAATTTGGAACGTGGAACAAACTAAAATAAACCGGAAGTCGATTTCAATACGAAAAGTTCAATTATAAAAACCGGAAAGAAACGAAACACTCCGATTATTTTTTCTGGAAAATCAGAGCCTTATGTATTCATATTAAAAACGTAAAAGTATAATTCTAAATATTAATATTCAAATGTAAGATATTAAAAATTTATTTTCAGAACTAACGGATCGTCACGAAGAAGGCAGCCGAATCCAACATGTGGTAAGAGTACCAAAGTTATTTTTGGAATTTCAGGCCTAGGTACAGAAAGACAGAAATTTCAGTTAAATTGGGGGCTGGCTTAGTGGAGCAAACCAAAATGTTACTCTCCATGCTGGGAATGACCTGTTGTACTCACAATTATCTTCGTCGTCTCCATTATCACAATCGAAGATGCCATCACACACTTTGTCCTGCTCCAGGCATTTCCCATTCCGACAAATAAATTCATTTTTCATGCACTCTTCGGATAATCTGAGGGACAACAACATAAAAAGAAACGAAAGCAGAGTGTCGCGGTGCATCGCGTGAACGCGCAAAAACAGAACAAAATCGAACGGGAAATAAAAAATTACAATAATATCAAAAAACAATGATGAAAAATAAATAATTTCAGTATAATTTCTTAAAAGGACTAGGTATTATTTTATTTTCAGGTACGACTAACAGATTCCGGCAGGTAGCGAGCTTGTAAAACGAACCTGAGAGCCGTGGCACAGGTTCGAACAGCCGGAAATGAAATGACCGAAGCCTGCCTGACAGTGCTATGTGAATTTCCTTTTACCAGCCTCGACAGGTTCGTACCTTAAATCTCGTTTGGACCGGTTCGTTGCCTTCGATGTTGTTTTGCCCGCCATTTTCGAATTTATTTGTAGTTTGGGCACTACCCGACAAAAGACGCCATTTTTTACTATTTTGTTTGACACTTTCTTAATATTTTATTATGTATGGCTACTCTATATCTACCTTTTCCTTTCTCTTCTCCTGTGCCTTTTTTGTCAATCTTATATTCCATTCCATAACACTCTATTTCATCAGGTTTCTTTTCCTCTAGTTCATCCTTTTGTTTACCGTTCTTCACGTTGTTTTTGTAGTAATTTCAGTAGTCCCTTTCAGTAGTTCCAATATAAGCTGTAACTTGACATACATCTTGTGTGGGTTTTGTTTATTATTTTGCATTTTTGTTGTTCAATCTTTAGTCCATTACCTTCTGGTTCTCATTTTACTTTTTCGATTTACCTTGAAAGATCAAATAACAGTTATTATTTCTGCTCTTCGAAATTGTTTATCTGTGACATTATTCTTCTATCTTACTAAGTATTTAGGTTTTAGTATTTACTATTTAGTTAGTAGCTCAGTTCCGCACACTGTAGTTCTCCCGTTCTTCTCCATCGAACGGTTTTCATCTAATTCCATTTGGTTTTAATGTTTGGTATATTTTATATCTAACGCAAAACACAATAAATGTTTGGGGATTTTCTTTGCTATTCAACGATGCTACAATTTTTGCCGTTTTTAAATTTCTTGGTTCTATTTTTGTGTTGTTGGTGCCCACAAATTCAATCAAACTTAACAAGCAGTTTCTTTATTCAATTGCGTACTTAATTTGTTTAGTTCATCACTAAGTCACATCGATTGGTGTATTACTTTTCGAATTCTTTGGACAATGTGCAGCCAGCCAGGGATTGCTAAACGTTATCATTCGTCTCTTTACTTTCTCGTTTATCGTAGGCAGTAAATTTATGGTAGGAATCTACCAGTACCCAATCATTTGTAATTATCAACGGTAATTTAAAATGAGATTGTAAAAATATATGATGTTTCTTACGCACGAGTAAACCTTAAAATCACACATGGTCCAACCATTTCTTGCTAATTCACCCAAATAACTGATCTTTGCAGGTGAACTCAAGCCTTTCCACGTAAGGTAAGGGTGCTGGGAGTACGTTATAAAAAATAACGTCGGTTTTAATGCACAACTTGGGATGTACTACAAGCGCTTTCAAGATACTTCCTGCTTCATCCAATGAAAATGAGTTTAGAACGTCTGTTTTACCAAATTAATTCCGTCGCCAAACGTCAGATGTCACCTCCGTGAGCATTTTGTGTACGACTGCTTCAGGTAATTGGAATCTTATACCTGTTCATTTAATTCGTATCGTATCATACCTGATTGTACCATGCATGCGGTACAGTACGCGGTGAGCGTCAATATAAGATAAGTAATAAAATTACATGGTCGCTTGATTACCCGGTATTAAATGAATTACTGATCGACCGTATCGCACCTTCATTTTTCATTATTATTACCATCGTTCTAGGTACGCCTATAATTAATAAGAACTTCCGAAATTTTGAGAAACTATTTGTTGTACAACCCTACAACTACCGTTCAATGAGCGTAACTTATCGTTTCCGGTACGTTCAATTGATTAGTTGATGGATGTGAGGGGAGGAGACTTAATGCCGGTTATAACGATCACTGAATACTCCGGATTCATCATGTAACGTTTAATTAATTGCTGGCTATTAACATGATAATAGTCACTGCGGCGGGAACCAAGTGAGAAATAAATAAGTAAATAGTTTAAACTGTTTCTAGTTTCCGTTTAGCGGTCGCCGTCAAAATAACTACGATAATGATAATAATTACAATAAAATTCTCCTCTATTGTTGCCTATTCGTAGCCAACCGGCGTTGCTTTCATAGAATTGTTTCTTTTCTTAAAGAGATTATGCCTGTCGACTATTTATTCTTCTGTTTGCCTCTTCTTCTCTTGATTTACTCACGATACTAATTAACGTGTAAATATTAGTTCTTTCTCCGTAAGAAAGTGTGAATGAGGCGATGAGTTTAACTCTCCATGTTGCGAGGCGCCATTAACAGAATCCACGTTTTTTTTTGTTGTTTTCTGGTACCGGGTTGAGACTGGTTTTGGAATTGTCTAATGCAAGTGTTATAACAATGAAGCAGCCAACAGGAAGAAGCTTATTTACAAACTGTCTTCATCTAGACGATGATCATTGACGAAAGGCAGTCAGAGAAAGTTTCGTAAAATCAGACAAATTTTGCTCAAATATTTAATTGAAGCAGAAGAGGTTTAGACAATTAATGAAATGAAGAAATAGCCAGAAGTAGGAAAAGGAGGAACGGATGAAAGACAAAACGAAGAGAAAAATGAGCATATACATGAAAATAATAAATGAAAAATGCCGTTGAGTGAAAAGCAGAAAAGCAAAGTTAACGGCAGAACAGATCTTTAGGTGCATTGTTGTAAGGAAGATGGCATTATTCAGATAAAAATCCAGGACGGCGACACAAAAGTGAGGTGAACCTGGTGAAGGAAGCACTCTTAAGGATGCAGCAAGGATGGAAAGAATTCAGAAAAAAACATACAACCTTCTGAGATCTTCAACATCTTTAGTTTCGGTCTTCTTCTTCTCCAACATACTCTGTCAGAAAGGAAAAAAACATGAAACCCTGTGAGAGACGATTTCAGGTAGATTTTAAACGCATTCCTTTGTTAGGTGTATCAAGAGGGTGAGGAGAGGCAGTGCACGGGGAGATGCAACTTAGGTTTGACAGGTTTGATGGAACCTGTGGAGTAGGGTTCTATTGAGGCCCTTCAAATATCCGACTGGACAATTCAGGGGGTTGCACCTCTTTTTCCGGCCTTTTCGTGCTCTTTGTGAATCTTCATGAACATTTAAAATACAGGAACCCCCGTCTGCAGTTTATGATTCTCATTTTTGTGATTCGTACAGGTTTCAAGAAATACCGTAATTTTTTTTCCACATTAATGAGCCTTTGTTCGTACATGTTTTCACCCTGCACCCTTACTACGCCACTAAGCTACTTATCCATAAATTGCACTTGCATGATTCCCCGTTACGACACAGTTCTCTTAAGTCGAAAATTTTACGACTTTTTAAGATGTTCTTTCTTCCACGTGTGAGACACTTTCCTCGTTCGTGTAACTCTTCTTGATTTTTAGCCTTTTCCAAACTCCACCAATTGAATTTGTACTCCATCCTATGTTCTCCTTACCATAAGAAAAAAGCCGAAGTTTCGAGAGGCATGGAGTGCACTCTGAGCATTTTCACGAATGTAATTTGGTTTCGCCCGCTGTTCGTGTTTCATCGATAGTCGAGTTGAGTTGAATCACCTGGAATTTGTCTGCGGTGGGACACTCGAATAACTTTGAAACGATGAATCATATATATTTTAGGGTAGACCTGTTATCAAGGTATAAAAGCTCTGCTCAAAAGGTAGAGACCTATTCTGAAATAAGGTAGTCTAAAAACTAGGAAAAGCTAATAGAAGAAAAGCGCAGTGAAAAGACGTATATCTAAAGCAAAAATGAGAATAAGCAAGGTGAGCAACCATGAACCTCATATAATTTTCAACAGTAACAATAGTAGAAGTCAGCAACGGACAAAAAAAGGCAAAAATTCAGTTTATGCTGCTGATGACATTGGCATCAACAGGAAATCATTCGACAACAACGATAGAAAAAAAAATAGAAATCCAGCGAGGGAAGAAAAAGAATTGAAATTAGCCGTCGCATACCGGAAGGATGGGTGGGACATAGCAAAATAGTAGAGCGGAAACGGAAAGCCAAAGAAAAAGTAAGGAAACCGGAAATGATATCCATTTATTATCTCGGGAAATGGCGACCGGCGGCGTCACAAGACAACCTGTACGGTTGCCTGTGTTTGTTCGAGTTCCCTCAGCCACTGAAACCTAACCAGATATAGGAAAGCATGAAAGGAAAAACTCATCCTGAAATCGACCGCATAGGGTCGATTATCCCTGCACCAGGGCGCCGTGGAAACCTCCTTTCATAACATTGGGGTTGTTGATGGAGAGGACTTTAACGCTGTCGTTGCATCCGAAACGTGCATTGCAAAACTGAAACAAACTAACGGACAGACGGACACTGAAACACGTGTCTAATGGCTTTCGAGTGAAACTGCAGGGTGTTTGCGCATAGCCGGACATAAAGGGGTAGAAACCCCATGAGGACAAAGACAGGGGTTGTTGCATGCACAAATGGAGATGTCAGACCGATATCGATCCTGCCAGGGGGATCACCGTTATGTATACGAAGTGCATTTAGCAGGTTGCACCAGAAGGACATGTGCACGCTCATCTTCGTCTGGCTGTGGTACTGGCGAATTTGATTTTGCAAGGATTTAACAAGAGCGAAGGTAGAATAATACCAAATCAGTTGAACGTATTAGCGTTTTAACATTTCTTCACGTCACCTACACAACTGGAGTGCGTTATTTTCACTGGTGCCTCATTCTTTTTATTGATCTTCTACATCTCTTTTAACTTTTGGTATCACCAAGGCAGATGACCAACCGGAACCGGGTTTCTAGTTTATGGACCTTTGCCATTGTGTAGGGTACCACTAGGATTTTATTCTAATTTGGTTCCAATTTCTGGTACTGTCGTTTCCGTAAGCACATTTTTTTTGGACACAAAAACGTCAAATTTGGCTGAATTGACTGAGAAAATCTTTCCGAGCAGTGAAAAAAATCCGAAGTCTTAAAACTGTGTGAGGAAAACAGGAGTTCGTCGACTGGGGGTACCAATCTGACGAAACTAGAAAATAGAGGAAACAAGGGATGAATGGTGGTGAGTGAGAAGCAAAGGGATAAGAAGGGTAGACAGGGAAGAGCTGGAAGGACAGGGATGACTGATGAGACCCCGGGGACACGAAAACTTTGGTGTAGTTGCCATGCAAGAAACTTTACCCTCCTAAAAATTTATTGCTTCAAAAATTATTCCGAAAAAAGGAAAAAGCCACCCTCCCCAAATAGCTCCACCCTAGCTTCACAAATTATTCATTCGTACCTGGTTCCTCTGGGTACCTGTGGACATGTAGGGGTACCTAACCATATCGTAAAAAACTGACGTAACTTTTTCTTTCGATGTGACGACAGACATTTTAGGGTCGAATGCATTGGCAAACTTTTCTGCTCGCAGGTCAAATGTCCAGGGTTCCAGAAATGTGTCCAAGTGCAATCGAAGTTAAGTAGAAAATGTCCAAAATCATACAAATGAATTATATATATTTTAACGGGTACTTTTGGTGCGGGTTACCTACGGAGTTGTAACGGGGCGTTTTGTTAAATTTGCGGAGCTGGTTTAATTGCGCACCTGAGGACGGATAATTGCCACCTGCGAGTGGTCTGCTAATAATCTACGGCTCTTGTAGCTCAGGATGTGTCGATTATC
Organism: Polyplax serrata; assembly: GCA_037055365.1. NCBI lineage: Eukaryota > Metazoa > Arthropoda > Insecta > Psocodea > Polyplacidae > Polyplax > Polyplax serrata. The sequence goes on from JAWJWE010000002.1 coordinate 190,327, forward strand.
TAACACATTATAGATTTTCAATGCCTCCTACATTAGATATGTGGTGGTAACAAGGGAGGCCGCGGCATGCCGCCGTGTTGCCCCCCGGCCGAGGTCGTAGGCCAACGGAAGGAGAAGCGTGCTGTTAAATCCGGAAGTCGGGAAAAATTTTCTCGTGCAAGTTCTTATTTTCTATTTCCGTTTTGGAGCTTGAGAGTTTCCGTTTCGCTCCCTACGCCTACCTCTATCCCCCTCACCGAAGTTCCCGAAGTCACGGAACCGGAAACGAATTAATTTAAGACCAATTTCAATCGTTGACTACATCCCTAAGATGTGAAATTTGGAATTGGTACACCAAATACTTCCGGTTTTGGATTTTGGTTTTCTTGTTCTCCTACTGGTACCCAGTTCCAATTTTGGTCTCTTCTCTGTTACTACGATTTAAGGACGGTGATTGACACCTATTTCTTTATTATCATTACTCTCTCTAAGTAGTTTTTATTAGGTCATTATGCCCGGTTTTTGTTCATTCTCTGCCGAGCTTTTTCCAACTTAAATAAGCACACAATGGTTTTACTTTTATTTTTTTCTGTTCATCTCCTGGTTCTTTCTTTTAAAATTAAGGCAGGTTGGAATGTACCAGTACATTTTGAATTCCATTTCACATACAGACTTTTACAATTTTGTGATTTAATATGAAACCGGAAATAGTAGTTGCAGGACTCAATATAGAATAACCGTATCTTTCTATTCTAAATAGAATTCATTCTGAAGCTTTAAATTAGTCATATAGGGAGTTGGTTTTGATAGCGAGAGGAGGCAAGCACATAAACCTAAATATCTAGAATAGACTGTTCTCTAGGTTGAGGGAAGGGGAGGGAATTCCCTATTGTGAATAAAAAGGGTTGCTTTTAGATTTATGACCCAGGGGTAGAAAACGGTATTTCACTTCTCTATTTTGTAGGTTTGGGGACTTATCTTTCTCTCATTAACCCTCCAGGCAATTGCTGGGTGTTGCACAATTGTCACCAGCGAAAGTAGTGCAGAGGGACAAAGAGAGGCTGGTCAGATCAGGTATTGAGGAGAAAGCTCTCCGGTAGGTCCCACGGATATATTAGGACTTCCTTCTCCTAGCGTTTCCGCTCCCGCTTGTGACGGAAAAAGAACAAAAAATAGAAGAAAATCCGAAACGGCCGGGAAAAATAATTCTAGGAATTTTTTCTTCCCATTCAGTTGCCTTAATGCCGCATTGGAAGCCACCCCGACTCAACCCTGGGCCCAGCAATTGGCCTTCCTCCCCATTTTACCCTCAGGAGGATCGAAATTTTAACATAAATGAGCACGCTATGGTGCTTTCGCCTGTTGAAGTCGGCCTTCTTAAACGAAATTCTTCTTGTGGCCTGACGGCTTGGGGTGTTCTGCCTGATATAAGTTCATTGCACCGTCACGCTGTCATATCAGACTGTATCCGGATCTTTGGTATTTCATCAAACAAATGAGGTTATATTTCTTTATTTTATATTCTCTCTATCTGTATTACGTGCTCGGTGGTTTCTGAATCATATTTTTCAAAGTCAAGTTTCGGAAAACATGGATCTGTACCTAAATGTCTAAACCGTATCTGTTTTGCATAAACTATTTTTGATGACTACAGGAATTATAGAAACCCAAGTCGTAACATATAATTACCTAACATACCATTCATATAATATCAGCATAGTGGGCATCGAAATCAGAAATAATGAAAAACATCAGGAGAACAGAATTGAAAAAAAGGATCTCGATTAGGAAATGTTAGTAACCTTTTAGATATCCGTCTGACTTCACTGACCTGGAACCAACAGACACTAAACCCTGAACTGAAATGCGTGACACCTGCTTGCTCAGTAAAATAGAAAAAGTCAGACAATAATAACAAGGACTATTTGTTAGTCATAGAAATACATGAAATGACTATTTTTTTATATTAATATTTAAATAATTTGAATAAGCTTTTCTGGTTTTCGTTATTCTCGACCGCAAGTGATTTTTTAATTTGACGTCAGTTTTTTACGTTCAATTTTTAACCATCGTAAAAGAAAACAAATGTCTAAACCTGGATTGTACTAGACCGAACTGAGCGGTGCTACCCCGAAGCAGAAGCTCAAGAAGTGCATGGGTCCTGGAAACTAAATTCATGGTTTCTATAGAAAAGGCCTCCACAGCTTCAACTACTAAACTTTTCCCTTAAAGCTGATAGATGGGTAAAGGGAGAGCTTTCGTTAAAGGGGAAGCTTTCTTCCTTAGAGCTTTTCCTCTTCTTTTTCTACTCCTTCCCTCTTCTTCCCATTTTCATCCCGCTGCCTACTTCTTCTTGTTCTTCTTGTTCTCCTTTTTTTCTTGAAAACTTTTCCTCTTTTGTTCTTTCACCTCACCCGTTCTTCTTTCTTTTTTACGCTCCTTTTCTCTGCCTTTTTCTTTCCTTTGATGTTATTTTTATTTATTTCAACGAGACCTGTAAATAAACCAACTTGATACATTCGATTTCCCATTCCTCGAAGGACCATTTGTTAAGACCCATAGTCAATGTGTACAAGTTTAGAGTTCATTGGTCTTCATAGTACATTCTAGGCCATGGTGGATGTTTGAGTTTGCTATTACTGCTTTTAGTGCATTTTAGTGCAACTTTTAAATTGAAATTTTGAAATAAGTTATTATATCTGTATGTTAAGTCCTACGTAATCCGATTGGAGTATGTTTTGGTATTTTTCTATCTAATTGTGATTTGAAACAGAGCAATGGTCTCTTTTCTTCAGAAAATTTAGGTTTGTAAGGCGCGAACTCACAGCAAAAAAGTAAAAGTAATGTAGAGACAAAGAAAGGAAAGACAGCGCGAAGGTTGTTTGTTGTTTGGCGTATGTTCGTAGTGAAGGATAGTAGTAAAAACAGGAAAGAGAGGTTAGGATAGTGAGAAAGGAAAATGTACGAAATTAAAGCAAAGAGTAAAGGGTAAAAAATTTTAAGAAAATGTAGTACATAGCTGTAGGGAAAATTTCGTTCAATAGTGTAATATCAAAAAACCAGGGGGAAAGTAACTACAAGATTCATGACACCTAGATGCACAGGGAAAGACATGAATTCTACAAAACACATGCCATCATGTGCAGGTTTCTATTAACCAGAAGGACAACAAGAGCTGCTGTGGACAAAGCCGCAGAAGAAAAAAATCCACCCACAGTTTTCTTCTCTTAAAAACTTTTCAATGGAACTTCTTTTATACAGTTTTCATTCTTTTTCTTCTCTGGTTTTGAAATTTATGGCAGACCTTTCTGGAATTACGAGAGTAAGAGGGAGTCGTCGTAAACGGCCGGATACGCTGGCGCACAACAAAAGACGAAAAGAACGAAAAATGGAAAATGAGAAGAATAGGAAAAAGGAATAAACAAAAAAGAAATAGAAATTCTGATCCGCAGGCGTTTTTGGAAACTTCGGTTATGTCGTTGAACCATCCAGCGATTCAGTTTTGTTGGTCATCTTCACTCCAGTACATTTCTTACCTGTTTTTACCATTTTTGTGAAGAAACCGCCTTTTTCGGACCTCTCGTGGATCAGCCTCAAGTTGTTTTTTCGGCATTTTCCCAAAGTTAACTTGTTGGTCTAGAGCACCTGACCGGACAGCTGTATCCTGCAATACGGTTTGAATATTCCTTCTACACCTCCTGTGTCAGGTGTTACAATGAATTCAGTTTTAGCAAAGGCCACATGCGGTTTGGCTTTCCAATGGTTTAGTCCTTAATTTTATCAATGGCCTTCGACCGTTGCTTTCGAAAATTGTTCATAAAATATTACAGGCAACTTCATCAAATATTTTTTTAAAATTATATGCTATGAGGAATGTGTAATAAGTTTTTACAGAATATAGTAGAACAGAAAGGAAAACAGAGAAATGAAAAAGAAGATTTGAAAAGCAGAGACGGTTAAAATTGAGCGAAAGGCCTGACGGTCAGCAGCACAACGTCTAGCAGAAAAACAAAACGGAAAAATCTATTAAATCGGTGGAGAGTAGGCGAGAGCAACAAGAAGGAGCAGAAAAAAGAGCCCAGCGCGTATAGCGTCAACACGCAGATACTAACGCTTACACGCAATTGCATCAGCTGTCCACCCGCTAATTAACGGTAATTGTCTGTTCCTGTTCATCTCAAATTCAAACTTCAGTTTCTGGATCTGAGAACTGCCACCTGCGTCCATGAAGAAAGTACTCAAGCAGGTAGTGGTTGATTTGCATTTACGTGTCCGAGCTAATTGGTTCTCCCTGATCGACATTTCCGACATTCCGCCATACGAAGAAGCAGGTGATGAATTAAACTCAGGTACAATGCAGGCACCTGGCATTTTGGGTTGGACAAACGCGAAAGTACCTGAAGGAACATGGCAAACGGCGAAGTCAGAAAATGAACGCCACCATTTTAGATGTGAAAAAAAAACAGGGCGGATAATTTCTGTTTTCAATTTCTAAGATGAAATTCCACGCTAGGCAAATGATCTATTCTCTAGTGCAAACTTCGGGGGAATTTTTTACCCCTTAGAAGCATTCCCTGGGGAGGGTTTGCCTAAGATGCAACAAGTGTGTTACGCAGGGTCCCAACACTCTTCCCAATTCCACCCCTTTCATTCTCTGGGGGTAGAAGCAATGGGAAGAATTTTTATTGAGATTTCTTTTCTCTAGAAAGTCTTTTTTCGACGAATGGGAAAGGACTGGGACAAAACCGAGGTAAAAAATCAAAGCAATCTATGATGGATAGTATGAGTCAAAAGGCTTAAAGCAGTGCCACGGGAAACCACATTAATAAAAAAATAGAATTTACCAGAAGTAGATCAGCAGAGGATGAATAAAACAGTGAGGTATTGTTGGCGCCAGAACGATAATCAAAAATTGCAGAATAAAAATGATATGAAAAATAGAAAAGAGTGAAAACTATTTTTGGGATAGGTCGACAGGTATGACCACCTAATACTTGGAGCATTGGCTCTCCTCATTACGTTAGGATCATACTCGAATCGCTTGAGGAAGGGAATAACTGGAAAACAGACAGAAACATATGGAGCGACCCATTTGATGGGATAATTTATACATTGGAGAATGATGGATACACACGGGCCTGAACCTATGCCTCAAACCTGAATACAAAAAATATTCGGCAAACGTGCGCGCGAGAACGAGAGAGAGAGAGAGAGAGAGAGACAGATTTATGAGACCGTAACTTGCACGAAACTTGCCGACTGAAAGGGAAAGACTTACGATTTACCTAATAGATAATGTAAATGAAAGCATGTGAATGTCTGATTGAGTGGATGTGTATGTGTGCGTCTGTGCATGGTTGAACACTCATCGCGAATCGTACCTGTGAACCTGAGACGTAGCTGAACGGAAAAATGAAATGTATAACGTGAACCTTAAAAGCTTTGAGAATTAAAAACACGAGGAAAGGTTTAAAAACACAAAAAGCCTTTGAGGTATCAGGTACGGTTATTAAGTGAAGAAGTTAAATTGGATGAGTACGTTTTAGGTTTTCAAAACATTTAACCGATCTTTCTTGAGCTGGAATTTACGTGGCTGTAAGAAGAACTTTGCGTTTGAGTTCTTTCGTACCTGGGATGTGTTTACCTGTCTTTGGGTAACTGTTTGGCACATTTCCAGTGGTTGATATTGGAAGTGACGGATCCTGGAATTGAACAACCCATCGTAAGGTTGTTGCTACCTGATGAGTGGATTCTCTGTCCCTATGTTCTTGATCTTTTGATTTAATTCCTATTTCTGTAATTTAGTCAAGGCGTCAAAATTGCTGATTTGGTGAGGCTAAACAACGTAGACTTATTTTAACTATCAGTCTCAATAATCAAAGAATCTCTGAGGCCTCCTCTGATGGGACTAGCAAAGGGAGTGGCATAAGAACAGTTGGATTGAAAGAAATTTACGAGTATGTTCAACATGACTGACAAGATATTTCCTGCAGTAGTACACAACTACTGTTACGTTGTTCTGTCGTACAGAATAGAGGATTATGTGGTGCTAACATGTACAAAATGATCGCCCTGTCTCTGTTTCTGGACATTGTCACAACTTCTGTTTTTATATCTCAGGTCCGTTGTACCTGATGAAGTAGTTTACGCGAACTTAACTTTCTATTGGACCATCATATTTTTAATGAATTTATTTCTTAAGTTATATATGATCTTCTCTTGCTTTTGTACGGAGTGCAGTGAAGAATGATTTTTGACAGCACTCTCATACCGCCACTGATTCTAAATATTAATGTCGGATAGTTTGGTTGTCTATGGACAGTCACTATTTTAAAAGTGTCATCCCCATGCGGTTCATCGAATGTTTGATGGAAGACACTTTCCCAAAGTCGAAAACCTGGTTCCGCCGCTGGATCTTTAATCTGAGATAATAAAAGAGAGAGGAAGAGAGTACGAGGGCCACGGATGGAAACGAGACAGACGAACTTGTTTGTTGTGGGAAATGAGGCAACACCGGAGAAGAGAGACTAGAGGCAAGGCAACCCTCATTGATAATACAAAAAGCTTCAACGTTCGCCGGCGAATCCCATAAGTTAAGCATGGGGGCCCCAGAGACAAGAGAAATGGAAGAAAACGGGCCGGACCGTACGGTCCCCGACACGGCGGCCGGTTTTCTAACAAAGTGTCAGGGCCCAATTGAAGAAAGACCCAAGAATCTTTGGAAGACGACGAGCTCTTGCAGGCAAGACCCAGGACCCGGATCATCATAGGAATGAAAACATTGGTTTCCAGTGACAGGTTCAAAAAATTTGTTTTATAACCCAGAAATGGTGGCGGTTTCCAACTGCAGGCCCCGAAGGCGCGGGGCCCAACGTCATTTTGGTTCACGTGAAAGAAAGACAGAAAAAACTGGCACAGGTTTTATGGGCCTTCTTCTTTCATTCTTCGGGGGCTTTTGTGTCGAAAAAAATAAAATTAAGACAATTTTCAGTTTTATTTACTTTTTGTCAACATTTTTGTTTGCGAACGGAAACAGCCCCCATTCAGGAGAAATCACGGGAAGAAGTCGTTGAAGGAGGTGGATGCGTAAGAGTCGTGGCATTTTGTCGAGTAGTCGCACCGTATCAATCGCATTACACGACTACTACAAGTGTGATTAATGCCCTCGAGCATTGTAGCATATAGAAAATTTTGGACAACATAAAATTTCCCCATCATCCTGGACACAGAAAACAAAATCACAATACTTTACCTACCTTAACCGATATTCTATTCCGGAATCGAAGTGAAACACTAGCAGGTACTTTTTCACATTATGAAGTGATTGAATCAATAGCTGACTTACCAGTCTAAGGAATTTAAAATAAATGTTAAAGGCGAAGTTACCGTAAAGGAGAAGCGAAAAACTGCTGGAATTAGACCATACAGATAGCTGGAAAAATAAAGAAAAAGGCACATTCAGAACAAGAAAAATTTTTTTTAAATACTGAAAAGACTGCAGCGAATTAAGACGATCGTTTGAACGTTTATTAACAGCGAAACTGGTAAGCATGGAAGTGGAAGCGGGTAGAACTGAATACTATTACCATGTGGCAAAGTCGGTTATAAGAACCGATGGAGGAGACAATGGTTAACAACACAGAAGAGTAAAAGATGAAGGTGGAAAAAGGAAGTTGCAAGTAAAAAAATCAGATAGAATAAAAAAGAACTTAATGAACGAAAAGCCAAAACACGGTTGACAGGGTAGATGAAAGGTTTTACACATGAGAACCTGTCAGGGTGCAAAGCACGTCTGGACCTTCGCCACTGAAATCTTCGCTTGGATCCTCCGTGTCGAGATCGAACCCAAAGTCAGATGACTGCGGCTAACCCTGAAAACCAGGGTCTTCTCTCCCCCCAAAAGCCTGAAGGAGTCAAAATGGCCGCTTTGTCGACCACACAAACGGCATTCGGGTTACCTTCATTTCCCAGAGTCACCAGAAAGAGTTTTTTGGTAAAAATAAGGTGACTAATTTTATAAATGTTGAAATTGCATTCTCACATCCGTTTCGTCTTATTTTATTACCCTGTTTTCACTTGGGTGTCCCAAGCTTGGACTTAAAATTATGGGACGAACAATCATTTTGAACGAAATGGACGAAGGCATAAACCGGTCCTCCGGCTACACGGCCGAATCGGCCCCGACTTAACTAACCTAAACAGTTTCTGTTTTTTAGTAGCAGATATTCATATATTTTCCAAATGTAAAGTTTCAAAGGTTCAAATATTATTCCGAAGGCTCGCATCTTTGATTGTAGTTGATGTTCTACAAAAACCTGCTTCCAAGCATCCGAAAACTTGAACTGCCGTATTAATTCTAAAGGCAAAGAAGAAAAAAAAAGGTCGGATCCAGTTGTATGACTCAATTAATTTTTTTGATCGGAAATTGAAAAGAGAAAATTGTGAAATGGATATTATGTAAATGAGGATGTAAGAAATTAATGAAAATAAGGAAAGTCGAAAGAGGGAAACTGATGGGAATAAAGAAGGAAGTGTGAATGCGAAAAGAGAATTGTAAAAACAAAGAAGAAAGTGGCAGGAAATTATGAAACAAGAAAAACATGAGAAGAAAAAGGCAAAGCTAGAAAAGAAGAATAAAAAGAAATGTTGCGACCCTGTCACCGAACCGAGCCTGATCCACCCTGGAGTGAATCAGACTTCAATGTTCAGGTATAACACCCTGAATTACCCCTTGATGACTCAAGGGTTGAACATTGACACACGAGCAATAGTCTTATTCCACCCTCAGATTTTAGCTGCGACACTAATAGAACTCGCCACTAGGACGCGACAGAAGCGTGAAGAGAAAGAAAATGTGCCTGGTCAGAGCCTCAAAAAGCTAAAGAATGGTGATCCCCATGAATGAAGATAATATTGACAGTCATTAACAAAATAGACGGGTAATAACAAGTGCAAAGAAAGACTTAAATACTGGTGAGCAGAAAGTAAATGGAAGGTGAGAGAACATCAACATGTTAAACGGTAGCCGGTTAACTACAGTAGCCATCTTAATGAGTACCACCCTCACCCACACTGCTGCAGAGTCAACAAAAGGAGCAAACAAACAGAAAAAGAAGTTGAGAGAAAAATAAAGAGTCTGAAGAGCAGACAAGCGAAAATTTTTGAATTCAAATGAATTTCTGTGTGGTAAAGCGCAAGGGTAAAAAACACTGCCCAAAGAAAAACATATGCGTGTCTAGGGAATACACCCTTGTGAGTTCACCATAGTGACTGACCGACAGTTCACTGGAGAAATGCAGTGGTGTGAAACGTTTGGAAACCCTAACATACCTGAACACCCACGTGACACGAGCCTGGTCAAAATGACACAGACGAAGACAAGAGGACAGGTACGAACCTGAAGATCCTGTCTCTAGCTGTAAATCCCAAGTGTCCGGACTTCGTCTGCGTCACAATCCTGCTTTTCAAGTAACGAAGAACCGAAATTGTGCCAGAGATTGTCAGAACCAGACTAATACTATGAGATTTCGCCTGGTGAATTAGCTGAAAGGTAAAGGAGCTGGCAAATGTAATTGACGTCGTTTACAACCGATCCTTGTCAGACATTGACAACGATTTCTAGGGTCAGGTCCCTCACGACTGAACTTCACTGATGAAAAGAACAAAAGTCACGATGTGTAATTATGGTAAAAATTGGAGAATGACTAGACGAGTAAAAAAGGTAGGTATTAAGGTGTCATACTTAACTACCAACCCTCGCCAACCTGTAGGGGAAGATTTGCGTTTCCATTCCTGTTTCTATGAGCTTCAGGTCCAGGAGTTTTCGAGTCAATTCAAGAACTCAGAAACGTTGGGAATTCTGTTTCGTTCAGGTACAATTCAGGTAGGTTCTATGGCAATTCCAAATTATTATTTTGAAATAAGTCTGAATTTGTAGGAAATTAGAGATGCGGTGAGGCACTGCAACCCGGTGAGGCAACCCTGAAAAGTTTGTGGTTCGCGACGTCGGGGGTGGGCCAGCAAGGCCAGTTCAGGTTGACGAACAAAAGGTCATACGTTTTGCGTCCTTACACGGGGTAGACTTTGAATGATAAAAAATAAATCAATTTACCGCAAAAACCGGTCTGCGACTGAATAAGGTCACTAAATAAAAAAGAAGAATGAAACAGAAAGAGAATGCATCCGGTTCGCCATTGTTTCCATTTCCGGTTTTGTTAAGAAACACGAAGGACAATGAGCTCGTATTCTTTTCAGTGCAAACAGAAATTCTCAAGGGTAGTGAGGATGTCTTCACCATCTCTGTCGAAAGTCTTAACTTCACTTTCGCCCCTAATGAATGTGGTAATTCTAAAACATATCTGATTCTCCGCCGCACCTGAAATTTATGTCCGAAAATGATGTAGGGCATTAGCGTAATTAACCATTTATTTCTTTTTTGAATCATCAAATTCGTACACGGTAAAAGAAGGCCACGACGTTGAGGATTTCTTTTGTCTTGGGGAGGAGGCAGGCAAGGTTAAACTAAAAGTAAAATTTTGAGGGTTTTTCGTATCTTGCGAAAAGCCTCAATTAAACAGAGACAGAGCTGTACAAAGAAAATATTTTAGATGAAAATAAGAAAGAGAAGAAAAGTCACGAGAGAAGAATACGTGAAATGGTGAAATAAACCAAAACAAGGAACACAAAGGGAAGACGCCTGCTTGAAGGTACCCGAGTACCTGTACTCTGCACCACCGGTCGAACGAGTTGGTTTCTGCATGAAGTCCCGTGAGTACCACGACCGAAGAGAACCCCGCTCTCCGTTACCCTACGCGAGGTCCCGTAAGAAAATAATTTCAAGGTATCCGAACATTTACGTCGGTATCACGTGGTGGCCGAAACTGAATTAACCATGAAAAAAAATCTCAAATTAGGTAATAGAGAGGCCATCATCGTTATAAGCGGACCGTGCATGCCCTGTCTGGGTCATTTGGCCCTGATTTTCGGCAAGGTGTAAATTCAAATTGGTACAAGAGGAGTACGCCAATTACTCGACGGTTTGGGCCCCCGAACGGTTTCGTCCGTTGTAGGAGACACTTTTTTTTCGTCTTGAGCTCTTCCGGTCACCGTTAATTTTATTCGTTGCGGGTTAACACAGGTTAACGAATTCGTTATGCAGGCGAAATTTCCCACGGCGAACCCCCCCCCCCCCAATAATCTGTAAAAAATCATACCCCTCCCTCCCCGGCCCAAATCAAATGCAAACATTCCGAAGGAATTGAGAAAGAAAAATTTTTCTTTTGAATTGCAAATCGTAAAATGCGAGAGTAAAGTTGAAAGAGAGGTTATCATGCTATTTTTACAAATAGAAATAGAACTGTTGATTGCTCTATTACTACACGTACACCCGTACAATTATTCAAATGGTTTGAGATCATTATGGCTGCATCCTAATAAGTACCATCAAAGTACCCGGTACTACTCAATATGAAATTCATATTTTGTTCTATCTGTACTGCCAGACTGGGGTATCAAGCCTTCGTAAGTCTTCGAATGCCAGATTTGAGCAGCCCCAACGTTGTACAAGTTCTTTTCTTCGTAAACTTCCAGCCACCCTCGTTGTGTCTTTGTGGGGCCTTGTTAGAAAGACGTTTCTACCATTTTTCCCTATTCTTTTCAAAGAAATTCTCGGCAGAGGGGCATAGAAGAATGGGTTCCAGGAGAGAGGGGCGGTGCAGAGGGCAGAAGAAAAATACGTAGAAAAATCATAGAATTCTTTTGTGTGTGGGACACAAGGTTTCGGTCCCATTGTCCTACGCCGTTCTTTCTTGGGAATGATTTAAATGACAAAGAGACAGTCAACCTGTTGTATTTCTACCTTTTCTTCCAAATAGAATTTTTTCCTATTTCATCTCTCTAGGAACCCGATGTTTCCTATATATTCGTACCCATGGCAACAAATACCGTGAACTTGTCCTTTGGACTCGACAACTAAAGAATTGAGGACAGTGAAAATAGAAAAACACCAGGACCACAGCAAAGAAATTAGAGTAGTGTCAAATCGGGGCAACCGACGGAATGAATAACAAACTCTGTCGAACTGTTTGGTCGAAGTTTCCCAGCATGCAGGCATGAGGCATTAACGTCGCTTATAGCGATGTCATTGAGGCTGACGTAAGCCGTAGCCTATTTACTTAGTTTTTTTTTCAAGGACAGACACGGACAAAGTTGTTTATTGTCTGTTTGGATGTGGGAAGAGAATGATTAACTGACTGCTGTACAGAACAGACGAGGGTGGTCTAAAATGCTGCGAAGGTTATTCAAGTAATCAATGTCTTAAAATAAGGTATGAGGAATCCGAAGGAATCAATAGTTAGCGATGCCAGAGACCAAGTACTCATTAATAAATATACAGTGACTCTCGTCAGGTTTTTGAGGAACTTGATATAAAGTGAAAAACATTACAGTTCGTAATATTAGTAAGTAGTGGATGAAACAAACCACCAGAAAAAGCAACCTCGGGCATTGAATGTAATTATGATATAAAAAACAAATAGGAAGAGACTAAACAACCAAGACTTTCAGGGTAAAAACTTGTAGAAACAGAAGATTAAGAATGAAGGGTGAAAAAAGGCGAAATGTAATGCCGGCAGGAACGCAAGGGCTCGTCGCCATTTAACAAAGGCAAAGGGGTGGCCGTAGACATTTGGGGTGAAACGACGGAGCGACGCGAAGAATGAAAAGAAAGACCCTGAGAAAGACTCTAGAATGAAAGATGAAGACGTTGCAGAACCAAATGCAGTAAGGTCAGCAGTAAACAGGTACATCCGAACACATGAACTTGCAGGTTGACTTTATTCGGTCATAATTCACGAGAATTGACAAAAATTTAGTTAAGTTGTAATCTGAAGGTACCCGCTAAGTAGTAACCGCAGACTTAAGTACCCGATATCTAATAAAAGGATTGTACGGTTTTGAGAGGTAGGACACTGAAGGTACTTCCTGGAAGGATATTCAAAGGTGCCACTTCTTTTTTCCAGACAAATTTCAACATTACATGAATGTAAGGTAGCCCGTATTTTTCATTGTTGATGGAAGTGTGTTGTAGGGACTTGTTGAAATGCAATAATAAATAAAACAAATACTGTTTTTAATGTTTTACTTAAGAGTACTACCATGTATGTGAAATTTGGAAAGGGAGAAATAATGAGACGCAAATTATTAAAAAATAGTCAACAATTTATTATTTTAAAATCGGTAAAAACGATACAATTTTTATCTATTTAAAAAAATAATCATCGTCACCATCATCATTGTAGTTGCAGTACAAACAAAAATAAAATAAAAATGGATGAGGACCGAAATAGATCGAACGAGTTTAAAAAAACAACGCTAAAAACTAATAAAAAAATAAAAATTAAGGTTTGAGGATAACCTATCGCAAGTTTATGTACATAGGTTTTGTTTTCCCTCTCGTCCCACAGTAGAAATGCAGGTACGCAGGAGAAGGACGAGAGAAAACAACGTGGATTGCTTCGGGGGTGAAATAGGAAAAATGTCAGGGGTTGGTTGTGGGCCGCTGGGAGCTTGGAATGCAACACGAAATGTCACTTTGAAACGACGGTGGGAGAGATGCGTAGGTGCATGGCAGGAGACACCAGAAGGATGTTCAGAAAGGGCTGATGGATGTTAGACGAAGCTGAGGAGGAAGAATGGGAAGAACCCGACTGGTCGTGGCACGCGTTACAGGATTCTGTTGGGGTCGTTACAAGATTCCGCTTTCTTTCTTTGGTTGACATTTTCTTTTGCCACGTCAGGAATTATGTAACATTTTGGGAGTGGTGCACTCTGGGTCTGGCATACCTCATAAAGCCTGGGTAGCACGCAGCAGGTGCGACGTTCATTTTACATCAACCTGAGCTTTTCTGTAGATGTAACTGCGATAGACAAAAGTGGCAGAATAAAATTCGTTTCAAATAAAAGTAAAAAATATTCCTGAACTTATTATGTTATTAAAATCTTTTAGATATTGAGTCTTCAGATTTTGTTATTTTTATGCCACAACTCATTCGATTCTTTCCTCTGCTCCGCGGTGTAAGGCACAGTTAAAAAAATCTGGGAGTTACTAAAATCCCCCAAAAGAAAGTTCTTGCAAAGGCTTGCAGGCTAAAGGCTGGTTTCTACCAAATTCAAATTCGTCCTCCAAAGGTGGAATTTCTCACTTTTCGAAACTATCCATCCACTAGTTTACCATCTAAAATAGACTAGAATTAAAGACCCGTTTTGATGCGGAGGACAGTTAAGGTGGCAGAAGTACGGACAGACACAAAAGGAACGTCAGATCCTGTTGTTTTCCGTTAGCACAAAAGCAACAACCGTGTAATTCCACTTCCGGTCGTGTCATGTGACTTCCACGGGATTTATGGTTGACCCGTGCGGGAGAATTTTCTAGGGAAGAGACGGGGATTGTTCGCAACGTGATGTGATGTCGGAAGTTCGTTTCTGACGTTCGGTTATATGCATATAAACGCATTCGTAACGAGAGACTCGAATGCAAATGACAGGGCCCTGATGCGAGGGCCCATTTCCGTGTGACCGATGAACCCGGGCCGAAGGTAGAAAACGCCCAAAACTCGTCCTCGTGGCGTAAGACGACCTGGGCACCAGGGCCCCAGGTTGTTGGGCTTTGACTAGCTCCCACGGAGGAATGGGATGTATGTCCCAGAACCATTCGTTTCCGTTGACGTTGGTGTACCAAAGAGACACCATCGACAAAATGTGTTTTAGATTTCCTGGGAACATCCTTCATTCTTCGTTCTTTGTCCGTCAACGAACTTGCGGCAGCAACATCACAACCTCAACCTCATTGCAAGAATTTTCTTATTTTTCTACATATCTCCTTTTTTTGGTTTTAACAGTTGACTCCACTCGGCGGTTGTCTTCGTTGTCTTTTGTTTGCTTGATCCGGCGTTGGGTCGCATAATTTTCATCAGACTTTGAGCTCCCATTCGGTCCCAAGCACCATTGATCCTCTTACTTGAAGAACAACTTTATTTCATTCACTGAAAACAAACGGAAAAACTATGTTAAATCAAAAGTTGAAAATAAAATAGGTCTCGATAGCACATGAACCACCATTCATCCCGAAAGGTTCGAAAATTCACGTTATCCACATCTGTTTTAGTATAATTCTTAAACCCTAAGGAGAAACATTTTGCGCAATACTCGACTGTTTTTTGTTACCTTCGCCTATGGCCTTGGTGAACGTCACGTTCGAAGTCACACGATTTATTTCAATATCTTCCGAAGGTGGAAATTGCATGATAGAAAAGAAAACATGTGGCGATAAGAGGGAAATGGGTACCTGGGTTGGTGTAATCTGTGACACTCAACATCAAGTGACACCAATGAAAGGTCTCTACGACCCCTTGCCCTGATGTGCAAAGTCATCGTTCCAACCACTCGAAAAATCGTTGCCGAGGTCAAATGGTTGGACAGGTGGAGCGTACCACACAGAAATTTCTGGGTTAGGGTAGTTGAAGACATGGGTGAAAGGTAAGGGGAACATCAAAAAGCCGCGAGATGTTGCTGTAGAACATTCTTTAGAGGAAGGTATCTTGTCCTTGGCTTGTATGAACCGCTAAGGTCTAAAAGATCGACCGAAAAGACTAGAAAGAGTCATTTTGAAGCGGATGACAGGCCCTTGAACGTACCGAGCAACTGAGTCAAGTTGGATATATTCATGATAGGTACCTCATTGGTGCGTAAGGTACACTCGGTTCCTTTGAGTAGTCTTCCGAGGGCAGGAAGTGCAGTCAGTTACGACACGGTCACGCTTCAGGCAACCAGGTTCGACGGAGGCCTGAGTGGTAGAGTTCCAAAAAAGGAGCTAAAACAACTTGGGAGATGTTCCAGCTTGTGCTCTATGTAACCGGAAATGCCGCAGACAAAACTAGCCGATTCCCGTAATATTTTACTTCAAAGGACTACGTAAGTTGGACCTAAAACCTGACTGCACGATCGGACCACCGACGACCAAAACTTTTGACATTCAGTTTTTAAATTCCAGAAGTGGAAAACCAGAAGCGAAGCCGTCGCCGTCGTCATAAATAAGGCGGTAGCGATCTTTGGCTTCATTCTGAAAAATCTACTCATTTTGTTTTTGTAAAACATGAACACCATGACCAGAGTATAAATCACAGCTCTGTTCAACGGGCAGGTACATAGTTTTTTTAAACATATGGAGTTTAAAATTGTTTAGGAAAATTCCTTTGGACGAACAACGTTTCTGAAGACATAGGTGTCCGAAGATAGATAAATATAGTATTGGAGGCAGGTGACAAAAGACCGTGCAATACCATTCCAATAATTGTTGCAGAATGAAGCGTAAGGAAAAGAAACGTAGACACTGACAGGTGTCAGAGTTCCTGAAACAATTCAGGAGTAGTTAAGAAAAAACAAAGACATGGTGTGAAGTAATAAGGGAGAACAAAGTAAAGAACCGAATGAAAATAAATAAATACATCAGAATGAAATCTTGGAAAAAATACCGACGGGTACCAGGTACGAAATACCGATGACGTAACAAAACGCCAATCTGCCCATAACCCAAAAACGTCACTCCGGCTCCACATTTGTCCACTGGGGTCGGAGATCCGTCTATTGCACCACCAACAACACCACTATTGCAGGTGACCTATGCTACCGTGCCACGAAGGTCTCCTCCAACCGAGAGAGAGACAGACATGAGGGCCTGGGTGCCCAGGTATCCATTCAAAAGCCGAAGCATTAGAGAGAGAGAGAACCTGAAAAGTGTCAAGGTGACCATCGACTAATTCTCGCGGTAACGTTACACCGCACTGACATCGCGCCTTTCGCAAGCGTTTCGCGTATCGAGTGGAAGGTACGCATGCGTGACGGCTAAGGCCCCCGTCGCAATTTGTTTTCAAACTCTTTTGAAACAAAATTCTTGAGCGAAGGGCCCGTTTTTTCATCTACAACTAATATATGCGTTTTTTCGCATGCGTAATTGCAGGAACTACTACCGAAAAGTTTTCAATTGTTCGCAAGCGTTCTCGTTCTCCTACTCCGTGCACGGACGACGAAGAAACTAGTAGGAAACAGTTAAGTGAAACTTGTCGTGGAAAAGTGGGAAAGAAGTAGAGCCGACGCATGACTGACTGGATTATTAAAAAAAAATCACGGCACCGTGCAAAATATTAGTGATAAATGGAAGAACAAGGCTGAGAGGAACTATGAGTAGAAAGGTCGCAGTCACAGGTTTTATGAAAACAAAAGGTTAAGAAAAAGGAAACGCATAAAACGTGAGTAAGCAGAATGACAAGAGAACAGCAGGAGACAAACAGGTGAAGACACATAAACCGGACTGGACGGAAATAGAAATAGAAGAAACCAGATCATTGAGTTTATTTCACCGAGATATACATAAAAAACAAATCGAGGATTGGGGGAATGTACCGAAAAAGAAGAACATTCCTACTGGAAACACATCTCTTGTTAAAAGAGCTCATACAATTGTAAAATGTACTAGCTCAAAATAAGATCAGAAGATGGTCACTGTAGAAAGTCAATGCAGTGAACACAAAATGAGTTGTGGACAAAAAATTGTTTACCTGACAGGTGGCAGGCCATTGACAGTTACTGCAAAATTGTCTAATTGTAATGGAAGAGTAGACAAATATAAAAATAGAGACCGCGTATAACGTAGATTATTACAATAGAGTTACAATTATTACTATTATTATTACAATAGAGTAGATTATTACAAAAGTAATGACGTAAGTGCACATAAACAATTCTAGTTATATAATTCATAACTCCGAGTAATGCAACTAAAAAGTTTGTTGAATGTCTGTTGGCATCTCTGTCTCTCTAGACAATGCAATGTTCCTGTCACATTTTAAGATGGAACGCAGCTGTCGGTCTGCCTTTCAACCCAACCAAAAAACGTCAAGTGCTTTACCAGCCTAAACAAAAGTAAACATTTCCGTTTTCTTCCGAAGAGCAGCGTACAAAAATACTTGAAAAACTCAAGCGCTGTCGAAGGCATGCTGATGGATGAGATGGCGGGAAAACAGTAGGGAACGGAAGTGAGTGCTTTTTGATGGGAACCGGAAATACCTGATTATTTCCCGACTATCGCGGTTGCCTCCTGGTTATACCGAGTTTCCTCCTCCTGCGTTATTTATCATTCTCCCATGTGACCTTTGACACGTCTGGTCCTGGTAATTGTCTGTCGTGGTCGTCTTCACTTCTGTTGTCTTGTTTAATTTATTTTTAGCGATCGCTCTCCGCTAACGACATGTAAATCACAGAGGGCCGGACCGTCGCTTTTCTGAGTATTAATCATTTGTTTTGTTCGGTACCTAACTGTTTTATGCTCACCTAGCACTTTTCATCTATTTGCCAGTACTCCAATACTTTTTTATTCATGGCTTTTTCATAAATCGTTATTTAAAACGCTTGGTTACTAAAAGCAGCATCCAAACCAAGATTATCTGGGACTAGAATTGCAGGATACTCAAACGATCAAAAAATTATTTTTGACTGAAAAGTATTTTTGAAGTATTACTCATTTTCATCGCTCACCCTGGGTACATAGCCTATAAAACATAAGTGATAATGGATGCGGTAAACGTATGTAGGAAGTTTGAGAATTTGACTCCGATCATCGAGATTAGGCCCCCCCTAGATTTGAACCAAAAAAAACCTCCAAGGGAGCCTTGAGAATGGGTACCGAGTGAAGGGAAGGACGAAGAAGACAAGGAGTATGTCAGGTACGTAGGAAGGTTGAAGACAATTCATCCACATTTGCTGTGTCATTCCAGCTGGTCCTCCCTTTAAATTATTGCATTCGTCTACTAACTTGGGACCGGATTTTGTCACGAGTTCTACCTATCACACATCTTTATTTTATTCGTATTTTTTGCATTTCTATTCAAGTAATATTCATAGCTATCACATTTTAGGACCGGATTATTTCAGACCACCACACTGTATGTATTCGAAAGTTGCAACGAGAGTTTTTCAAGCTTCCTGAATTCAATTCATCCAAGGAATTCCCATGATTCCTAGTGCTGGAATGTCAACCCCCAAGTTTTCAGGGTGGGCCTTAGGGTGAAGAATAGGGCGAGGGTTAAAAGGTCAGATGAAATTAAAGGGCGAAAAGTTCAAAAGGGAGAAAAATGTTTTGGGGGTTGACGATAGATCGGTGGGATGAGTCGTCAGAATGATATAGGCGAACCAGGCCTTAGGCCATGTCAGGTGTCTGATAGACAAGCATAACGGCAAATTTCGTAGGCCCACTTCGTGCTGAAAAGCTCACATTATGTAGATATTTAATTTTATTAATTGAAGGTGTCTTTAGGCTCAATGTTCTCAGAAGTCTGATAAACATGTGCTCACTTGTTTTTGCATATTGTTTGTGTTTGTGCTTGTTTGTTTGGGTCCATTTTATTCAAGGCCTTACATTTTGCGGTCCAACGATTTGGCAATCGTTTAAAAATTCACTTTCGTTTGTGTACGTTCATGGAACAACCAAAGCAGTCACTCCAATATTACAAAATTCGTAAGTGTAAGTTGCCAGCATTTCTATTTGGTGACCAGAATCAGTCGATTACATTTAACTGGTACTTCTAAATGAAATAATACCACTGGTATTACAAGTAGTGACTGAATTACAGTAAAAGAGTAAGCAAGTTTGAAAAAACAGAAATGTCAACCACATAAGCATTAGAGTCTCTTTCTACAACTGAAAAGACACTCCCATCTAGCATCTTTTGCTCAGAAGCTACCCGTACTTTTTACATTAAGTTGAAAACTTGATTTTGTTCTTCCTGAGGTACCAGACACAGTGATTTCAAAGATATTTGCTTCCCTTTCTTGCCTGAAGGCATCCCAACTGTGTCAACTGGCATACAACTTGGCAAAATTTGTGCCTTATTTATGGCTATTTAAAGCGCTATCTAACCATATAGTAAGTCGCTTGTGGTCACACTACCAGATCAAACATGACACGAGTTTTCCTATCACAGGATGAGGCGGCCTTAGAACCACTTGGCAACAATAAACGGAGAGTCGAACTGATACCACCGAACAGGCTGCTTGGCGTCGGCACGGTCTAGCCGTGTGGAAACTTAAGCAAAACCAAAACAAAATATCGAACTAGCGGGTGCATGGATGTGGCACAGGCGAGTTAATAAACTAGAAGGTACCGTGCGAACTTTATCGCATGACAAGGTAAACAAACAGGTCGAACAAGTACGAAAAAATCAAACAGGCGACGAGAAAGAGAGACAGAGAAAGAAAACTGTAAACCCGATACAGGCCCACTAGAGTACTAGGGATAGTAACAAACAAGATGAAGAAACATGCAAACGGTTTATGCATATTGTGATCGTGACAAAGTATCCTAAAGTAAGAATTCGGTAAATAAATTGATAAAGAAAAATTGTGATAACGTAAACCGTAATGTAGCACTAACAGAAGTCAACGGCATTAAGGTGCTAGATGGGTGACAATCGGCCACTACTACCTACAGAGAGCAACTAAATCAAAGCTCAAACACTTTAATAGGTCCTTTGTAGAATAGTAGCCATAACGGTTGTCCTCAATATTTTAACCGTATTTGACTGTATTTTTAAATCCATAACTTACATAGTTATATTATTATGGCAATATCTATTACTTTCAAGAAATATTTTCCTGCTAATTGTGAGAAAGCAACTTTTACAGGATTTTTCAGACAATGCCAAAATCAAAATTTCTGACCTATTACTTATACTTTTTCATTTATTCACTTATTCTACCATTCGTTTATTCATTCTGTTGTGTTCAATTAATGCCTAATGGCTAGGAACAAAATTAAATGTGACCAGTTCAACCTTGGGGGTCCAGTTACAACTCTCGCCTTCATTTGCTCTCCCAACAGGTCAGGGCTACAGAACCTTCTGTTCCAAAGGTTTTTCTCGAGAAGGGTAGAGTCAGTCGAGTGCCTTGGCCCCGTAGAAAACAACACATGTACAAATAGCTACCATGCAGCAAGCAAACTCAGATATTTTTGTCATATTTTGTACAGTGGCTAAAAATTCTTCTCAACCGAGGCAACAGGACAATCGAAAATGGACAGAAAGCGACTAAACGAGGAAGCTGGATGTACGAACAAAGAAGCATGAAGAAACTAAGAGAACAAATATGTATATCAAAAAGAAGGAAAAATTTTAAAGAAAAGAATGAGAGACCGCCAAAGAATAAGGACAAAGGTGCTGTTGAGTAATCCGAAGACCAAAGCAATTGAACATATTTCAAGTAACCCGTTTTCCTTAAAAACATATTTCTCTTATTATCCGTTCGTTCTTCTCGTCTCGTCTTGTGCCCTTCCAGTGTGTCATCTCGCACAATCCCTTCCTGTCGCAAAACAATTTATAATTCACACTGTCTTCAAGTTTCTCTACATAACAACACACCACAAGTTTGCCACCTTCCAATTTCTTTCGCTCTTTCATCCGATCAGAGGATTCGATTGTTGTATGCATCCATTTTAATTAAAATAGGTCTCGTAGATGCTTGCGACCATTTCGCTCACCTATTGCTTAGCAATTAATCGCTTCAATTATTTAAAGTAGTTAGGTTCAGTGTACAGTATTACAATGTACATTACACATTTATTTAGCATTTTGTTCCTGAGCAGATAAGTTACATCCACTGAGTTCATCTGTCACCTTGAACTTTTTGGTCGACGAACCTTGTGCCACAGACGTACAAAAACCACGCAACTCTTGTTTATGACAGTCCCTAAGTTTTGCTGAATTAAATTGACACTCAAGTATTTGAAAGAACTACAACTAGTTATGAAAAAACTAATAGGAACACTTGGAGTTAGTCACACATATTGAGCACTAAAAGACTTATAATTTATACACAGGTTTTAAATTTGTGCAACACAAGGGGATGGATACAAATGTACGAATAGAGGGAAGAATGAAACCTGATGTTGAATGAAAGGTCAGAGTTGGTGGTTCACAATGGCCAAAACGACAAAAAAACCAGTTCAAACATCAAGTATTTTTTTACAAATTCCTGTATGCATAATATAAATTACATACTTATGTAAGTTATGTAACCAATAAAGTAACTTCCTTGATAATTTCTATTATTTGGAAAGTAGAAAACAAGGTATATGTGAAATATGTTGCAGTTAAAAATACTATTGTACTCCCTAAAGTGTTCATTCTGTGTACCAAGTGAAATCCTCCTAATGACGAAGTTGTCCCTGCGTGAAACCAAATGATTCACGTAGGATGACAATGATTCATGTTGCTGTTCAACTCATGGTCAGCGGTAACTAAAAGAACCAGAAGTTCTTTTCTTATTGATGCCAAAGAAGAAGGCGTCAAATTGGATTTGACTTATAAGGTGTAAATTTTGGTAGAGGAGAATACCGACCCAATATTTGACATTAAACTACTATTCTAACTTCTGAAGCTGTTTTAGTTTTAATAATTTCTACTCTTCGCACTGAATTTTATATTAATTCGAGAACTCTTGTAAGTTTCCTTTTCACAGAAAAAATAATATCACGGAGTAGAAGAACTGACACATGGGGAAAGTGATGTTTGTCCTGCAAGTAGGATCAGGCTCACGACATCTGGAACTTTGACATTCAACAGATGCTCTCGGTTGCTCAAGAGGGCACTAATTCAGGGGCGACAGACAACAACCTGTACAAATAAAAGGAAGCAAAGGTCGTGTTTCTAGAACCTTGAGAATATGACCATGTCGATGTGACTCTAGCAAGGTTGGTATTTATGTAATAATGTGACTAAGAGTATCGGAAGTATGTGCCGGTACGAAGCAAACACAAATACTGAATTAGGGTTTGCACCAACCTCAGCTTATTACTGGTGAAGCAGTGGTTTGTTTGATCAGGTGTTTCGACAGCAGTTTGTCTACCTGACTACCTCAACTAACTTAGACTTACCTTAAACTAATCAGTCGTTGAGGCAGTTGGAATTTCATAATCCTTTGTACGGCACCGAGGTTTTTGACTACCCCGGGGCCCGTCATTTCATCTAACATGCCACAATCCAAGGTTCATAGTGGTCAGCTGTGGTAACTTCATGATCCTCTCGAGTCCGACAGTGGTGATCTTGGTGCATCCGTACAGGTCTATGCAGCGCAAATGCTTAAGTGAGTCTGCGATAGTGTGCAGACCCCGATCAGTGATTTTCCCGCACTGTCCGATGTTCAGAGTTTCAAGGTCGTGGAGAGTGTTCGCAATTCGCACGATTCCATCATCGGAAATGTTGCAAGCGTTCAAGGACAAACTTTTCAGGTGGAACAAGCCCTGCGAGACATGCAGTAGGGCCTGGTCGCCGATTTTATCACAGAAAGACACATCCAGAGAGGAGATACGGGAGCCACCCTCGGCCAGGTAGGCCATGCCCACATCGGAAATGTTATCGCAAGTCCTAAGGTTCAACTCCTTCAGAGACGTCATCTTGGCCAGGTACTTAAGTCCACTGTCGGTAATACTCACACAAAAGCTCAGGTTGATACTCTTGAGTCCGCTGAGTCCAATTGAGACATGCCGAAGAGCCTCGTCCGACAGTCGTTGACAGTCTTGTAATCCCAGGTACTCCAGCGCAAGGTTCCCGTCGCCCAGGTCTGGGTTCAGGCCCGCCAGGTGACTAATACCCTGGTCGCTGATGTGCCAGCAAGAGCGCAGGTTGAGTCGCTTTAGTTTCTTGAGGCCCCAACCCACGAGGAGGAGCCCCGTGTTTGTTACATTACAGCATCCCCCTAATTCTAACACTTCTAGGTTTTTCAGGTATTGGGCTATTCGTCCAAGGCTAGTGTCGGTCACTTGCTTACAAAGGGACAGGTCTAACTCTGTCAACGTCGGCAACGTCGTTACAAAGGCATGAGACAAACCAATGTCCGTGACATTGTAACATCCACTCAAGTTCAACGAGTCGAGGTTTGGTATTCCCTGAACAACATCCCGAAGACTTCGTCGGAGAGAGAGCACCTGTACCCGTCGTATACCTCTCCGGACGAGGGATGAAAATAGGGACGGATTAGCCCGCCTGAGGTGGAGTTTGGCTTCCACGCCTCGCCACACCGACTTATGATACGAAGCATCCCTCCATGCGACACATACCTGTGCCGCTCGACCCTTGTCCCGTACATCCAGGTAGCTGAATATCAGGGCGAGTATCTCAGGATAGAGGCAGCTGATATGCGTCTGAGATTCGTTGTAGACGGCCGTTGGGTGGTAATCAGATTCGAGGATGTCGATTTGTGGACGGTGTAAACGTCTCGCCACCAACGATAACGGAATCTCCGTATACATTTGACTCTCATCCATAACTCCGGTCGTCAGATCATCGTATTTCATCCGCGAGGAATCAAACGTTCGGGAACAGATCTGCGACAGGACGAAATAAACGAGAACAGAGAAAAAGGAAAACAAAAACAAAAATAAAATGAAAAAATCACACCCGCGAAACTAAACACGAGTCAACTCATTACTTCTCCTCCGTGGTCTCACGAGTACTGACGTTCGCTTCGGGAGTTTGTCGTAGAGGCGCTGCTTTCGCGTCGCAACGTTGCATTTAAACCGTTCACAAGGTTCACGCTGTCTGATTGGCAGGTTCCGCTAGTGACGTCACCCAGCGATCTCCCACTTTATTGATTCAAGAGAATTAAACGTTTCCCGCCCAAATTTATTTTTTAAAAATTAGCATTTTGTTGTTTAGCTTTCGACGGTACTTACCACAATATCCTTATCTCTGACCGATTAAAATTGGTTAACTTTCGTCAGATTTCTTCCTTATCATTTCCCTTTACCGGAAGAGAACTTTAGACCGGGAGCAGGAAAAATCTAGTTGGTTTCAGCTTTATAGTATAGAATGGGAATTTCCAATAAAAAGGTAACGTTCGTCAATGGATTCGTGAAGTACTGAGTTCAAATTCCCATTAAGACAGAAGGATTCTGATTGGCATGTGATTTATGTTTGAGGTTCTTGACAAGCAGTCAAAAAACGAAATATAACAAAATTTTATTAAATGAAAGAAATGGAAACAAATGGAAAATGTTGCATTGAAAAAGTAGTAGCCAAGAAATAACAAAAATCCTAGCCCAACATTATATTGGGGGTCAATACTATAATAAAAAAGTTAATCAGGAAAATACCCGTTGTTGAGTGACTGAGAACTTTACATTTCACGAGGACGGAAATAGAAATGCGTCGGTCGGATTGTTTTAGGGTCCCTAGCGGTCGTTTTTGGTACCAAACTGATACAAAGCTAAAACAGTTTATAAGCTACTGAAATAACTTAATCATGCTTAAATAACGTACCTTTCACTGAAAATTATTTTGAATAAGTGCATTAATCGCATTTTTATGTCCATAAAATAGTACATTATGGTTTTTAATTAGTATTATTGAGAATGGTACCCTTCATGACGGCGACTCTGTCGATCTAGTGAATCATTTTCTCCGCAAGATGGCACTCTCATCACAAACGACCTTCAACCTCACCGTTATTTCTTATCTGCATGCTTTGACCAAAACATTAGAGGCATTTGCTTATTCGTCCTGAAACAAAACCACGGCAGGTGAAAAAGCTTTACAAGTCATGGCGGTTTTGGTGATGGTGTTTGCCCTGTGCTGGGCATTGGTCGCGACCGAAGTGTTCGAGGCGGACACCCGAACCCCCGTTGTTGTGACAACATGGGCGTTCCCTGAAGCAGCAGAAAAAGCGTGGAATATTCTGTCAAACCAACAGGGTTCTGCTCTTGATGCTGTCGAACAAGGATGTGCCGTATGCGAATATAAGCAGTGTGATTTTACTGTGGGATTCGGAGGTAGTCCTGATGAGGTCGGCGAGACAACTCTCGATTCCATGATTATGGATGGTATGTCGATGAACGTAGGAGCTGTGGCAGGCTTGAAGAGAATCAAAAACGCAATTGGAGTGGCGAGAAAGGTTCTTGAGACGACCAGACACAGCTTGCTTGTGGGAGATTCAGCTACGGAATTCGCTCTGGAGATGGGATTCAAAGAAGAAAACCTCACAACAGCTCGATCCGAAGAAGAACACGCTCGGTGGAGGAAAGGCAATTGCCAGCCCAACTTCAGGGTGAATGTCCTGCCAGACCCGAGCAAAAGCTGTGGCCCCTACAGCCCCATCCCGAATCCCTCGCCCATCAATTCAGTCAGAACTCCCTCGGTTCACTCCGAATGGGATTCCCACGACACCATTGGGATGTTGGCAGTCGACATGAATCATCGAATTGCTTCTGCAACCTCAACGAATGGAGCCAAAAATAAGGTTCCCGGTAGGGTCGGAGATAGTCCAATACCTGGTTCAGGGTCCTACGCAGACGGTGCCGTTGGAGCTGCTGCTGCGACGGGAGACGGTGACGTCATGATGAGGTTCGTACCATCCTTCTTTGCCGTGGAAGAGATGAGACGAGGCATGCACCCAGAGGCGGCAGCAGAAGCGGCTGTAAGTAGGGTGAGTGCGAAGTACCCAGACTTCAAAGGTGCTGTCGTAACTCTGAGGAAGGACGGTGTCTACGGGGCTGCCTGCCATGGACTCGACACGTTCCCATACGTCGTAGCCACAGCCGAAACAGGAAAAGTGCAACTGCTTCACAAGAAGTGCAGCAAAGCCAACTAAAAGATTTGGTTTATGTCAAAGTACAAAATTAAATGTGTCTAGTGCATGTGAATAGGTTTTAACAAAAGATCGGGTTGATCTAAATTTAGACTTAATGTGTACGCGTATAGATAATTAGAATTTATTAGATAATGAAATGCATACGTAAAACAGGAAAGTAAATTACTTTGTACGAAATTCAAATTTGGCTTATTCTAATTTCATACTTATATTTCTAGTTTTTTTTCTTTTTGTCCATCTGGGCCATCGCATTTTCCATGCCCATCTTTTTATCCTTGTCGTTCCATTCCGTGATATCTTTTTCCACTTTCATACCTCGTCTTTTTTTATTCGTACCTCTCACCTTTGTGAAATGTGACTCATTGACTCCAATGGAAATTCCTTCGTAAGCTTTCTTTTCATAATTTTTGTTTTGTTTCCATACGGAGGTGTTTCAAATGTAAAGGGCGGTAATCGCGGTTGTTGCTCCTTTCTTTGGTGGTAAAAGACCACTGGTCTGTCCAAATTGTTGTTCAGTGTCTCAGTCCACCATTGTAACCCTCGGATGTTCGCCACGGAGACTCGACTTAGCTCTTCCCATTTGGTTAATCAAAGCTTTTAAGTTCTTTGATGTTGAACGGGGCGGAAGAATTTAATCCTGAATTCGTTATAAAGGAGAGGAGTTGCAGGAACGAAAGAGAGTTAGGAATGTTGAAACGAAAACGGAAGAAAAGGCCCACAATGTGATGAGGGCGGTTAGAAATGGGAATGAGGAGAGAGAATAAGGAAATAAGACCCTGGGTCTTCGGCCCAGGGCCCAGGAACATCTTTTTATTAATTCCTTTTCATCCGATTTTGAGCGGGTTTTCCAGTGAATGTCTCCTCAATTTCTGTTTCTTCTTTCTCTACGTCATTTCCATTTTCCCTTGACTTTCATGTAAATCCTCTTTTGGTTTTAAGAAAACAGGATTTCTTGTAAAAGAGAGAGGCAGAGAAAGACTCTCCTAAGGGTTGTCTCTCCTAAGGCTGACCAAAAACTAAAAAACTTTAGATTGTTTCTAATGTGTAATAATAATAATAATGTGAAAACGCGGTTCTTAGTAAATTCTCAAATTTATGGTTGCATTTGTACTCTTTTGCAATCCTTTCTTCAACTCATTACGCCATCAAACGGTTCTGGTTATTTGCTATGTCTGGAATTATTTTGTTAATCTGATGTCACAGCTTACAACAAATCTAATTTGTTTTGTCATTGCATGTTTTTTAACCCTAAATTTTGCTTATCAAATATAAAACACATTTCGTTGTTATGTTTTTCCCGATTTTAAGACTGACTCATGTGGGTTCTTTTTATTTTTTCTCTACTCGCTCTTGCCCTGCCTAAACACACTAACACTCTTTCAGCCTGACTCTCACTAGGTCCGTGTGTTTAAGTGCCCGTACACCTTTCACCTCATTCTCAAATCATCGGTCTATTTCATTTCCTGTTCTTTTGTTTATTCAACTTTGAGTTCATTGAAACTTAAATTTTTGGTACTCC
Source organism: Polyplax serrata (assembly GCA_037055365.1). Lineage (NCBI taxonomy): Eukaryota > Metazoa > Arthropoda > Insecta > Psocodea > Polyplacidae > Polyplax > Polyplax serrata. The sequence continues at coordinate 218,513 of JAWJWE010000002.1, forward strand.
TTATCTTATCCCTTTACAAGATTCTTATGCGGTAGTGCCACTTCATGGGCTGGTGTTGTTGCTAAGGCTCTGTCACTTAGCCGTTTTTGTCGTGTTTTCTGAAATTCCACTTCTTCTTCGAACACTTCGTCTATCAGGCTCTGGACGGGGTCATCAATCATAATTCCTCTATCTCCCTTTCCCTACCATTATTTGCCCTTTCTGTTCTCAAAGGTATTTTCTTCCATCTTCACTGTACTCATTGTGGTCACCTTCTTCTTTGTCATCCAGGAAAGCAACATTCTTTATCCGTTTCACTTTTGTTCTTTGTTGGTATCAACGTGATGTCCAGGCATGTCTTTCATCGTGTTTCTTCTGTGTTTGCCGCATTCTAAAGTATTTTTATTTGTTTGATTCATTTTATAAAGTACATAGATGTAACGGTTTTCATTTATCAGAGCCCTTAATTGCTCAGATGTGAAGCAGGTCATGGGTTCTATGTCACGGCTCGTTGAACGGGTCAAATTTGGTCAACATCACCCCGGGGTTAACACACAAATCCTACAGGTCGATGGGTTGCTAGGGTGGTAGTGCGATAGCACAGTAGCTCTACCCCTTTTATGTCAAGTTTCACTTCTTTCTTCTCAAGTTTATCCTACGCTTTTATCTTTCACCTTTTCTTCATCTTTCAGGAGAGTTCCCTTAGTTGTTTTTCTTGTTCCAGCATTCATCCACCTTCGAATAAGCCATTGTCACCCTAGATTAGTTGGCATATCTTTTGTGCTTCAATGCCTTACACCTTTTTGCTACCTCTCAATTTGTTGTATTACTCTTTTCGGAGTCCACTAGCAACTTGTCGAGCATATTCGCTTGAAGTGTTTTATCTTCAAGGGCCATTAAACGTCATTCGACTTGAAAATTATCAATTGTAAACTGTTTCATGTTCTGATATTGAACGCTATGCACCTTGTAAAGTTCGTTTAATACACTTGAATGTACACAAGTAACCCTTTGTTACATTTATAAATTTAGCACCTAATAGTGTTTTTTATTCACTACGGCGAAACTTGCTTGCTATTCATACTTTTTTATCCTTTGCTAATTTATATTATTGTTGTCTATTCCTAATCTGCTTAGACAAAGAAATTGTACTTTTCATTTAGACAGGTACTGAGACACAATGATTAACTGCTTAACAAAATGCGACAAAAATAGAACAGTAAACCTAATAAGTCCGGTAGAAATTGTAACTTAAGTTTTATGAAATTTTTTTCTTTATATTTTAGTAATTTATTTTTAAAGGTGGCTAAGTGGTCTGTGAGGTAGTAAGGCATTTTATATTTATAAAGTAAAAAATTATTAAAGAAATAGTACTGAGACGGGGACAATTCTTTATCAGAGAAAGCAGACAAATAATAGAAACGTTTCGTTAGAGAAAGCTCAATGCCAGTATTTATATCCCATGTATGAGTCTATGATTTCTACATGATTTCTTACCTTGTTAAAAAAACATATGAATATCTGCAATACTAGACATTGGAAATAGATCGTCCCAAAATACAAAAACAGTCAGATATGTTAGGGTGGGCCATCAGAAAGCAAGCCAAAGGGAAAATAAAAAATAACTGAATCGGAGCAGAGCAAAAGCAGAAGAAGAGTTGAGAATAGAAGAAATGAGAAGCAACAAGTTGATTGGAAAATTGAATAAAATTTTACATTCAACTTCGCCAATAAGCAGAAAACACTTTCCAATCTGGTACTTTAGGGGTAGTTTTGAGATTCGGAGTCGCAATGGAAATCGTCCAAATAATGAAATAAAACACAAGGTTTCAGGCGGTATCACCCAGTTTGGATTTAAATAAGTTGAGGATTCTTTGACTCGAATGGACGGTGACCCGAAATATCCGATAAATAAAAATCGAGAGAATGAACAAGGCACTCATGTCTATGAGAATGACGAAGAGGAAACTAAAATAAACTAAATGATAACTAGAAGAGATCGTCAATGGTTATCGGATACCAAACCGGTATAGGTACAGACGGTAGCAAAGTACTTGGGGAAAAAACTTCGGGGTTCCTTCGACATGCCGACAACTCGATTTCAGAAGTAAAATTATATATTAATAATAATAATGACGAAGAACTAATTAATTAAACGCGTGCGAACCAATAGGATTAAAGGAAAATGTTAATGAAGGTAAATAAACCAATGAGAAGCAGAGTCGGCTGGAAGAACCGGAGAAACGCATGCGAGAGAGTGAGACAGAGGGCCCAAGTGCACTGGAGAGAGGCAAACCGAGTTGGCTCCAGTCGTGCGATGACGCTGGGTCCAGCAGTTTGGTGTTGCATTTCTGTTAGTTTTCTTTGTTCGGACAGTATTTGACAGTCTCAGACAGAAGGTGATACCTGCTTAGGTTAAGTTGCGCTGCGACCTGATTGTGGAACAGAGAAGTAGTGCCTGTGCTGCGTGTTGCGCTGTGCCCTTTCGTCTCCGCGTGCGTACGTACGTCAATGTACAAAATGACAATCGGTTCTTGTGTTTTCTATCTCATGTTGGATTGTTACAGAAACGGATAACTGGAAATAATATTGGGGATATTTGATAGCATAAATCGTTTAGGTGAGCCGAGTTGTTTGTCTTGTTGGTTTGAGTACGAGACAGTTGTTTTACAGCAAAGTCAAAACTTTTGCAGAACAACATAGTTTCTGTTTATTCATATTATTTGTGTGTTACTGTCTATTGTTATGACGCTGTGATATAATATTACATCACAATTTAACTGTATTTTCAATTATATCATGATACAGATACGTCAGCGGTTCTAGTAAATTATATCCAGCACCAAGACTTACAGTATGACGCTATTATGTTTACCCAACTTTACGTCTGTGCCTAAATCTTATAAATTTATTCATATACTTACCGGTACTGTTTTTGCATAAGTTTTATTTGTTTATCATGTGTTTTCTGTTTTCTGATGTTTACAGAACTCCGTTCTAACTTTTGGTTGCCCATAAAATGCATTTTTTCAACTTTTATAATGTTTCTCTTCATCTCGTATTGAGTGAACAGTAAATAGTTCGGATAGCTTCTTAAGCTACGGTTCTGTATATTTTTACTATTGTTATGTTATTGAAAACAAATGGAGTTGACTTCTTATAATTAAGAACTCCGTACAGTACCTGTGTAGATTAGGTTTACCGTAGTCGTAATTTACCTGTACGAGAAGAATTTAGTCTAACAGATTGTTTCATTGCTATTGTATTAACCACTACCACTTACCAATACCAAGTCACTAAATTGAATATTGTCAACCTGTATGTGTGGGAATAAAATTTAATACAAATGCATAGACGGATTGCAGTCGACTCGATTACAGTTTTAGAATGTAGACTTACAGTTGCAGATTCAAAATGAGGGAAGAAAATATAGAAAATTTTCTGCTGACACGTCTGCGATTAGTTTTGGTAGTTTCCGAATTGAGTCGTTAGTCTCAAGGCCACGTACAAAAGTAAAAAGCAAGCTAATGAGTTGTACGTCTCATAAATAGGGCACTAGAACTAGAAATACAAAGTAGTTCAAATTAGAGCGGGACTTAATGCTGGAATTTTAACATTGGTACCTGACTGATGGATAGGGCGAACTCGGGAAATAATTGCCAATTTAAAATCTCAACTGGGTCCTACCCGGGTTTATGGGAAGTAACGGCAGTCGACCCAGGATAGACCCATAATTTTGTTTAATGAAGAAAACGCGTCCGTTGGCGAGGATCTGGCAGAAAAAGACCAAAAGAAACAAGACATTTCTTCAACTCATCTTCCCGTTGTTGTTCTTAGCTAAGTCTTCGAGCTTTTAGAATCATGACAGAATCCCTCAGTCGCAGCCGTCAGAAACATCGAACTTCCTTTGTCGAATGTTTATGTATTATTAAGATTAAATATGTTTTTATTTTTTTCAATCGCTCGATGCACCAAGTCCAATGAAGTGGAACAATTAATATTAATGATGAGAGGTGATGTTGCTGGGTACGCGTGCGGATTCACCCTTGACCTCCCTCAAATGTGTCACTCACATAAGCAGATAATAACTTTGAAATTCATTACATAAGTGCCGAATTACATAAGACGAGCGCTCATCTGTTTTGCTCTTTTCCAAAATTAGGAAAATATTTATTTTTGCTTACATAAAAATTTACGCTTGCGTAGCTCCAGAACACGTAGTCCATAACCAGAAATCCATTTAAAATTCCTCAACGATTTATCCGGCGGTCTCTTTATGGCCGGCTTCTTCTTCTTTTCAAACTTTTTCCATACCTTCAGGTTTAATAGTTTTATGTATTAATGGTCGACCTGACTGACTCGGCGGCTTGGCTAACAGTAGCCGTAGTTTTTATTTTGGGTTTTGTTGTTATTCACGTGAGCTGAGTGATTTAAGCTCATTTTTTTCAGATTCAATTCATTGCCTTTATTATTATTGTTACAACTTATTGTAGTGTTATTTAAGGATTTGTTTGGATCATCCCGAAATGATGTATACAAATGTTACAATGGATAATAAATAACAAATTGGTTGAGAGTGGCAACTCGGTAAGCGGGTACTTTCATTTTCGTTTTTAGATTTAAAAAGTACTGGTTCGACGAGTTACAGCTTGCATCTTACCCTCCGTTGACGATACCTGAGGTTCTCGTTTAACTTTTTTATTTATTAAAACGGTTTTATAAGGCTGCTCCACTAGCCTCATCTTTCCGGATACGAAATTTCGTTCCAGGATTTTAATGGACTTAATAAAATTATACTGTTTGATTGAATTTATTCATTCTATGCAGACTCAGAATATTTTATTCTTTTTTCCAAAAATGTATAGTTTTTTAAAATGCAATTTCCCCAGTGTATAATAGCTAAAGTCTACATAAGAGTATACAAAAATGAGTCGGTTTGTATTGAAGTAGACGATATTATGGGCATTACATTACGACAGGGACATGTAGAAGTTGAAATGCATGAAAGAAGAGAACTGGATAAATTTTTGTTTTTTAGGGAATTCAAAATAGAAGATGAGGACACCACATTAGCAACCACTCCTTGAGAAACATTGTTTTTCTTCTTTGAGGTTGTTAAGACTATTTCTGCTTAAACAGAAAAATTTAAACAGACTTAAAGTCAGTCAAAAACTTAAAAACCCATGAAGGGAAACAAAATGAAGCAGTTAATTTGAGACGACCATTTTCTTAATTAAAAATTCGTTTTAAAGCAATTGACTGGCCATTAAGGGGAAAATAGTTTACCTCTCACCTTTCCTCTTCTGCTGGAAGCTTGATGGACAGGTCAGAAAGGGTCAAAGGACAACGCCCCAGCTTTGGTGTTGAAATGAAAGAGTAAGACCTTGGGATTTGGTTAGTTTTCTGCTACCAACAGCCAATCGCCACTTTTTGTTAATTCTGATTGAACTATTCATAAAACTATATAAAAATTTTTGAACTATCTAATTGACGGATACAAACAAGGATCTATTAGCACCGCGTTCCACTACTTTCAGTTCTAAATCAGGTTGTTACTCGCTCCTGGGCGACGATACCTGGTTACCCTAATCCGTCATTTTCATCCGTGATATTTATTTATTAATTTTTAATTACTGATAATTAAAGGTTGTTGTTGTGGCCACATCAATTACTACGATTACCTTCAATCGGGTAATTGCCGGTCTAACATAGAGAACGGTAATTTGAACGGGAGTTCACATCAGGGTGGTACAATTAATGACCAATGTTTAATAATAGTCATAAGCGGTAGTAAATAATGTAGCAAATAATGAGAGTGAGTACTTAATTACTAATAATCAGATAAAAATATCGTTACTCCAGAAAACCGTTATTTGTTCACGTTAAAGGTTGCCCCCGTTTAGCCCAGGACATAATCCGCCGTGATGGGTGTGAGGATCTACGAGTTCTATTAGCACTGCTGAAATCGAGAGCACTTGTTTTGTTATAAAAAGAATATCAACTAAACTGAGAATACATCGATAAAAGCGTTACGGAAACCAAGGCCAAACAGGCAATTCAGTTGACAAGAGAATGTAACAAGAAAGGACAGTGGTCGAAGGTAATCACATACGAGGGTAGTACCTCTCATAAAGTGTACCTGAGAAGAAAAACCTGAAACAGGTTCCAGGCAATTTGGTTCTGCTGAATTTTCAGATCACTCCAGGAGACATCCGATTGTTTTGGACAATAAAAAACATTCAGGTATTCGAAAGCAAGGGAAATTCCTTATAACGTCCCTGACAAATCTCGCACGGGTCTAATTTACCTCTCGGTAGGTACGCGCGCGGACAATGAAACTGAACGTGGGGTGGTTGGTTGGGTAAAAGAGTTGCAGTGAAGCGATGCTAATTGCCCATAGGGGCCCTCTTTCTGTGTAATCGGCCGCTTTGGTCGATTCTTCTTTTTCAGAAGCCAACAATGGTAAAAGAGAAAGAGAGGAGAGGGAGATATGAAAACTATATTGTCGTAAACTATTGTTTAACCCCCCTTCCCCGCTACAAAACAACCAACTATCTCAGAATATTTTACAAAAAGTGGAAAGGAATTTCACGACAGAAGCATCACCTGACACGACAAGCGAAGTGAGACAAAAAGTTCGTAAACCGACAATCCGGTTATAACGATTGCGGGTATATCGATGCGGGTGACCTTTGATTCTTTTTGACATGGCGATACCCTAGGAGAAAGTTGGTGGTGATAATACTTTCACAGTTATTTGATTTTTTAGTGGTTTTGGTTAAGTGCAAGAGTCGCAGGTACCAGGGGGTTAAACGTAACAGTAAATCATTTTGATGTAAAAGTTTGTAAAATTGCAACCTTTCTATTCAAAAAAACTTACCCGAGTATGTCACCATAAAATTTGTTACCATTGGTAAAAGTAACATCGACAAAAGATGGTTCTTCTTAAGGAAACAGTACCCTTCTGCACTACTCATGTCCTGTTAGGGTCGCTTGTAAGCAAGCACCTCTGTAGATAATCACTCAAGAAAATGTCAGAAAAACCTGTGTACCTCAAATATTTTCGTGTACCTGCCTGTCTTGTCATGCAGATGTCTACGCAGGCAAGTGTATCTCTCCATCATTCTGGTATGACCATTTACGGGTACGTGACAGGATGTTAGAAAATTTAAGTCAGTCTTTTGGTCTCAATTTCATAGGAAACACCACCTTGGTAAGTCTTAGAGATAAACAAGTTGCAAATATTCTACGTAGGTGTATGATATTATTACGGTAGGCAGATGTCGAACATCAAACGAATGACATCACATCGGACATCCGTCCATTATGACAAGCGATACGTTGTAGTGGTATCTATCACCACGGTACTTGTTGTACACAAAAAACCTGATAATTTTGGTATCACGTTCGGGTATCAGGTAGCATGTCAGCAATTACACATGTCCGCCATTCTGGTGTAGCATGTGGTTTGAAACCAAATGAAATATCCCGCAGTGTCGCTAATAAACTCGGTCATATGTGCCTGATTTATTGTTTTGTTGGACTTTCAAAGGAGTATGCATTTTTGGTATATCGAGTCTCTTTGGTTAAGATTGACGATGTCATGCGTAAAAGTCGTGAGAAATAATGTCAAGGGAAGTGTATAATATCTGAGCATATAAAATATTTTTGGAGAGTTCAACTTAAAGCAACAAGGCACGTGAGTATTAAAATATCAATATGTATGTGCACATATACATTCATTAGTACAAAAATTTAAGTATAATGATTACAATTATTACCGGTATAAAATTTTATACCTGTTTTCTGGTCACATCTGGACACTTAACCTCAAGTAATTGCCTAAAAAGTTGTAATATAGGTAATAAAACTTGTCATGTACACTTAAATCTGAATATGGGAAAAGTATGTAACATCGAATGTAAAATTTTGTATATTAATTTCTGGATAAACAATCGTTTGACGTGGAATCCTACTACGTACAGTAAGTTGTCAAATATCACTGTTTCTGTATAATGTTTATGTATAGAATGTAGATGTACGGATACTTTTATAAGACATCCATAAAAATTATGAATAAATTATATAGACTTCTAAAAAAATATTTCTACTTAAGCGGTGTAAAAATCTTGAGTGTTATTGTGAAGAGTTATTTATTTGAAATGGTTTACTTATTATTGGTCACCTGACACACTAAAGTCCGGTATTTGTACAGGTTGTTGATGGTAGAAGACGTACAAACCTGTATTTGTTTCTGTCTTTCATCTGTTGTCCATCTTTTGTACGACCTTTCTGTGTTTTACAGTCTCCACTTATTTACCCACTTTATCTAGGTGAATTCTTATTTCAGTGTGTGTTTTATTGTTTTTTTATTATAATAATAATCCTCGTACCCTTCTGATTTGGTTCTTGGAATATTTTTTGTTCTAGTAAGTGAGGAATAATAAATATATAAGATATGCATAAAATAAGTTATACGTAATTATATGTTTTAATGTTTGTTTTTGATTCATAAAACCATTTTGTTACTTTTTAATGAATTACCGAAAACGAGGAAAATAAGTACAAAGTTCTGAAGATGATGGTGAGAACGAAAGAAGAACTTCTTTCTCGGTTTTCATTAAAACCTACCTACCTGAAAACCAAGAAGAAATTAAACAAATCTGCGGAGAAAGGGCCCGAGGTCGATTTGATAAGTAAATGGAAGGTCGAACCACAGGTAGCAGTAACAACAAGAAACAATAATGGACCATAGAGAAGAATGGGAAGCGCGAGCGAGTTAACTAAACTAGTTAAACTTCCTCGAGTCCTGGTCGGTACCTGGAGGATTTGTTTTTTGAACTCGAACAAGTTACGATCGGTTCATCACGCACGCGTGCGAAAAAAAGACATACCTTTGGAGTCACTCCTATTTTTATGTAATTCTAATGGCGTTTCTGATGAACTTGTGTGATGCCATAAAACAACGAACGAACCTAATTGTACCTGAATTACATCAAGTCAAACATCAACTCCTCATGAAGTTTGTCTGAATGGCACTGATTGGATTTGGTTTGTTTGACTGACTGACCGTTCGACCACTAAAACAGCTAAAAAGCAATCACAAGAGGATTTTCAGATCAGTTGGATTTTCTGCAAAGAGTTTGCTTCAAAGAAACGACAAAAAGAGCATGATGAGGCCCTTGAAATCCAAAAAAAAACTTGTCCAACTTAAAAAGTTCCAAATGGAAAGAAAGTATTGTACCAATTCAGGCCTCAGGTATCATTATTCCTCACACATTAAGAAATTATGGGGTACGCCCTAAGTAGTCCAGAAAGAAAGATAGGAAATGTCTCTTTAATCGAATTCTGGTCTACCTTGAAGTGTTTTCAACCTTCAGTAGAAAAAATCTGTGTAAACCTGAATTTAAGTGTAATGCAGACAAGCTAACTCTGAGAATGCAAGAGAAAATGAAATAATCGAATGATTCAGATTGAAACCCTACGAAACACACAAAGTAATTTCTCTACACAATAATAGGATTTTGGTTTTGCCGAAACATCGAAAGAAACGACTGATCAATGGTTTAAATTTGAATAACAAAAATTTTTATAACTCCTAGTTCATATGTGTGAAGTTTAATTTAATTTCAAACATTTAATTGACTGATTAAAAGAAGAATATTCGAGAAAAAGCAGCAAAAAACAATGGTATTCCGGTGAGGCTGTTCAAGAGGATGTTGACTACTCAAAAATAAGATGGGTTGTAGGAAATCAACTAAAAACAGGGGTAGTAAGATAAAGGATAAAAGAAAATCCTCAGGGATTTTTTATTCATCAAGAAGAGCATGTCGTGTCTGCTGTTGTCCTTCATTTCTTTATGTAGTCTATAAAATATAATCGTACTCGTTTTCTTCAATTCTTACCTAGTCTTACATGGTAGTGAGACCTTCACCTTCTCTCTTACCTTGTAACGGTGTTCCCGCATTAAGTTTTATGAAGAGAACAGAAGCAACATGTCTGACACCATTCCCTGTAAGAGAAGATCGTACTTAATTAACGAAGATCTCGATTAATATTCGTATCCATTGGAGTCAGCAGTTATTGAGCGCATCGTCATGTTCACTTCGAGTAGTAAAATATTCTTCTTAATATAAATTGTTCTCGTGCATTAGCTGTGATTACATGACGTTATTTAATGTATAAATCGTCTTAAAACTCGGCAAATGAGAATTCCAGAGAAAGAGAGAAATGTAAAAAGAGGCTTTTTATTACCATATTAAATAAATTGCCCTGTAACTTGTTGACATTTTTACATTAATGCTCTTACTTATTCCTCGGTTGTTTACTTTTTTTGCAAATTTCTCTCATCCTTTGAAAATTTCCAAATAATTGGAGTTATATTTGCTCTAATTTTCCAAAGTGGAAACCAGACAATCTCAGGCACATCTGCATCGATGTGCAGTTGAAGACTGAAGAAAACAAAAACTGCAATCTCACCGAGGTTACAAAAATTAAGAAAAGAATTGAAATGGTTTTTCATTGTCATGCGCACCATGGTCATTGCGAGGCCCCGAAAGTTGGGCCCAAAAGGTCGGTTTGACAGGACAAGCGTAAATATCGAAAATAATATTCGATTTCTATGGTCGGGAGTCTTTTGCAAAATGAATTTAATTAACTCCCTGTGGAGCTGGGAAGATTGTGAAATGGACCCGGCAATGACCCATGGGTACTTGGAGCATTTGTGGGCTTCACATGGCTCATGTGGACAACTTTTGACCGGAAACCAGTTTCTTTTATGTAAATTGAAAGGTTGACAAATATATCTAGTAGTATTCTGTTCAGTCATTATTTTTTATATTAATCTATTATTTGGTTCAATAGGTAGGAGTTATTTTCTCCCCAAAGATACAAGAACAAATAAAAGAATCATAAAGGTATTTTTCTGTTGCTGTTACTTCTTAAGTCAATGTAAGAGTTGGTGAGAAAAATGTTGGGCACATCTAAGGCCAAGGAAGTTGTACTGAAAAAGCAGAATCTACAACCGAAATAAACCATTCCAGATTTTTAATATTTAAATAATCTCACCAGTTTTCCAGTCATCATCTACCTCCGAAAACATTCTTATCCTCGCTCAAGGGGTGCCATATGAACAAGATATCGTGGCGACGCCCCAGCATACTTCGTAACTAATTTAAACTAAAAAATAAATTTCAACGCCACGAGACTGTTAGACAGAGTCACATGAAAGAGTAAAACTAAAAAATTATGCCATCTGACCCATGGGAACATCATAACCGTCACCGGTGTGAGATGACGTGAAATTGGGCCTTTTGACAAAGCCGCGAGGCGAACCAGCTGGGTGAAACCCTCGGCATCCGATGAAATCAATCAACAACAAAAAAAACCCTTTTTGTGTGCTTCCACCCTTCATTCGACCGGGTAGTTTAGTTGATAATATCGAAAAATCTAAATTAACCCCGTAATTATGATAATTCAGTTGTAACACAGATTTTAGAAGCATTTAGGGGCACTTAGGAGGCCTAGGGAGGTCGCACTCACTCAAAACCTTTCACAAACGCTACTTCTGTATTCCTCTAATTGTCAATTGATTTACGACGGAATCTTTCACTGGGTACTCAGATAGGAAAACATACTAACCAACGACAGACAGAGATAATTGTTGAAGGACAGACGGAGCCAGTCCCAACCGTAAATTTTGGTGTGTGCGACTACCAAAATTCCGATCGAAACAAACATGATCTACGATTTTTTCAGGGGTTCAATGTAATGAAAACATATACGATGTACCTTAGGCTAATATTTTGTCTCTTTTAATATTCTGTTGTGGTTTGCCGTACGTAAAGAGAGGTGTTACTCCTTAAGAACAGGGATAGAACTACCTGTTGGTAGTGACAAAAAACTGGAAAAGAAATTAAGATTCGATGGAAGTGTATCATGAGAAAATAAATTTTTTGGCTGTTTGACCAGACCCTTGTGTTGTTGTTAGAGCAACAGGAGATATCGAAGATTGTGCTGATTTATTACAGTGACGCTCCGACAACCTTCCAAAACGAAGGCAAAAATAAGACGTTTACAAAATTCAAATTTAGTAGTACTTTTGACGGCTGAATGCCAGCTGCGAATCCGATTAAATTTCCCAAAATTCTTATTATTTTATGGTTAATAAGCCGTACTCGCGTACTCACAGGAGGTAAAAAGCGATAGGACATGAAATTTTGTATACTCGTGAGTCACGAATCGTTTAGAAAAATCGCAAATCAGTGATGAAATCAAATTTTAAAGAATCCAAGTAGAGGAGAGTCATAGAAGAAGAGCAAAAAATCAGTATCAGAGTCAAAGATCGCCCTGACTAGAGAGAAGTAAAGCAAACGTGATCTATTAATGCTTCATGAGATCATGTTGTAAATAAACGGCGATAAACAACAGATGATGAGAACATTTATGAGATGCTCATATTGAAAAAATTGCACTTAGAAAATTTATATAAATAAGTAGAAGAATGAATAAAAAAGAAACTATTTGGAATAGTTTCAAGTTTTACCACAACTTGGTAGAATTCTGCAGCGGAAAGTTCTGATGGAACACCAGCACTTTCTTTTTAGGAAAGGAACAACAAAATTTCCTAGTTTCGTATCGTATTTACAAATAAAGCGAACCCTCCAGGTACTGTTCGAACTAACATTTTCAATTAACTAAAAATTTTTAGAAGGATTTTTGGGTGATTTTATTGGGATCATTTTGAAAAAGGATCTAAAGAAAGATTAAAACCTTTAGCGGTGCCTTGTTGAAATCACACGAACACCTTTCTTGCTGTTTAATTCGTATAAAATAGAAAAATAAATAAACCTAGAAACGTCCCTGTGTTTTAAAAAAAATTTAAAAACAAAGCCATGTTTTTGTTAGGTTTGTTATTTATCTAAGCCTTATTTAAAACTAGTGTGGATGTTGGTATCCCATTCAACAAATTAGGAGATGGCCCAGGTGAAATTCTATTTATGACATTGCTATTCTACGTAGCCAAGTGTTTTATTTTGAACTTTTAAGAAAAAAAAACAGTGAATACCTGGGAAATGTCAATAATTGAAACAGAATGAAAATAGAAAAAATTGGTAAAGAAGATAACATTCAAATCTCAACTACTAAACAAATAAGGGCCTAATTTTACTGTTATTGTTATTATTATTACCTGCATTATTATTTATTAAAATTATTCAAATGGTGAGAATAACATTCAGTCAGTTTTTTGATATTCTTGACATTCCGTGCGTTAACAAAATAGTTTCCGCTCTCGATTGTGATAAGTAACATTGCCCAATCACTTTTGTAGAGGAGTACCCAAAGTACCCAAACAATTCAACAAAAGGCAGTGAAAAGAGTGCTTGCTTTTCTGGAGGGTCACAGAAAACCACACAAACTGACCAAAAATGGCAATTGAATCAGTAAATGAAGAAGAGAGCGAATTTTGTTTGGTTGAACAAAAGTTGTGAAAACATTGTGATGGAGGGATGAAGACGCAGTGAGACGCAGTGAAACCATCACTCAGGTACCAGCTACGTGATGCAAAACGAAAATGGAAATAATAACAATAATGAACTGAGATAAAGTTAATTAGCGGTGAAGCAAATGACAATACCAAGATGGAAGCAGAAAGACAAATCGAGGCTGAAGGCCCTCAGGTCGATCACTGCCACCCTCTTTCGTTTTCGGACTGAGGAGGCATTCGGAGAAGACCCAAAAAGGAAGGTAGGCAATTAAATAATGGCAGTCACGATGGGATGAGTTGATTGCGTTCTGTCGAAAGGACCATAAATAACGCGTTCGGGTACCTGGTCAGGTAGGACCGGAATACCGTCTTTTAACAGTGTCCGCTCGGCTTTGTTCCGCTTTTGGTTTATTGCTCGGCTCTGTCCACACCCGGACTGCCATCTCATTCATCTGGAAACCGCCGGTAATTACTATCCACATTCCACCTGGGCAAACAGGTACGTCTCAACATGCTGTCATCCTACGTATCGTATACATGGCAAGTGAATCTTAAAGAGCTTTGTGAAATGAGATCCAAAAGTGATTGTCTCGTGCATACTTTGAGGTGTTATATAGTTGACATTGGTTTAACGGTGGGTACCCAAATTGCACCGTACAATTTTGAGGTGTATTGTACTCTGTAATATAATTTTTCTATTTTACTTATTTGTTTGAATGTTGATTAAATGTTAATTTAATTCAATTGAATTCAACATCTCTGTGAACCATTGTTTTCTTCTCTTTATGTTCTCCTATATTTCGTCTTTGGGTTGTAACTCAGTATCCACCGTTTCAAAAATTTCCAGGCTCTGCACAAAGAGATACAAATAGATATATCCTGGTATTCATGAACCTCAAATTCAAACAGGTGAATCACCTCCAGAGGGTTGTTAAATGAAACATCTATTTTCGTAGATCTTATGTATTCCGACAAATATTTTTCCTGTCCGCAAAGATGACGGCTTTCCAAATAGACAAACGAAGGCACCAGCAAACAAACAAACAAACAGTGAATGGACTGCGGCTGGTGTTTGCCTTTGGGTGGCCCATTGTCCTCACATCTTTTCCTCTCGTCCTACACATGTCCTGGGTGTCACTCAGGATTGACTCGTTGATCACTCAGAATGATCAAAACATCTTCCAAATTCAATTGTTCTCGTGACGGTGGGAGCACGCAACAGGCAGCACTTCGGGCATTTAAGGACAAGGCGGCTGTGATGCTGAGGGCGAATTGAAGGGAAAATTTTTGAACAGGAGCAACGGGTTTAGAACCTATGCGAACTCGGGGGACATCAAGGTACACTTCATCTTCGCACACCTAGACAAGTTTATGAAAGAACGTGGTAAACAGATGAAAAATTTCCCTGCTTCAAGTCAATGCAATCAACGAGAATAAGTTGGTGTAGTACATTACATGGAGACCGAACAGATAGACGAAAAATTAGTAGAAAAGAAGGAAGGCAAACTAATGTTTTGATACTAAATATGAATTAATAATGAAAGAGAACAGACACAAAGTATCGAAACGAAACAAGAGGAAAATCGACAAAACTGCAAGAGACCCATCAAAAATACTTGTGTCAACCAAAACGGAAAAAAATTAATTTAAATTTTATTACCGCGACCGCGTGCGAACAGAAATCACTAAAATCAACCTGAGTAATTCGGGTAATAAAATAACGGTTATGAAGCTCATAATAGTAATTATTATGTACAATAAAATAAATGTACAGACATATAAAACTAACTGAGTCACTCTACAGGTAGATGGAATGAGTACTGGTAACTCGCTTTCCTACGAAACCAACAGTTTACAATTTAATTCAGCGACTTTGTTAGTTTTCCTTGGAATTGAATTGAAGGTGAAGAAAAAGTAATACAAAAATGAGAGCTATAGAAGAAACGGGGTTGAGGGAACAAAACGACAATAAAATCATATCAAAGGAGAGTAGGTAAACCGAAAAAAGCAATGGTGCAAAACAAATGAGAGGAAAAAAGCAGAAGAGAAAGAGAAAGAAATGAAAGATTTTAATAAAAAGATGGAGTGATGTCAGAGGCACTTTTTCTATTTCAGGAACAAGAAAACATCATGGATTGTACACTGTGGTTGGTGCTACTCCTTTTCCCTGGGATTATGTCGTTACTTCCGACTGATTTCAAGCGACGTGGAAACTTCATGTAAGTAAATGTTTTTCTTTGGATTGTTTGCTACCCAAGGAGGCATTGCAGTTGCATTGACCTTGAATCCTCCTACGTGATACCAATGTGGTGGACCTACAAGTCAAGAGAGAAAGTAGCGACCCGGCTTATGTAAATACACTTGATGGGAAGGAGACTGCAAGTACCAGTGGGGTACTTGCAGGGTAGTTGGACTGTTGGTTGAGTCTCTATCAATGTCACCTTTCTGAAAGTTAGTTTCTGATACATTTATACTAAGTGATGAGTCCCTATTGGGTATTTGAATTATTAAATATTCGCATTCTGTAAGCATCTCATTATGTGTACCACTTCAGATCTTGACAAACGAATGACACAAGAGTGATTATCTCACAACAAAAATTTAAATCCGAAGATCAAATGTTCACAGTCAAAATGGCGGCAATGATTAAATAGAAACAACTGCTGTGTAACCGGTAATTAGAAAACGAGTACCTCTGTTGTTCTCTATGCTCGACGAGTATCTGATTAACTCACGCGCGTTTGATACCTTCATTTGGCTTAATCAAAGGCACGACTTGAGACAATTGGAGGTGCAGCCGTGGAGGCAGAAAGGTAAAGATAGAGTTAATGACACGATGATGAGGCGAGTGGGTGACTAAGTGTTTAACTCACTATTTTGACATCGAGTGGATAAGTTCAGGTACCTTGCGCTGCTTCGCCTAACTGCCATGAACCTGACAATATGATCTATCGTTTCAGTTTGTTCTATCATCTATTTGTTAGGAGCATAATTTTTTGTACTTTTATAGCTAATCTATTGCTTCATTCCACGCGTTTTATATTTCTATAAATATCTTCTTATTGTGTACTTACTTTATTCTTTATTTGTTTCATCAAATCTCATTTGCACCGTAGGTTTCTTTTGTTGCATAACTTTCCACTACAGAACAAATTGAAATGTGTGGTACTCAAGAGTGAAAACATTATTTCATTTTGTGGTTTCCCAGGTTATATTTTTCTGTTTCCCAGAACTTTTCTGTACTTTCTCTTTCTTCGGAACACAGGGAGAATGTTCAAATCATTCTTTCTAAACTTTCACAAATATTTTGTCCCTTGTAAAGAGTCATATTTCTGGTTTTTACCAGGCAGGGAGACACACACAGAAGCACCCGCTTTTTCGCCTAATCACCGTTTCCACACACACCCGGCATTAATAAAAATTAATTATCATGACCCCGAGTCTGACTTAAATGAACATTCAACATTTCTCTAAGTAACATATATTTTCACTGCACGGACGTACAGACAGACACTGATTGTTTGAGGACAAAACCGGAAGGTAATTAAAAGAGTTTTATTTGCGATCGTAAAAGTTTTAATTGATTTTTTTTCTTTGCTATGAATGGGTTAGCATGAAAAGCTCACGGGACCGTACCTGAGAAACTTGGTTTTTTTTGCTGCCGCATATCCAAATTTGGATATCTGGCATTTGGCAATCGTTGAACACATGGAGGTAAACTATAAATACTGAAGAAGTCCCCTGTGGTTTTGGAATCTGAAGGTGTATTTTGTATATTTTTGTGTGTTAATGGTTAGAGTCCCAAGCCAGTCATTGAAGCCAACCTAATTAATTCAGATGAATCATACATACATAGAAGATAAAAGCGACAAAGTAATGTTTCTGGGGTTCTAGAATATCTTAACCAAGGGAATAAGAAAGATTAAAAAATAATAAAAAAACTTGCAAGGACACATAAAGTAAGAAAGATAGAAAAAAACAATAACAAGTTAACAGAGAAAAAATAAGAACATTATTAACTTCGGAAACGTTAAATAATTGTAGTCCTGTTAGTGGGACTTATTCTGCCACAAAATATATGGGCACCAGGGGGGTGTTCTCAATTTATACTAACTGTTATTACATATATATTTTTTAAAAAAGTTGTTATTTTTAATTATTATTATTACTACAATGTGTATTTACGTGGTGCATATACTATATATATTTATTAGGTTACGCATTAAAACACTCAAGTAGACACGCAAGAAGTGCATCGAAAATACTTTCGATCGAAACAAAATGAAATAACTCAATAAGTTGAAGGAAAAAGAATAAAATAGAAATATGTAGAATTAAATCGAAGTAAAAGTCACAAACATTCGGAAAAAAATTTAGGAACAAAAAAGTAGAGAAAAAGGGAGAATATGAAAAATGGACAGGTGGAAACTTCTTCTGTGGGGAACCAAGTGGCTGACATGATTTTGTCTGGTCAAATGCACTGGGTTATACTGAAAAGTTTCTATGTGAAATTTAGTTTCTCTGTGAGAAATAACTACAAGTGACCTCTCTGGACAGGGAAAGAGCGAAGGTGGTGGGCAAAACACTTCTGGGCCACTTTCTGGCCTCTCCAACGAGGTTTGCGCCTGAAGGGACTTGCCTGGCTAATGAGTGATTGCACTTTACGATGTTATTGTGCTGTCAAGATGTATGCGTGTGCGTGTGCGTACGTGTGTCTCTGCGTTGTGGAGTTCTAATGGAGTGTGGCTGGATTGTAAATCAGCGATTAGATACGGCTGCCTTAGACCGAGAGCCTCTTTCTCGTTCCTCTCGAAGGGTCAGCTCTTCTATGGAAATTCAAAATGTCCTCTCAAGTTTCAGAGTGAATCTACCCTGCAAGTAGCAACCCTAAGGGAACATCAGGGTGCGACGGTTTCTAATAAGACTCTGCGTTTGACGGCTTATGTCTAGAGGAGAATACAACTACTTTTACAATTTGTTGAGTCGGCCGAATCGCTCAATAGAATGAAAATCTTTCTGTAATGCACACATTTGAAGTAGAAATCGACTTAGAATTAAGTATTAAAACAAGAACTAATTTAAATTCGGTAGGAAGGAAGACCCAACAGCTATTTGCGTATGAATAAATAAAAAAAAATAGATACCTCAGTGCTACCGCCCGACCTTTCGCTTGTGTTTCGCCTACCTGGTTTCAACCTGTTCTTATCCAAATTTGTCTCGACAATACAAGTTCAGTTCTCAAAGAACTCTATTCTTTATCCTTTGCAATACAAAAAAAGTAATTGAAGTCAGGTTCACGACTGATTTTTAAACTGAAACTAAGAGAAGGGAGAATAAAAGATGGAAGTAAAATGCAAAATAAGAATACACTCGTATCTATTTATAAATCATTCATTCATTTACACACATATATATGAATAACGTTAGCAATTAAATCAAGATCGGAAGCTAATTAGATAATAAAACAAAGATGAACATTGCTGAATAACATAAGAATTGAGTTTCTCCAACCGCATATGTAATTTGTCGACTTAATCACGAATACTCAAGAATAAGAGCTCAAAATTACTATAAGTTATAGTACAATGGTTTGAGTTTTCAATCTAACTCTCAGGAAAACTACATTGAAACCTGATAGTTTTAAAGGGAGATATGAGGGGAAGGCGAACCTGACTTTTGGAAAATGTAAATAAAAGTTTTGTTCAACAAAATGAGAGAGTTATTCAGGTAAGAACTAGGGGATGGCGATACTCGACAGGGAGAAGCACAGGAAGCGGAAAAGGAAACGGAAGCGGAGGCAATTTATAGGGAGCAAGGGAAAAAGGATCGGGTTCGTGAAAGAAAAAATAGAAAGGAGCACCAGAGGGATAAAAAAGATGGGTGAGGAAACGGAATGAGAGAGGAACAGAAGGAAATGTAGAACCGTAATGATTTGGTAAGTAAACTAAAGGAAAGGCAACAAAGGAAATGGCAACAAAGGAATCGAATAGCTGGAAATTGGCAAATAAAAAAGGAAAAGACTCGTGTTAATAATTAATAAAATGAGGAGACTAAGAAAACAAAGGCTCGTAACCGGAAGGAAATTAAAGTTTATTCAAAGGAAGAAAAGAAGGTACATTTAATGCCAGGGGCAATTGGAAAAAGGAGGAAGGGGCGACGGTAGAATTTCTTCCAGAGAGAGTGCGGCTTTAGGGAGTTCACGAGACCGTGGAAAAAGAAGAAATTTTCCACGGTCAAGGAAAACAATTCTTTAAATGTCTCATTTAGAGGTGAAATACTCGGAGAACCCGTTGAATGGCACAGGTGTGAACTTGTGACGGGGGAAAATAAACAATGGTACACAGGTGTGGGTCAGCGAACTTGAAATTGAAAAATAAATATGAAATGACAAATGGTTCAAAAAATAACTAGAAATTGTCATTGGGGGAACAAAGGAAGCACAATTTTATGATGTCTATTTTGGACCCATAAAACCTTATCAGCAGTACAAGTGCAAATGTTAAATTCAGTGAAAGAATAGGAAAGAAGAAACAATCGGAATCAGAACACTAAAAATACCACATAATTAAAGCAAGAAATTTCATTGTAAACATATCAATATTCAAATGTATATATATATATATATATATATATATATATAATCCCATGGATCGTCAACAAGTAGACGTATCATAGGAGGTTTAGTTGTGAGAGTTCCAAAATGGCAAAAGTGTCGCATCAGGTGACAATGTCCCATACTTCCTATCGGGGTACATTCAATTTTATATCAGTAATGATAGAATTACTGTATTATATGTATGTAGAGAGGAAGTCTTATCTATTAGAAAGTTGGTGCCGTATGGTACCATCTACCAAGTCCAGAGCTTCCAGATATGTCTTCCTTGTATCAACGTAGGGCAAACATAAGTCCTAGTCTCTGAAAGAAATATTCAATTCAAGTAAGTGCTGCGAATGAAATTATTTATTTAAATAACACTGCCGCTCGTGTACCTGTACCTGTACCGATTAGAGCATACGAAAGCACCGGCAATGTATAATGTGTGCGGAGTCGATTTATCAGAGTCCTGCCCACTCTGTCTTAACAGACAGTCGGATCTCTCTCTCTCCCATACCTGACTCTTCCTCCACTTTCCGTTAATGAATTATTAAATCCGAACGCACCTTCTTGGAGATGGCGAACCTGTGTACACAAGGTAGGCATGTTGCGGCTCCAGCGAGTTAGTAACAGTTCAATTATTCATGACCAAGAGCGTTCAAACACACTCGCACGCACATCATTCTGTCTTTTATGGTGACGGTTACGTCTGTGATGCTTCTGTCACGTTGAGTTACCTGCCCGAATTAGTTAAAACAAGATGGATATACTATTGACTTATTACAAATGGAAATAGAACATTTGGTGCCTGATGTGGGCCATGTGGTCAATTGCCTCAGGGATCCTGCGGTCAATGGACGTTAGGGAAAAAATAAATAGATTTATTGTTGATTTAAAAAAATTAGATATGAACGATTGAATAAAATGCAAAATGAGTACACAAGATTAAGAACAATGCAAAGATTCGACAGTATGTACATAGTAAACTTACAAAATTGGTATTATTTGGAGAACAAAGTAGTGCAATAGTTCTCATGACCGGAAAGCAGCAGAAATGAAAGCAGAACGAAAGCGATTGAGAAGCTCTTAAAGAGAATGACAAAGAATTGAAGAGAAACCAGGTAGTAGAAATGAAAGATGGTGCCAACAGTTCAAGGCAAAGTTCAGCTGACAAGTTCAGACGCTTCCATTCAGGGAAAATAGTCCCTCAAGCCACGGTGAAAAGGTTGGTCAGGATGATCTGGAAGCGAAGAGAGAAAGTGAAGAACCAACTTGAAAATACGAAAGCTATCCAGTACAAACAGAAATATGGAAGTGAAATGAATTTGGTGCACCATGACTCCAAGTGGCAGAAGAGAAACTTCATTCTGGAATTTTCTATATTAAGTCATTCGAATGGATTATTTATTTACGATTAGCTCTATCTTCCTCTATCTTTCTCCATTACTATTTCATTGGAATTGTTAATTTACGACTAGGACTTCATTTTTCTATGTCTAATAAAAACAAAAAATTAATTTCGATCAGAGGGCCGGGGGGCGTCCTCTTCTCTGCTGTCTGCCTCCAATGGAAACCATGAAAATCTTTTAGGCCGAATTGTTAAACGACGTCGTAAACGTCCGACAAGGTACGTATGCTTGTGTATGCGTGCGTGCGTGCGTGCGTGCGTTAAGCCAGTTCTATTACGACTTGTTTAATGTTGTCTTTCTTTGGTATTGATATCAGATTCGGAGACAGGTACGGGCCAAGGCACGGGGCTCAGATGTGTCAAAAGACCCGTGTCTGAACAAGATGGCTCGCCATTAAACTTTAAACACCTTGTTTGTTTTGTTTCGTTGCAAATTTGGACCCTAAACTCTTGTTAAATCTTGTTTCCGGTTTCTGTACGTTTGGTTTCTTGGTTTTCTGATGTTGTCATTCTGTCTCTGTTAGGTTACTGTTTCTTTTTCATCACAAAAGTGATATTTTAGATTTTATATTGATTTACCAGAGGAATCTTTTGATCTACAGTCTGTTCGATCTTCCCACGGGTTCCCTAATAGTCAGAGTGACTTTCTTCTGCAGTTTCTTTTCTTCTCAAAAAATCGAATCTTAATTCATACTTCACGTTGTCTTCACGTATATACTCCCTTTATATTCTTTCGGTGTGTCGTTATTTGTGCTATTGATCAGATCAAGGGACATTGAGATCCTTTGGTTCTCTTTATCAAAATGGTTCGATCTGATCCATCGAAGTTATCACAGTTGTTATCGACTGAACTTCTTTAATATATGAAAAATATGGATCCAAAGATATTTATGTGGTCAACATAAGTGACACTGGAAAGCATCGCTTTCGCAGGATCGAAATGACAGAAAGGTATAATTCGAACTGGAAGATCTTAACAAAATTGAACGGGTGACTTCCATGATGGCCGAATTTTAATGAAATTCCGGCTCTCCTCTTCTTCATCTTCATCTACCACATCTACTCGCTAGAAGTTGAAGGCCCGTAGATCAAACCACCAACCGGTTCCTTTGTCCTCTGAGGTGTGCACCTGCAAATGGACAACTTCTCGCGGGCTAATTGTCGCCAAAGGTGTGCGATTTGGTTAAAAGAGAGATAGATGCCTTCTACTTCTGCAGGAAGAAGAAGTTTCTATTGATGGCACCTTAGGGAATTTATACGTTACGGGTTACAAAGTTATGACCTGTAGACGCATGAACAGGTACATTTCAAACTGGACTTCCTGTTGATGGAGTGTACTATCTGGAAGGTACTATTACTAATGTTCCGCCACTGCTTTTTGAAATTTTAATAGAGGGAGGATACCTCAAGCCGATTTCGTACAAATTTCAGTCCTTCCACTCCAAACTCACGAAACCTGTCTTTCAAACTTGTGCTAAATTTTTTGGAAACCTGTGGTTTTGTTTGACAGTCCATCAAAAATATTTTGTACCTTGGCAATACGGTCCGTTTTCCAAAAACCTAGACAGTTTTGGAAGGATTCGAAGATGAGTAGGTGGAAGCGGCTAATGGGCCATTTCTTCACGAATCAAGTTCCAAGTGACAAGTTGTAGGGTCTCGTTCTTCGTGTTGTAACCCACGTGGAAATGGAAATCAGGTACGCAAACTCAACGGTATCCGGTATGTGGGATGATGAAGTAATTCGTGACGTACGTATGTGTGTTTGTGTGTAACGTGCATAATGGACGGCAACCCACCAGGTACGTAGGTACTTCTTTGATCTATTAAGCCCTCGTTTTAATGTACAGGAATCCGGTTCTTCGGAAACGCAAGCCCACCCAGGTTGATGAGCTACTTAACGCGAACACCTTGTAAATAATGTGCACATATGAGAGTTTACTGCTGCCATTGCTGTTGGAACCCGCCATTAAAATCATCAGTAATAGTTTACAGGAAACCATGGACATTGTTTTCTATTAAAATTCGGCCCATAATTTATAAAAACGTCTTGAAGTTTACTCTGAAGTTCAGGTAGGTGTGGCTGGTACCTGTCTTGTTACCACTTGTACGTGATCTCTGGCTATGGATGAAATTGATTTAAAAAAATTAAGTGTTAAATTAATGTTTCTCTCTATCTGCCTGAGTACCTGTAATCCTTCCATTCTCATTGGATTTTCTGTTTCTTTGTTTTTTTGCGGTGCCTGGTGGGTATCAAAGTTGTTTAGGTATTTGATGTCCTTTTTTGCCTCCAACTTTTTGTTATAAGTGGTAAATTGGATTACCGTTTCTCTCGGTCATTTAGTTTTTTTTCATATTTCTTCTATAATCTAATTCTAAATTAACTCTCACTTCTTTCATATCAATTTGGTACCTGTTTCCCTTCTTTGGTACGTAACATTCTTTATCTTTGTGTTTCATACCCGTTACACTATGCAATCTTTTTTTTGTAATTTATTTATGCTTTAACTTTCCTTTTTCCACTATCATTAAAACTAATGCTTTTATCTACTTATAATTCATCCTACTGTACCTTCTGTCATTTCTAGAGAAAAGCTAAGATATGAATTTCATCAATTCATAAAACGTTGTTATTAGTTAAGTTCTTTCTCACATTGACATTTACTTACGTTTATGTATTCACTTTATATTTAGTGTTCTAGTTTCCTCAACTTCATAGTTTTTATTATGATAAGTTTCTATACAATCTATTTATTCGGACTATATATTGAACAAATTTCGGATTTGTTTTTGGTAGAAATTTTCTTTTGGTTGTTCTTCCGAAGACTTTCTTGTCTTATTTCCTCATTTTTTGTCTGTGCTTCACATCCGGCGGAGTCTCCCTCCTTCTACGGCTCTGCTCTTCACCTTTTCTTGAGAGTGTTTCTTTCATTGTTTGCCTCAACCCACGTGTGAAGATATCCGTGACGGAAACCGAACCGCCCAAACTTGTTAAACGATCAATCACTTAAAACGATAACTCGGGATGAGAGAAAGTGAGACCAATAAAACAAAACAAAAAACAATTTGGATTGTTTTTAATTCGTTGTCTAGGAGAAACGCGCTGAAAATCCGCAAAAATCTGAGTTAAATACGTTCTGTCGACATGGAGAAAAACTCACGTAACGTAGTATTAATTATAGTATCGTTATAACCGACCGAAACGAATTATAAACGTCACTTTAAATAGCGTAAACGAGTTCGCCTGAAAGGGAGATGTAACATAAATATTCGATTAGAGTGAAAAAACCGGAAATGGATTTGTTGAAAGCGGAATTGATTTAACGCCCATCATCGTAAATAACCAACGAGAGTTATTTACGAATGTATTTAATTAAAAATAATATTTATAAAAATATTAGTATAAAGAAAAGATAAAGTCGAGACCGCGGTGAAACGGCCCAGAGCCCTTAAATTCTTTTAGAATTAATTCAAGTTACAGTTTTATTTCTAGTCGTAATTTTGTTACCATTACTTCCTACAATATTTACGTTTTGTACTCCAAGGTTTTTCTATAAATTGAATAGAATGTAGTCTGATAAGAAGGGTGTGATTTCTTATTCTTAATAAGAATAAATGATGTTATTCCTTAATGATAAATGTAGTTATTCCTTTTCTCAGGGTAGACGAATTGTTTCCCCTTCCAGTACCATTTACGACTTTTGTAGTTGGCATACAGACAACAGCCAAACTAGATGTTCTCTCTAGGTAGAAATGTTCGATTGTTAGTTTCTGAACTACTCATTTAAAAAATACTAGTGATTTTGTAAGTCTCTGTGTTTATGCTTTTTTGGTCTTGTTCATTGTTTTTCTTTGTTATTTCACATTGTTTTGAAAGGGTCAGGTATTTCTTAAATCTTTGACGATCTTATGTTTGCGTTTCTAGATGATTTTCTTGAGTTATGTTTGTTCTTCGTTTGACAGAAACTTTTTTGTTGATTTTCCTTGACCCGTTACATTCAGGTACACCATTTGAATTTAAGGTTGTGCGTTCGTCATGTCTCTTCTTTCCGATTTTGGTCAACCTCTTCGGGTTGTTAAGATTTAAAGTTTTATCACTGTCCATTTCCTCTCCTGCTGAAAGAAAGGAAAGGCGAAATAAAAATTTCCAAGTTGCGTGAACGAGGGGCTTTTCAAAATAAGTAAAAGGTTCCTTGATTACATTCCTGAGGTACAACAATAGTTAAAGCACACTAAATAATACATAAATATAGAAACTGTTTAGAATACTTGACATCCTCCTGTTAAAATACCGTGTACAAAATCTCTATCGTCCGGACAACAAGACCAGCAGTTGTTGTAGTTCACTTCAGTGGAATGAAACTTGCACGGAATGAGATAGGAACCTAAACAAATAAATAGAATTTTAAATCTTACGATATGTGCACATCTTAATCTCGTTAGGTTTTTACGAGTTCAAGATGGCAGCACTGCCTCCCTTACTACGGTCCTTACTGTGGCATTTTGTTACGTAACTTCTTTATGTTGGGTGTTGATGATGATGATGGCGGTGTTGATGGTAGTAATAAATTGAGTCCGCGGATGATATGAAAAATAAATTTTATTTTCTGGGATTGGCTCCAGTCGTTGAAACCCATCTGCAATTCGTTTATTACATCCATATTTATTTATTTATTTTTCTTTTCTCCTTTTATTTCTTTTCAATCGGGTTCTCATTCTCTCCTCTTCATTCAGCGTTTACCTCTCAGGATGTTTCATTTTCCTTGAGTACCTCACGGACATTCCTTTGATGTTATTTGGACCGCACGGTTTGCCATCTTCCTTGTCATTCAGCTTTATCAGTGCGGTACTAACTCGTCTAATCCTACATGGGATTTTCTGAAAGCCTGGGGGAGTTCACATTCTTGTAGTTTTCCTTGTGTTCTTGGTGTGCTCCCTTTTACAATATGATTTTTAATCGTTTGCATTCTTCGCCGACCAAGTACCTGCATCAGTGCATCAGTCGCATCTAGGACTAGACAGGGCTTGTATTTTTTGGGTACCACTAACATTTCTTAGTTTCAATAGTTTCCTCCTTTCTTTGCGTCTCGTCCACTCTTACAATATTGGATCACATCTCCACTACATTATTTATATCTATATACCTCCAGGTGTCAGTGTACTACCCACGAGCTGATATGAAGGTATTACCTCAACCCCCATGACTGTCACTTTCAAATTTTGTGTATTTCCAATTAAAAATATGACGTTCGGTCTCCGGTGGCTGAGGCTGAAGATTGATTTAAGATGATTCAGCCCTTGCGTTTTGCAACCCTTTCAGAAAGTAACCCTTTGTAGGCAACCCCAATTTGTAATTTTTTATTTTCTTATTGCTTCTCAAACAATAACTCTGGTTTTCCTTCCATCCGAATTGCCGCTGCCTTCTCTCATTAGGGCAATCATTAGTTTTTTGAAAAAATAACCCCTGGACATGAAATAAAAGGTTGGCCTTTTGTCAGGGTCGAAGTTTTCACTTTATCACTGGCCGAAGACTTCGCTTCTACAGTTGTTTTGACCGTTGTGTACAGGCACCACCAATTGTTACTGCGTCATCATTACAACTGACCATACCTACGGCTACAAACCACTTGGCTGTGGTTTTTAAGGTTTGGATGTTTGGGATTACTTAGGGTGAAATGATCAATAGAATTAGATTGAGGAGTCCAATTGCTTTAGGGCAGTGTTGTAGTTTGAATATTATTTCAGTAGAAAATGTCAATGGTCATTTCCGAATGACATTACAAACCACACCAATTGTGCTTCGCAACACAACAATCATTCCTCTATTATGCTTTAACTGTACAACGTAAGAGTATTAGTGTTATCCGAAAGGGTGTTCATTTGTATTCATAACGAGTCGGCAGAAGAAGAATAATAACAAAGGGATAAAAATCAGACCATCTCTAATATTAGGAAGCAACAGACAGGCATTCATCAGAGACAGGTAACGTCTGTGGTGCACCTTGTGGTGCACCTTACCGAACAGGTTGGGGATCATGTACATGTTGATTTGAAGAAGCAGAACTATTTTCCTTGAGTTTTCTTATTTTGAAAACTACAAAACCAGTACCTGTTATTAATAACAGGAACAGGTATTTGAACCTATACAAAGAAACATTGGTTGAATATTCAGAGAAGAATATTGGACTAGTGAACACAAATAATAAACAATTCCCCTTCGGGTACCCACCGAAAAGGGTCAACGAAAGATATAGGATTTCTGAAATAGAAAAGCGAGAATTTTATTTCAGATTTAATACAACGATGTAGTAAGCTGCAAAAATGACATCCTCGTTATTTGGATATTTTTTGAATGCGACCAAACCTGAAACCTAATCGAATGCAATCGATTGTATCCAATTTTCATTTATTGATTTTAATGATTCTGCTGTACAGGTACGACTATTTAAATATTTTGCCAAAGGAACAAGTTTTTGTATTGGAATCTGAATGATGCGCTCACAAGTCGACCTCTGAAGGTACGAGCTCGATTGTGATACTTCGCTGAATACTTGGACCTGTCGAAATGTTTGATTTTATTAGGCACTGAAGAAGTAGAACATCTGGTAACAGGTTAGGTGATTTTAATTCAGAGTATAAATCGATGCCTGATCGAACTCCATGAAAATCATGTTTATGTTGATTTACGTTCTCTGGGGGGGTGGAACTCGATTTTTATCTGACAAACACAAACCTATTGATGTTTTACTTAACTTGGCCCCGGATTTGAATCTTATGGTTAGCCATAACAGTTTTTTTGAGCTAAGAACAGCTTTCATGATGGCCGTTGGTGCAATTGCGAAATTTTCAAAGGTCTCATTTTTCTTTTTCTTTGAACTGCATGATTTTATAGTTTTTTCTATCTATTGACTATGTGTCCTTTTTCTATTTTTAATACATTTCGTTTGCCTTTTTATATCGTTTGATCGCTTCTCAAATTTATATTTTCCCTGGTTTTTGAGACAAAAACACATTGCTTTCCTATTTCTCATGTTTCAGATCATTTTTTCTTCTCCTTTGGTTTGAGGCCTCTGACTTTATCTTTCCTTTTCTTACCTTTTCAGTGCTCGTTAATTTCTTTCTTACCCTTGACTCTGAATGTCATGCTACATCTACTACAGTTCGAATGACCATATATAATTAATAATGTATTAAACGATTCCGAGACAAGAATCGAAGGGAGAAAGTTAAAATAGACAGAAGAATATGCAAGTAATTCAAAAATAATTACAGCGTCCAGTAAAATGTCCGGTCTTTGGCATCTTCGGATTGAAAATTGTATACAATCGGAGAGTCAGGATCAAATGAGTTACTTCCAGACGGACTCCTCAAGCATCCAAAATCGGGCAATCTCGATCGGGACCCCAGATAAAGCGGAGATTTTAGGCGGAGCCCCCCATTGTGTCTCTGGGGCTTTATCAGATGATGTTGGTCCTTTCACTTTGCGAACCTGGCTTAATTTCTAACGATACGCCTCTTCAGAAATTACTTCATTACATCTGCTGGATCCCGCATGTATCTATTATCTGAAAAACAATTTCTTCTGATTTTTTTATTAATTTAACATCGAACGTTTAGTCAGAAGGAGGGAATGTGAGAGATGATCAAGAAGAAAATAAAAATATGAAAGTCAGGAACAGAAACAGAAGAAGTGTTACTATGAATAGTACAAGATAACTAAGTGAGTGAAAATTATAAGAATCTGTGAGTTGTGCAGACAATAATGAAAAATAAACATAAAGGTTCAAACAAAAGCGGCGAGGTACGCAGGACAAACGCAACATACCGACAAAACCCGAAAATGTCACGTCGGTGAGGAAACACCCAAAACTCGAGGAAGAAACATACAAAACAGAGAAAACGCATACGCGCATACCTCTTGTTTGACAAACCCATTAGCCGAAGCCTGTTGATTGTCGGCCACTTTGAACGCATTCAGGTGCGCAGGTACTCTACAAGGTACGGGGAGAGGCAAACCGAATGTCCTTTTTGGGGAAAGGGGTTAAAAGGCCGAAAGTGAAGGCAGAGGTTGATCATCCAGAGATGCATTTTAAGGTTTCATGTCGAGCCCGAAAACTCGGAAAGTGGTTTTAGAAGAAAAATATTATTCTCCAGCCATTTTCGTTCCTCTCCTTCATCTTTCGGTTAATTATAGTGGTGCTTTGATAGCATGATATTAATTAATTAATTTCCTTCAGGTATGCGAGATTTAGATGCTTTTCAGGTACGGCCAAATGACCTTGGTATCCCAAATTTAAAAATTTTCATTTGTACTTCAAATATTGTCTGTTGCATATTGGTCTTTTTCATTTCGACTTCCGGTTTCTTTTAATCTTCCGTTATATTTACCACTGTCATGGGCAACCGGGAATTGAACTGAACTCAACTCTTAACCTCTAAGAAACTGAACTCTAACCTTAGTACCTGTATTTTTGTAAGAATATCTAAAAGGCTCCATCTTCGAATATCAATCGCCTTCATCCCGAGCATAAGGGGAAGGGTTACAAAATTTGAACTTCAAGTTAATAAAATATTTTGAAGTTTAATTTGAACCTGAGTACCTGGGTGATTTATTCTGAATACACCTGAGCTTCGAATATTACTTTGGAGGAAAACTATTACGTGTACCAGGACTGCAAAAGATATTCAAATCTTCCGTACCAACCTGAATGTACCTGGCTCACTTTTATAGGTTCAAATGACGAGTTGAAAATGGTGAACGAGAATGGGCCGTTTTCACCTCGTCGATTCTCCTTAATAATTATAATTGATATAAAACTCTTTCCGTATTAAATGGATATTATTATCTAATCGGATCTGACATGTTTGAGAACAACTTTTTATTTCGTCCACAGTGAGGTTTCAAAATATTCGACCAGGTTAACTTTTCCGTACCTTTGCCTGATCCGAAGAATTATTTTTAATAAGAGTTCCAATCCTAGATTTGTAACATGTTCTAGTAGTTGTAGAGTAGTGAGAAAGTCAAAGCTACTAAGCCGTAAGCTACTACAGCTCCATTCTACTTTATTGTTGCCTCATCGTCAACTTTGTCAAACATCTTTTTTGAGTATTCCTACCTGCATTTTTATTCTGAATTTCCTTGCATTAATTTCCAACATGTATACGACCACAAGCGATCTACCTCTAGAAAAGTTAATTTTAACTTAGTGTATATATACGTATACACGTAGGTTTTTCCATCTAAAATTCAAAATAAATGCTCGCATACCTGGATTTCTGACAGAACGTGTTGTATTTCTCTGATGTTGATGAATGACCAGGTCAGAGGACAGCCATATAGGAAGTATTTAAAGTTTTATTTTTTGTATCGTCTGAGACTTTGAATTACAAATCTCTGAAATATCTGAAAGGGAGGATATTCAGCTAAAAATATCAAATCCCATTTCATGTTACCGTGTAATATCGCCCAATTTTTTATATGTCGTCCTACATATTGATTTATTTTATTATTTATTTAATAAATTAGATATAGAATCGTTTGGCACAGGAATATTGCAAGGTGTAATGTAACCCATTTACTATTAAAGTTTGTGAGGGCGTGTTGCACACGATTAATTTATTCCTTATAGATGCATGTTCGGTATATTTACGTAATATTTACCTTAAAAAAACTTGTACTAAACATAAATTGTGAGTTGGTTTTCTATTTTTTAATTCCATAAATCTCAAGTTCGAAATTAATAGGATTCTTCTTTAAAGCACTGAACCGAAGTGTCACATTTCCAGTTCCGACACCACCCTGAACGATTTTGATGGAACCTCCAGTTTTGTTGACTCCTCTGTCTTGGGCAAGCACTTGGGTAACGTTGATTTTTAGGTTGCTTCCAGGTGGTGGAAAGGTCAGGTCCTTGGTTAATTCGTTCTTCCAAAAGGATGTCTGGAAAAACAACAACATCGCTCACACCTGATAGTAACGGAGAACTTGTTGATTGGCAGGCAGCATACCTCTTTGTAAATTTTGGTTCGCAGCAAAAGATCGTCTCCTTCCTGTCGGGCACCAAACACAAAGTCGCTCTTCGTAACATTGGTGGTATTATTGAGAATGTGGACGGCTTTCACGGGTATTGGTTCAGGGGGAAACCCCTGTTCAAGTGGCAAGGCAATCGGTCCACGTTGAACGGGCAAGGGGATAGGTCTCTTGTAAACAGGCAAGGCAACAGGTTCAATCCGAACGGGTACGGGATGAGGCACTGATTTAGGGGACAAAGTAGGTAGCCGACGGATCTGTGGTGCAAAGGTAGCAGAAACAGCCACCGTGAGAAAGAGTACGCAGAACAGGTACTTCAACATGATTGTCAATTTTTCTGAAAGTAGCAAAATGGTGACAAGTGACAACCCGAACAGGCTCGGTGGTCTTAAAAGAATTAGGCTTTTGGTCTTGGGTCTTAGAAAATTGCTTCAACTCAATCCGGGATTGTTGACATGTCACAACTTCTTTCACAACTTTGTCGTTTTTTCACAGCTACGTACGGGTACGCGAGGGTTCGCTTAATCCCCGACGTGGAATTTCAGGTGGAATTTAAGCCTCTAATTTTTCCATCAAACTTTTCTACGTAAAGCTACTTTTATGCCTCTGTAATTCATTTTAATATGGCGAATTGGAAGTCTTCTTTCTTTTACTTTTTGCTGATTACGCCTTACGTCTACTTAACATTTTTCTTCGTGTCTCGCTTCTTGTTCCCTCAGCTTCTGTTTTCTCCGGTCTCTCTTCTGTTCAAACGCTTTTCGATCAAACAACCTTCCCTTGGTTATTCATGACTGATAAAGTAATTTTACAGATTTGCTGTAATGCTTATCAGAAATTTAATTTATACGATAAGAAAGTTCACGGTTATTTGTTTGCAATTATAATATTATTTTATAAGTGATACCAAACCGTGTGAATCATAAGGACGTCAATCACACCAACAGCAATCCAGTACTCCAACACACCTCTTGACGATGGTGTCTGCTAAAAATATACAACAATCTAATACAACCCAACTAATATTAATGTAAAGTATTTTGTAAATGTGCAAAAACTTTCATATATAAGTTTATAACCAGTTTAGTTTATAACCAATGTTTTAAATAGAAATGGAAGTTCCAAATTTCTAAGAATTAGAAGACTTTGAAGTTCAAGCAGTTAGATTTTCAACCTTTCCGATTTTCCCATTCTGTCTACTTCCACGTAGATATTTCAAAATATGTATTATTAAATTGAATGCGCATAATTAGTATAAATTCCTTTAATATTGTATTGCTCATGTTTTTCACTTTCTTTCTATTCCAATAACTCTAATGATTTGCTTTCCGCCGCCTTTATCTTTCATGGAAAATCCCATTGTTCTTTTCTTAAATCGAGGAAGACAAAGTGAGCAACAGGATCGTCATTGGGCTTTTTGGCCTAATGAAGATGTCATCTTTAAAAATTTATAACTTTTCCTATGATAAATGACGACTTCTGAGACATTCTGTGTTTTATGTCCGACGTTCTTGTAGCAACAACTTCATCGTCACCTTCCTCACATCGGCTATTATCGTCCTCATTGTCACGATCGCCGTTTCTTTTTGGTATTTTCTATTGTTAAGCTTTTTTACCACCCGATGATTTCTTTTTAATATACACATTCCTAGTCGTACATACAGTTTCTGTATCCCTTCATCTCCCTTCGTCTCTTAGTAATACGAATATTCCGGATTTTAATGACTTTTTGGTGTTCGTAATCCAATCCCCGTCCTAGCTGGCCTTGGTAGCAGTGTTAAGGAATTTGCTGTCAAATTTTCCTTCTTGTTGTGCAGAGAAATTGATACTGTAATATGTCATACACTTTTCTAGGAACAAGTCCTACCTGTAGGTCTTACATTTAGTATTTTTTAGTCTCTAGGTATTTTTCTCCTGCTTTTTTCTTCCTTATTTTGAAGCTCCTTCTCCTTCTTTTTCATTCTTTTATTTGCTTTTCTTTTGTTTTTCATTTATTTTGAATATTTGTCTTTCAATATTTAATGGGTTTGTTAAAGGCTTATGATTTGTTTCCATCCGATGAATTGCTGTCTCCTGCTGTGAGCTTTTCCTCGGTTCTAAATATTACTATTGTTTATTGCAAACAGAAAGAATTACACCAATTACATTACTTAAGTTAACGTGCAAGTACGTCACTTGGAATCCGACTGAAATTTTGAGCAATTGAAACGCCTTAAAAGTAGAAATTCCAGTAAAGTCATCCAAAAAGTAAGAATGTTGCTTATCAGCTAATAAAATTGTATTTTTTTGAAATCCTTACATGACGATTATACAGAGTGGATCAAGATTAAAAAGTAGAGCAGAACGAACTTTATATTACATAATACTTTTATCTGCCAATATTCCAATTACACACGGTGTTGGTATTCTGGAGTAATTATATTTATTCATCCCAATACATCTATTTTTAACACTATTATTCAGTGAACGACAAGTTTAGAAACTAACTTCAAATTCGCACAATGCACGTGTCACTAGAAACGACCGTAAAAGAGAATTTGACAGTGTGAGAGACACAGATGCAAAGGGGCATTGCAACCCCCCGGGATGCCTGGCTGGCTGGCAAACCTGGCGACCATAATCTGACTGTGAATACGTCTCGGTCTATTGATTTATAACTCTATAGATATTTCTTTTAAAATACTTACGCGGTAAAATATGGAGGAGAAGAAACAGTGGTAATTCTTAACTATTACCTGCGACGATGCAAAACATGTTACTCCTGCTAGACGGTCGTGGTGTAATCAACTAACCCATGGGCTGACAC
Organism: Polyplax serrata; assembly: GCA_037055365.1. NCBI lineage: Eukaryota > Metazoa > Arthropoda > Insecta > Psocodea > Polyplacidae > Polyplax > Polyplax serrata. The sequence goes on from JAWJWE010000002.1 coordinate 252,808, forward strand.
CTGTCTGCCTCGTTGCAATTCACTCTGCTATCACCTGAATTGTTTTCTATGGTTTTCTCTGACAGCGAAGGTCGCAGGTACATGAGGTTTTGCTCTTGCCGTCAAATTCATTTCCTAATCAATGATCGAATTGTTTCACATTAGAATTCTTAATAAGAGCTCCCGGAAAAAAATTGCTACTGCCAGACTATAAAGAGTATGAAATAATAGTGTGATGCTGGGATTAAGTACTGAAATTTGAGTCGGTACTAAAATGTAGTACTAAACTGATAATCAACTTCATAAGACACTCTTCATTCGAAGTGTTTGGTACGATCCATGTTAACAGTGAAACGTTTTAATATTTTTACGAGGCATATTACCTTAGGAATCCTCTAAAAAGTGTATTAAAGTTTTATGGTAATCTGTACTTCTCCACATGGGAACAAAAATGGTGAAAACTACTAAGTAATTTATTGGGGTTTTAAATTAAAAGCATTGTCAATGCATTCAGTAGGAGATTGAGTAATTGGTAAATACACAGAGGCAGATGGGACATTTCAAAATGAGGCCCACAGGAAAGAGGTGAAGAATTACAATTTTTAGCTGTTTCTTGAACAGAAAAAGGATGGAATACAAAGTCCCTTTTTACAGAATTGATTAACCACGTACATACAGAATTCGCGGACGTAATAGTTTCACTGGTTTTGGGAGTCAAGTACGGAGGAATCGATAGAAAGGGCAGTCCACAAAAAAGGTCGAAAGAAGGTGAACATTTCGGCGTATTTTCTTTCAAAAAAATTAAAACTTTAGGTATTGACTATGAAAAAGGCTTTGTGTCAGTATCCTGCGGCCCTTCCAATTCTTAGATTACAATATGTCCGACTGGGAACTACAACTATTGCTTTCCTTGTACTGCCCGACCTTTCTACCTGTCCTACATGCCCCAATCGGGTATAATTTCACTGAAAATGATGAAACTATCTCTAAGAAGCTGAGAAATCCTCTCTTACGTTTCGAATGCCGGGATTCCGGGGGCTCCAAAACAACGTACGCATGAGGGGGCCCTCACCTCGTGCATCATGCCGTCGAAATGTCGTGGGCCCCTGTAGAATTCCATCCTGACCATTTAAAAAAATTATTTATTAATTTTCAAGAGCGGCAAAGCCACGCTCGGGAACCGCGAAATTCATTATCATATTATTACGTATATTGTATAATTTACGGCCGACTACGCGTAATTATATAAGGCGAGAAATTCTTTATCTGTCCTTTCTTCTAACTTGCCATCTTTCTTCTCTAAATTTGTCCTTCTTCTAGTTCTTATTTTCTTCAACCCGTCGCGGAACGACCGTAAATTAAAACGTAACTCCAAAACTCTAATAAGGTACGATGATAAGACGTTATCAGGGGTGACAGTTGTAATGCGTTTTGGAATTTCATAGTCTGCTTCCACGATTGTCTTACTTTTTAACTGGGAACACGACAGATAGGCGGCAGGCGAATTTTGCCATGACTTGACACGACAGACATAAATATCCACAGCCCATGCCTCTCATCCTCCGTCAAAATCAGGTGCACCTTTTATTTTGGTCAGCAGCATTCGATTGCAACTGATTTGTGGTACAATCAGCTTTTTTATTCCTTTTTCATGGTCATTCCACACACGCGACAGTTTGTGCCAACTCGTATGCGACCTTTCGGTCTGCCACCAAATGCTACCAATCAAAAAGTTAGTTCCGTCTTATGGGAATGTTCTTGTTGGTTCCCGTCACTTCCACAAATCAAATTTCGGAATTTCTGTCAATTTCTTATTACTTTTCATATGATACTTATTTCAGTGATACTTTTCAGTATTTTATTTCTGTGTCATTCTCTTTCATGTTCTTTTCTCTTGGTCTTTTTCTTTATATAAGAACTGGGTCGTGTGAGAGGCACTAGGAAAATTTGTGCCTACCAATTGATAACTATATACGTAGTGCTGTTCGCGATATATTTCATTATTTTGTTTTTATTGTTCTTGTGACTCACCTATCAAGGTCTCGTTTCATTGTTACCTCTCGATTTCTGAATAAATGTGTCGTGTCAAATCCAAAAATAAGTACAATGATTCTTCTTAAAGCAGATTTGGTAATATTTTTTTTTATCTTTTCATTGGCAGAAATATTATTTTTGTCTATTTTATTACAGAAATCAAAATCCAATGAAAGGCGTTGAGGTTGTACGGGCGCCCCAGGTCTCATACCTCGTCGGAACATCTCCTGTCTGCTCTCAAATTCCAGGACTGTCCTCAGGCCAAGCGAAGCTCTGTCAATTGTACCAGGATCACATGCCGACCGTCGTGAGAGGTGGCAGGGCATCCTTGGCAGAGTGTCAGTGGCAATTTCGGAACAGAAGATGGAACTGTTCGACGACCGACGGGTCCACCATTTTCGGACCAAAAATGGATTTGGGTAAGACGTTAACTAGGGGTACCCTGGCTAAGGCAGTTGTGCTTCAGGTTTTATAAATCCTCCCAACTTTTTCGTTGCTTTTCTTTTACCGTCCCTCCTTGTCTCCCTTCATAATTCAATAACCAAGACAAGGAAGGCGAAAACGCTTCGCATATAATTCATTTTTATCCCTTTAGACACTCCTTATACAAGAATAATAATAATAAATAGAAGGAATTTTTCCCTTTTCTCTCTTGGATTATTTGTGACGATGATGCATTAGTTCTAGAGACCATAAATCAGTTCCCTCGACGGCCTCTTGTTTGCGTGGATAATTGCTGATTGCAATATCTTTTCCTGCACCGTAGCCTTCTCTCTCTCTCTTTCTCTTCTGCTTCTAATTCCATGTTTACTATTCTGCTTCGCAATTTCTCTTTCTCCTGTATTGCCTTTAATTTTTTTCAGTCAGCTATTTTTCATCGCGATACAGAATTTTTTTATTAAAGAAATGGGATCTCCCCTGCCTCTTCCAGTGCTTGCCACTTGTACGAATGCAACGTCCGAGGAATAGGAATTAATGTGAAACCTTTTCTCTTTGGGAATGTTAACTTTTTACTTTCTTCCTTCTTAAATTTTTGCTCTCTTGTTCTTTTTTGGTTCGACTCTTTCCCTTCTACAGTGACAGATATCACATTTTACTTCCTGCTTTGATTAATTTTGTTTTATCACTTTATGCTCCCACACTTTATATTTCTCTTCCAGTTTTTTTTTAAAGTATTCATATCAATGAACTATTCTACGTAAAATTTTCTTTCCTTTTTGTACACTAAACTTTGCTTTTCCAATATTTTTTTTAATCTGGCCTTAAAACAACCTGTTATACCTACCAATGGGATCTAACCTTCCTAATCTCCAAGAAGGGTCTTGTTTTGTTAGAATATTCTAAGCTTTACTCAATCCAAGTGTAAGGGTACGTAAAATGCCCTTGAATGTAAGAGATTACGCTTCACTATTTATAGTTCTCTTCGATGTTTCTAAATTCACCGTTTCCGTCCGCTTAAACGGACTCTAAAAATCATCAAAGCGTTTTCTTTTCGGTGTTCTTTGGTTGATTTTAATGTGATTTTTTTATGAGAGTACACTCCGTGGTACCCAGAGTCTTTTAAGAAACTACTGTCTGTGCTTCATGTTAACGCAGAAATGTTTCTTTTTGTAAATATACGTTCCTAACTTGCTTTTTAAGTATTTGTTGTCCACTTAAATACGTAGCTGTTTTTTGAATTGCTCAATGTGCTGGCACGCTTTATCAGGTTTCCTTATTTTTAATTGGAAGGCCGACTGCAGAATGTATACTTGATGATCGACCAACATCCACCTTCGACTAACATTCGACTTTATGTGCTCAAATAAGCTTAGCGTAAAGTTCAAAATCTAACACTCCGGTTAATTCCGAGGATAAAAACAATTGGTGTGAGCGAACGTCGAGAGACGTCAGTCCGAGGCCTTTCTGGCCTTGGAGACGTTACAAGGCTCCGCCTCAGACTCGGATTATAAGAAAAAAAATTTTTTATTTAAGTATGTGATAAATAACACAATTGGAAGCAGGCAACAAATCGTGAAAAAAAGAAGACGAAGACGAAGGAAAAAAATTAGAAATTTAAGTCATGAGTAGAATCGCTAAATTAACTGAGAGGTGCGAGCCTGAAATGCGTGTTGGGTCTCCTAGGGAGACCCTCTTGGGCGTAGCCGCGGTCCTCCGTGGCAGTTGCCTCTATGTGAAGATGGGGTCACGTGACCCAATTGATTGGGCCCTGAATGTCTTCGCCTAAGTTGCGGTCTCCCGGTGGATTCCAGGGCGGCCTTCTTTGACTACAGACGTTGTAATAACTCTTTCATCTATTGTCCTTACCATTTTGACTTTTTGAGAACAATTAAGGGAAAGTGGACGTGCGACGAGAACGTTGAGCAATGACTATTAAAATTAAGAACGCCAAAAACAACGTTGCAGGCGGTGGAACACTAAAGATCAAGCCGCAACTTCTGGTGGTTGAGTACCAACAGAACTGAATTTGTTGTGGATATCCGTTTACAAAATTTACTTTAAAAAGATTGATATATCACTCACCAATTTTATACTGAAAATTTCAGGTAGCAGAGAATCTGCCTTCGTTCATGCCATTTCTTCTGCAGGGATAGCACATGCCGTGTCTAGGGCTTGTAGGGACGGTCTGTTAAGTTCTTGCAGCTGCAGTCGCTCAGGAAGGCCGAAAGATCTACAGAGAGACTGGCTCTGGGGAGGATGCGGTGACAATCTGGAATACGGATACAAGTACGGATGCATGCTACAAATGCATATCGGTAATTGTTGATCATTAAATTAATTTGGTCTATGTCGTAATTTTAGATTTACAAAAGAATTCATGGACGTAAAGGAGAGAGAAAAAAACTTTAAGAAAGGAACTAAAGAACAAGGCAGAAGAGTAATGAATTTACATAATAACGAAGCTGGGAGAAGGGTAAGCGTTACACCTGAATACTTACACTAGCTAGCTTACAAGCGGATCCTGGTACAATCCTTGTGGGAATAAGACACATTAGAGTTATTTCCTGTGATCAATACCAATTTCCGGTTTTTAACGTTTTAGGCCGTAATAAAAAGTGCTCGAGTGACATGCAAATGCCATGGAGTATCCGGATCTTGCAGTTTAATTACATGCTGGCAGCAACTGGCATCCTTCCGAGAAATTGGTGAGTTCGAATACAAAAAGATGCCTAGGTAATCCATAAGACCGGCGCTGTACCTGGTTCATTTCTCACAGGTGACTTGCTACGCGACAAATATGATGGTGCTACCGAAGTCAAAGTCAACAGACGTGGAAGACTGCAAATCCGAGATCCTCAATATAGACTACACACGGCCAGTGATCTGGTGTACATAGATGAATCTCCAAATTACTGCGTCACCAACCTGAGTATTGGAGCCCTAGGTGAGTAAAAATTCGAGTTCATCATATTTACCTTGGGTATAAGAAACTAGTAATTTACATCTAATTGTAGGTACACAGGGCAGAGCCTGTAATAGAACGTCAATGGGAATGGATGGGTGCAACCTTCTCTGCTGTGGTCGGGGATACAACACTCAGAAAACTACGATTAAGGAGAGATGTCACTGCAAGTTTCACTGGTGCTGTCACGTGGAATGTAAAATGTGTTTAAACACAATCGACTTGCATACTTGTAAATAGAATTTGCGTTTCGTTTACCTAGAAGCTTAAAGAAAACATTGAAGTGAAATGTATTTGGACCGGTGATGCCGATGATGGAAAGATAAAGAAAGAAGCCCATGGATCAAGAAGAAGAACAACGACAAGGTTTTTGTCTTTAATCTAGAATAGCTAATGCGAATTAATATTTATTGATTGGGTAAACAGAAACCCGGATGGTTATCTTGAAGGTACCCGTAACCGATCGATTAGGATAGCGTCGGTGAAAGGTGGCCTGCCTGGCGCCTCATGAGTGTTTATCACAGTGTTTCAGGTGCAACAAGGTAGCACTCAAAAAAATTTGATACCTTGGAGTCTTTTTTATGCGTCTTTTAATTGTAACTTTAAACAGTACAACGCTATGCTCAAATAATAAACTGCCGCCGTTTTTAAGACTTTGTTTAGTTGAGGACGACAACAAATGGGCTGAAATGAAAAATGTTCATTTTAATAAAATGAAACACGACTCTAAGTAGTAAGTGTAAGTTAAAAGATAATTAAAACACTTACTTATACACAATATTGTAACTGTGACTGGTCGAAGGTAATAAGACAGAGCTGCAGTCTGTATTTCTCTGATACTATTTTATAAAGTACTATAAAATAGCGTTAAACTTCCTCCAGGTACTGCGAAAAACAACGAAAACTAATACGATACATCATGTATACATTCAGTAATAATATGTATAGTACTATTCATCAACACTGCCTACTTGCAGTGAGATGGCTGATGTTATATCTTTTATGTTAGTTCAAATAATTCACATGCTCTTTTGACTCGAATTTAAAAAAAAAATGGTAACACTTGATAACCACGAAATATATATTTTGATTTACTATTATATAAACATTACATACTTTTTAATTCAGACCACGAATTCGTAAAGTAATTTGATTGGTATGTCTTAATAATTTAAAAGAATCCGAGTAAATATTGTTAATATAAAAAGTATATAAATATATTTCTTGGAACGTGCTTGAAAATATTTGTGAAGTAAAAATTTTGAAAAAAGCAGGTAACAAAACTATCAAAGCCAATGTGTTGATAGTGTAATATTTGTACAACTATTTATGCAAATAATGTAACAGTATTATTTTAAATAATAGCTACGTGTGAGCCTGTAGAAAAGTTCAAAAATTACTTACCTCTTATTCATCACGGTAAAAAGCTCAAAAGTTTTTATGAACATAAATTCAGTTGTATTATGTAAATATTGTACTATTAGATCTATTACTAAGCAGTGGTAAGTTTACGACAATAGACGACTGTAACTAATTGTAACTATCTAATTAAGCCGTTTATTGCAGACATTGTGGCGATTGCAAATGCTCTGTGTCACAGAAATGCTTTCTTCTACACAGCTAAATTCAACAAATAAATAATGTGATAAAAAAGCGTTGTAAAAAAACATAATTTCTTCATTGGAAAGGAAAGGCGACTCCTTTTGAATCTCTTCTCTTTGTAATGAATTCACTGCTACTTAATACACTTTTGATTATTCTTAGCAGCGAAAATAATATAAATTTGTACACATAAAAAATAAAGTAATTATTAAACTGTATTTAATTTACAATTGTTTTATGGCTCCCCCATTAATATAATTTAATTTGTATAAATTTTTTCTGAAATAATGCTCTTACTGTGGACAATTACAATGCCTGATTTTCTTAAATAATATTAATAAGATTATTAAAAAATCACATTCCTAATTCTCAATGTGCTAAATATTTTATTTATGTAATATTTTTATGCAATATAATTATATTAAAACTACATTATTGTATATGACATTAATAGTGAGGCATTACACCGCACATATAATGATATTTTCCATTTGCAAATTTATTTATATAATATGTGTAATGTCTATGTAATTACATTAAAACCCACACATAAATAAATCCATTGCAAGGAAGCTAATACAAATATTTTAATTTTAATGCTAGGGTAAAGGAATAAATAATGTACTCTACTTTTGGCTTACTATAGGTGGAAGACAGATACTGAAAAGTCTGTATTATAAGTAATTCTTTGTAACTGTAGGTTCCATGTTAAGAGTTTTCATTTTCATTCTACAATTAGCAGGCTTCATAATAGTCACATCAGCCTGTCATAATAAAATACTGACTTTCCTTTTCTGGCACTAACAGGAATTGGACAATGATCTGAATTTGCTCTTATTATTATTACTATTTGACACAAACTATTTGCATGAAATGTCTTGACATTTTCTTCTACCAGAAGAATTTTATTCATATGTGTTAAATGAACCTTTTTGGGGAAAATACATGCCATTGATTGACAAAATAGTTCGACAGTTTGTCACTGTGTTACATTGTCATATTCACATTCTTTGGTGCTACTTAATTATAACTATTTATCGTTATCATGATTCATTGTTACTCAAATGAAAATTATTTCAATAGTTTTACAGGGTTTTGTTGTTAAAAAAACTTCATAGCACCTTCCTTTTAACTTTAATTTATTAAAACAAATGATGAACAATTAATATAAATAAATGCAATTGGTAAGTCGGTAAAAAATAAAAATACTATGATACACATTATGGGCAACTGTTGATTTCACATTTGGATTTCCGTTTCTCGTTTATAAGCTGAGAATAGTACAAAATTTCATTTTATTATTTGTGGTCGATTTTTCACAACAAAACTATACGTATTTTTAAACTTTAAAGATATTTTAAAGCTATTTAAGAATTTTATCTTATTTCTTCATGTGATTTTTTACCCACTTTTGTATGCATAAAATAAAGACACAAAACTCGAAATACAGTTGTACTGTGAATTAGACTCTCAACTTAATTGAAAACAAATTAAATTTGAAATTTCTAGGGCGGTTTAGACTAAAGCAACAAGACTTTTCTAATAAGACAAAACTCACGTTCAACATGCAACAACACAGCTTTCCCACTCTTGTCGCACTTTTACAAATCAAACATGGCGCTTATTAGTAAATAGTAGACGTAGTTGAAGAGGTAAAGCAAGGTAAAAAATTGGTAGGTCCAATAAGTCTCGTCGTATGCCGAGAATATTCCCAGCTTGACAGCAATGTCCGGGGACGACTATTGCGATTTCCTCTTTAAAATAGTTCTAATTGGGGACTGCGGAGCCGGGAAAACCTGTGTTGTTCAGAGATTCAAAACTGGAGCATTCGTCGAGAGGCATGGGAACACGATTGGTGTTGATTTTTCAATGAAAAATGTCGTCGTTGATGGGAAAAAAGTTAAGGTAAGATATCATGTTGAGGCGTGCTGTAGCCGCGCTGCAACTCGACTGTGGCAGAAATGTTTACCTATTTTAGATTTAACTCTAAGATCATTGGGGGAAAAATTTAAGCAGTTATTCTATTAATTTTAATTCGATTCAAGTAAACGTAATTAATTTAGTTGTAAGTTCCAAGTACCATCAAACTTACAGGTATTTGACCACTAATGTTTGAGAAAATTTGGTCATGTTGAAGAGACAGAATTACAGTTTGTGTTTCACCGTAAAAATAGAAAACCATGAGAAGTACTGTTACACAATTTTCAGTTGTATTCTTTTTGTGGTTTCACAAATTAACCATTAAAAAATGCAAACAATTTGTAAGGCAATATGAAAAAATTTCTCTTTTAGGCCAGGTAACTGGTACAAAAACCTGACAGGTATTTTAAATTAAATTTGTAGCTCTGTGAAAGGGAATGTATTAATCACTACATGTAAACCCTATAATTTGGCAATAAATTGTTGCAATTATTAAACTATGGGAACTCTATGTTTAATAATTGTAAAATATCTTTGGTTTCAGTTTAAACAAGGCGATCATAAAAGTACAGGTTCATTTTTCTATAAATCAGAAAATTTTTATCTTGCTGAAGGACTCCTTTTGTATTTTTAAGCCAAACATCAAATAGATTCAGGATTATTTCAATATTTTTGTTGAAAATACAGTGTTGTTTCATATAGTTAAGTTTAACCTACCATTCAAATCATTTGTTTTCCACCTTCAAAAATGATGTTCTTATAAATATCCTACATATAGTAATTTGAAAACTTGTGCATCAGACGGAGCAAGAAATTTAATTTACCAGGAAAATTATCATTGCATTCAAGGTTATGTTGATGTTTGTTTGAGATAAAAAAATTGAATTTAAATTGATGGCCTGATGATGCAGCAAGTTGGGCTCATCATTTTTTGACAAGGAAAAATAAAAAAAATTTGATAAATTAGTGGGAGGCAAAATCAAATTTGGTACTATATTTATGAGACTAGAGAAAGAGCAATGTTTAATTTTGAATTGGATACAATAAAATTATATTTGTATTTTCATTAAAGTGTATTTTTTTATAATTGAATATTGTGCAACATCCAATTAATTAAATTTAAAAAAATAAATACATAAAACTGCAGCAGAATGAAAAGTAAAAGATTATGAGTTGGTTTCATGTCATTAAGTTTCTCATTAAATTGTAATTGTTTGATGTTGTCACATCATTGACCTGATGAGCTGCTTAGTGAGGTCACCTTAAACACACCACATGATGAACGCCATGTCTCTTTCACACACATTATATTTCATTTTTACTTTGAAAGCAAGTTGGGTCATTAAGAAACTATCAATTTAGTTTTTGTCTGTGTAAGAGTGATGTGTGGCACTAGCTGTGAATTATTAGAAAATTTCCGTCGCTACATTCTCATGGTTGAATCCGCAATTTATTTAATTTGACACAACTTAAGTTAACTTACCTTGAGTTCTCCTACTCAGGTGATTGTACTTTTACCTTTTGATGTTCAGCTCGATTGCTGTATAATAACGAATTTTTGTCAAATTCGACTAGTTATTAGAATAAGATTTTTTACGCGACACTTAAAGTCGTACATAAGGGAAAGTAAATATAATAAATTTATTAAATATTGTTGCTTTAGGCGGTTTTGAACCTTCAAGCTTCAAATTTTCATCTCATTGCTTGTATGTACGTGTCATTATTCCTAGTCAGTGCTTGCTTTCAATTTGTTTTCTTTCCCCTGAACAAGTTTTCAACATCCATATTCTTGCATTTTTCATATTAAAATGTAGCGTTTAATGATTTAGATGATAACTTATAAATATTTTGAAACGTCAAACTTTGTTCCTTATTTTCAAACTCCATTCACTATCACTATAATATCATTCGATTGCATGGAATTCTATGATTCAAAGGTGACTCAATTATATTTGATGGAGTCAGAATATGCTAGGGAGAAGCACTGAAAAAAAAAACAGGTTCACGTGCTACACAGGCAATCAAGCAGGAATGACGTACCATGAAAAAACTTATTATATTGCGAAAGTATACCTGCGGAACACCGGCCGTCTTTTATTCTTGTTATGAGTGTTCTAGAATAGAAAAACAGCATAAATTGCCCAACCAACTATGATTAGAGTCACCGAACCTACAATTCGTGTATCACAGAATGTATACACAATTTTATTGCGTTTTTTTGTTACGTATCTGTAGAAAATTGTAATTTTCCTTTGTTCACCGGTGCTGCGGTTATCGTGTGAGTGAGACAATGACACAGGCTGTAATGTTACAGAAATAACAACATCAAAAAGAAATTGACAACTAATATTACCAAGATTTGCTTAAAAGTGACTGCGACCGTGTGAATGTAAGAGTACACTGTACAGTATTCAGATATAAAATTGTTACACAAACTGCTTATTGTCATTAACCAAAGGCTCCATACGAAAATAATAATATACGCGTGTTTTAAAAACATTTTCCAACAATGTTTTTTGTACACAAGAAGTTTGCGTGATGATGTAGAAATTGTGAGGGCCGCTTTAAACTAGGCACTAATTGCATATAAATTGACTTTACAGTTACAAATTTGGGACACGGCTGGTCAGGAAAGATTCCGAACTATCACCCAAAGTTACTACAGATCTGCAAATGGAGTTATTATAGGTGAGTGAAAAGCCATCTCATTTAGTAGTGTGTTTTTGTTGGTTTGAAGTGACCCCTGATTAATTTTTCTTTTTAGTTTATGATATTACAAAGAGATCGTCCTTTCTAAGTCTGGAGAGGTGGATAGAGGAAGTGAGGCGTTACGCAGCAACAAATGTTTTATTAGTTTTAGTAGGTGAGTGGTAATCTTATTGTTTGGCAGTGGCGGCTTATGTTAACTTGTTTGTTGAACCAGTCAACAAAAGTTTATTCTCTTCATCTGATAGTTGCTACACAACGGCTTCTTAACCCTTTCTACCTATTGTACTTAATCTTTTTTTAACTCGTTTTCAATACCACAATTTATAACCACAGTTCCAATCCATTGATTTGTGTAGAAAAGTTCTTTCAAAGTAATTTAGTTTTCGTGTTCTCTCAGTACTTTTTATGGAGTTTCAATTAGCAATTGAGTTCCTATTCGTTTTGCTGTCAAAGAACGACAGAGTGTTGACTAAAAATCTTGACAAAAAATTGTTGCAGTTGGAACAGTAAAGAGTTAAGTCTGACTGCACTGACCCATACATTCTTACTTCTAATTACATTTGTTGCATGACAAGAATTTTCTCAATAAAGGTCGTAATGTTGTAATTGTAGTGCAACATAATTACACCATTATCTTTACTATTTTGATGTTCTCATCTCTCAACTCATGTCTCTTAGTGGGAGCATCATTACTTCTTATTTAGACATTTGAGAAAATCATGTTAGTTTTATTTGATTGATTTATTAGATATTCTCACTCTTGGTTAGCAATTTTGGTTGGTTAGTTAACGGGATACAGTTTATCTGCAGTATTATACTATTGGAAATTGATACTGAAAAATAGGTTTTCTTGTATGCAGAGTGGGAGGCAAGAAATTTGTGTTGTGTCTATGATATGTGGAAGTCAAACATTTCTTTTTTCCTATTACTACCATTTTGAGAAACATTTTCTATTTTGTTTCAGGCAATAAATCTGATTTAGAAAGTTTAAGAGAAGTAGAATTCTCGGAAGCCGAAGCCATGTGCGAGTTCATACCTGAAATACTTTGCGTCCTAGAGGCTTCCGCAAAGGAGAACACTAACATCGAAGATGCCTTTTTGTGTTTAGCAACTGAACTTAAGGTAGAATAGTGTCATCTGTTTTACTACACCCTTTTATGAGAAGTGGAACCTTTTATTTCAAGTTTAACTCAGTAACTTTCACGTTTTTTGTTTCATTTTCAGCGACGGCATGATGCCAGCCTTAGCCTAGGTGACAGCGACAAGAGTACAATATCACTAGGGGAAGGTAAATCCGTCAGTGATTGTTCCGAGTCTACGTGCAGCCTTATATAACCTAAGCAATTTAAATTATTCTCGTTTTTCTAATAGCAGTGCAGATTAACAATGTTTGAAGGGGTCAGGGAAGGACTTTGGTCCGACAGCCCAAAAGAGAAGAGTTATTAACCAAGAACTATTAGCCTTAACAATAATAATAATAATAATAATAGTAATAATATTAAAATATTAGGTTAGGTAATTGTTAGACCCCTGTTAATAATGAGGAAATCCCGGATAAACCAGTGTAATATTTATTGTATTGAACAAATCAACCGCCCATGTTGTTGAATGGAAGTTTTGGGGCTCTGGGAACGGGACCCTGACTTCGTTAGGTTTTATGACAAACTGTTTTTGATTTTTCTCAGAATTTTAGCGTTAATATTGTTGAAAATATTGGAAGATGGATGGTGTAGGTCCAAATCAACTCAGAATGAAAAACTTTTTTTCATAGAGCGAGTGTTCGTTGCGTTTTTCGGTACATTTTTGAAGATTCGTTCAGGTGCATTGCGAAAAAATTAGCTTTGGTCCATTTTCGTTTGTAGAAACTCCTCGAGCGACGCTAGTCACCCAAACTTGCTCATTTTCAATTATTTATTTTCGGCATAATTAAATCAATGCAAATATGCGATTGTTAAACACAATTATGTAGTCTTTGTTTTACCAAAGATTTTAAGAAGAGAGGCAGAAGGATGGTTGGTTGATATTTTTTTAAATTATATTATTAAAATATCTAATTTTTTAATAAAGAAAACTTACTTCGGTAAGTGTTGGTTTGTTTCGTTCGTAAAAATACAGATACCTGTATAATATAATTTATTAACATGGCCTGTTAATTGGGATAGCGGGTTAAATGCTCGCTTTTCTTTATACATAGGTATTCTATTAGGTAGGTCTGGTAGTATTGAAATCATCTGGGCCTGCAACTCTTAAAAGTCTTGCATTTAGAAAATGTCGGTGTCACACCGTTAAGTAGTTTTTACATAGGTAACAACAACAGTATTTTTAGTGCCAGTGACTTACAATTAATATTGACCACCAGTAGATAGTGACTAAACTAAATTTATTTGAAGATGTTTTAGATGTTACTCGGTGTTTCTTCTGCGTCTCTTGTTCTTCAGAAACCAACGGACCACTCGTTTGATTTGATTTGGGTTCTACTTTCGGTCCATCTAAGTATTTGAGTCGGTTAGAAGTTCTGATATACAAAAATGCGTAACGGAAACGCCATTTTTGTATTTTGGCACGGATGGAAAGGTACTCGCTCTAAAGAGCTATTAAATTGTTTATAGAAATTATAGATGTAAACGCGTGTCTTACATTATGTACATAGAAACCTGTTAATGATCTATGTTTCATCGGAATTTTATTAGCCGACTGCCACACCGTTTTTGGTTTGGTCGTATATTCAGGTTGGCACACGCATTCACGCACAATCAATTTTATCATGACCGTAATTTTAAATTGTGTTTGGTGTCATGTTGGCAGTCAGAACGATTACAGGTACATCCGCTGCTACCGCAAAGAGATGCTCTTCCATACCGAATTCAGCGGATTACAAATTATTGAACTTTGAACATTTTTGGAGGCCAAGACTATTCGTTTAGAGCCGTTTCCTAAGTAACTATTACCTTCTTAAGAGCAAAAAAAGGGGTTCAAAATAGTCACTTTTATTTTGATGTGGTTCAGGTATGGATTTCTTTGTAGTTTGTTCGCTACTGTTTGGTGCGACTTCGACAAACTAGTGGTGGTTGTGCCTACTTTAGACAGAGAGTTTAAAATAATACAGTGTTATCTGATACATATATTTTGATAAGTTGGTATTCGAAAGTATTAATGATTCACTATAGTTTTCAGTTTCTCAATTTTTTCAATTTTTGAACCCTTTTTTTTGAATAACGAAGACATTATCCAAGACCTGGGGGCCTTTAGGTTGACGTCGAAGGTTTTGTGACTATTACACTACCTTTGATTGTTGTAATTGAAATATGTAAATCGGCGAAATGTTTGAGAAATGTAAATTAATAGCAGGGTTATCAAAGTTAAACCAAATTCACTCTATTCTGATTTCTGAAATAGTAATTCAGACAAAGTCTAGGAAATTGCCTCTAAGGAGCACTATTTACAATTTGCCTCTCAACCTGTAGTAGATATTTGTTTTTAGGCTGCTAATATGATATCTGGGCAATCCATCACCCAATGTATCCACATGCTAACTCTTCTATGTCCATAACAAAATAAGTGCCAGCAACTTCAAAATCCCACCGTTTTCGCTGAATCTAAAGAGGTACCCGTTTGACACTAGCAAACAAGTATTATATACGATGTATTGAAATCAGTAGTATTTTATGGCACAAATAATGGACCTAGACAATCACTGCTTCAAAATAACAATAAGATATGAGTAGGAGACTCGAAAAGAATTTGGTTTTCATTTCTTGACAGGTACCTGTGCTTGTTTTGTGTGCCTGCCAACACAAGTCAAATTGGGCAGCTGACTAGGGCGAAGTGTTTAATTCCACCAAATAACAAACACACGAAATTAAACTCATATTTTAAATTTAATGCTTTTATTGCGATGCTTTGGCATCTACGGATGTTTCGCCACACCTGAGATTTCTCCCACACGAGAAACGTCAACTCTGTATTAATATTATTTATTATTAGAAACAGATTGTATGTTAAATTATGAATATATTATATCAATAAAAATATAAAATATTTTTTTATATTAAAATTGTTGGCTTTTGGATTTTTAGTTTCCTACATTCGGCTAAAACCCTTTTTTAACGACTCCCATACTGCCAGGTTGATGTTGAAGTATGTAAATTAGTAAATAATGCAGCAACCTATTCAGTTGAGTGATACTCACCACGATGATCAGACAGGCAATAGGATCATTTGACGTGTTCCATAGGAATTAGATTTTCATCTTTCTAATTAAGGTTTCTAATTAATTAACGTTTCATCTTTCTTGGCGTCAGCATCTAATGAGAGTTTGGAAGAGAAATCTCGAGCCCAAGCTGAAGCACCTGAAGTTCTCTATTTTCTTCTGTTTGGAAATTCATCCGGATTTCTATTTTTTTTATATAAATAACGTAAAACACTTGGTAGAAAATCATATTTAGTTTTTATTGTAAAATTTATCATTTTTTTTGTTTTTCATTGTTTCATTGAGAATTACATGGCAAAATGAAAACACATACAGACTCGTACCTTTCTTTGCACATCGACATATACGGAAGTGCGCCTACATACAAAACTATTGACTATTTTATTTTATTTTAATTTTTTTATTTAATTTTTACTTTTTTTGCATCTTATAACGGAACCTGATATGTCGTTAAAAGCTTTTTAAAAACAAACTTTCATACACACTTGTCTCTTTCTCTCAATTTACACCTGCGAGCATTGCGTGGGCCTTAGGAGTGCTCAGCTGCCACAGTCAACTGTCAACTATCCTGGACACTGAATATTTGTTCTTTTCAATTCCAAATGCTATCATATGTCACGCCATGTATTAATAAAGTCGGGTTGAGAGTTGCAAGTGAAAGTCACCCTGAAGGAATGATCGCAGCTTAGCATTTCCTATCTAATTGTTTGCAGTAATAGTTAAGTAACATAAACGTTTGAAGGCATCAGAATAATTTTTCTTAAGAATGATGGCAAGAAATATAAATGGCTGACTCATCCATTTTTAATGTTGAAATTCTTTTAATTATAAAACGTATAACTTCGTAAAGTTTGAAAGTTTACGAAAGAAAAATTAAAGTGAAATCAGGATACGTTGGATGGTAGAAAGGTTCGTAGCTTTCATTGAACTGGATAATAAAAGTCTCTCTATTTAATAGAGACTGTCATTATCCGTTAAATTGTAGTTAAAATTACGTAGAATGTACGAACATTTCAGAAATTTTAATATTGTAAGAAAAAGCACGGAAACCCATTGGTATATTCATACCTGAATATCAGGTACCTTTAATACAGTTGGGACAATATTGTAAATATTTTAGAAACTAGAGTTATGAAACAATAAACGTAGAATCAACTACGATTTAGAGTAAAAGGTGATTTGAAGGAAAGTGTGATGTAAACGACCTTAAAATTGATTTTTTTGTTTTTGAAAGTGAACTTGAGATGTGAACCTTACAGGTAGTCTAATGAAAACCTAGTTGTGATGCCTGCCCTCGAAGAGCATTTAAATACAGAAAAGAAAGAGAATAATTTCAGCCCTCTGCTTTAGGTTGCCAAGCAGAGCTAATAAAAGAGACAAAAGAAAAGTAATAAAACATACAATGGGAGAGTGAATTTTCAATTTAAAAAAATATGTAGAAAACTTTTATGTTTCCGGTGTTGGAGATGGCATTTCCGGTAGGGGGATGCTTGACAGTAAAAAGCTGATTCGTCGAAGGTGTAGCCATCTGGCGGTTACACTCTCAATTGTTTCCAAACAGATCAGACCATTGTTTCTGTACGATACAGTTCCGTTATTCAATAATTCGGTTTATTTGAAGTTGTACAGAGTGGTACTGGAGAAAAACGCTGGCGTACCCAATGGTTGAGCTGTAGTTTCGGCATTTGCATGGACACTGTGCCGAAACATTGATACAAATGTTGTCAGAACTATTGTTTAGATGGTATACTTCCGATGTTCAGGATTATTATACATTCTTTTTCTGTAAGGGTACTTTTATTTAATTTTTTATGCTTTTAAGTACCAGTTCTGATAAGTACCTTTTCGTAATATAATTTTTCGAAGTACTCTACTTAATTATCATCGTTGAAAGTATCCTGGCAAGCAGGACTAGGAGTACAACTGTTTTTTATTTTTTATTCTTTTTCTACAGAGATGTTTTTTGTTCTTTGTGGCATTGGTACTTTCCCAATTTATTTACGAATATTTTTCCATTCTTTCAAAAGTACCTGCTTTCATATTATTGTTTTGTACAGGCACTATTCTACAAATTTCTTGCTTGACTAATTTTTGCTGACTATTTGTCTGTGGTGTCCCTCCCAGATGTCTTGTCATTTCTTCGTGCAACCTGGCACCACTTCTGCCTCACTTTCTCATTCACTCTCACTCGATTCACAACCTGTACGTTCCGCTTCGTCACCTTGTTTTGTCTTTTTCACCCGTCTGGTCACTCCGCTTATTGTCTTCATAGTTTTTCTGCGTTTTTCTTTCGCTCAAGTGCGTATACGCAAATTAAATTGACTGGGAAATCGGGCCAAAGGAATTCATGTAAGAAAAGTCCACAACGATCGATGTTGGTCACGTTCAGTTACAGTGTTGAACGTTTCTTCCGGCTGTTGACATTGCCATTAATTTCACGTCATAGTCGGCGTCCAACACCAACCTGGAAACGCATCCTACAAGGCCGCTGGTGTATTTGTGAGGAGTTCCCTCTGCTATGTTCTCCATTCCACCTGAAATGCGAATAAACGTCTTGTGAAGAGATCAAATTTTACGGACATATTCCACATTAAAACGATGACCACTCACCAACATAGAGTCCAGTGTTGGTGTTGAGCTGCGTCAGGTTCCCGGGTACCGTCCTTACGATGGCTCTTCTACCATCTACAGACAGCTCGCCCCGTTTACCAACGCGGGTCACGGTGACGTCGTGCCACTCGCCATCGACTAGGGATGTTTCGTTGTGCGAAATGTCTGTTTCTCCACCTCCTAGGTTAAACTTGAAGTGAAGGTTGCCCTCTTGAAGGCCCAGAGAAAGGAAATCGCTACGGTGACTGGGTCCCTGGTCACCTATCCACAGTATTAGCCCATTCTTCACATTCGTTTTAAATCTTATGTTGAACTTCATTTGATTGCTTACTATTCTATAAGTAGAAGGTGATTACATTAGTTTTGTTGAATTTTTAATACCCGTGTATTTCGTTTTTATGCAAATCCCACCTTTTCATTATATTAGGATTACTATAGTGTAAATAGCTCGATCCCGTGAAGCGAGGTATTGCAATGTTGTCCAGCATGGCTGGCACTTCGTGATCTTGACATTCTTTGTTGGTTTCGCCTCCTGCGCACTCACATGTGAAGTACTCTAAAATTGGTATGCATTTTCCAGTGCCGCATGGTTGCGTCGCACAGGGATGAGGGCAGTTGGCCACGTTCACGCCAGCCAGAGCCTCCGCTAGGATTTGTAGAGGTCTGTCATTAATGACAACCTGAAAGGAAAAAAACCATCCCGTTTTGTAAATTCTGCGGACAGCTGTCAATTTATCTTCAGTGAATGGCTAACTCACTTTCTGAATGCAACCAAGGAATGACGATCGAACTTTAACTTTCGGTGAGACCATTTCAAAGTTTGGTACTCCACCAATGTAGAGGTTCTGTGGCAGGGAAAGCTGTGTGAAAGCTCCTGGTGCTAAAGCATGAACGGGTACCTGATCGTCTACCTGTAAAATGGCGAACCGGCCGGTACGGGAAAGACGCAGCTCATGCCAATGGCCTAATGTCACGGGTTTATCCATCCTAAAAAAGTTAATATTCTCTAGCATCTGTACACTTCTCTTCGCTTTAACTTTTTACTTTAGCATTTCATACCTGACACTTGCTGTTCCGGTACCTAAATCAAAAATGAACTCCAGATGACCATCATGAATACAAATTGCCATGAAATCTCCAACTCCATCTGTCCTGTGCCCATTGTATAGAATGACACCATCCTTTCCAGTCGGTTTCAGGGTTACTTGAATGTCAAGCCAGGACAAAACCGAACTTCCTAATCCTGGGTATCTTAAATAACTTGATCCATTGAAGGATGGTACTTGTAGGTCAACTCTGGTCTGACATAAATCTCCCGTGAAACCCAATGGGCACAAACAGACAGCTTCTTCTCCCGAGAGGAGGCATTTGCCGCTGTGTTGACAAGGAACTTCACTGCATTTGTCAGAAGTGCATTCGACTGCATGTAAAAAAAGCATAAGTAAGTAGCACGAATATTATGAATAATATTATGTTAATTTTACGATTCAATTGGCAGGGCCAAATCTATTACGGCTTTATGCACAAAACATCCATTATTGTAATATACTTATTGTTGTTGCGTACGAATGCTTTTCTATAATTTTTTTCAGCACCAGGGGATTTAATACCGTTAAAATTGTATATTTGCATTGTTAACTGGTACTTGTTCTAGTATTTCTCTTATAGAGGAATACTTTGCCGTCTGCGGCTTTCAGGTTCTGTTTTCAAGTAGCGCCACTAGGAAAATTATTTTAGAATTTTACACAAACTTGAACATTCTAATTTCCATACCATTTCATTTCGCTGCTTTACTTTTGCAGTACGATCAACCCTTGCAGCTATCTCACCCCCAGAAACAGATTTTCAACATTTCGAATAACTTTCAACAAATAAAATTAAAATTTTTTAGGGGGTGAGTGGACTTAATGCTTGAGGGTTTCCACTGACGTGTCTTTACTTTTCATTATTCGGTAAAAAAGTTATAGTTGCACGAGGTACATAATCTGTGTTACAGGTTGGACTCGAAGTCCAAGAAGTCTGGGGGATGCAGGCGACAGTAGCCTAAGGCCATTTGCCACTTCTCCCACAAGGACAGAGTGGACCCTCAAGTTTTTCAGTGGATCCGAGTCCCATACTATAAAATTTTCTTTCCAACTGGGTTCATTCTGCGCGGGCATTTTTTCCTGGGTACAACTAAAATGTAAACAATCTGGAGCCAATATAAAATATAAATTTGATGCATCAGTGCAAGTGCAATGATAATTTTGACCCCATGACGTAAATTTTGACACGAAGAGGCAAATAAGAAATTACAGTCTCACTATCTGCATATCTTTTGGGGTGTAAACGTTTGCCCCTTGAACAGACGCAGTTCAACATTTCTTAATAAAATTTATGTTGCAGTAAATCTTAGAGTTATGATGTAAGGAAGAAGTCAAGTAAAGCCTCTCGATTGTCAAAGTGAATATAATTATACAGAAAAACTATGCTTTGAAAGTTTAAATCACAACAAAAATTCATTTAAATAGTCAAAAAATAACTACAATAGAAATGAAATATATGAAATTATGAAAGTTTCACGTTCCAAAGAAGGTGCAGCAGGCAGGAAGTGCAAAGGCCAGTGAAGTTTTATTTACAGGTACAAAAATAACGGGAACATATCCTCAAAGCAAAAGTTAAGGTCTAACTGCCGTAAATGTAAATTATTAATGAAGAATTGATTTCCGGATCGATGGCTCATCAAACCTTTCGTCATGTCAATGCTTCCTTTGTGAGCAAATCAACATTTTCTTTTCTTAAGGCTTTTAACGTCTACTTCTGTCATTCTGTGCATTCAAGTCACAAGTTCCAAAAAGAATTCAAAGCACCATGGCTCTGTCAAATCCATGTACAACTACTCTTCTCCACAAATGAGGGAAAAATAATTGTACTTATGATTTCCTTTTCCATCAACTGTTTGTCCGCATGCATTCGAATTTCTGAAACATCTCATTTTCTTTCCGTCATGGAATTCTCATGAAATAAATTTCTCTTCCAAATCTAATTTCACAGCCGCAATCAATTCGCATATCTAAATCCGCGGTAAAACTACACGAATAAACGTGTAATCCGATTCTGGTAGGAATATCCTACCGTCAATGGGAGACAACAAAAGCTTAAAAGTAGGACTTTAAGAGCAAGAGAGACAAAAAGAGATGAAGAGACACTGATAACGGTGGATTTATCATAAGAACAGACCGCACAAGAAATTTCTAAGCAATTTAATTAAACTTAAACGGAAGTAAGCAAGACATTCAGAACCGTAGACTTACATTATATGACAACAGAGAAAAAACCTTTGGCAGTTGGTTACATATTTCTTAATAGTAAAAAAACTGGAATATTCTGATGAAAATTTGTATGATTATTTATTATTTTTATTAAGACTTGGAATCTTTAGTGTAAACTGCATTAAAAATATTGTAAATCAATTGTAAAGAAATTGTAATCAAAAGTAATGTTTCTGAAGGTAGTAAATGTATTGGCACAATTCTTAAGACATAGGAGTGCAAAGACTTATGACGATTTATCAAATAACTGAAAACTACAATGCAGGAAAATGCATTTTGTAAGATACTTTTAAAAATTTTAATAATCAATGTATAAAGTTGATTTATAAAAGAAAGAGGCAATGTAGCGAACAATTGATCGAATACAGCAAGCAGAGAAACTACAAAGAACTAAATAATGAGAACAAAAAGTTCTCGGTGAAAGTGAAAGGGCCCAAAATTTAAAGGAAGGCAAAAGGAGTCATAAAGTGAGGGGAAAAGGGGAAAACAAAAACCGAAAATAAATTGAAATGTTCGACCGGAAACGGAATCTATAAAAAGTTTAAAAGAAAGATTGAATAACAATAAATTAAGGTCCAACAAAGGGTCGAGAATTTTCCGAGTATTTAAACAAAAACCTTTAGATTGCTTTCCCTCCGCCATCTTTTCAAACTTCTCTGTTTTGCGCCTTTTGTTTCAAACTTCTGTTCCAATCAACTACTCTCACATACACAGCCCTGAGAAAAGTCCATAATTTCCCAATTTGAAGAAGGAAATTTTACAATGCATTAACCGTATGTGTCCGGAAAGCAGGAAAGTTCGATTGCAACCACAAGGCTCCTAAAGCCGGC
The DNA here is from genome assembly GCA_037055365.1 of Polyplax serrata. NCBI lineage: Eukaryota > Metazoa > Arthropoda > Insecta > Psocodea > Polyplacidae > Polyplax > Polyplax serrata. The sequence continues at coordinate 275,416 of JAWJWE010000002.1, forward strand.
CGCCGTTCTGATAATTGACTTTGAGCAAGTAGACCTGACTGTAGCCTTTGCGTTCTGGAAATTCTATTTTTGTTTCAATTTTTGTGAGTATTTGGCACACGGTGACATTCTTCTTAGATGACCTCATTAAAAGATTGGAGCTCGTCCAGAGGTTTCCAAAGTTACCAAATCTCAATGAAAAATTTTCCTCTCATGAATTTAGGGGAAAAGTAGTGAGATATTCTCATTTTCGGTTCATTTACAGAATTGAAAAATACTCGACTTCCAGTTGTTTAATTAGTAATTGGTAACTTTTGATGATTCTCTAGTGGTTTAAAATCCAAAAAATAACGACCGGAGATGAACGCGGCATCGTGAACACTCATGATGCGAGTGGTTAGGCCGAAATAACATGAATATCAATCAGCATGTGTGGAATGTGGTAAAAAAAACAGAAAATTCAAATGAATCGAAATCAGACCTTTGTTCCTTTTAGGAAACCCTCAAAATCTAAAATTGTAACTTTTTGAGAATTTAGTAGAAAACATTAGAGAAAGTTTTTGAAAATTGATAGACCAACAAGAAAATTAGATGACAACAACGAAAGAAAACTAATTTTGCGTTCGAATTGGTGTCCATGTCGAATAAGTGCAGTACAATACACATCAAGAAGTAAGAAAATTAAAAAATTAAAAATTAAATACAAAATGGCGGCTGGAGTACTTCCGTCTTAATCTACAGAAAGTTTCCGAAGTTTTGTGTTACAATTTTGGTGCTGGAAGCTTTGAAAACGGGAACGGGGACTCATGTTCTACTTTGATGAAATTTCAATTACTAACAACCGAAAAATGAGACAATAAAAAACTCACCAACATCAAATCCTTTGATAGCCTCACCATTTGGAAACAACTCAAACGAGTAAGTGTGGTCATTGATATCCAAATGTCTTATACAACCCTGTAGGCCTACTTCTAAGGGTAGTTTCTCTGAAAGGCCGGTTGTGTTGCCAGGACCTCCGATAAAAACGGGCTCTCGAAACGTAATTCGAGAAAAGAGACCCTGAAATGTAGACAAGTCGTTACCATCCGTGTAACACCTGACACCTGTGTGAATACCTTCGATGAATTCACTAACCTTTGAACGGCCTTGTACATGTTTACCGTTGTTCAGTTGTATCCATGCGTCCCATCTGTGCCTGTACAATACTAGGCGGTTCCATTCGTTGAGGTTCACGGTTTCTTCGCTGCGAACGACACCGATGCCGGATCCGCAGTCGAATCTGAAATACAATTAAAAGAATTATAGTAAGACTTCAAATAATGATTTTGAAGCTGAAAAAAAGAGGCATGAAGGAATGCACTCTAGCTTTCACTCCACCAAAATGAAAAAGGATAGATTATTACAGTGTCTAATTGTTAGAAGTATCTATACAGACACATGTATTTCAAGAGGGAGCCAAAGAAATGTTAAATAGTAATGAGGAAAACGGCATAGGTGGACAGAGAGAATTAATTGAACCAGAAACCAAAGGCAAATAATAAGTCCTAAGAGATTAACTTTCTCTTAATTAGGCAATATAAACTCGAGTTATTATCAGTTGTAAGTAGGGGGTAATTCTCCCTTAATCAGTAATAGATCAACCCATCGTCGGTATACATATATATGAGTACAATACAATTATACTGACAGATACTGTTAAAATAACAAAAGATCCCAATACTAGAAAAAGTACAAGAAATACAAAGAGTATGCAGAATTAGGTCATTGCTTCTTACAAACAAAAAAATAAGAAGTGACAATGATAAATACTCAGTTTGAGCAGAAAAAGGGGAAAGTGTTGAAAAAACCATGAAAAAAAATTACAACGGTCGATTGTAAAACGGAAACATAATCCGTGGGGCAACGTCTGGATTTGTCGAAAGAAATCCTAATTGACGAGAAAAAATAAAGACAAATGCAATAATCCCCAGAAATGGGCTTCAAAATTGCAAACGGAGAGGGAAACTGCAAAAGCGCGGAAAAACTGGTGATAAAATCAGTGTAAAAATATAAGAACAGAGTAAAAGATAAAAAAAATCAAAAGAAACATAAACGAAAAGATCAGTTGTAGCATGTCTAATGAAGGGAAGGAGATCAACAACCAAAATGAATAGCAGATAGAAACCTCACTAAATGAATAGTCAAATATTTCAACGATGTATTGCTGACGCGATAAAAGATACAAATAAATGGAAAATTAAACGGAAACAGGAAAATCTGGGTTTCGCTGTTGTTAATTTTGGATGTTGGTAATCCTGCCAAGCCTCTGTCACTTGCTGTCTCTCATGAATTTATCAAATCTACTGCAAATATTCTGATTCATTAAAAATTCAGTGCACGATGAGTCTGGGGTACTCGTCAGCGATCTCGAATACCCCAACAAGTAGGCCACCAGCCCCACCAGCAAAAACAAAGTGGCGAGCGAGGACATGTCGTAGTTTTCGACTATCAAACTCATTTTCTAAATGAGTTACACGAAATCTAAATCTACACGGAACCACAAAGAACGTAATTCTTTTCTCAAACAGCCTTGTCTTTGCAACTTGTGAAATGCCATCAGCACAACCTTTTCAAAAAACTTCCTTCCGATTCCTTCCTTTTCTATTGTTAGCCCTAGTGTGGATGGGTTGTAGAAATGAAAATAAATTTTTGGAATAAATTTATGACGTTTGGGTGAAAAAGAAAGTTTCATCGCAGTTTTCGAGAGCTGGAGGGGCAGGACACAGGCGCTTGTGAAAGTTTTCACCATCGGCAGGAGATGATTTCTGATTCTGTGGAGGTGAGAAAATCACTCTTGAAAAAGGTAGGCCTTGAAATGTGCGAGGAAAGGAAATGGAAATGTTCCACACCTGGTGAAGGTAATTTTTGGTGGTGAAATTAAGTTTCTTTCTGAAAAGGGCGAAATACCATGCAGCTCAAGTTAAGGGTGGAACAAACTTTTTACCACCCTTTTTTTAATAAGTTTTCTTCTTCTTTGAGTTTTCCTAAGTAATCAGCCTACGTATACTATCCGTACTTCATTTAAGTAAATTTGAATGAGACACTCTGGGGTGTGTATCTCCTGTAAGAAAACGTACAGCAACTAAAAAGGGTTGACAAAATATGAGAATAAACAAAAAATGATGAAAAAAAGTACCGGACCCTGAAGAACAATATATATTAGAAAAAGAAACCCAAGCGTAAATGGTTTATCCCTTGCTAAGAAGCAATGCAACACACGTCTGGAATTTGAAATCTGGATTTTATAAAGTTATACTTACACATGTATATATACGTATTTTAATTCTACTATTCTACTAAGTTTCAATACGGTACAAATAAAATTGTACTAAGTACTGTTAGCAGTCCACTAAATTACATATTGTACATTAAGTGGACACCTTTGTTGGAAGCATTAGAACTTTAGGGCAAGAAGAAAAGTACACTTGCAGAAATCTTTGAAATTTTGTTAAAATAGTATTCCCAAAGGGCAGAGAAAAAGTTTCAGTGCGAAACTCATTTTCCCGGCAAAGAGCAAAACGTCTGTCATCTACTTCTCCTAGATAAATAGAACTTTTTATTAAAACGTTATCGAATCCGACGATTATCTTGGAAAATTCTTAGACATTTTTCTTCTGGAAAAGTTTGAATGTTTTTTTTTAAGTTTGGAGTTGGGCTTTTCTCAGACTGAGTTTTCAGGTTGCCACCGAAGGGCCCTGAAGAAATAAGCCGTAAAAAACATGCACAAAACTTTTGAATTAATTTGAAAATTTCGAATTGAAATTAATTGCTTTTCCTTTAGATTTAATTGGGTTGAATGTGAAACGTCTTCTCGGGTTCGTGACACGGAGGAAAAGGGAGCTCTAATGGGAAGGTCATGGCAGCAGACATTTAAAAATTTAAAAGGATGTTGCTGTTGTAAAAATCTTGCCCTATGGAAGTTCCCTTTCTTTTGCTTCTAATTTCTTCATTTCTTTCCCTACTACGCTTTATTTCTCTCTTTCTTTTTTCTTTTCATCTCTTGTGCATTTTTATTCATTTCTAGTCTTGCTTCAGAACCTCTAGAAACTTTTGAATAAACACGTTTCATTTTCATTACTTTTATTGCAATAAATCCTCTGGTATATCCTTTTGCTCTATAGTTTTTTAACGCTACCGTAGTACTATTTGGGTATCTTGTTTCATGTTTCTCGTGCTTTTCACTCCGGACTATTTAAATACCTTTGACTGCTTTATACAGGAACGCGAGAACAATAAGGAGGACTTTCTTCAGCGTGGGGCAATTTACATTTCACCGGATACGGTGTGCGTTTTGTCTCAGGTTCACGCGCATGTGTGGATGAATTACAACTACATCCTGGCAATGACGGGTGAGAAGTACAAGAATGAGGGAGAAATTTAGTCAAATGAGAGAGCGGACAATATTGAATTAACAATTTCACAGATTAACGAACCGTTTAGAAGACAGTTTAACACTCGCGCTGTAACGGGTTTTCGAGCAATTTCATTCCAAATAAAAGCATTAAACCTGGTTGGCCGCCGTTGTTTTCTGTCTGAAATATAACCTCTGATTTAAGTTGAGATCAAAAAGAGAACAGTGGCGAGGGACACTAAAAATGCTGTAGAATTTGTTATAATTTGAAGTGTAACAAAGACCAGAGGATTTCAGAGAGAATTTCCTTAATCGATAGGCATTAAGTGTCCCGGGAGCCTGGAGTCACATTGGTTGCTTGTCAATGGGCATTAATGTAACGATTGGTGTGAATTTGCTTTGTTAGGAATCTACTAAATTTCAATGACCAGTTAGAAAATCTTCGAATTTGTAAAATCCAAAGGCTCAATATATACTGAGCATTTCTCTTTTCCACATGTCACATTGCATTACACTGTCAGACCTTGACAATATAAAACTCAGGAAATAAAACAGGAGGAAATTACTGCTTTCTTTTTGTAGCCAATACGTTTTCACAGTAATTCGTAACGCATTCCGTATAAACAATTTATCAAAACCTTAAAAACGAATTTCTACAAGTACTGAAGAACATGTAAAATACCGATTTCATAATTTGTTTGGCATTTAGAATTCTCGTTTTTTATTTAAAAAGTATCTGAGATTCTGTATCTGTATCTGTATCTGAGATGGCCGTAACAAGCAAAGTTAAATAAATAGGAACTATATAAATAATAATGAACCACCTAAGGCATTCCAAAATAATAACACAGATACAAAATAGATTTTGTTACGTGAAAAATTGAAACTTATGTATCCCATATAAAAATGTATAGATTAAGAACAAGGTAGAGAAATTAGAAATGGGAATGGAGCTCATTACAATTATGAAAATACGCAGAAAGTCCGAGCAAATGAAAAACTAAAACCACAAACTCACCTAAACTCTAGATATCCCTGATGGAGAAGCAAAGACATGAAATCTCCTGTCATGTCGTCACGCTCACCAGTCAGAAAAAGAATTCCATCCCAAGACTCTGGACGGAACTCCATTTCCAATTGAACATGCTTATAAGCTGCCTGAAGAGCAGGAAATGCCAACCATCCTTGACCAGTGAACCTTGGTGACCGAATGGAAAGCTCTGAAAAGAAGGCAATTGCTCAATTTATAACTCTTTGTTTGAACTTACCCGAGATGAAGCAATTACATCCCACAGTGCAGTGTAATATTTAATTCCTCTTTTACATTAAAAGTAAATAGTTAAAAACTTAAAAAAGAGTACGAAATTCTCGGACAAAAATTACAAATTATTTCTGTATGGCAAGTTGAAGAAACCAACAGCAGCGACAGCGACAATAAACAAACAGTGGGCGCCTTCGTGCATTTGGCTTTCCCGACGTATCCTCTTGCGTCGGGTTTTCCGGTTCCACACACATCCATCCGGGTGCTTTTGTCACAGCTATATGACTTCACATCAAGACTTCCCTCGGATATACTTGAACCAGTATTTAACAACATCCTAAACCGGTAAAATTAAATCCTTTTATTCTGAATGTTCTTTTGGCGGCATGTGAGATTTTCCCAACAGAAGAAACTTTTGAAATGTTACACAGTATGATAGCACACATGATGTGCACGCACAAGTGTGCGTTTCTACTGGCTTCACAGGTATATTGGCACAACAGAAAATTTATGAAGGATTGATGGCATGAAGGAATTTTCTTTCAGTGTGCTATAAAAATAATATAAACCCAATACAAAAGGACAAAAGGACTGTAGTACCCTCTACACGAAAAGCCCTAATAAATTAATCCATAATTTCCCTATTCTGCGGTTTCGGAATGCAATTTCGGGTTCTTCTCACACAGAAGAGAGAAAATTTTGCTGAAAATGTGCAATTAGAAGAGCATTGCCGTTCTACAGTAAAAATGTTTTGCTCCATCGACAAATTGCCAGACTACATTGGTTTTCAAATATTTGTTTTTCAACACAGCTAGAAGCAACGGGGGCTTTCTCTTTCTTTCACCAAGCAATTTCTCACACTCAGTTTTCCGAACCGGCTTTATATTTTACATCCGCTCCCGCGTTTTTCTGTGCAAACTATTTCCGGTTAGGGGAATTTATTTACATTACTGTCTCGGTTACGTCTGAAGGGTAGCTAACGAATTTGAAGTCTTAGCAAACCTGCGAGAAAGGTAATTTGAACTCAAATGAATGAGATAAATGAGCACTTGCCGGAAACGTAACTGAAGTCACTGAACTAAATGAACGATCAAGTGAGAAAATGAGGAATGTGAAAGACAGAAATGTGTGCGAATCCTGAGAAATTAAATCCGGCTAACTAACTAAAGCCCAAACAAAGGAAACAGACTTCATTGCCATGACAAAATAATGAAAAACATGTTTTAATTTCTGTTAAAATAAGACCATGACAATGTATAAATATTATTAATGTGATTAAAATTAAAGAATGAAAGGAAGGAAGTAGGAAGATGAAAGAAGAGAAAACAGAAATACTAATTAAAGACTAATCACTGTTTGAATGTTTGCAAAATTCAGAATCCAAAATGGGTGCTACAAGTGAAGGAATGGTGTAGTGCACAAGAATCTGAGAATGCCAAGCGAAGAAAACCAACCGAGAAAGTGTTGGCTACGAAATATCACTGCTGCATTTCATATGGTTACATTATTTTCATAATTACTATAAGTTATTTTCCAGGAAGCATACGTCTATCTGAGTGAGTCCGCGTGCATACGAGAAAAAATTTCTCGGAACGGCGCACCTGTACGCTCTCTCTATGTGCTTAGTGGTAATAAAAAAAACTTTCTTCCTCTGTCTACAAGTGGCTATAATCGAATGCGTAACATTCCGCCTTTAATTCTCTCACTACTCATCTCTTTGGCTAGAATTTTTAATTTGCATTCTACTAAACTTATCTAGCTTTGACCTACAATTTCATTCTCCCGTGCCTTCTAACCTGAGTTTAGTCTTCTCTTCGTTTATTTTCAGTCTTTTTCCCTTTCATTTCCTGTTTCGTTGATGAAAATTTCACTCTGTAAATTTTTTATTTTCACTCAATCTCCTTTCCTTTCTTTGCTTCTTCTCCTGCCAAAGCCTTCGAGTTTACCCTTGGTTCTTCTTCTGGGTGAACTCGCCTTACATCTTTACTTTTTTGCATTCTCCTCTTCTAATTCTGCGAGCTGAGATTTTCTCATAACCGGAAATGGATCCCAGAACCCAAGGGTAACAGAATTTAAATCATAAAAAGTGGCAGTAGATTTTTATTTTCGGTAAAATACGACCGTAATGGGAACGGTTTAATTTTTCTTCTTTTCCGATTTAAGTCTTCTCTTCAAAAACCCAACAAAGTTTCAACTTTTCATAAGGTACGGTTTCCAGCAGGCAGGCACACCTGAGTTCCTCTTCAAACACTTATCCAAATGTATTTAACCCTACTCATTTTCATACTAATTTACCTTTATTGTCTTTTTTGTAAATTTTAACTTTCACTGTCCTATGATTTATGACCTTCTTCAGATTCTACATGTTTGTTTACTCTCCTATCTATGTGTATGTGGACAATCTGTCGTGTAAATTCCACAACTCCACAGCAATATAAATTTCCAAAATTCCTTCAGCCACTTTTTTGTCGTTTTTTATATTGCCGGATCGTGTGCCTTCTGATGGAAGACCATTGCTATAAGACCACGACGCGTACAGCGACTTGCTTAACGGGGAAATTAAATGTTGTTTTCGGTGAGTTCCAATCCAAGGTTAGGCTAAAAATTAGGAGCAATACGCTTCAAGAGAAAAGGATTAAAAAAATTAGACTCAGCACTCAGTATTGGAGCAAAAATTTAACCCAAAAGTAAAAGTTAAAACAAACCCTCAATCTGTGATAGAAGAATGATATTTCAAAGTGCTAAATAACCAAACAATCAAAAATAAGCCTGGCAAACAGACATTTTTGAAACTTTCAGAAAATCAACAATTCGGTCATGGAGGCTCAGAAATGTCAACGGGATTTTCATCTAGGATCTACTGCTTAAAAGGGTTAATTAAAATTGAGTTATCTTAAGGAATTTAATTGAACCCTAATTGAATTCGCATTGCGTGTAAATCTGCTTACATGTCAGTAATTTAAATGTAGAATAACCAACTTCTTCTTTTGTATTAAGACTCTACATTTTTATTTTATGGAATTTTTGTTATGTACCTTTAACTTTGTACTTTCCACTTATTTATCATTTTCGTTTTTCTTATTAACTTGATTTTTTGTCTGCTGTTTGTAAACTATGTTTTTTTTGTTCTGCTTTTCATTTATGCTTTACTTTCTTTTACTCTATTTTATCATTTATCATTTCATCATTCTAATTCTAAGGCACTTGATCACGTACAATTGCCTGATGGGTGTTCTCAATTAATTTTTGAAACTTTGTGTTACATAAACTTGCAAAACAATGGTAATGAACTTTTTTACAATAGTAAATTTTTCAGGGTTGTAAAATTAGGAAAAAGTGAATGGGAACCAATAAAGCGTTAAATTATCATTAGACAGTAACAGTATAGTAACAAAAGAATTTGAGAAAAAATTGTTCACTCAAAAGATGGGCAAAAGCAGAACAACTGAAACCATTGTCGGGAAATGTCTGTTTGAGCTGCAATCCGGGTTCCAACAAACAAATGCGACAATTTAATAACGTGAAATTGAGTTGAGTACTTAAAAGTCACGTTTCGTCAACTAATGCCGAGAATGCAAGGCAGTGGAAATAGCGAAAAGGAGTGTAAAATTGAAAGAAGAAAATTAAATTTACGGATTTTAAAGCCGTGAGAACATTGGGGAAAGATAAAATGAGAAGAAGGGATGAGACAGAGTGTAATTGACTAGGAAAAGGAAATGGCAAAGATATATAATTGAAGGAAACGTACAAAAATGGAGAATATACAGACGACAAACTTGGAATAAACGAAGAATAATGAAGATAAAAATTAAGTGAAAACTCACTCAAAGGAAAAAAAAACAGAAGATATCTGAAACAAACGGGTTGCAGACGCAAACATGAAAAACCAATCAACTATGATACGACAACATGAAAAACAAAAAAACAAAAAAGTTCACAAACAATAAGCCTGACACAACAGAAAACACTGCAACAGCGGAATGAAGGATAAAGAAAATACAACACTTAAGGTGCCGAAGAAAAAAGTATACGGGAAGTAGACATTAGCCATTGGTTTGCTGATACAAAAAGCTCTAACTTCCCCGTTATGTACCACAAATGTGCCTTATTAATTCATTTTCATTTCCTTCCTTGCCGTCACACTTCTTCTAGGCCCTAAGGGTTTTCAATTTCCTTTTGACTTTATTTCTCCGAGACCCGAGCCTACGCACCTGCTAATTATAAAATCAATGCTCTCAAATGAATTTTCAAGATGGTTTTTTGCAGTAATTTCCTCTTGAAGCGGATGGCTTCTCAAGGGTCTTTCATGAAGGTAGTTTTGTGAGCTGCAAAATTTCCTTTTCTTTGATCAGGGCCACCCTTGCACTTTTACCAATTCGGCTGTTGTATTTCTATTGTTTCCGTATCCTTCACTATTAAACAAATTTTTCTTAACCCTTCATAGTTTTTTGTTTCTTTTCTACTAGAGAATTTTCATGTCAGTTATTCGATCCGTTAAAACGCTTAGTTTAAAAATGCCTTTAGTTTAGTTAACTACTTAAGGGCACTCTGATTGAGGAAACAAAAAATGATATGATGAATATAATTTTTATAGTTAAGAAGGTATATTTTGTATCATTTTAGAAGTGCTCCTTTTATTCATAGCAAAAATCAGTCAATCAGGCGGTGCGGGGAAATGGGCAAACAAAATGGCCGTTAGTAATTATTCAAAAGTAAGAGAGATAGGATGTGCTACCTTTGACTGAATGTAGAGATTTCCTCTGGTTTTGCATTGGTACGGTAGACAGGGGTGGTAAAGTCCGGCACTCAAACTGTAGAAACTCCAAGCCAAGGGAAAACTTTTGTCAAGATGGCCTCCGTCTTGAGGTTGAAGGGGCAAAATGCCAGAGAGGACGGAACTCAAGACGAACTATGGAGGAAAGGAATTCACTTCAAAAGTAGGCTTCTTTCTTTCTGCTTCCTCCCGGGAGCAGAAATGAAGATAAATGGCAGTGAAACGAAACAGAAGGAGAATTAATCTGCTTCCGTTGTACCTTCCTTTGCTTGAAATTCGACCGACTGAAATGGAACGGGTTAGATGAAACCAAAAATGGTGTAGAAAAACGTTGGTCGAGGATGTCAGACCTAATGTCCAACTAGGTATTATAAATTTTATTCGTTGTCAGGTAAAACATTATTTTTCACAAATGTTCTGCGCCATTTTTTTCAATGAGAGAAAACGACCAAATGGAAAAAAAAATGTCCCCGGCTAATTAAATCTTTATTTTATCGGATAAAACTCCAGGAAGGTCCAAATTAGAAATAGACCAAGTGCCGTTTGGTCTTGGTCTATTGTTGCATCTCTCACTTTTACCACATCCTTTTTTCTTTTGTGTTTAAATTTTCTTTGTTTTACTTTTAATTCTGTTAATTATCCAAATTGCTCTTTACCTCAGGTAAACACAAAATAGTATTTTCACCTTTATAGTTTGTGTCCTTTCTCTTATTTGAGAAGATTCTTCTGTATCACATCAAGTATCTGTATCTCTCCGTTCGCAGGTTTATTGAATATTTCCTGTCGCAGTTTTATTTGCTGAACTTCAACGCAAAAAAACTCATCACCTCTTTTCTAATTTCATTTTTTGCTCCTTTAATTTGCGTAAAAATTAATTTCAATTTAACAGTTCGTTTTCTGCTTCGCCGATAGACTTAATTTTCATTAAAAATTTTCCGCTGTTTTGTCGGACAGGCTAAAAAAGAAGCATTGGCCATTTTGACGCACAAAAAATTAAAAATAAAACGTTTTACCGTAGGGGGCAATGAAAAAATTATTAAGCAGATATTTTTGAGAATTGCACCTTTAACTCTTTATGAATTACTTGTGTCTTACCTATATTTGCCTTCATTTGTCTTAACCTAAACAGATTTTTAAATTGGATATTTTCTGAATATCCTTATTATCTTGAGGATATTCGTGTGTTCTGCACGTTTTTTTCTTCAATAGTTATCCAGTCAATACCCCGTAGTCCAACCAGTGCGAAAACGTTTTTTTGTAATGCTTCAACCCATTCGTTCGTTCCATTTGTATAAAATGCAGCCAACACCAATTGATAAAATCTACACATTTTATCTATCGATTTATCAAGAATTTATAATACTTTCAGCCCTTATTTGTTAGTAATTATTTCTGTCAGTCGTTTGTAATTAATACCCCTACGTCTTTTTTTGCTTAGTTATTCTAACAATAAAAATATAATGGAAAGAAAAAAATACTTTTTTTTAGGATTTCAGGATTGACCGTTAGCTAATAAAAATTTGACTTGTCTCTTTTACGAACAGTTTGTTTAAGCTTTTAACAATAAATTTGAGTAATAAATAATAAGTTATTTTGAAGTAACAGAACCAACGAAAGAAACTCATTCAAGCAATGTATCATTACATGTCATTGTAATACACTTAACCTTACATTTCTTTTGCATTGTAATATACATAAAAACTATATTCTACTATTTTAAAAATGAAATGTGTAATGAAATTCCCTACTGAAAAATTAATAATAATAATTAATAATTTTACGGGTTTCAGTTGGATGTAAGCAATAAAAAATGAAGTGAAAATAAAATGTTGGAACACCGAAAGAAGAGAGTTTTTGCTGACGATAATGACTCGTGATCTAATGACTTAATGTGTTAATTTCTGTTGAGCACCACAAATAACTACCACAAAGTATTGCAGAATTACAGAAATACTACAAAAATAATTAAAGGCTATAAAATTTCAACAAATATTGTTATTGGTCAAAATGTTTACTGCCGCAACAATAATTGAAAATTATTGAATTTGAGCATGCAAACAACGCCAAGATTTTGATATAAAAGAACAACATAATTGATCTCTAACTCAAGCCTAAAGATACCCGTTGCCAAAAAATGACTAAATTTATCTAAAAGAGAATAGTACGGCAACCTGCAGTGTCCTGAGAATTTCATTTTTATATTTTAATTCGGTCCTGCAGTTTCAGACGGAGTTTGAAGAAATCCTGAGGTAACTAAGGGAGAGGAAAAGCTAAGGAGAAAGTGTCATCGCACACGTCGATAGAAGGCTTAGTTGAAGGTTGCAGAGGTGAATAGGAGAATACGAGGGTTGAAGAAAAAGATTTTGCTCACGACACTGGAATTTTAATGCATTTTTAGAACGAGAGATTTAGTTTCTCACGATCCCGAAAGCAACTGACGTGGCCGAAGATTTTTCTATTTTCGATATATGAAATGCTACATCTCAACTTGTAATTCAGTCTTCTTGGTTACCAATTTTTCCCATCTAACAATACAGATTCTTAGAAGTAATTAATAAGTTATATATCTTTGTATTTTATGTATTTTTTCAGTGTTTAGTGACTTGGGACAGCATGAATTTCCCCTTTCTGCATACCTATACGCGTTATTGAGTAATATTCTGAAATATATTAAAAATATTATTTGGGTAGGAAGAGTGAAACAACCCCAATCTTTTCTTTGGCGTCGTGTCCCCGGACGCCATCTGCTGGAATTTAATTTTGAAGACAAATATAGAAATAAATAAATTTCTTTCGTGATATTTCTGATACAAGAAATAAGATAAAAAAGTTTTGCCCTTCTTTCTGATGCTTGTCAACCCTGTATAAATCATAATTTTAAAATTATTAATTTTGAATTGATGGCACAATGAAATTGTGTTTCACTGTTTTACACACGAAGAATTTACTCTTTCGAGAATGTCATTTGTCCTCTACTAAGAAAAGTAGGGATTTTCAAGTTTCAACTCACCATTTCTGATAGTAACAAGGATTTGTTACTTGATTAGTGATTATTACATGTTACTTTACAATTTCACAAAATATTTTTGCACCAATTGAAACAAATGTAACTCCATTAAAGCAATATTAATTGCAATTAGAAACCGAAAGAAGAACTTTAATATGTCTAATACCAATTCCTTTGTAAAAAAAGTTTTTTAAATCCATTTGAGGCTATAAATCGTTCAGCAAACAACTTATCGACTTTTACAACCGTTACTCCTTTACGTTAAATAGAGAATTTCAGTTCATACATTTCGATCAATAAAATGTATCGTACACGAGATTTTATGTTAAATAATTGGGAAGTGTCAATTAAGCAGTGAAAATATGTTATAGGACATTTTTAGCACTTTAAATTATTTTAACATAAAGAATATAGTAAAGAATATGCCAGGTACTTACCGGCCTCACAAGTGGGTCCACCACGTCCCAAAGGGCACTGACATCTTTGCTTGCCTTCCTCAATGACGCAGATCCCACCAGGACCGCAGTCCACGGTACATAGTGTTGCCTGCGTGGCTGTGATACTTTCAGTTATTCCAGGAGTTCTGGTCCTACCTGGAACTTTTTGGTCCAGGTACGGACTCAACGTGGTCACAAAATTGCTCTTAGCATCACTACCTGTATCCTCGGCATTTAAATTTGTAACGGCATCGCCATCACCTGTGTCTAGTTCTGCTGAAATCGACGCGTCTTTCTGATAGAGAATATCCTCATTTTCTTCATCTTCTTTAGGATAAGTTTCTGCTGTCGTGTTCATTTCTGGAAAAAAGAACAAAGTTCACGTCAGGTTATGTCGTCGTTTAATTTGCTTTCAGTCTTCCTTAACTGGAAACAGAAGTGGTTGTTGAATTTGATCTTTTGAGGGTTAATTAACCAACTTCTAACCCTCGCGAACGAGATTAGAAAAGAACAGAAGTTGTAAGCAATAAAAAAAGGGAAACGCTTTACGGCAAGAAAGAAAATATAATACAAAAATGGAAAATTTTTAAATGAGAATCGAAAAAAGAGCAAAAAAAAGTTTCCACGAATTAATGTTCCACCATCATCTGCTTGCTCTATCCAGCGATTCTGTCTAACCAAACATCTCTTTTTCTTTTAGAGTCTGACGTCAGTAATCGATCGCTGACAAGTTGATTTATTTGGTGATCTTCTATCTTCTAACTCTAACGATCAACAGTTAATTTCTCTTCACACACAGTCACCCCGAACGAAAACTTCGTCATTTTCTACCCCTTAGTCCTATAAGGGCGTCTCTTCATTCCTCCTTCTTCTCAATCTTAGCATAGCAATACGAGAGCCGAGTAAGAGCAAGTAGAAAAACCCAAGAAAGGAATGGAATTATGACACGACTTTGCAGCAATAATTGTTTTTGGTTTTATATTGTTAATTGCTAGAAATATCGACCAGTGAAGCAAAAGGTGTAGTTAAAGCAATGTAAAAATAAATTAAAACAAAATTGTGAATTAAGAACCTAAAAACAGGAAGAAATAAAAATAAAATGGAAAAGAATAGAACAAGTGATAGGAAACAGTAAGCGTTGGTAGACAAAAATAGTAGAAAAAAGATTAAAACATTAAAAAAAAGGTTCCAGAACGCCAATAGAAGTTATGGAAGAACAAACTGTAGTGCCTACTGACTCTTGTACAGAAGTCAAAACTAAGTCATATTGGGAAGGCTATTTTCGTGGGTTTCGCCTTCAAAATCTAACCTTTTTCGAAAAATTTATTACTTCCTTTTCTTACATGTTTCACCACCCCAAATGGTCCTACAAGCATTAGCTCCTCATCCTTGAATTGGATCACCTGAAAGTTGAAATTTGAACTCTCCTTTCCAGGGAAAGAAAAATACCGAATGAAAAAAAGTCAATTTGAATAAGACTTCAATGAATTAAATGAAAAAGTAAACATTTGCCCGTAACCGAACAAAAATGAAATTGTCTTAGCAATACGAAGGCCATAAAAAATGGTGATAAAAGACTGATACAAAATGGAAACTCCTCGGAAGGGAGTCAACGGTTGCATAAGTTCAGTGATCCAATTGTTAAAATTATTACAAGAAAAAGGGAAGAAAAACCCAACAAGAAGCAAACAAGTTTGTATTTAAATTAACAAGAAAAACCACCACCATTTCACAAAACTGATGTCGAAATATTTGGTCACACTAGTTAAGAAAAAAAGTGGAAGATGAAGAAAGCAAAATATGAAACAATGCAGAAAACAAAAAATTAAAATTAAAAATAAAAGTCACGTAATAGTAAGATAAAAAGCGAAACGAGAAATTAAGTGTACAAGAATTCTTCTAAATTGCAATACGCATTAAAAGGAAACTGGAGAAAAATAGCAGAAATGTCATTTAAGTGATCACAACTAAATGACAAGAAAGCATAAAAAATGTGATATAGAAAAGAAAAGCAGTCGTAAAACATGACAAGAAAAGATTAGGTATTCTTTTCAGAGAAGAAAGTAAGAAGAAAAATGTATTTTACCATAACAAGAACATAAGAGAATATATAAAAAATAAAAAAAAATCAGTTAGTAGACGCGGAAATTAATAAAAACATGAAGTAATTTTTAGTTTTCCCCAAATCAATGACAGTAAACATATACATAAGACCAAAAATAGAAATGTTTTAAATAAACAAATAAATTTATATTATATTGTAATTGTAACCGCCTTCAATTTGTATAGCTGGGTGATCAATTTATATTGGTGTTATCAATAGCAAAGCACTTTAAAGACCCGTAATAAATTCGGTTCGAGGTTCGGGTTGGGGTTTTGGATATTATTGAATTCGAAGGGTTACAAGGAGAAACATACAGAAGGAAGTTATAAAGAAAAGTCAAGCGTGAGGTGGCCAAACAAGACAAAAGAATGACAACAAAAGGTTATATGAATTACGATTTTGCAAAAAAGAGGTAAAGGTGTTAAAAACAAATAAAAGAGAAATGTGATACAAAAAGGCATGAGCTACTGAATCTATGGCTGAGACCGTTGCGCAGGTAGGAAAGCAGGAAGCGAGACATAAAATAAAGGCATAAAATAACATAAAAGGTGACACAGGAAGAGAAAGAGAAGCAAATAGTGAAAAGTGAAATGAACATAAAATAATTATAACGAGAATACGTGTCAAATAAACTGAATAAAATGGGAACATTGGAGAGAGCTCCTCCAGAAATTAGACAGACAGGAAATAGAAGGAGCAGGAAAATATAAAAATGTAGAAACATGCCCTCAAGAGAAAGACAATAAAAAAGGAGAGAGAGAAAGGCAAAGGGTAACAAAAAGGCAGATATTATAGAACGATAGAACAGATGACAAGCAGTGAAACTTAGAAAAAGAGCAGTCAAATGAAACACTAAAAATAAAGTGAAGCCGGGAAGTAGAACTCATAAGGAAAATTAAAAAAGAAATACCCAACTTACCTAAACAACTGTATCCATTTTTGTGCAAAATAAAACCATCCTTGCAGTCGCATTCAAACATTCCATCATGCAGTTCATAGCAAAGTTGATCGCAGGGACTGCCTCGGCCGCAACGCCCTGGGGAAGAATAAAGTATTGTAATGTTGCAGTGCATGTATCATAAGTTACAACACGACTATAATTAAAAGGGAAGCCGTGGTCCTGTTTGTAAAATTAAAAGCCGTATCTTCTACAACATATTTGACACATCACCTCAATATTTAGTACTTTAAAAAATACTTAATAAAAATATTGCTTAAGAAGGTAAGAAAGTTTTATTAGCAGTTCAATGTCCTCCAACAACTGGACAGTTTTAGTAATCGACAGATCCATGAAATAGTCAAATCTAGGAACATCTGCTTTTATGCTGTTGTAGTTTTTGAAGCAAAAACTTGCTGGCCACCCGACGGGTAGAAAAACGTCGAACAAGCTAATGTATGAATACATGGGGGAAACGTTTCCAAAGACGCGGAAACGGGAAACGGAAATGAAACGGAAGGTAAGGAATAATAGTCAACTAGAAATAGACAAGAAAATAGGTGTCAGAGTAGACGAAGGAGAGACAGACGGGACCTTTGGGTTTTACGGACAATGGAAAGGGTGACTTACAAGCTTGTTTGACATTCATAGCGGCATTCCCTCAAAAATTGCTGATCACGTACGGTCAACCCCTTCAACTTTCAACCCCCCACTAAGGTCGACCATTTTCTTACCTTTGATCAACCCTCGTCTTGCCTACAACTATCTCACCCTTCCGTTTTTTTTCAGAACTACTTTTTTCAATTGTAATCCTCATTCCGGAGAACAAAACTACAAAATTTTCCAGAGAAAGATGGAATGCGTGCAGAAACAACCCCTGGTAGGACTTTAGTGTTTCGCCTGAGACTACAAATTACTTCAACCCCGCCATCTTTCAACCTATTTCGTTTATTTTCTTTTTTCCGTCTGATTCTGCATTCTCATAGATTTTCATTTATTTTCTTCCTGTTGGAATTGTTTCGTTTCTTTCCTGACTTGGGTCTTATTCCAATCGCTTTGCCTTGTATCTATTTCTCAGTATTTTTCTACCTTTGTCTGTCTTTTCTATCTCAACTTTCCTCTTTCTTTTTCTTTTCGTTTTCGTAATATTTTTCACTGACTTAATATTAGTCTTCCTTGTAGTTCGTTTACTTTTCTTATATTTTTTTATTTCGCTCCCATACTTCTTTTATTTTCGTTTCGTTTGTCGCTTTTTTGTATCCATCTTATCGTTCATTTTGCTTGTTCTCGCAGTTTTTTTCTGCTTTTTCTTACCCCTTTCAATATCTTCTTATTATACCTATATTATTACCATTTTCCCTTTTCCATTCGTATTTTTCTTTGCAGTTGAATTTGTCTTTGGTGCTGAGAAATTACCGTAGTAAACTTCTAATATTGCATACATTGACGTAATAGATAACAGGTAATAATATTCTTTAGTTTCGGTTTAAGTAAAATTTTTATATTTAAAAAGCATTGCGCACGTGTTCACTGTTTCTTTTCTTCCGTATTGAGCTTTTTTTATATTGCCTGTCCCGTAACGTCTGTTCAGTTTTTTATTGATAGCATTTTTGCAGAAACTATTTCATTCTTCTTCGCTCTTTTTTCACTTAAAAATACCTTATCGATTCTTTGAGTGTCTTTTTTCATTTTACAAAATATCATTTTCTTCGCTTGTTCTTGTCTGCTTTTTTCTGTTATTTCCATTTTCAAATTAGGTGTAGAACTAATATTTTGCTAAACCGTTACACCGCTAAAATTTGGGTAAGTATCACTTGATTTTTAATGTTCATCAACCATTTAGCTTCTGAAAACCTATCTCGTTCGTAATTCTGACGTTGTCGAACTCTAGTTTTTGTATGTTGTAAATTTACTTTTTCGATGTTTCTACAAAAATTTCTCGACTGCAGATATTGGCACAACAAAACAAATAGATAGAGGAATGAATTTACGTCTGCTGAAGACAGACTGTTAAACTTTACAGCTAGTCCGCAGCAGCGATCTTGCCATTTTCGCGACCGTAGACAAATTCTTTTCTTTCGGTTTGTTTAATCCCACCGCGGGAAGCTCGGTGGCTCCAATGGGAGATATCGTAAACCTTAGTTTTTTCCGTGATAATGGAATTTATTGCCCTGGCGGAATTGTTTGTTTAGGTTAACAACTGGGGTGTTAGAGAAGTAGAAGACGGTGAAAAATAGAAAAGATAGTTTAAGGAGAACAGAGAGAAGGAAACATACGTACACAATCCGTAAACGCGATGGAATTGAAGAGAATAATAGAAAAGTCAGTCAAACGGAAGGGGTATCCTAGATGTAGAAACTATACGGAGTAGATATGGCAACACGAAGGCATACGATAAAAATGAAAATCGATTTTTGAGGTGAAACAAG
Source organism: Polyplax serrata (assembly GCA_037055365.1). Taxonomy (NCBI): domain Eukaryota; kingdom Metazoa; phylum Arthropoda; class Insecta; order Psocodea; family Polyplacidae; genus Polyplax; species Polyplax serrata. Next base: position 294,734 of record JAWJWE010000002.1, read on the forward strand.
GACCCTTTCCCCCCTAAGCGTCGGCCCATCCGCCATTATTTTAATCTACTGCCACGTCCCGTTCCTCAGCGTCTGATTTTTCTTTCCTTCTTTGCCGTCAGTTCGGTTTCCCTCCTTCTGTTTCATGACTTCTTGAATTAAGAGAGAGAGAAACAGAAAGGGAAAGGGAACAAGAAGATTTGAAAAAATCAATGACTTGGCCAATCCAGGTGAGTTAGGAAAGTACACGTGAAACTGTTTACAGGGTGAAACCATCTTGATTTAGTCACGCGAATGACCAGAAAATTGAACAACGTGTCGCGCAGAAAATCTGACAAAAGGTTTAATAACTAGTTGGTATTTAAGACAGAAGATAATTAAAGTCAAACAAAAATCTAAAAACAAAATAACAGAGACTACATATTAAACGACTGCTTGTTTTACTTTCTAGCTAAATCCGCATCTAAATCAGCATTTTATATATTAAGCCGAAAGATAACACTAAGGTACAAACATACAAGGAAAAACTGAACTTTTCTACTTGGTCAAAAATGGCATGATCATAGAGAAATGACGTTTGTTAGTTATTCAAAATGACAGGAATAAATTAAAAATCAAATACAAGTTGAAAGGTGAAGCCAAGCGTGTAAAAGTGGAATCTAAAAGTTAAAAAATAATATTCGTCAATGGTCAAATACAGCAATCATATCAATCAATTTAAAATGTTTTTTAGCTCACCAAATGCGTCATCAATTTATTTTTAAATAAATTACAGCTTGAAAGTAGTGTCACCTCAAAAAATCGCGTAGGATTTTGTAAACTGTGGACTTTTAAATTTTAATTAAATAAATATCGGTAACGGCAGGTGAAGTTCAATAATTCAATGAAAGTTTAATTGAAATCAACCAGTTAAAAATAAGTGAAGCGCGTTTGGAACAAATCTCCGGAATAAAAGTAATAGTAAAAGTAGTCGTATGGTCAACCCAATGTAATTAACTAAAGAACCTTAAGCTTTAAAAGAGAAAACATGTTAAACGCGAATGACCAGAAAATTGAACAACGTGTCGCGCAGAAAATCTGACAAAAGGTTTAATAACTAGTTGGTATTTAAGACAGAAGATAATTAAAGTCAAACAAAAATCTAAAAACAAAATAACAGAGACTACATATTAAACGACTGCTTGTTTTACTTTCTAGCTAAATCCGCATCTAAATCAGCATTTTATATATTAAGCCGAAAGATAACACTAAGGTACAAACATACAAGGAAAAACTGAACTTTTCTACTTGGTCAAAAATGGCATGATCATAGAGAAATGACGTTTGTTAGTTATTCAAAATGACAGGAATAAATTAAAAATCAAATACAAGTTGAAAGGTGAAGCCAAGCGTGTAAAAGTGGAATCTAAAAGTTAAAAAATAATATTCGTCAATGGTCAAATACAGCAATCATATCAATCAATTTAAAATGTTTTTTAGCTCACCAAATGCGTCATCAATTTATTTTTAAATAAATTACAGCTTGAAAGTAGTGTCACCTCAAAAAATCGCGTAGGATTTTGTAAACTGTGGACTTTTAAATTTTAATTAAATAAATATCGGTAACGGCAGGTGAAGTTCAATAATTCAATGAAAGTTTAATTGAAATCAACCAGTTAAAAATAAGTGAAACTCGTTTGGAACAAATCTCCGGAATAAAAGTAATAGTAAAAGTAGTCGTATGGTCAACCCAATGTAATTAACTAAAGAACCTTAAGCTTTAAAAGAGAAAACATGTTACAGTAAATCCAGAAACACAGGAAGGAAAAGAGATTTCGCAAGACAAGGTAATTTCCAAAGAAATGAAACAAGGAAAACGACAAAAATTACACTTAAAACTAAAGAAAACAAAATAAAAACTTAATGAAATAAAACTACAGAAAAACGGTCGTTTGGATAGAAAACATTAGAAGGGAGCTTAAAATTCTTTGAGTCTGCAGAAGACAATTTTAGTTAAAACCTTGTAATTCATATTGTATGTGAAAATTATGTGCATGTAGAAATGAACTATACGATAAAAATAAGAAGGTATATTGAAAAATTAAATTCGGGAAAAGGACGCAAAAAGAGGTCACCATAAAACACCCGGTTAAAGTTATGTTTAAATGGTAAGTGAATTCTGAGCGTGATAGAATATATCAGAAAATACTACACAGAAAATAATACACGAAATACTACCTGTGTGGAAAGCAAGAAAGCATATTATACAGGGTAAATAAAATAAATATAAACAAATAACACGACCAATAGTGGGGAACATACGGAGAATCGAAATTTTGAACAACTTCTTTGCAAGACAGTCATGAAATCATACACATTGGTCACTAATATTAAAGCTCGCGTGCATTTGTTCTTAATGATAAAATAGAAATCATACCATAGAATACCAAATGAAGTTGATTGTGACTCAAATATGATGAAGTGACCACAAGTGTGCGTTGAAACGTGAGAATCTTAGATAAATAACAGCAACATTGTACCACAACGCGAAAAATACGTAACGGAAACCAAATTAACGAATAGCGGAATTTGGGGATAAAGAAAGTATGGAAAAAGCAAGATTGACAAAATGATAGGTATTTCTTGGACGACAAGAAAGCATACGAAATGAAAATCCTGGAAAATGAGAACAGAAAAGGAAAATGAATGAAACACTATTAAATTTTGTGTTTTAATAGTTAAAACACAAAAAATTAATGTCACCAAAACATTACATTAAGAAATATAAGGTATAAAGATGCAGAAGTTAAAATCATAGAGAATAGCTAGCGATCACGAAAGAACACTATTATTATGGAAAAGATCTATTGTTTCTGGTAAATACAAAAAAAATCTAAAAAAGGCAAAATGAAAAGAATGATGAGTCCAGCATATTTTAATTTTGGAAAAAAAAAGAATTTTGTAAGAGCAAAATTTTTTGTGGGTCAAGTTCATTAATAAAATAGAAAAAACTGAACAAGAATGAAAAACAACCTTCGAAATAATAAATAAAGATGTTTGCTAAACACAATGTGAAGTACCAGAAAAAATTTCTGAGTAACAAAGGGCAAGGTTCCAAATAAACCACAACAGAAAAGAGAACGGAGTGAGCAAAAAGTTGACGACAGAGATTTGGAAATAAGAAACGTGATGATGACAGCGAATAATTTTTAAAAATTGTTAGAAGGTCGAGAAACATGACAAAAGCATCGGTGGTCGGCGCAAATATCCGGAAATGGATAAGTACGAAGTAAGGAAACGGAAACGCAGGACCGACATACCTTCATCAGTGTAAACGTTGAGTAATATACTTGTGCATTGCCACACTGAAGGCAACTATCAACTAACGTATCGATGCACATCAATTGAACTGCTTCGCACACACAATTGGTGTCACCAATCTGTCGCACAGTGAGCCTCATTCATGCCAGCACATTTACCATTTGCTTACCTCAACATGCCCCCTTAAAGGTGCGACATGAATTGTCGTTCACCACTGGTGAGTAGACTTCGTCTCCTTCTTCCCTTTGTTGCTGGAAACCCTTCGGTACCAACCTTGCCTTGTACTGACCATCTCATTTAATTTTTAATTTCCACTTGGTATCTTGTATTCTTTTATTTTCCTGTCTCCTTACTATTATCCATGTTTCATTTTTCTCAATGCAGTCGATTTCTTTGGCAATTGCTTCTTCCCATGCTTTTGAGACCCTTCAGTTTGCAAAGTTTTTGTAGTCGGTCGGCTGTTCGGCTACTCATAACTTTCGGTCACTTTGATATCTCCCTTCTTCTAATTCTTCGTCGCTCGACTTCTGAGTCTCGCACTTGCTTGGTGTTTTATATCTTCTTTAGTCTGCCTCTTTTTCCTGTTCTTTGCAACTTTGCTCGATCTCTTCCTCTCTGTCTCCTTTTCAATTCCTTTCATTCCTTTATTCCAATCGTTTTCTTGTGCTGAGTCTTTTGTTTCGTCATCATTCTTTTTGTCTTCATTATCAGTCATACGTTCTTCTAAATTAACAAATTTTCTTTTTTGCCTGGCAACCATTATTTCTTCGTGAAATCTTATGTCAGGGGCTAATTTTGATTGTTTTTGAAACGGGGTCTCATAGTCGATATACCTTTGATTGTTGTGAATATATCGCAGTATGTATTCTTTTTCCTTTGGAGCAAATTTATGTCTCCCATTGCGCTTACCAGGAATATCTCTTTGCTGCCGAAAATTCTCATGTGACATATGTATGGTTTTCTTCCCATCCAAAATTCGTAGGGCGTCTTGTTTCTCCTTTTTCCACTAGTGCAGCGGTTCCTGACGTATGTCGCTGTAGACACTGCTTCCGCCCATAGATCCAGTGGTAGATTCGATTCGGCCAGCATTGTTCTGGTCATTTCGACGATTTTCTGTTCACCCTTTCTGCTACACCACTTTGTTGCGGGGTATAAGGTGTGCTCAATTGGTGATCGATCCCTTAAGATTGCTGTTAATTTTTGAATTCCCGTGAAATATATTCCTTTGCGTTGTCGCTTCTTAGTTTCTTTATGCGCTTCCCAGTCTGCTTTTCCACTGCTTGCGTTAAATAGTTCGAGTTTCTCCATCACTTCTGAACGTTCTCCTAGGAAAACTGCTTCTGTGTATCGAGAGTGATCATCGATGAATATCGCGAAGTATCTTGCTCCTCCATTTGATCTCGTTTGGATAGGTCTGCATATATATGTGAGGATTAAGACTAACTTTTCTGTTTCATTGTCTTTTTCCCTTTTGTCGAATTGCTTTGAATTGCTTGTATTTTGCTAATATCACAACTTTTGCACCTCAGTTGATTTGCATTGGAATAATTTAGCATGTCCATTTCAGTCACCGTGCCTTGCCTGTGCATCTCCTTAATGTCCCTCAGGTTGAGATGACCAAGTCTTCTGTGCCATCTTTCCGATCTTTGATCTGATTCTTCCTATCTGAATAGCATCCCTGCTTGCCTTTTGGGTTGAATCATGTACAGGTCATTGTTCCGTTTTTCCGTCACCACAGTTTTACCGTCTCTCGTTTTTATCGTTGCTTTATTTCTTTCAAAAAATACTTTGCAGTCCTTTTCGGGAGCAGCCGGTACTGATAATAAATTTGTTTTGAATATCGGTACCCACATCACCTTATTCTTCTTTCTTATTTCTTCTCATTCTAACATTTTCTTTTGTGGACTCTCTTAATGCCGTGCGCACTTCCTCGTCATCATCGCCTATAAATTCAAATGCCCTGTGATCATTACATATGTGTGCCTTCGCACCACTGTCAATGTACCAAATGTCCTTGTGTAATGTTTACACTTAAGGCGCTCGCTAATAATGTTGAATGTCTTGGTCCTTTTGAATATCCTGTTTTGCCGCAGGAGTAACACTTTCTTTCCGTGTCCTGTGTCCAAATTTCTTTGAGTTCTTGGCCACAAAACCTATTTCTTGGTCGTCGTATTCCATTACGCCAAGACTTTCTCTCTGTCTCGTTTCTTCACTGATTAGTTTCACCTTCAATTCCTCTAGTGTGAGCAGTACTTCTCTGGATGCCATTGCTACAGTGAATGTCTCATACGACGATGGCAAAGCATTGAGTATCATGACTGACTTTTAAGTTTTCTAGCAGTTTTATGCTGGTCTCTTCTAATTGTTCAACCTTTTGAGTAAATGTATTTACAAAGTTAGGCGAACCTCCACTTTCCATTTTAAACTTGTACAGTTGTTTGAACAGTGTGATCGGTTCCTTCGGTTCGTGGACGCTCTGCAACGCTATCCATGCCTCACTCGAAGTTATGGCCTTCTTTACATAACCGTATTGAGACTTTTCTACGTTCAATTTGATAAAGTCCTGTGCCTTTTCATCTTTTCTATGCCAGTCGTTGTCACAACTCTCCGTTGCACTCCACGTTTTTATTTTTAAACGAGCTCATTTTTATGTACCCTTTTGAATATCACAGTTTACTTTAAAAACTTCGGAACCACGCTCTGCTGCCACATAAATGTTGAGTAATCTACTTGTGCACTGCCACACTGAAGGCAACTATCAACTAACGTATCGATGCACATCAATTGAACTGCTTCAAACACACAATTGGTGTCACCAATCTGTCGCACAGTGAGCCTAATTCATGTCAGCATATTTACCATTTGCTTACCTTAATACTCAGGAAGTGAGACAGACAACAACAGCAAATGCAGAATCTATTGCTACAAAAGTGGCTACAAGTGGCAGACCAGCAGAAACCCAAGTTTCTGTATGTCAGCGAATGTCACCGATGGCTTGACTCAGGTTAATCTTCTTGGAATGTAGTTGTATGGAACGATTTTTTACAAAATGTGAACTTTGTATGTAGGGTAAGTTTTTATATAAGCATTATACATAAATAGACAAAATTTTACCGTTTTACGAAATAGTTAACCTGAATACTATTTAGGCCTCGAACATACAATTTGAATGTGGCTGTACATTAAGTCATTAATATTGAAATGAGATGTACAATTTTATGGATAAATAAAAGAAATACGCAATCCTACATTCAGCATGTAATTTATTGTTATCACTCTTGCAATGGTAAATTATTGTGTTAGCATCGAACTCGAGACTTCGTAACGCAATGAAATATCAATATATGGAAAAAAAACGAAAAAACAAGAAAATTATCATATTATTATATAAAATACTGATATTACATGGCATTAGATAAGAAGGCATGTTTCTATTGCACAAGAATTGAATATAATACGCGTAATAATAAAGCCATTACAACATAGCTGCAGAGTGAAATGGGGTAAAAAAAATTAGACGCCAGCAACCCTCCATAAAATTATCATATTGTTATGTACTGAATTTATGTAAGTTATATTATCGTGTGTGACGTTTTGTTCTGACGTATAAAAATACCCAAAAATATTTGGGGTTTCCAACTTTTTTTAATGTGTCGTGAACCATATTTTAAATTTTGCTTAAACTATTTCAATTACTCCTGTATTGATGTCATAATAACGGTTGATTAATTGATTATTTGTTTAACATTACTTTCAACATTAAAAATAAAAAATTTAAAAAAAAACATTTATATTTATAGGTATATGTTTTCTTAAATAAAAAGTATTTAACAAATTCAAAAAGTTATATTGTTAAATATTTTTATTACAATATAACATTTTCAATTATTAATTTGAATTATATTTGTTACCGATATTACTTTGCTTTTATTTGTATTTTACAAGTGTACACTAAAATACATTTCCGTAGTTGGTGAACATGTTTCTTGTTATTGTATTATTATTATATTTGCCTTGTAACTCTGGCAGACTCGTTTTTACTTATGAAATGAAACCTCCTTCTTTCCATTCTAATATCAGCTGTAACGGCGCTGTAAATTCTTCATTGGAACGTTTTAACCAATGAAAGAAGCCAATTTACATGGAAATCGGACGAAGCACTCAGTGAGTGGATGCTTCCTATTCTTAGCAAAGGATGGGAGATGTACCTTGCAGAGGAAATAAAAACCCCCAGAAATCGGCAGAACGTTGAAAGCATTTTTAGCAAATTCTCTTACGTTTGAAGTGCCAAACCTGGGTTGTTTTCTTGTTTTCTTCTTTAATAAGAAACTTCAGTATCCGTCAGAGGTGCGGTTTTACGGCCTTTATTATTTGCATTTAATGCAATCTAAGTGAAGCGGGTCATTTTTTGTAATTCAAAGAGAACAAAAATTGTACGTCAAATAATTGATTTGGTATTCAATTTTTTGTATCTTCTTCAATGATGACTACAAGACAGTTACATACATTTCTCGCCTTTGTCAATTCAGTTTGATTCTATTTAAAATTTTAAATCTTTCACTGGGTTTTTGATCCTCATCTTTCATCTTTCAAACCTTTGTCTGCACTCTCTGCCCTGGAGCTTTACTTTGCGACGCTTCTGTTTCTTTACACTTTGTATAACTGGAAGCTGTTGTTTCTTTATGTTGACTTGCCCTTGTTATTTTTTCTTTGCTATCCAATTGTAAAAATTTTTCAACTGTTTTTGTCTTTGCATCTTTTCTTGTAAAGGAGTCAATTGCCAATTCTGGGAAATGCTTCCAACTCTAAAAAATACTTGACATCGGCAGATTTCATGTTGCAGCCCATGAATTTGTAGTGGACTTTTCTCTTTAATCAAAGCTAAAATTCGGAACTTCAGTATGTCTGCGGTTCCACTTTAAATTTCACTGTTTCATATGTGAAACAATATTGGTGTACACATCTTTCCGTATGTATTCATAAGTCACGTAGATTCAGTAAACAGTTTTAAATTTACTATTTTATATGCCTTCAAACCATTACATTTCTTTAATAGAATCACAAGATTGCGTAAAACGTCTTTAAATATTTAAGTGATTGTCAAACCCAATGGAAATGTAACTTCTCATTCTTGCCCTCTTCTTCTCTCGTCTATCTTGATTGCATGGACTAAGTTTTAGCCTTTAAATCCATCTAATTTTTAAAAATAATCACAAAGATACTGCTTCTTTTGTTTATAAATAAGTATGTTTAATGTTAAATTTTGTAATATTGAGTACATAAATACCTATCTAACTATCTAACGATACGTAAATACAGGTAAAATATACACTGGAAAAAAAGGAATTAAAACAAAACTGGAACACAGTAATTAAAATGTTAGTTAACTATAAAATAATATCTTAAATGAACTACAGTAAACCGTTCCATTCATTAAAGAAAAACAAAAAATAAATATCATTAGGAGCAAGCTCTATTAAATGCTGTACAGAAGGTGGAATCTAAAGTAAATAAGCAGCCAAAATGAGTCAAATAGCTTATCAACAGAAAATATATTCTATTAAATTAAAAGGGCTATAAAGGGGTTTAAAAGCAGGTACATAAAAGTTCAAATAAAATATACGTAGGTAACGGAAATAAGGAACATTTAGATGAACTCACAGATATCTAGCTAATCCAACTAAGAGAAAAAATAAAAATAGAAAAGCAGTTCATAAAGTAAAATGCTGTAATATCAATTTCCTGTTCAGCATGATGGGGTAGTTGTATCCCCTGAATGAATGAAATATTTACTAATTACATGAAAGCTCCCCTGGCAACCTCTACGCAAAGTGTTCTTAAGGAAAAACAATTTATTACCAGTTAACTTAAGCGATATTAATTACAATGTAATTCTCTAAGTAAGCAGAACTTCACTTGAGCTATAAAGTTTTGGCATTAATGCCCTGTTGTATAGTTCTAAGTGAAAAATACTTTTTCCATTTTATCAGAAAGTTAACATTGTGACTGGAACTGATGACGGTGTCCTCCCTCGGCTTAAATTTGTAAGAGCCACTAATAGCCAGGTAATTATCCTTCAGCAAACACAAAGGATACCACCTAATAAAATGATTCTGGAACTAATTATTTATCTACGTATCTTATTCTACGTATCTCTTGTTTTATGCTCTATTCAGCATGTATTTGAACCACTGGGATTCAATTTTGAATTTATATTACAATGCTTGGTCGGTTTGTTTGTCTTTATTTCCGCCTCGATTCGGTCACTTTCTTCCTTTGTTCTTTAGAGAGTGTCACTTCAAAGACAATTCCTAATCCAGGAAAGTATCCCAAGTTTTAATACCATAAGAAGATCAGTAGAGGAAAACTCCTCTGCTTTTGTTCTATTTTACAAAACTCTCGGTGTATTCGAATTAAAGGAGGCAAATAGAGTAAAGAAGAACGTTTACTTGACTTATACATTTTACAGGCATATTTAAATGCAATTGGATAGCAAGAAGAAAACAATAAGATGAACTATTAATGATTCCAGGGGATATACATATGCACAATAATGAAATTTTCAAGAAAATTACGGTACACATCAACAGAATAAAAATGAATAATTTATCAATATTATACCAGTTATAGCAGAAATGAATAGATAAAAATATGTCTCACACAATGAATCAATGTTTATATGTTATTATATAAATTGTTATTACAAATAAAAATTTATTACAACTAATACATTACAGGAAAAGCCTAGAAGTATGAGAAGAAATGTAAGAAAAACAAATTAAAGTTTATGTGTTGTTTAAGCAGTACTCTAAATCGGTACACTGTTATAAGCTTGTAAGTCACTTGACAAGGCAAGGATATGGGAATAGCCTGTAAAGGAAACTAAACTAACGAATAGAAAACTAAACTAAATGTCCGAAAAGAACCAAGAAAACGATATTATAAAGCATTTCAACAAAAGTTTACACAATTTAAATTTACGTCACTGTCAAAAGCTTCAATACAGCCGTTGCCGTAGACTTTGTGTGGTCTTATATAAGTAAAATATATAATTTGAGGTTACCGACAGGGATCACATAAAATCATAAAAAATTCTTATTTGAGTAATTTCCTCTGTAAAAAATTGGAATACTCCATGCACCAAAAACCACGAAGGAAATTAAAGAGGTTGACGGATGATGATGACGATCGTGTCCATATCATCAAGACCGCCTACGCCATCAAAATATCAAGATGGGAGGGTTCAATACTTCCCACGACAACCGACAACCTCACAGCCTCGACAGATCGAATTACCAATATCGCAAAGGAAATGACAATTGGAGAATATAAAAAATCATGGTTTAATTGTTATGTACAAAGAAACATAGAATTTCGTAATTTAATGACCTTGTAGATTTTTATTTACTACTCACCCTGGAAGGCAGCCTCGAACTGACTTTTCAGCTGACCATCATCCAAAACTTTATCCTTGTCAGATCCGAGTGCAAAATGAGCGAACAACCAAAACGCGCACAACAATAAGAATTTATCAGCGGCCATGACAGTATAAACATGGAAATTTATTTCCTGTAGCCCCCGTGCACCTTTAGTAAATTTTACAACTGAAATTTGGGTCGACGCGGATATTCTTTATTGCAAGCGATACTCTACAACGGGGAGTCAGAAGAATTATTATAAGAATACGAAACGCCTAATGGGAAATTGCAAATCAGGAAACGGTTGAGGTCACGCGCCCTGCGACGGCCATTTTAATTGGATTTCGTGCGAATCCATTTCTTCCTAAACGGGGGAATTGGGGAAAACACTGTGGGACACGGAGACGAATTCACTAAAAACTCCAACGGGTTCTCCTTCGCCCTGTATTTATCTCAAACGTTTCGCAGAATTATCAACCGAACGCGCACATCTCACTAAATGCGTTCTCCAGACGAAATGCAGACTTGAACAGAAACTCAAACCGAAAACCGAAAAAAAAACGAAAAACAGAAACGAACGGGGAAAACCGTCGGTCGTTCACGAGCGGAGGCGGGCGAAAATCGACGCCGACTGAGTGAGCGAACGACGGTCGGTTTATCCCTGCTGATTTGCAGTTTTCGCCACCAGGAGCGCGCGCCCCCGGAAAAACTATGGCGAGGGGCTCCAGGCAGGGGTGCCCTAACGCGTGCGAACGGCCATCGATCGAAACTGTTACGACCGACCGGTTACGTCTACACCCGAACGTTCGCGCGAATCCCCTGGAATTTTTGTTTTGTTGTCTTCCATTGATCGGATTCCGTGGAGTTCCTACAGCAGGGCTTCCCGCACTTCAATCTTCCACTTCCTCCCTTTCGTGGTTACCAATTTCCATCATCTTTCGACCCCCCCTGCTACCTCATCTTGACTTTGCCACTTCCTCCTTTTCCCGCCGCGTCTTTTCCCGTTGGTTCAACTTCGAGATATCGAACGGTGTCCCGAACGTTCAATTTTTCCCGCTTCTTTTAAAAATTGCCCATATTATTTGATGGGACTTTCGTTAACTAATAATAAATCTCACATGTTGCTTACATAAAATATTGACTGTATTATCTGAAACTGACTTGTCGTAGAAATTAAACGAAACATAACTACAAATATTGCTACATTCTATGTGGAATTTTTACAGGTTGTGGAGCTCTGTTACTTCTCGTCTAATACCCGACTGATACCCGACTTTCCTAATCTTGTCAACTTGTAATTGGAAACTTGCCTTATCGCCCAGTTCGAAGTCAAATAATACTGAATAATTTCTTAAGTCCGTCTTTTGCATTAATTGAAACTTCTTATAAATGTCTCCTTTCACTTTCTTCACTTTGGTTTGCTTTACTCGTCCTTCTTTCTGCAATTATGAATCCTGACCTATACAATTGAGCGTGTTGTGCACGTCCTACTAATTTTATGATAATATTTTTCCCAATAAATATGTTACTTTTGGTTCCCTTTTTGTGTGATAAATTTAATAAACCTTTTCCCCCGGAATTCTGTAATAATTTGAGAGTTTGTCCCTTTTAAACACAAAAAACATGAAATTGTTGCTTAGGGACCTGAGAGAGAGGGAAAATTGAGCTGTGGAAAATTGAAATTAAACGAATAACTAAAAGCCACAAATTGTATCGGCGGAAGGAACATAAAACAATGCAGTTTCAGAGACAGCAACAGCATCGTTAATAATTGAATACCTTTGGTCTGAAAATCTTTTTAATTGCCGCTTTTGTCCTGCGATTCAACTCCCCTGCAGCTCTTTTATTTCACCTATGGGACTGTAAAAACGCAGTGTTGATACATTCAACCCATTAAGTGTTCATTTTTTTAAAAACAGTAGAGGAAAGTACAGAGGTATGCAAATCAGTTGGCCAACAATTTTCCATATTTTCCACAGGGCGCAATTGTTCTGGTTGCAATTCCAACCGCCGCCCAGCCATCCTTCGGGAACTCAAACTGTCAATTGGGACAATCATGGGAAAATCTCAGGGCTCATTCACAGGATAATTTTATTAGGTCAGGTTATGCAGATCTGAGTGAAAGTTTAAATTTAATCGATGACTGTCTCGTCTTGTCTTGTCTTCTTTTGTCTTCTTTCCCTTCGGTTCACTTCGCTCCGTGTCCATGCCTTTTTTCTTTTTTTAGTTTAGGACATTCAAAAAACGGTCAAAAGTATTTGCTATGTGTGTAATTCGAACCTATCGAGTTCCTATTTTTTCAATACAATTGTCTAGTTGAAGGGGTCGTAGGGGCTCCGGACTATTTTCTTATTGGTTTTGTCACCTTTAAGTTTTTTGTGTCTCCATCTTTGTCATCCCTTTGCTTTGAATGTTTTTTACTTTCATTTGGTCTTATCATTTCGACTATTGCTGCTTGTAATATTAATCTACAATAAAGTTCAACCCATGTATTTTTATCTAAAGGAGATTAGAATGGAAAATTTTAAGAGTACTTGAAAATACTTCATTTACCCGATTATGTAACTATTTAAAAGAAATGCAAGTAATAACATGATAACAATTATCTTCTCCGGCAATTTCCTTTGAACTCCTTTAATCCCATCGATCAGAGGAATCTGTTTCTTGTAATCCTCTCATTTTTTGTGTTTTGCCACTACAAACCTACTTTCTACCTCTGTCTGTCTTCCTTTCTTCTTTATTGTTAATTTTTCAATTATCGTAATTTCCTTTGACGCGTTTAACTTAATCCATCCCTCCCGAATTAGCTTTTCAGGTTTTGATTAAAAGGGTTTTATTTTCCTTTGTTCCTTTGTCGAGCAGATTAATTTGGTTTTGTGCCTGCTTCATTCGCATCACTTTTCTCTTCTTCTCTCCAGCCTTTGAAAACTTTGAAAAAAATTGCTCTGCTTTCATTGCACAATAAATATTTGAAAGTTACACTCTGTTAAAATAGTTAGTGTATTTTTGAGGCTTCTTTAAGTGTGAACCTTCAGCAATTAGGTGTTTCTAGTTAGATCTTTTATAAAAACTGCCTTTCTGTTGTCTCACATACACACGAATGGTTTTACGTATATTTCAACCTTGTACCTTGTACCCCATGTACCTTACTCTAATTCGGTTATTTCTTTTGCTTTGCTAGATTTCAGAATCAGCACACCGTTTAGTTGTCTAAAAATTTACAAAGTACTGCTTTAAATCGTTCATCGATAGATAGCCATATGTATCGATTTCGGATTTTCGGTGCCATGTGAAAGAAACAAATTTATAACAGAAGGACACTTGAAATATTCTCTCGAAACTCAGCTATGAAAGGAAAAGCCTCTTGACTCCTAAATTGTTTACCAAAATTGATGACTATATGATACAGAGTAACTACCTTAGCCATCGACATAAAACCAAAGCATTCACGAGAGGGATAAAGAATGTTCTACGTGTGGTGACTTTGAGACATTGAGAAGTGATGAAATTTCCTTGACTTTTCTGAGGTGATGTATTCATTCGTCAGACCCCAACGGAAATCTTTTTTAAAAGAAAATATTCAAATTTCAGCCCTTCACAAATATATATATATACGAAAGGAAGAGAAAAATGGAGGTAAACGCCATAAAAATCATATAGTTTTCATAGCAAAGAAGAAAAGGGTTGATCGGACGGGATGCGGTAGGTGGCGACACCATAGAATTCCCGTTCATATGAGTCACTGGAAATCCCTGGCGGAACAAAAGACGTCTAGGAAGTTGATCAACCTTGTCAATGAACTTGTATGACATTTTTGAGGATTTTGAAGTGTCTCCTCAATAGTAGAGAACCCCACTAATAAAAAAGATGTCGGTGACAGATTGGTCTAATCTAAATAATTCAAATTCTACCCCTTCACGCTTTCTAAGAACATTCCTACCCACTTTGTCATTACGACAGGAGCACAAGGCAGCAGACGACAATTACGAATTTCTTATGTTGAAAGCCGAAGGATTATGTGAGGCGAAAGAGAAATTAATACACACGTTGTATCCCCTTTCAGTAGTACAGTAATACAACTCATACCTGCTTGATACCTGCCCATTAATTCTACAGTCACACAAAAAAATAAAATTTAATTCTAAGAAAATGCCGGCACTTAGTTCAAAGTTAACCATGTGAATATATATAATAAAGGCCATTTAAAAAATTTACCAAAAGGGTCCTTGAGGTGAGCTCTGGTGGTGCAAACCAAAACCTTTTCTTCGATTTTCCCATTGTCGGGCACAGATGGCTCCTAAATTAAGTTATTTCCTTTATCCTTTTCCCATTGATAATTTGGTATAACAACAAGTAATGTGTTGCCTGCATTGAAAATTTTAAATGAACGGTACCGTTAAGGTTCCTTTACAGTTATCCTATAAACATTATCATTTTATTCTTCCTTTTGAAATTCTTCCTCTCTTACTTTTGAAATTCATTTTTTTTAAACACCGTTTTCTCATTTCTATTGGCTTCATTTAAATCTATTGCCTCAAGAGAAGAAACATTGTTACATTTCTACCTAATGAAATTCCTTCAATTCGAAGTAGATTGAAAACGTATAAAATATAATTCGATTCTCTGCATGTAGGAAAATCAATTTGCGATAAACAACTTAAAATGAGTCAAATGGAATCTTGAAAAACATTAAAATTAGACCCATTTTCTAAAAAATAAAAAATAAACTATAATATAAAAATAGGCAAAGAACAACAAAAGTAAGCGTCAGCATGACCAAAGTTATCCTTTGGGTCATCGGCAGACTTGAACTTGTCCACCTGCCAATTTTACGCCTCTTTTGATAGGCTTCGTTCGCCCAATAACTTAAACATTCGATGTGGTTTCACTTCTGGAAAGGACATTCTTCCAATATCCTCGGCCCAAACTGTCCAATGCCGCAACCTCCCCAGAAGGCTCGGGGCATTAGAAAAATGCCGGGCCTTGTCCAGATGTCAGGATGGTTGCTCATAGAGTCGTCTCCGTCATCAGTGTATTGCTAGGATTTTTTTGGCTTCCTGAAAAGTCCAGTGGTCTTCGATGGGAGCCAAAACAATTATTACGATGAGAATGGCTGACAGAATAACTATTACGGTTAGATAGATGGCCAACAAGAATTTTCTTATGTAAGCGTGCTGAAACAAATAATTAATAGTTTTCAATTAACCTATTCAAAAAGGTACACTGCGTAACTCTAGGCATAAGCAAGAATAAGTTTCTAACCGATGAGTCCCGCTTTCTCTCCATCATATGCAGAGGACTTCTTCCTGAGCCCATGTCCTTCATTGGAAAGTCATTCACCCTCTTGTTGGTGCAGTCTTCGCTGCAGCATCCCACCACCTAAGGATGAAAAGAATAAGATATCATTGAAAACGACTAAAGCAAAAAATCAATTAAAGTTTATTAATTATAAATAATGGCTTACTGAGAACACAAGGTGCATCAACACATGGAAAGCAACGTAAGCGACGAGTACCCAGTCTGTCCATTCAGGGAGTTCTGCTTTATTCAGTTTGACTGCGAAGAATATGGTGACAACTGGGAACAGAAAATCATGTCAGCAATTCAAATAAGAAGACATGACAATTAAAAATAAGTTTCTAAGTTACTCACTTCCTAAAATGTGGGCGCTGTTACCCACAAGCCAGTGCAACCAGTTAAAAAGAGGTCTCTTCGGGGAATCAGGACTTGGCCTGAGGGCAGCACCAAATGGTTGAATAAAAGACAGGCCGGTTGTGATGCACCCCAGAATGCCGTGAGGGTTGCTTGTCTCGCTGTACCACCCACCCACTTGCACGAAAATCATAACGAAGGCAGAAATTGTCAGGCACCAGGTGGACACCATGAAGGCTCGATGCCACTGAAAAGAGTCAACAACGGCCTTAGCCACATGGAGGACTTAAAATGCCATGGCAGACGTCAAATGTGTTTGGATAACTCACAATAAACCACTGATCCTTTCCACAGAATCGTTTGCCCACCCATGTTGTCTTGAAGTATCGAGCAAGAAGAATTCCAGCGCTTGTGAAGCCAATCCAAGAGGCGACCATCAGAGCTCCATGAAGACGATACAATAAATTAGAACTTCCTTGAAGTGCACCAACTTCTGACAAGTGCCTGGCGCTGTCTGACACTTCGTACCCGATATCATGCCAACCGACTCTTTTTCCGCCATCTGAAGGAACAGTAAAGTTGTACGTAATATTTTATACTCAAGCATCAAATCCCCAGTTTCAAGTTCGAACCTTTCAATCCAGTTCCACTAGCCAGAAGTAGGTAGTACATGTCGTTGACCAAGTCATACTCCTTTCCCTTGACTCTGGTGACAGGTTCCCGAGTGAATTTACAGTACAGGTTTCCATCCTGGAATTTTGACTGTTTAAGAGTGACTTTGTCGTTCAAATTGTTTAATCTTTCGTTGTTCTTTTCATTCTCAATATTGTAAGACATGTACACGTTCACTTTGTTAGATCCATCCACTACGCATTCAGTGACGCTGTCACCACTCTGAAAGGAAAGGCACCACCTAACATTGAGGCAAGGTTTTCGTGATTGTGTTGTTGTCTCAATTCAAAAACCATTATCGGCTACCTACCATTTTCTGGTCGTGAGATAGACCGACAGCAACATATTTGGGCGTTCCCCTCGTTCCATTTTTGGCCATCAATTCGAACTCGAAGTACTCGCCTCGGACATAGGTGGTCACCATAACCTGACAGGACTCAGTTTCAATACAACCGGCGGGAATGGCAAAGCAACTTTTAGTTCTGTCACATCCCTTATAAATAGGATCTTTACTCCTATTGTCCTAAGGAAATGAAAACAATTAGAAATAGAGTGTAAACGAAGCAACAGAGAGCGGAAGCTCAGGCCGTCACAAAGAATGACTCTTCTACCCCATATTCCGGCTTAAGTGTGTAGTTGGGAACGGTCGTCAGTCTCTTTGGTGTCTTCGCAGTTGAAATTCCACCTTGGAATCTGTCAATGTCGTTAGGTAGAGATCTCTTGACCACCTGAACAGGTTCGGATTCAACTCCAACCCAGAAAGTTGCACCGTTTTGCACGAAGGTAGCACTGCAGATTAAATAGGGAATTAGACGGCCGCACACGGAGCTACACCAGGTACACAGAGCTTTAGAAGATACTCCACAAGGATACTCACTTAAACGTAACTGGACCTTCATAACCTTCTGGTGCTTCCCACTCAAGTTCCAAGTTTTTGAGGTTGTTCCTGTCGCGATGTGTGGCAGTGTTCTACAAGACAAAATTTGCATTAGTCTGAATTTCCATCAACGACAGGAATGACATGGCGACAAACAAATACAAACCATCGGACTCGATCCGCAGGTGATGGCCTTTGTGATGTCTGGCAGATTTGTGAATCCTCCAATGGGGTCACCCCCTCCTGAAAGGGCTCTGGCTTGCACCATGAAGCCCACAAAGGAAGCGTCTCTCTGAGAGGAGAGCATCACTTTGATTTTGTTGCCAGACTTGACATTTAAAGTGGACGGTTGTAAGAAGTAAGGAGGAGGGCTCCTCTGTGGTTGAAAATCAAGATGGCGGGGTACCATGTCCCCACATGTGGAAACGGGTGCTCCGCTGGGGTAGGTCTCGACCCAACTGAAGCAAGTCCATGTAATAACTAATATTGAGAACAGAGTCCATCGGGATGTGACAGCCATTCTGAAATAGAGAAAAAATTACGGTTATCATTTTGTGTAAGAACGGCAGGTGCCTGACAGAAGTTTTTCTATCAAAAAACCTTTAAATTGAACATGAGACAAATCTGTTGTCTTCAAATTGAATTCTCACTTGGACTGCTTGAAATCGGGTTTGTTTTCCTTCTTACACACTTCCAACAGAGTCTAACTCTATTTTCTTCCTCTCTCTCTCTCTCTCTCATTCAATTGTGCACATTTGCGTCCTTCACATTCTACCTGTCCTCTACTGCCATTCTTCTTCCACACTCGGTTTCCCTGTTTCTGCAACGGTAAAATTAACTCGTTTCATCATCGACTAGAGTTTTTGCACCGCTATGCCACACTGAACAAGAAAGACGGGAAAATTTATTCTTAGAGTCGTTGAAAGTCAATGGGAAAATTGTGGTCGTATGAACAAAAATCAGATCAATTGACAGAATTCAAAATGTACGGAGCCGACGGCTCCGAAACTGCGAAAACCCTGTTGTTTGTTAGAGCAACCAGAATTATATAGAGTCGTAACACACCCAAATGTGTAGAATCATAAAGAAAGCATGATGAAAATACCAGGATCAGAAGATTCAAGGTTTGTCGTTACAATTGCCAGGTCGGTTACACCTCTAGTTACGTAGAAAAGGAAAGTACTGCCAGCGTGTAGGGCCACCTCCGCAACCTCCAGTCCTAAACGCTACAACCAACTACAACAACAGGGCACTCCAAAACAACTTGAAATAAATCATAAAACTCCACGAAACCAAGAAATGAGTTCGTTTTGCAATAAGTTCAATTAATTGACGCCTGCTGTCACGTAACCGTTGCGACCAATGCTATTTTGCAATGTTTGCTACCACTGTAAACTACTTAACGGCTAACTGATAATTTTGGGCTTTTTTGAAGAACCAAACATGAATGAGTCAGTCGATGAAGAGGTTAAGGAGAAAACACGAGAAATAAGAGAGTAAAACAATTCTGGAGAAGAAAATATATGTGCAAAATTGCTTAAGGCGCAGGTATACCAATGAATTATCTGTAATTATTCGTTTCTCCGTTCAAAATTCAGGTTCATGCCTGAGGTATTGCGTGTCTACCTGTGAACCCCGTCATCCGAATGGAAATTTGTAAGAGACAAATATTTTTAGGAATCAGATACTGAAGTTTCGTGTCATTTCAAACTTTCCGATGTTGTCGGCAACTGTCGGCAGCGACCGAGAGCCGCAACCCTTGGCACAGAGAGCTTATTTTTGTTACACATTTTATTAGGTTTTTCTATTCTGATTGACTTGGTAAACTACTTATTTGTTATAAATCACACCTTTACACGACCGCATTCCTTGGTTTTGTGCAAAGCCTTTGAGAACAGGCATTTCTGATCTTTCATTTTTATCTTCGGGAAATTCAGCATTTGATGATATAAATCTTTTTTCGTCAAATCATTTACGGTGCAATTAAATTAATAAGAAACCGTGTTCAAACCTAGGCAATCGATTTAGACAATGGGAAGTAACAAGTGAATGCGAAAGAGAAAACAAAGAATCAGGTACCAAAAATGAATCATTGGGTGAGAAAATCAATTATGGCAACGAAACGATCAGGTACCAATTCCAAGTGCTGAGTACCTATTTGTTTTTTACCTTCAACAGACTCAGTCAGGTGTGAACATACTACTCCAAGGAAAATTTTTCAGAAACTAATTTGTACATAACATCAATTGTTGTGTCCTTAGTACCTGCTGAGGTATCACGTATGAGGAACATCATTCATCTTCCTTCTTCTCCAAGTGGAAGTAAGTGAAAGCAAGTACCCACTTACTCTGGCAGTACCTCGAATACTTGAAAACAGGAAGCATACCTTGCACAGCCATTACATCTTTTCTTTAATATCCTCCGCCTGTCCGTACATTTCGTAACGTAAATTTCTATCTATTGAAGTTTGTATTTCAGTCATCCTGATGGGTCCCGGACTGATTCCTGTAAATGCTGAAGACAATTCGAGTTCCTTTAAATCCCTGGGTTTTAAATGGTCGGTGGACAGGTGTTACGGTTAACGACTTAGTTAGTTAGTGCAGGTGTCGTGACCTTCAACTCTTTCTAACAGGTACGGCACCAATCTACAAAACCTCAACGCCAAGGTTACCACTTTGTTATAGAAAACCTGAGCATGACTGAAGGGGTCCTGGAGAGGTATGAGCAAACTATGGCCGTGAATAGTGCCAAAGCACGACCGACTACCTGGATAACAAAGTGAAGTGAGCGTTGTTGCCATAAAAATACACTATTTGGTCTGATCTTTTAGCGGTATCCGTAGTATTCCAAGCATGGTTTCGGACTTGCCTTTGTTTAGTTGAACCTTTGCTCGGGTTTCCAGTTTTTCTCAGGCTTTAAGGGTAGGTGAGTACCTAGGTACTCAGTGATTCTAACGTACCTGCAAGGATTCCATCATGTAGGACCAAATTTCATTCATTCTGAGGTGACTTAACGTGTTCGAGTGTCAGGTACGACTTACAATTTTTCATTTTTATGCGACGGATGCGACGTGACTGTCTTACGCCAATTTCTAATGTGCCCAAATCCAGGAAAGGTAATTCTCCTGACAAAAAAAACACCAGCCATATGAAGAAGGAATTCAAGAAAATACTCCATTATTTGTAGTTTTCAAATATTCCAATAACCACAAAGAATTTCACATTGCATAAATAATATTCGTAAATAGTGTTGTATGTTTGCTCTGAGACAATTGCTCCGAGATATTATAATTACATGGACCAGTACTTTTTGAACCACCTGAAAGATCACACCCGAATTCTCAAACATGAGTGTTTTTAATTTCGGAATAAAATAGTTTCAACCATGGAGGACCTCGAGTGAAACTTCATCAACCGGATTCCGTCTGGACACGCCCAACTTTGATTGGAATTTCTTTTAACAAGTCTTTCAAATCGCAACACCTGAGCCCCTGAAGTAGCAACATTTAAAGTAATTTGTAACTCATTCATCGAAAGTTACATCCTGTGATCACTAATTCCAAACTCGATCACGTCGAACTTGTCTATGAACTCGTGCCAAAGGAGAGATCTTACTGAAGAAGTCGCTACCAGACATCTCAAGACGATGAAGGCTTGTCTAACTCTGTGCTCGTTCATCTGTTTCACTCTCAGGTGTACAGGCAAATCAGAAATTAGAACGTGCAAAATAAATAGCAGTAGAAGAAAAAATTACGCGACCAAAAATTCCGAAGGAGAAACCTTGACAACTCTTCTTGTTCCCATGACATTCACTTAATAATTAATAAATATATATTTATATTTTAGAGAATTTGTTTGAAATTTGTGAAACACAAAATTTTATATTAAATGATTAATATTGATTGAATTATTGATTTGGGCTGCTATTCACTACCGTAAGACTTAAGTTCTTATTACGTAAATGCGTATCCTTGCAGTGCCCCCGTGATTATTCAATGCCCACTTAATGCCCATTTATGTAACAGTCTGCTATTGAATTCACCCAACTTTTCTCGGTCTGACACTATTTTTAAGAGCTTAAAAGCCCCACCGCTTTAGTCTGATTTAATTTGCCCGACCTTGACCAATTAAACAGGTATGCTACAAGTACTTCCTACAGACCTTGTAAAGTATTAACTGCAATCGGTAGGTAGTCTTAATCTAAGTTGTCAAATTTGGTGCTAAACGCTCCCACTGCAATGGTGGAAACAAATTAGGAAGGTGAAAAACTAAATTATAATCTGTAGGCCATCATTTGGTACTCATTGAGGTAGGTTTTGGGTACATTTTAAATTTCTATCTAAGCAGATTCAATAAGCTGTCATCGAATTCCACATGTACCCGGTGATCGTCGAGGTCTGTTACCTCACATCAACATATCAACCGGAAATTGCTCTTTCGCGGTCACCACAAAATGGCCACAGGCCGTCTTGTAATTTGTTTAGTAATTGTAGTTTGATGTTCGTTGTTCCTTCAAGCTTGACATTAGGAAGGTCAAAAGAACTACAGTTGTTCCTGCAGAATTTGCCAGTACGGTGTAGCTAATCACAGTATTCCCCGGACAAATCTCTTAATGAACTGTCAAACATAAGGTCTCTCTTCTGTAATACACGATGTTTTTATGAAAACAGATAATTTTTCTTTTATTACCTTTAATTTATCTGCCAGAAGCCACTCAGATTCTGTCAATTAGCGCAAACCGTAACTTATTTAACTTACTGTACTTTCCAAAGTTTCGCTGTGCCTAGGAATTCTAAGGGTGTCACAAGGGTACATGCCAGTGACTGCCTTAATATGATATAATTCCTCATCATTCCAACCTGTTAATTCCTATTTCTTAGAGTTCCTAATTTGTTCCTAAGTGACCTAACGCAAACGGTTTGGCTAATACCTGAGTATAAAAATGACAGGACTTTAGTTCCAGACGATTTGGACCTTCACCATCATCAACCATTTCACCTCATTTCGTTATATTACGACATGGTCACGGGTGTAATTTTGCACGGGTGATGGTTGCTGAATTTCCGGACAAGCATAAGTCAAATAATTATTGCAGAAAACTAAATTGTAAATTTTACCGGTTATTAATAAATTCATGTTCATTCAACGCAACATACCTTGGAAATATTCTCGCAAATTTTTTGGGGGGGGATATGCAGGTGCAAAACGCACATCTTAGAATAAAAACAGAGTAATATCGGACTTGTAGAATAGCTGGAACAAAACGAACAGGCAAAATGAAAGACATGAGATGGAACTGAGGCAAAGTGGAACCAACAACAATAAAGTAAAAGAAGAAAGTCAGAGATGGATCCTACACAACTCAAGAGCAAGATGACTCCGATTACGTAGCTGAGTGTTGTGCGGCATCCTTTCGAACCTGAACGGACGAAAGCGAGTGAACCTGTACCAACAAGTGAGACGACAAATTCAGGTTGTACCGTAAGGCGGTCAAAGGTCAGGTACCAAAGTTCTACTCATCGACATTTTCCCGTCATTAAAATAAATTCGGAACTTTAGACGATGGGAATGAACCTTAAATGGCCAATAAATGCGCATTCGAACCTGAAATTGTAGGACTGCGAGTCGAAATTCTTTTTGAAATGGCATTTAGGTCTGCGGGTGTCCTTGGCGGTGGAATGCAGAAAACCTGGTCAGGCAAGAGCCGAAGAAGCAGTTGAGAATTAATATCTACATTTTTGTAGTGCTTTTCTAGGAGTTTTCTATGTTTGCATAGATTCCCACTCCACGCAAATTGGGTCTGGGCATGTTCCTTTGATAGTCATTTGAGATCTTAAATCTTTTTCCAACAATGTTCCTTTGATACTTATCTTATTTTATGTCGAATAAGACCGCGTCCTGTTTTGGTGACGAAGGTTACCCCACCTTCCCAAACATTTCGCCAGCTTTCCAGCTGCTGGCATCATCAGTAGTAAGAGTTTTTTTCACCGATAATTGCTATTCATTCGCACCCAGTCGAATAACAACCAAGGCTAAAAAACACACACAGGCGCTGAAAATGTGGACAAAAATGAAAAGGAGAGCTAGGGCTAATTGGTGTGGGAAGGAGATAGGACTGCACATGGTTATTCGAATGGATTAAAGATGCTATGGTTGTAAAAATTATTCGACACAAAATAATAAGTGTACATGTGTACGCCGTGAAAATTTAAGTTCTACAAAGTTCCTTAGACTTTTATTCTTTTTTTTAAATTCTTCTTGCATTATTTTTCACTTCCCACTAAAGTTTATCCTTATTCTGATTTTCTATTTGTCCGTTAACTTCAGCGTTATATATTTTACTCATTGAATTATTTTCTCTTCGTGTTTCACAGTCAGTTTTCAATGAAACATTAATTTGTTGAAAACTTTTTATATCGTGAAAACACCGCGTGAATAAGTGGGAACAACAAATTTCATTATAAAATGATAATAGACCACCACAATTGATTCCTAGAATTTGATTGAATATTTATTGTATGGACAGACTACTAGACTACCACCCCCAAATAATTAAGTTTTGTTGAACACATAAACGTCCACTTGAATGGGAAAGTCGCACGATTAAAGTCAACAATTCGAGAGTTCCTACCACTAAGTACCAATCTTAACTATTATGCTAATTTATGGAATTCGAAAAGAGCGGAACGTGACAGTTCCGTGAAATTTTTGACCAAAGAAAGTCGTCAAAAAACGGTTGCAATACCTGAACGAACAGGTAGACACCGTTGTTAAGATCGTTAGACCACCGATAATTGCTGGTAAGCATTCAGACAATGTACTTCCGCGTGAAAACAGTGTAGGGAATTTTACTAGATCGCAACTTAGTTGCCACCTTCCATGTTATTGTCTACAATAAACGATCTGTTCCATTTGACATTTTCCATAAATGAATAGAAAGTGCCAATAAAATCCAACATTACATTTATGATTTTACCAAATTTTGTGTTTCAAATTTGCAACAATCCGTATGAATATTTATTTAAAATAAAAGTAATGATATAATTTTAAATAATTTCACTGAATTAAAGTCAAATAATTAAATTACTATTTTCAAAATGTTGTTACATTTATGCTTTCACCACTACCTGCAATTTGTAGTAAAGCAATAACTTGATAACAGTATTGAAATCAATTTATTAATAAAGACAACATTAATAATTCTACTGGCGATATGGTGTCGGCGAACGATTGAAAGTGTAATTTTACTTGAAACACACGGTTATATTATCTTATTAAATTATTCAGGGTATCATTATGACTCCAACCTTTCGTGAATTATCACATTCATAATTTTATTTCGAATATTTTACAATACCTAGTTTTTTTTATCATAAAAACATAGATCGTTCGTGCAATGTTCCTCGACTTAGTACTAATCTTATTATTAATGAATGATAGTTTTACTTCCGGGGAATGATTAGGTTCCTTTATTAATTTTTTTAAATAATTCAAATCTCAGTTGACATCGATCTTTCTCACTTCGTACGTCATCATTGTTACATCCCTGACATTCCAGTGTTATTTCACGAAGGAGCCCCACAACCAGAGCATCGAAGTTGTGACGTTTTCAAGTAATGAAGAACTACTCGGTCCCCACCGAGTATTTCGGCACAGTCTCAATGAGAACAATGTTAACGTACATAACACTCCTCTTTATGTAATCGTTTGCCCCCACCCAATTATGTGCATTATTCCATAAGAGAATTTCAATAAATTAAAACAAGTTTCGCATCATATGTGAAATGAAGCAATTCAACAAGTTTTGCCAAGTGACGCAAGACCAATCGGAACGCAAACTTACAAGTTAAACATTTCTACGATGACCCTGCTTACTCCTCCGTACATTTCGGTTATCACATTGAAGGGGTACCTTGCAGGACACCACGGCACCACGCCAGGTACCAAATGATCCATCTAAAGTTACCATTTCCGTCAGGGCCTGCGAGATTCGCACAATTTATTGCTCCATCATTCGGGGTGGTTGCCGCAATTTTTTTCCGCATTAATGAGACGACATTACCTAAGTATCTACAACATTAAGCTGTACACCTGTGAGCCACGTGGAAATCATAGTT
This sequence comes from Polyplax serrata, assembly GCA_037055365.1. Taxonomy (NCBI): domain Eukaryota; kingdom Metazoa; phylum Arthropoda; class Insecta; order Psocodea; family Polyplacidae; genus Polyplax; species Polyplax serrata. The sequence continues at coordinate 320,748 of JAWJWE010000002.1, forward strand.
TCGCAGTCACCAAAATTAGTCGTGACCAATCATGTCTCTCTTTCCCTCTGACTCAATCATCTAATCTTGTTTTATTGATTATTCATATCCACTAATTTCTTGCTCTCTCTCATTCTATCACTCATCAAAGTAAAACTGTGGAACTTTTTAGGTAATTAATTCACGTCGAAGTCGAACGAATAGGAATAATCTTACACACTTCTCCCGAAATGCTCCTTCGTTTGTACAACTTATTTATTTACTTCAATTGACTTCAACCCCTACAAGATAACTCCGTACTCCTACATGAATCATAGTCCATGACCCGACCTCTTCCGAACCGAAAAGTCATCTTGTTTCTGTCTGTCATATCAACAGGGATCTTAACCAGTAGAAATCATTTCATATATTTGCCAGCATTAGTTGCATACAGTTGCCTACGGATTTAAGACTAGACCCGCGTACGGGTCAGAAAATACTATTCAATTTTACCCGGGTAACATTCACCAGTATTTAGTTAGTTCTGGTTGGTAAGCATCCGCTATTTGGTATGGAATTAAATTACGGTACTCTGCAAGTCAATATTAATTAAATTATAATAAAATTTAGTTCTGTTTCTGTTTCATCTCTCAGGGTAGTTTTCATTGTAGTTTATTATTTAGTATGATTTTATGTAAACTTCCTACTCCATGTTTAACATTGTCCAAATAAACGGTTTAGTTTACTCTAGCACTCTGTGAATTCGAATACATGTAGTGGAAGGTCAAATATCCTTGTTTTCTAGTTAAAAACTAGTCAATTATTTTACAAAAGCAAGGGGAGATTAAACTTGGAATTTGTAAAACCACTGAACTGATGATTTGAATCATCACACTTGGACATCTCATGTAGGGCTAATAGCTAAACGGAGCAGTGTGAAATGAGATATTTGAGATAATTAAGATAATTATAATAATAATCTTAATAAATAAGATAATTAAGAAAAATGTTGTAATAGTGCCACAAAATATTCTAGATTAATTGTGTATCGTAATAATTATATATGGTAATTATGTAGTAAAAATTATACACTCATTTCAGATTTCAGGGTAATTGTAATACAATAATGCAATATAAAATAAATAATAAAATATGCTAAGGGTTATTTGAAGTTAAATAACGTTAAAACTAAAATTAAACTCTTTTATTCAAGGAAGTCAACTTTACAATACTCTGGAATTTTACTACAATGTTGCCTTGACTACTTCTGGTTTCTCAAACTTTGATAGTATAAACAGAAACAGTGTTGATGTTTGTCAGTCTTAAAAAGTAGTAACAATATAAAATTAATTTCGGATGTTCAGTATCAGTAATGTTTCTGAACCCTGAATATGTTTTAATAATTAACCTGTAAAAAAACTTGACCGAAGAACTGAAAAGAAATTGAAAACAACTAAAACTTGGTGTTCGCTGTTTATGATACATGTAATTGATTATTTCCCAACGCGGTCCAACATTATCCTCAATAACCACGGAGATCTGTTATTTCAATTTTAAGTATATTACCTTTCCATTTAGAAGCAAAACTCACGCACAAGGAGGGGAACGCTGAAGCGAAAGAATTTCACCAACTCTCACATTCTCCCGCAAAAATATCAATATGTGGAACACAACCGTACCCGTTCGCAAAGCACAGGTAACTTACATACCACTAGAAAAACATTCATCTTTTACCTGATGAACAGTAATTCGCCATCAATCATTCGCGTAGCGTAGATTAATCATTCTTCTTGAAGAGAAGTTAAAAACACCCAAACTAAATAATTTTATCGAGAGAGGGAGAGAGAGAAACCGTTTAGTGAACTCCAGAAAACAGTTTGTGGTTAAATTAGTTTGTCTGTCTACGAACAATGCGAAGCAAACATAATCAAACTGTGATTTTCACCTGCACAAATTAATAGTGTTGACGCATTTCTAGTTTTCTACGACTAGAGACCGTTGACCCTTACAAGTCGATAATGCAAATCAAAGGGTCCAATATGGGTCACGGGGTGTCGTTCAACAAAGGAGGTTCCGCACCAAAATGAAATTAATAAAATATTAAGGCCCATGGCTGTTGCTTCCTGCAGGGTCATTAAGACAACTCAAAACGGCACAATCAGTTGCGTCGATCGTGTTTTTCTCGTGCCCTGACATAGCCATGATTTGTTTGATTGTCCGATTATAACAAGGGTGGATGAAAATGGGACAGAGTAGTCTAAATTAAAATAAACAACTGCGTTCATTGATGATCTTTTCAAATATTCCTATGCTTATTAAGTTGGAGTAACTGACACTAAACGAAACGAATCAGACACTTTAAATTGCAAAAATTTCTAAAGTGGAGAAAGAAAATATAAAATAATAAATGTAGACCGACATATTTGTAATTAATATTAAAAATATTAATCAATCAAGCGATAACATTCTCCTGTTTTGGTTCTTTCCACTGCCCAACCAACTTTATTCCTCCTTTTTGTTGTTGTCAACGCGAAGAGGAAGCCCACGCGAACCTTCTACACCCATAGTCCACAGTGGTGGTCACCTTCAACCAACCATGAATCTCACGCTCCATTAAGTGGTCTTGGAATGTAATGTGAACTCTTGGCAACCTTTCCTTCAGAAAGTAAACCTCTTTTCTCGGGCAAGGTACCAAGTATCAGTTACACTGTGTGAATTGCAACTTGTTTTTACACATATTCAAGTACAATACCAATTGAATTGCGTTTCAGTATTAATTGTTTATATGTAATTAGTTTTATTATGTACATGTACAGTTTGAATCCTACATTAAATATCCCAATTTTATTAAGGATAACGGATACTGGCTACGTTCTTTGTTCTCCGCAAACCATACGCTACAATCGGTACAATAAGTAGTATGTCACGTGTCATGAGATCTCTAATGTCAAAATATTGAGTTTGTGCTAGAATAGAAAATACCAGATCACCTTTTTCTGAATTCTCATTTATTGCATGAAAACTAATTTCCGGGTACTTCATTGGGATGGTTTATTAGCGAATGAAATCACTCGCATCCGATTCGGTTAATATCACTAAGGCGTCTTCTACACACGGCTAATCAAGGGAAACAAAATATTCAGACATATAAATGGAACGCGTGAGTCAGTATCCAGTACTCAGGTGCACCGGGTACTCGATTTGTCCTTCTCGGTGCAAATCCCTACCTCCTGAAGACCTACTAATTAGTGAATTATTAGTCGGGTTGTGCTTGCCAGCCTTCCCTTTCATTGAGCTGTGACGCTAACGTCACAAGAGAACGAGTAGTCGTTGTAAGTAGATAAAAATAGTACATTGATCATCAATGAAGGTACTGGTGACACAACCAACGGAACAAATGTTTCTGGTATAATGAGACTCCTGGGAAAGTAATTCTTTTATTGCAATACAAAACAATACCATTGTGGAAATGCCGGTCAAACCGGTACGGATTTAGGTTCTGACCCCATGCCAGCCCTTCGTGATTTGAAATCCAAAATGAGACACCTGACTCTCAGGCGTAATTTCAAGGTAACAACCTAATAACTGACTTCTATACTGTTCACATAAAATCTGATAATAACAAGGGGGTCAAACCAATAATAAAACTACCGAACACCAAAGATTTAATAACATATTATGTGCTCTCATTCAAACATGGCAGCTATGAACGAGACGAGTCGTTGAAATAAAAAATGCAAAAGAAGTTTGGAGTGAAACCAAAAAAGAGAAAATGAATTTGGCACAATTCGAGGTACCAAAAGGGGCTCTTGGGACACGTTCTGACATAGTAAGCAAAGGAGTAAAAATTGAAAAGCTAAATAAAGATGAAAAGCAATGCAACTGATGTAAAAATTACGAAGTGTGTAACATACCATTAAGTTCTGTTCGAAAACAGTAAACTACAGATATATATGAATAGGAAAAGGAATACAAATGCTAGAAAGCCGAGTACGTCGAATAGTGGAACTAAAACAAGTCGTACATTCGAAGTTATGCGACAAAATCGCAAGGGTTTAATAAAAGGCAAAAAAGAGTGACACCTTTAAATCAGGCTACTCTAAAGCACCTGAAGAAAGTTTAAAGCCTGAACAATTACCCAAACAAAAAGAAATTCAAACAACGACCGCTCTAAAAACCAAAACTGTTAAACCAACAGCAATGAGTGAATTTCAACAGGTGAATACCGTGTGCTCAACAAAACATCCAATTTAAATTAAAATCAGTGGTTCACCCGAGCAAGAGCGTGGGTTACCGTTTTGTGAAAGTAAAAAAGGACCCAGTTTGTCGTACGAATGGCTCGAGTCAAAAGAATTCGCGCAATTTCAACCGGTTCCAGCAGGTCCAACTGAAAATTCAAAACACCTGTATAATTCACAGGCTATGGAAAGTAAGAAAGAATTACATTTGTCAGGCATGTCTTAAACGTGGAGACTCACCTGAACAGTTTTTTGTCCTTTTCTTTAACCAAAATATTTGAATGAATGGATCCTTATAGAATTAATTATCCGTTTGTCGTTTGACACATGAGTGTAATCCAATCTTCGATTTCTCGAATCGAATGTTCACGAGAAACGATATCTCGGCGTGAATCAAAGCTTAACCCACAAACAGTACTAAATAATTATTTGAGCCGCAACCGTTTTTCACGCTAGTAAGTCGAGGGAATAGCAAAATAAATAAATAAATAAATATAATAAAATAAAATACGAACGAAATCCAAACGGCGGCGGTTGGGTTTCGTCCCTGACTAGCGAGTGGTCGTCGAGTTGTTTGTTACGGCCGCCGTTGACGCCACCGTCGCCGGCCGCCATTTTCCCCTTCTAGAAACAACTTTCGATTTCTTTTCTAACGGACCGAGGCGTGCACAGACATCGTAGTTGCTATTCACCTTATCGAAAGGGAAATTCACTCAATAAGGTTCAAATTCACGATTAAAACAACCAGGAATTTTTGGACAACAAAAGCTGCAGTTCAAAATTCCACTTGCCAGAGAAAACCACAAGTGTTACCAGTGTTACCACGTCATTGTGTCTTCTTAAACTCTGTCTTTCTTTCGCTTGACTTGAAAGTTACCCACGGGTCGACTGCGTCTAAACTGCAAAAAGTTGTAATAATATTTCTACATAATAATCACCCGTATAAAATTTATAATGTTTTGTTTTATAATTATTTCGCATATAAACAATTGCAGTATTTGCGTGTAAAATTTAATTCAACTCTTAGCGGCTGTCACGCGTGGACTTCATTCTCAGTTAAAGTGATAACATTGTTTTACCATCATCATCGTGATGATTAATATAATACTCTAAAAATAGTTGTATGCAGGAAATTAGGAACTGGAGAAATTATACAGCAAGAAAGTTTTATTATGAATCAGGTCGAGAAGAAAAGAAGAACGTTAAAAGAAGAACTGAGACTAAAATTTCCTTGACGCTAATGACTAAAAAAAATTTTCTAAATAAATAAAAAATATTGGGAAAATAGAATAATTGGAAGTGAATAGTTCAGTACAATAAGAATACTTTAGTATGCAAAATAGTATTGCCTGCACAAATATTAAATATGGTGTAAATGTGTACTCATCGATACTTCCAATGGTAATGCGGTAGATCTTTCATTCTCCCACGCATACTCATGGAGTTTATCAGGTATTTTCAGGTACAATAAGTCATTCGAGAAATTCCCTCTCTACCTAAAAGAAGGTCTCGGCCTCGTCATACGTCGGTTCCGTGGTATTGTCTTCTGGAAGGTTCTACTTGTTCTCCCTGAGTAGGTTCGATTCCTGAGGTCAAGTCAACTGAACTTCCCTAAACTTCCTTCATCGTATTAGTTGCACTTACTCTGTCAGGTAATATTCGGTATCTATGCACATCGTTTTCATATGGTTCTTTGTCTTCTTTCCTACGCTAGTCTTGAACAACCCTGTTTGCATTTTCTTTTCACTGGAAACTGAATTAGGAGTGTAGTCCTGTGGGGCACTACCTGGAGTGTTGCTCAACCTCTTAAGTATAAAACCTCTTTAGAAGCGCGTTTACATTTCGGAGGCTCATAGATTCATCATCACGAAATCACAGCATGCCTTCAATTGAAAAACAAGGAAGACCAAGGTACATGTGGAAATACTAATAAATGTATGTTAGATAAAAAATAAATTATTCTTATAAACCACTGCCCATGAATTAAAAATAATACAAAATATGAATAAATAATGTCATCTGAATATTTTGCATTTAATCAGTAAACTTTTTCCGGACACTGAGCACCAGCATTATTCCGGTGTTCTATTATCTGTACTTAAATGTGTTTCATTACATATAGGTATTTAATGTTTTACTTTTTTGTTTCTCCCACACCTTTTTCTGCTACTTCGCCATTTTTATTTATCAATAACTTCAATAATCATAACATAATCATAATAATAACTTCAATCAATAAAAATCAATAACTATCAATAAATTTTAGTTTATCAGATGCAGGCTAAAGTATTTAGGACCACTTCTTGATCAGCAATCTTTTGGCCATTGACTTTTTTTTGGTCTTCTAAACTATTTTTACAAAATGACATGAGATAATGGGACAATTATTTTGCTTCACGTGTTATCTGCCACTTCGCCGAAATTCAAATTTCCTGCAACTTCTCTGAAACTTTGTCTTATCTAGGTACTCCGAAAAACTACAGCGAGCTTTCTGGCACGTTTCGTACGAAATTCCTTCGTCAAGAGCCACTTCTGTCCTGAGGAATTTCCCGCACCTGATAATTCCAAGAAGATTGTTATCTTCAAGTGAAGATTTTCTGTCCTCTGTCCTTTCTGTCCTCCTGCCAAAGAATAAAATAATAGAATATTGAGGCAATGCTTGTCCAGGTGCGCAGGTGCTTGGTGCGCTGTCTTGGTATTTGGAAGATGGCCATTCTTCAACGCCACCTTTTTCCTTTTTTTTATGTTTATTACACTTCTTCCTTTGTACCACTCTACTATCTTCTGATTTTTTCCTCTAACCTTTTTATTTACGTTTGGCCTCCTTCACCCACACAAAATATTACTACAAATGTTAGGAAGAACACAAAGAACTGGGTCAAAAACTTGCCGACTCTAATAGGCAACACTTTTATTTGCACGTAGTTCTCATTTAAGGTGATTGAGTTGATTGAGTACCAGTAATATTTGTGGATAACAAAACGTTTGATATTGTTTTTGCTTTTCTGGCTGACAAGATGTTCACATCTCTAGGGAAGTGTTACAATATAAGCTTACGTGATGGCATCACGGTGATGACTGCAACGCCTTCAACTTCAATTAATATAATTTTTTATTCATTAGGGCAATGATGAATTGTATGACAACATAAGTGAGGGCCATGACTGATGTATAATAAAGGGATATTTCAGGGAACGTGGACACGTTCACGGGCACGTGTCATTGGAAAAAATTCTGACTCCTGATAAAAGAAGGATATCAAAAATTAATAAAAAAATACACTCGTTCGACGAAAGCCTTTTTTCTGTTGACTGCCTTTTTTCCAACTGGACAAATCTTTTGGGGTGAATTGGTGACCCTCAAGCTCATCAACCCAAATAAAACTCTGTTGTTTGTTTGTCATCTTTTCCTAATTGTTTCCCTTTTTACTTGTCTTTTGCCATTGCAACACTTTTTATAGTTTATGTAGTTTTTATATTGATCTAATATCTAAAACATGCTTTATAGATTTTATATTCACAGCTTTTTTATTTTTTCACTGGATACTACGCGTTGTTTTAATCTGAACTTTGCTAAATCATTACGAGATTTTCTTTTCTATTTACTGCTTAAAAATCTGAATTTTACTGCCTTATGAAAATAGTTTCCGCCCCTGAACTTGATTCAAATCTTTTCCTGTTTTCTATTTCCTACTTCCTATCAAATTAACAATTATTGGACACTTTTTCTATAAGAGTTTCCAATTTTATTTCAGGGAATCTAAAGGCCTCCGATTGTCACCCTGTGCGCACTCTATTTTCATTAAATTTTTATGCTCAGGTTCACTGCAGTTGATTGATTATTAACGCATTCACTTCCCCGTAGGGAGAACATATAGAATTTGCATAAAGAATCCCCAACAATTTTAGTTGAAAACTATCGACTCCGATTGGTCCGTCAAGGATAACTAGTTCGTGAGTCATCCCGACAAGATCAGAATTTGTACGGAAAAGTCAGGAACAAGACCACGTGAGAAAAAAATAATCCGCCCAGAGAATCTTATTCGGAACGCTTAGATAATTTGTAGGGGTTTTCAACCGTGTCCCTGAAGTTCAGATCTTCACTGTCAATAGACAAAAACAATGCCTTTTGTTTATTATGTTTACAATGACACACTTAGGTTATTTGGTTCCAACCCATGCGGGTAATAGAAATTTTCTGCCAAATACTAGACGCAACCTCTATTTTCACTACGAATTAAGACTGCTCGGCGTTTCTGCTATGTAAGTAACTGAATTTAAAATTGAACTTTTGGTACCTTGGTAGTAGACTCTCTTGACAACGAGAGTGGCCTGCGAGTGCTGTCATTAATTCTAACCGGATTCATAGGACTTACGAGTTCTGAAAGAAACATTTATTAATTTTTAATTGAAGTTGGCTTTTCGGACATGTATGAAATAACCTTTTAAAGGGAGAGTCTCTCTTTCTTGAAGACTTCTTCTGAGGATCTTCTCTTTAACCCGGTATGTGAAATTATGGCTAATTGAAACACTTATAAAATTTAACCTAACTCCCTAAAATGACTCTTATCCCATGCATCTATATCTTATATATCTTCTACATGTATCTTAATGTGGTTACATGTCTTAATGTACCTCATAATATCAACTAAATTTTACACTCTTAAATTTGCCGATGTCGGTATTTTTTTCATGATTTTTTTTCAATGCAATATAAGTTAACAAGGATGTCTTTTGGTAATAAAAGAAACAACAGAATAACAGTAATAACAGAAAACCTAATTATAAAAATAGTAAATTCATTAACTAAATAATCGTTTTATATGTAATATTTATGATTTTGAATTTATAACCATTAAAATTTAAATTTAAATAAGAATTGATGTCGTTGAAGGAGTTTAATGAATGGAAATTTTTCTGGGGAGAAATTTGAAACACAAAATACCAAATATATGAAATTCACCGAAATATGAAGTTTTCGATTTCTTTTGTGAATGGCTCTGATGTACTTGGTTAATTAATTTTTTTTTTAACGAAATTACAAAAAGCAAAATTTGAAATGGGCAACACGAACTAAATTGATTTTTATGACAAAAACCAGAATCTTCTACTTAGAATTAAATAAAAAATATTTAATTTTTATTTTTTATACTGTTGATTTTTATATTGTTTTGAGTTTATTTTTATTTTTGAATATCAAGCATCATTGTTACGTATAAAATAAAACAATATTTTCCAAACACATTTTGACATTTTTGACATTTATTACATTTTACAGCTTTATACAAGGAGAACAAAATGAAATTGTTCAAGAAACAGAAAAGTAATAGAAGTAAAAAGTCAATTGTGGTATGCGCAAAAGTTGCTTTAATAAAAATTTAAAAAAATTATGTCAAAGTCTAATAGATTTTTTTTTGAATACCGAATAACAGTATTAAAAAGTTAAAAGTATGAATTTTGTTTGGTATTTTGTACAATATTTTTTAAACAGTAGAAAATAACAAAAATAAATAAATACAAAAATAGGAAGAATAATCTCATTGACATTTATAAAAAAATAAAACTAATATCCTTCTATGTATCTAGGAATTATCTGTAGATTGCAGCATATTCACATGTTGGTAACATAACAGTTCGGGAGTTTTTTCTCTAGGTAAGGTGTACACTGTATGAATAGAAGCAATATTTTTTTTTGTTTTTCTGTACATAACAACAAACTTTTGTTCCACGTTCATAAGGAACTAGGACTGGCCTGGGGTTTTGACCACGGAAGTTACTGTCTTTTTGTCGCATTTTCTTCCATTTAAATTCACAGTAGACTCGTTGCTGTAGCTCTGTTTTAAGCTCTTTTCTTCCTTTTCTGTCAGTTCTGACACAGTCAAGTGTTGCTTTCGGCTGTTTCGAGCTGCACAAACATGAAGATCTTCAACGGGACGAAGGTTGACTTCTTCGTGGCAGCTGTGATCTTCTGATTTCTCAACTTTGATGGCAAAAGACTTTACGATGACTCCATTTAACCCATTGTCGTGTTTCTTTTGCCATTCAACAATATTCGTTAGAAGATTTATATACCTGTTAATTAATGGAAGATTTATAATAAGAAAAAAACCTTTAAGGTGAAGATAGGACTTAGGACCAAAACACATAAAGCGAAGAGCGAACATGAGAAGAGAATTATAAAAGATACCGAAAGGACCAGTAGAAAGACGCATAAAATAAAAACAGAACAGTAACCCTTATTAAAAATTAAATCTAAACTTACTTAATGGCCATCCTCAATATTTCATTCTTTGAGAGTTTTTTATCTGGCGGATGAGTGGGAACCAACTTCCGAAGTTCAGCAAAAGCTCCACTCACATTCTGTTGACGCCATCTTTCACGTGTGTTTGTAAAAATTTTCTTTACAACAAGTCGCGGATGACTGTGGTGATGGTGATGATGATGATTGTGAAGGTGATCATTGTGATGACTGTGATGGTTCCCGTTGTTGTTGCCGTTTCCGAGTTGATGTGTCATCAGCTGATGAGTTGACGGATGGTGGTGTTGTTGGTGATGAATTCTGAGGACGTCCAATGGCAAGATACCTGAAGTACGCGTCAGCAGACTGGGAAAAGACAGGCCTGAGGTGTCTGAAACGAAAAATGTTGCCTAATTTAAGCTGCACCTAACAACTGGCTCGTTGGTCTAGGGGTATGATTCTCGCTTCGGGTGCGAGAGGTCCCGGGTTCAAATCCCGGACGAGCCCATTATAATAATTATTTTTTCGTTAAGAACATACATTTTATTTGTAAAATATAACTAAGTATCACTAAAACATCAGTGGATTTTACTTAGTTTTCAACACTTCATGTATTTTTTAATTTTGTAATCTGTAAGTGGTAATTGTATATGAAATAAATAGAAAGCTAGAAACAAAGTAAATTAATTACTAGGCCTAATTAGTAAATGTATTAGAAAAAATGGATAAGGCATAAAATGCAACAGAAGTACCACAACCCCACCAAACAAAAGTTTAGGATCCCAAGAGCAGTTCATGAAAATAATACATTTCTTTCGTGCTAGACTATATTGAAGTATCTATCACCTGGTGGGAAGCGATTACACCATTGACTTCAAGTACACAGAAGAGGTGAGGTTTAGGCCTACAGGTAAATACATATTGGTACAACAAATTAAACAAATTTAGAAATCCAATACCAACCGGTTTATTTGTCTTTTTACACAACGCAAACAATACACAGTAAGGGATAAATAATAGAAAAAATAGAACCTTCTGTCACGAAATAAAGCAAATCTTGATGGACGGAAAAATAAGCCGGCTTCCTTTAACAGCTTACACAGAATAAAAATCCAATGAAATCCACATAAATAAACAGGGAAGAGATCAGCATGTGTACACCAAAAGCAATATGAATGAGTAACAAATAGGTAGACTCTGCAATATATACCAATTAAAATGATAATAAAAAGACGCGGGAATAACAAGATTTCGGATAGTTTTCTGTATTCTTGGATGAACATAATGAGAGGAATGAAATTTAAACAAGGAAGGAGGCCCTGAAATCTAAGTTGTCCTGCTCAGCTTCTTAAAAATAAGTGCTGCAGTACCGAAGAAGCAGGAAACGAAAAGTGCGTTGACAATATCAATTTCCACCCACACAACTTATAAGGAATAGTCAACCAACCGGTGAAGTAATATGGAAGTTAAATATATAAAAGACGAGACAAGCAAATAATACTTCAGAGAAAGAGAAAGATCACATTTCGAAACTAAGAAAATCGTCCGATCAGATTTATGAAAAGAATTCGATTCAGCCATCTGGCTCGTTGGTCTAGGGGTATGATTCTCGCTTAGGGTGCGAGAGGTCCCGGGTTCAAATCCCGGACGAGCCCAGCTGAGTTTTTTTCTTCGATTTTTATTCTAAACCTTCCGTGAATCTCATATTTTGTAATACATAGTTGTTGATCCTTTTGTTATTCCCTTGTCGTAATATTTAATAATATTTTCCTTGGTTAGCTTTCTTTTCTTTTTTTTATACCCAGGAAAAATGCCCACGCAGGAAGGACCCTGTTGGGACGGAATGTCCAGCACTGTGGGACTCGAAAACCCACTAAAAAACCTAGGGAGACCACCTTCCCATGCGGAGAGGTGAGACTACCGTGAGGTATTGTCTGCGCCTTCTCCAGGAAGTGACCGTGGCCGAAGCCACTCGAAGGAACCGAGGTCTCTTCTCGTGGACTCCGGCGCTCATCCGTATTTGGCAATTCAACCGCTTTTCCCAAGGAAAACTGCCGGGTGAGAGCAGCTACCGATTTCCGGCTCCTCCGGCTCGTAGAGTGCAAGGAAGAACCCCAACATCCTTGCACCCCTGCCTCCGTTGACACATCACTCCCAGTGTATAGGTCGGTCCTATTCTAACCTGGGGACCACACGGGACAGTTAGCTTTCTATCTAACATCACCTCATTTATTTTTTCCACATTGTTATTCGAAGTCCTATTAATACAACTACGTCAGAAATCTGTATTCAATTAATCACCCATCTTAGTCCAAATAGAAAACTCGGTAACCGTGTAACAATCAAAAAATCCTTTAGCTCACTCAGAATAGCTGTTTCATTCCAATGCGTAAAGCTTCCGTATTTAAAAACTAATTGCACAAGTTTTAAATAAATTTAAAGTTAAATTGGATACATTAACTTTTGTAATGTGTTAAAAGAAATAGAAATAATAATCATAAAAGCAAGAAAAACAAAATGTTCAAAACCGAAGGTATCACACCGAAACTCACTGCTCACCTTCCAAATGAATTTCCCTTTTACTTGCAAAGGCCACAATTTTGGCTTCATTAGAAAACAATAAAAAACCATTTGCAATACAATGAATAAGTGGACCTGGAACTAAGAGATATTAATTGTTTATAATGGGAATCAAAAGGTGTATTCTATTTCACTGTACCAACCGATTGAACAGAATTCATTGTTTTGTTTCGCTCGTGAAATGACATCTCTTTCGTTTGCTTTTCTACCTAAGTCGTTGCCTTAAAAAATTTAGTTGAATCGATTAAATTTTGTAATTTGTGAATAAACAAGTGGAGAATTTGAAAAATTCTTTTGTCATAATGGCCATATTTAAAATTAATGAATAAATAAATTTAAAAAAAAACAGACTGGGCTCGTCCGGGATTTGAACCCGGGACCTCTCGCACCCTAAGCGAGAATCATACCCCTAGACCAACGAGCCGCACACACTTGAAGCTTTTGAGTTTGGGTCCTTCCTCGACGACTCGATTTGATTAAGTCAAGGATGAAATAATTATCTTACTGCTGTCCTTTAAAACTTATCTGGATATGTTGAGTGCGGCGACTTGTGAAACTTCACGACGAAAATTTCTCAACAAAGAATTTGTTTCGACGTTGCACTTGATATTGATTTTTCATCAAAAATAGTATAATTTTGGAACTTATTGACAAAAGTATGTAGCAATAACAACAGGGGTATACATAAGAATTTGGTAATGTGTAGTGGGATTCTATAGAAAAGACATTAGCAATTCTGTATGTGTATTTATAGACGAACTAGAGTAAGGCACCACATCAAGCTGCGCAAGATGAAAATAAAAGAATGAGAAGCTTAAAAACCTAGTACCTAGAACCGTGCCAATTTACATAATAAATTCCCGCGTGAACTATAATAGACATTTAAATTGATTTGTAGTAACTCATTTACTTATGCGATTTCTGACAACACCTGAGGATAACAGCTACAAGTAGTAAACCATCGTACAAACAATAGGACCGTGAAATTTAGAATTTAGTTGTTATTGTATGCGCAATAATACAAAATTTACACATATAAGAACTAAAAGAATTAAAAAACGGAAATAATAGAAAACAATTGCAAAGCAAGGAGAAAAATATCTTTTATGAAGTTATTAATAGTACAGTTGTAAGTAAAATGAGTAGTAAAAGAACCTGATTGAAATTTTGATTCCAGGAACAAGAAAGATCATAGAAAATTAAGTAATTGAAAAAATTTTTTAAATAAAAAACCCAATGACTAGTATCCAGTTCATTAGATATTCTCACCTTTTTTTGGAGACTCCGTCCTGGCCTCTTCATCGTCCTCACTTTCCAGCATTGAAAAATCATCGCTCAGATCATCGTCCAATTCTTCCGACATTGAGTCACATTCTCTGCTTCCATCTTGGTGGGCACCGTTCGCACAAGAAGGTGTTCTTCTTCTCGGAGGCGAAGATGTTGTGCTGTAGTCAGTTCCTTCACCGTCTAAACTCCCGGACCACTCCATGCCGAATGTTTCACTCCTGACTCCACTGTAGACTTATCTATTTGGTCTAGGAAACGAACATCCGGTTTTTTGCACCATCAAAACACTTTCTCACCCGTTGTAGGACACCAAAGTGAAATTTGGGCTCAGTGATAGTATCCGTAGCCTTTCGCTGTCATGCGCCCCTGTGGCATGGACACGCCTTTCCTGGCCAATCGCAACCCTTCGGGGCGGATTCGGTTGGGACTGACTGCCGGGGGTTGTTTTTTCCAAGCCCAACGCGCCCATCTTCCTTTCTTTGTTCTTTTGTTCCCTTGGAAATTGATTTTTGACACGAGTCTGGACATATGTGAGAAACTAATTTTAAAAAACGATAACAAAAATCAGTTGCCTTTCCATTTGACCAAGTTTTTTGGAATGAAACCCCTTGGGCTTGAAAGAAATAAAATATTTTTCTACGCAAACAATTCATGCCTGAGATATCGTAATGTAACTGTAACGGGTTTTTACCAAGTACCAGAACTCAAAAAATATAAATGATAAAAACAGACAACCTTGGGATGAAAAACAAGGTTGTTTGCCGTAAAAGCAAAGCATTAAACAAACAAACAATTAATATAATAACAACAAAATTTAAAATTTGATTAGTCGAATTGTCATCGAAGTCAATTTCCGTGTAAATGGAAATTGCAACGGGTTGCATTTCCGTTTGTTTTACTAAACTCGGACGAAGATCCCAGCACCGTAAGTAAACAAACAGATAAACAACAGCAACGACCGGGTTTTATGACAAAAAAGGAAGACTAAGATTAAATCTGGAATTAATAAGAAGGTAATTGATTGAGGAGCGACGAGTGGCGGATGAAACTTCACGCGTGGCCCCTTTGTCCTCACCCTGATTGACGTGTCTCTATACTTTTCTCTTTTTATCTGCTGCCACCCCTGGAGCGTGGGCCCTCTCGATCGCTGTGAGAAATAACTCAGAATTATTCCACACAACCGGTTCTGTCGAACTCTTCTCAGACGCCCGTCAAGTCCTCTCACAGCTTCTACGAATTTCTACCAACAATTCAACTACCCTCTCGAGCGGTTTTTTAGGGTTGCTGCCTGTTGATCAAAAATATTTTTATCAGTTTGTCACAAACGTGTCCCATCATAATTTCTTTTTAGATCTGCCATCCTTTGTTTTTGTATTTGTATTTGTTGAGCTGCCAAAGCATCTGGACGGTCCCCGTTGTGGGCAGTCCTTCGTCCTGACCTTTTGGACTGTTGTGACTATTCATGGCAGGTCCATTTTATTCTTCTTCCTAGTTTTTGTCATTTCCTTCCTTTCACTAAAGTTGCTTTCTATATTTCTTTGCTTTCATGTATTTCTAAATGTTTTTAATGTATTACATTTTTGTGGGATAAATTTATACATTAAGTGTTTTCATTTAGTTGCGAAGTATCTGTCTACATTAGATTCCCTTCAGACTTCTTAGCTGTCTTATATTTCTATCCTCCGCCCTCCTTCAACAAATTATTTTAAAGCTGTGGTTTTCACTCCCAAAATAATATTGGTTCACAACTATAAAATGGCACCAAACAACTAAGAAACCTATTTCATTTGGTGACACGTCCAGGACACGTGCTCTGTAACTATTATTAGTTAAAATGAGTGCGCGTGACATCAAATCCGGAAGAAACGTGTCCCCCTGGGTGACTTCCCGTTATTTTATTATTAGGAATCATTACACAATTGAAAGAAAAGGATTTTTCCGATGCCGGCGGCTACTACTGTTCTTCGCTGTGGTGAGAAACCGATAAAAAAAGCACAAATCGGATTAATGAGAAGAAGGAAGGCGTGCAAGGGTGGTCGATATGAATAAATTGATGCGATAAGTTTACAATGGTGAGAAAGAACAAAAAGTTTGATTTCTAAGCCTTCGAGGGAGTGAAGACAAATGGAAGTGAGGCACTCGATTTGTTTGGAATTAATAAAAAGATCAGATACCACGAATGGAAAACAAAACAGAAGAATACATGAGCGAAAGAAACGTAAAAGAAAGCGTAAACGCACGGAGAGGAAGCGAAATGAAAACAAATTTTGGTAACATCCGATTTTTCACATTTCAAGCGCAGGTCTACGCCGGCAAAAGGATCTTCCCCGTCCTACTGCTTGTGCTGCTGCAGGGGGCTGCAAGGATGCTGCAGACTGCTGATAAGCCCTGGCACGGGGATCAGCTAACGAGGGTCGTTCAAAAAGTGTTTTCCAGGAAATTTACCCCGTCTCTCCACCTCAAAGGAAAGGATCATTCAATTTAGATTTTAAATCGAGATATTCGGGTGTTTATTGCCCGCAATTGGATTAAACTCGAGCTCCCTCTGACCTTTTCACACCCTGATACCTCGTAACTATATTTTCCACAATTATATTAATATTATTTTCCTTCCTTTTTAGTTGAAGTAAAAATATCTGCATTAAAATGTGTCAATTAGAATTCGAGCTTTTCCAGCCAGTCGCACCTCTTTCCTACATTAAGTAAAAATATATATGTACCTCCACATTTAATAAACCAATCCAAATATATTTAAAAGGCTCATTTATTTAATTCTGTACCTTTGTATTTTCACAGCATTCACCCATTGAGTGTAGAAAATTTTGTTCTTCCTCGGCTAGTGATAGAGGAAATAATAAATAGTGAATGGAAGAAAAATCCAATGAATTGAAAATAGGAGGGAAGGAAAAATATTCTTTTGTCACTAAAAAGAAATTGTCTGGAGAATGACATGTGCAAACTATCATGAAGACCAATAAACAAATAATGACAAATTTAGCACTACACGAGGAAGTGTGCGCGATGTTTGCTTAAGGTTTACAGTAGTAAACAACTTCCGAAAATGGTGGAAACATGTGCTTATGTAATGCTAAGTAATGAACCAAAAAGATAAAGTAAAAAAATAAGAAGCAAACTTTATAAAATGGCGGCACATTGACCGTGGTAAGACACTTTTAGGACAATAATAAAGACTAGTAGACACCAAAAACACACCATGTGATTTATCTTATACTCTATAAATCGTACACGACATTCAGAAATTAGAACTTAACTTCCACTGATCGTTTCAATAGTTTAGGTGATAAAACTACTTCTTCCTAGAGAGACAATGAAGCAGTGCTCAAATATCAAATCAAAGCTCTTACTTGACTAATGAACATCCATGGCTCCTGTGAGAATGATCTGTGTCGCAGACAAATACACAAACACTTCTTCCCAGAACATTTCGTTTATTCTTTTCGCCGTACTTTCGCTGTGCGTTAGGAGAAGTCCCCTCGAATCTTCAGGCTCAAATGAATCGCGGCCTTAATCAACGTATCTATTATTGTTTTATTTTTGCTTCTTTATCTGTTACGCAACTGTATGATACGAAGACCTACAAGCAAATAAATGGCTAGAGTTAAAAATTATAAACGGAATTGAAAATTCGACCATTTTGTTACCAAACTGTGGTCGTATTCATGTTTGTAAGAATGTATTACGCATGCGTTACATACATTGTGATCCGTTCTCATCGTTCTGATAGAAAAAGGAACATATGTAGAATTTTTGAAGTTGGGAAATTTGTTTTCGGCCTCACATTATAGAAAATAATAAAGTCAGAATAATAAAAAATAGTCAGGTTTTATTACGCTCGTTCTTTCTCACAGATAGAAATACTCATTCAGTAACAGCAACAGAACAATTTATCTTACAAAGTCATTTATTTACATCAGTCTTCGTTACGACCTTTGGCTTCTTAAAAAGGTTTGAGCAACAATTCAAGGACGGCTACAGCGGCAGCCGGAAAGTCGACGTCAAAAGAGGTCCGATGGACGGCATTGTGGTGGACAACACCTGTCTGACTAGTGTCAGAAAGCAAAGAGGAGGATCAACACAGGTACGGCTACAACGCAGGCAGCATAGACAATTGTCCTGGGTTCACAAATGGACACCACAACGTACTCCTGATTCCACATGCTGTCGTTTTGGCTGATGGGCATCTCCAGGACCATTCTCTCGTAGGAGAAGAAATTGAGGGGCAGAGAACAGGATTCTGTTGTGTTGGTACATGCGGCGACAGGGTTGGACACGTTGTACAAAATTTTCTCAAACTGAAATTCGACCCTGATGTAGTTCGTCTGCATCTCGTTCTCGCTGCTGAAGACAAAGAAATAATATCCGTTTGTGGGTACCCTAAAAAACAATTCAGTTGTATAGAAAAGTGATAGCCTTTGCACTCGAATGAAGGACGGTGGCAGAACTCACGTGTAGGTGAATTTGTTGGCCAGACTAGCCTTAGCCCGAACTTGTTCTGTGTGTGTCGCCTGACAACCTTTCTTAGGTATCAGAGGAAGGTTGACAATTAGGCCGGCACAATTAATTAACCTTTCCTCGCTGCTAGAAAATGATGACCAAAATTCGCTATCGGACCGATCGTTGAAGGTCGTCTCGTTGAATGCTCCTCGAAGGTCCTCGTACATTAGAGTTTCCTGCGGTTGCAAACAACATCTTTCATTAATGTTATATTACATTATCATGTCACGGGGTTGTGCAGTACCTTTTTCTCAGAACAGAAACGTAGAAATAAGTTAATAAGGAAACAGGAGAGCAGAGAAAAATGAAAAATTACACAATATAATAAAAGAAACCTGAACTATTAGTAGCAAGTGACAATATAAATAACAATAAAAGTAAGTTGATTCAGTGTATTTCTTATCTGTCACTTCTTGTCGCCGCACAGGTGTAAAGAATCAGAATTGGAGCTAAGCAAAGAGTGAGTGAAGGGCAAAGGTCACTTGTTTCACTCACAACGAACGATGGAAGACTGTTACCATGTGACCTACGACCTTAGTACTCAATCAACCGACCACCTGCTAGTAGCAAATACCCACAAACCACTGCCCACTGACACTCACCGCTTCTTCGTCTTCTTCTTCTGCAGCGTCGTAGTCGTCGTCGTTTCTGTTCAGCTCCTCCTGTAAAGTCCGCCATGCTATTTCTCTCTTTCTCTGGAAGGTCTCTTTTTCCCAGCTATCCGTCGCGTTGTGATCTTCGTTTTTCAACTTATCATTGAGTTGCACTAGCATTTTTCTCAGTGCTTTGCTTTCCTTGTAGCCCAGTCTCTTCATTCTTTCCATTACGTCCTGGTATATCTCCTCCAGACTACCTGTTTCGTTTGCTTTGATCACAGTTGTAGTTTTCTCGTCATCATTTCCGCTGTCTTTGACTTTTCTACTTCTCACTGGAAGCCAGTCGTGCAAATGTTCATTTCCAGTGTCTCCGGTTATCTCCTTCGATAGTCTGTATTTTGTCATAGTGTCCATCTGCTGAGATCCGTGGAAGATAACACCCGGCCTCGCCTTCCTCATCATCCATGGTTCGTTCGACTGAGCTTCGTCTTCTGGCTCTTCTGGATCTTCTTCCTTACCATTCACGTCTAGCTCATCCTCTTCTTCAGAGGAATCGTCTCCAAAGTAAGCGCATTCTCGCAACTGCTTATGACCACGTATCACAGTCAGAAAGGCTCCCGGCCACCTGTCGCAAATAAACAAAAAATAGTGAGATTAGTTTAGAATTGAGGAACCAAAGTACAAAAGTACGAAGCTTTGTCTCAGTAAAAAGCTCTGCGAGTGCAAAACAAACTTATCGAACAATGGCTTCATTTTGTCGGATTCACTGGAGTGTACATATAACAATAATTATTTCAAATTTTGGTACAGTCATCTTCGTCTACTCAATATTGATTTAAATTAGGAATAGGAAGAGATATATTTAGGTACTAATGCAATCGTTGACCCATTGAATATCTGATCGTTGTTGGAAATAAGAAAAACAGAATTGTGCCGCAAATCAAATAGCATTGCGCAAGAACAGTGCCATTATATTCTAAAACGCTAAATGGTGTACCTTAATATCGTAATATGAAGGTGCTACACGCCAAAAATAAATTAAAAACAACTATATTTTTTAACCACTTGATGTTTTTTTATTGCTGCGTTTGGTCTGACGTGTCTACAGTAGTATCCCCAACAATAATCTCCAATTATGTTTTCTGTCAACAGTCTTGGTTGGGAAATCCCTTGGGTACTCCTCTCAACTGGTCCCTTCGAAGTATAAGGGCTGAACCTGACTAAATTTACTTTTTGCTGTTAATATATTGTCCTTTGGTAACATCTGCGTCCTACTTTTAAGGTAGTTTCTTTTATTGTTTGTTGTTTGGGAAGAAGGCTGCTCTTTTGAGGGAGAGTGACCTTTAACGCTCTCAAACAATCTTAAAAGCCTGCACAGTCCACGCCTGACGTTTCATATCAACAAAATGGTCTTATCTAGGTCTACTAATAGAATTTACAAAAATATTTACAAATGTATAAAAATTAAATGTTACTCGAATGTGATTGAGTACCTTCCAGTGACCAAGTGAAAGGTTGAGTTACTTAAGTACCTGCAGCAAGTAGAAACCGTAAAGGATGATCCCTTGAGCAAATAGAAGCCCCAATATTCTTTCATGTCGTCTTTCAGTTCCAGGTACCGGACCATAGACACCCGAACCGGATTGGGCTTCAGTTTAGGTTCGTCGGGAAGAAGGTACGCGTTGAAAGTGGCGTTTGACTTGACCAGTTGCCTCTGGAAAAAAGATATAAAACGAGTGAGAAACAATTCACTCTCTGATGGACTTGAGTGTGTCATCTTCTTACTTGACACCATGTCGTAGAGATTCTGTTATCCACCAGTCTCATGTCGGACATTCCCACCGGGTACACCTGGCCGGAATATACCCTATACCTTAGGTACAAAGGACCGGCAATTAAAATTCCAGGTAAAATAATGCTTAGAATACATAGGCGAGTCAGTCGTAATGGTCCTTTAAGTCTGCCTCCTTCTGTAAGTAAAACAATAAAACATAATTTTAGCGTGGCTCACGTGATGTAGGTGGTATATTATGAGAAGAAATGGAAGTCTTGACACACAATAGATTTATAGTTTTTAGTGACAGCAATCCCAACGAACTATGTCATGCGAGACCTGTCAAAAAGAAATAAGACGAGAAAAAGACGATAAAGCAGGAAAGGAAAAAAGAGATAAAACATCTCGCGATGCTCTGGCAGATAGCAAGGATCAAAAACAGGAAAAGAAGAATGTATGCCACAAAAGACAACAGAATTCGTAAATAGCGATAAACAATCGCAGGTCAATTGCTGTCAATCAATAAATTAAAGATGGCAGTTAGGTGCCTCTCTGTCTGTTTCCGAGTTCTGATTTTCGACCTGTCAGAGAACTTCAAGGTTATTCGGAAAGACTGTTAATTACGAACTGACAGTAAAATGACACACTGTGACTAAGTATTTCTCTTTTAACTCTTATGCTGCTTTAAATTACCTACTTGATTTATCCATCTTCGGCAGAACTTCTCTTCCCATACAACCACTAACTTCTGCGTCTAACTACAGCCGACAAATGAATAAAGTGCTCGAGATCACCTCCATAATCTAACTGTCCTGATAAAGTTAGAGTGTTTATATCTGCACATGTGACAGTGCGGCAACCTATCACAACTCGCTAGGCCGGAAATTGCCATTTTGCCTTTAGGTAGGCCAGATTTCAAAACAAATAGCTGTCTTTTATCACCTAACAGTCTCTCTCTCTCATTCATTTTCCCAGAAAATACTTTATTCGGGAGCTTTATTTTTCTATAAATAAAGAATCAGAGAAATGAAATAGGTTTACATAGAGAAAGAAGAATAACACAGTGGCAACTACGATAAAATAGTCTTAGAAAGCCTTAAAAGCAAAATCCAGGTACACAATCTAAAAAATAAATTCAAAGATACTCACAAGTACTTAGGGGGCAGTTGAGAGAATACCCCAATCTACACTACATCACAACACTTTTATAAATCACCCTGACTGAAATTATTAAAAATTGAATGTTTTAAGGAGTCGCCACATTAGATGAACAATAAAGTATTTGCTGATGTAATGTAATGTATAATCTACTCCGAATCTTTGAAATGGCAGTTTACAGACAAGCCGTCTACCCAGAACCGTGAAATCTGTATTTCATGAAGCAGACTAAAAACTTAAATATGAAAGGTATTACTGAAATAACTTCTTGTTTAAAAGTTTGTAGATTGTAATTTTAACAAGAAAAATCTACTGGAGTTCTTCTGATGGAAAACACAATGCCTTCTGTACATGCCTTCTGGCAATAGTAGAGGTTACGGAGCGTAGCCAAAGTGTGTATAATTCGGTTGTGGCAGACCCGGTCTTTGCACCCGAGCCTTACCTTATCTTACTCAACATTTGTTTAACTTTTTATCGTTACGTAATCGCATTGATTAACGTATTTTCCAGAAAGGTTAGCGATTTGCATCCAAAGCAACATGAAAATATAGCATTTTCATTTTTATCTGTCAGTGAACTGCATCAAATTGCTAAAAAATTAGGGAGATAACTTTATTACTAGTTTCCTATTTTTGGAGTCCTTCTGCACTCGAAAAACACCGAGGACAATAAACACAGTTGCAGTCACAGATGATGTTCCACCCTTTATGGTAAAGCAAAATGCATAAACAAAATTAAGAAAAATTCTAGTACAGTGTAATTTTAAAGTCTATGTGTTTTTTATTTCTCTCGAAAGGAAACGACCAAGGTTGTCTGTTAATTCTGCGACGGCACATGACAAAAAGCAAACAAACGCATGCGATTGCCTGCGTGTACGACCTGTGTGTACGCGTGCCTGCATCGACAAATCGTTTAATTTAACAGTTGATTCCTACCACACAATCCTCATGTAAAATATAAGACGGATGAGGTCCGTGTGCAGAAAAATTGCGGACGAGAAGGAAATACGAAAGAGCACGTAGAGCAGTATTATAAAAATGTCTTTATAAGTCAAAATTCTAGCATAGAAGGTAATGGTGGGACAGACAAAATTGAGAAGCGGAAGAAGGTGGAACAAGATGCATGATGACGGAAGGGGAGAAGCAAGTAACAGTGAAGCAGTTAAGGAAGCTAGGCTCCTATGAAACGAAAAGAGACAAAATTGTGACCATCAGGAGTCAATGATAAAGAAGACCAAACCATTGACAAACTCATTGTCATTATGCTGTTCAAATGTTGAAAAATACAATAAAATATAAATAAACAAACAAAAAGTAAAAGGGAAGTATTACATGCTCTTCTCGAGTTAATATAGGAGAGCAGAACCAATACAAAAATAAAATTTACATGTATGAAATAACAGTAGGGTACCAAGATGTAAATTTTAAACTTTCTTTTCTTATTCAGACGGAAAAATAGCTTGCTATTAAAAAGGAAAAAGAACGAAAAGCGGATTAGAAGTAAACTTAAAAAAGGAGAAAAACTGGTCAAAAAACGACAGTAAAATTAAGTATGTCGGTCAGACACCCTGTATTTTGAAGGAACTTAATTAAAAAAAAATGGAGTTTTCACAGGTCGAAGGTTCCATTTGGACAGGACAGAGACCCTTCCTGTTGTACAGGAAAAGGAAATGACGTCATCAGGGAAATTTTTGGCGCGTTCGATTGCTGGCGGTTGTCGCTGACTTTCAGCTGCCGCCATTTACGGAAGCCGCTTCTGCCCGGTGGATGTTTTTCATTTTTCCTCTCCTTCACTCGGTTTATTTTCAGACCATTTTATTCGATCGTTTGTCTTTATCTTTGACAAAAATATGGCGGAGTAATAAATATGCGGCTTATTTTTATTCGCTTATATTCATAAAACTGCTTGGAATGACAGTGTCCATTTTGGTTGCGTGTCATTTTCCTTTGCCACATGAAACCTTTTTGACAGTTTCATTTATTTTATTATTTGTATTTTCTTTCGAGTACCTGGCATCCAGTAGAGTCGTTTTTTGTTTATTTCACAGTTTCCTATCCTACATGGAGCAATTGTTGTTTGTATTCATTCTTGTAACATTTATTTTTTTATTTTATTTAACCATATTTTCTAAATTTAAGAATTTAAGAAATTTACTACTGTCTTTGATGTGTAGTTGTGTACTGGATTTCTTGTGCTTTCACACACTTCTCATGTAGTTTTAATGTTCTCTTTTTAATTATTCAGTTTAAGTCTTTTAATTGTTCGTTTCCCGTATTTCTAGAAGTTGATAGACAGTGTCTTTTTAGTTTTTTTCCTGGTTCATCACCCCATTACATTTTCTTGGATTTCGTTTTTTTCTCTGTTCCTTAAAGTCACTTTAATCTGACATTAATAAAATTGTTCGACCCTTGAACATCATTCTGATTCATCCTCAAAACAAGTTGAAAAAAAAATATTTTCTTTATGGTTTTAATCTTAAAAGTGTAATGCGATTAAACGGAGGCTTTTGTAAAACACTAGCTTTAGGAACGAAGAACTTTGTAAGTTGTAAGAACTTTTCCGTTTTTTTCTTATTCCCTTTTGATTTTTCTCTCCTCCTTCATAAAGTTTTTTGTTCTAATTGTATCTTCTTAATTGACTTTTATGTTTAATTCGCTTGTTTAAAGGTTCCCCTTGCGTCTGTCTGGACTTTGTCTGACTTATTTACAAATTTTTGATTTCAAGTTCATATACTTCAAGGCCGTTATATCGTTTCTTTTGTAAGAGCTCTGCTTTATTATGTTTATTTTAGAAATCATTTTTAAATTTTAAAACGGTACATTACGAGGCACATTCCATTGAAAGTTCAGCATCAAAATCCCAAATTTCAAATATTAGTCTTCAAAACGGTAACTTGAACGTGGAGGTTTTGACAATTTCGTTGGGTCAACAAGGGAATTTGTTAAGCTATGGATTAATTAACTGATAGTAAATGATAAATTCAAGTACAAACTTCTACAGTTACAATACAAAATGAAGGCCCAGAGATTAACATTTCGAGGTCCAATTGGGAATCTTATGTATAATGTGGCGTACATTTTTTCTTTTATATCGTTCATATGAAATTCAAGAATATCTGGTACAGCTCTTTACCTGATTTTTGCTCAATATCTGTAGTTTTACAGTAAGTTCCCCTTCAGGTCTACTGCTTTAAGTCAAGTGGAACTTGGACCAGCTAAAACCGAAATTGGCCTTTGGAAATATTTATTGCGCTTGATTCTCAGAAACAAGTTACCAATTTTTTTTGTAACTTATTTAATTTTGGTCATTGAAAAAATATGGTTCGTAAACTTCACTTTTGTAATTCTTATACGCAAACTGTATTTATGGTAAAAATGAAAGCACATTTCTAAGAAAAACGACAAAAGTGGGAACCCGCTTTTGTGACGCAAATGATGGCGCACAAGTTTCAACTACCAGTTACATAAAATTCAACGTAAATGAATAATGTACATAAATATCTTCCCCAGTCGTTGGAATGACGTACTTTTTGAACTAAAAAACACGTTTACCTGCGCGGATTCAGTGGTGTTCTTGGAAGTTTCACAAGCTTTTGATAAGGTATGTCACGAAGGTGTCCTTAACAAACCAAATAAAATCTTTTCCAACAATTCGTACTACATCCTTCATACGTACAATTCCAATAGATTCTACTACGTCAAACACCAAATTACACAACCCCGCTCTTTCCTATCAACTTGAACGTACCAGCAAGGGTCCTGGGTCCCACCCTCTACCTTCTCTTCATGTCGGGCATTCCCACACTGCAACTGGTGACGACAATCCTCATTCTGCATTTGAAAAAGTCCAAAAACTTATTTTTGTTTTTTCCCCTTCAACTCTTTTTTTATTTATTAATTTTTGTTTTTTTCTCGATGGATATATTTTGTTATATCCTTTGCGTCCCGACATAATTTTTGGATCTTTGTTCCTTTTGTTTGCTCAATATATTTAATTAACATTCGTTAATATCTCATTTATATAAAAATATATATAAGATGTAATAATACCATATTAATATCTTTATTTTATTATTACGTGAAAATTGTACATTTATATACATTTTTTAATTCAAAGCACCAAAGGTTAGACATAAATTTATATTTTTGAAAATATTTAAGAGGACTTTGATAGAAAATTGAAAAGAGGACACATTCGATGTAAGTAAAGAATGAATTAAAAATGTTTCTCACAGTAGTTCTGCCAAGTTGCTAGTATTTATAAAAAAAAATAACTTCTCCAAAAAATAAAAATATACCTGTGTAAAAAAGTACTTAAAGTTAAAGGACTGTCACCAACAAAGAAAAGAATTCAGATCTTCTTCAAATTCGACACGAGAACGTTTGGTTTTAGAACTTGGTTTAAGTTTTAGAATAAGTAGAACTTAAAATGGTTGTTTTAACAGAACAATTCCACTATAAACTTTTAAAGCCAAGTTTTTCATTAGAATGAAAGCAATGAGAAAAGATCCGTCAATATAAAGGATTACAAATACAATTTCTGCGATGAATCGTTATAGCCAAACTCAATAGCTTTTTTCTTGTGAGAAAGCCTTCACCGGTTTTTTGGAAAACAAATTTTTGGCACAAACAATAGTTTGACATGATTTACTTCAATAAAATACGCCAGCGTAATTGTGCACATTGCAATTAACGGGGTCAATACAACTGCCTGGCAAGATCACAGATCTTTGATCTTGACATTCTAATCTGAATGCTCCGAAATTGGATCTACGAAGAGAAGAGGATCTGCGGGTACAATTATTGAATGGTAAGATAGGAGTTTAACTTCCTGTCACTCCGATCCGATTGCTGATCGGTATTATTAGTTTCTTTTTGTCATTCACAAGAATCAGTTATTTCATTTTTAGGTTTTCTTTAAGTATCTTCTTCATATTAAATTGCATTTTACATGTACAAGGTGTTCCTTATTATTTGTATACCACTTAAGGTTTTTAGTTTTATCAGTAAACCGCTTACACCTAACATTTTAATTTTGCAATGTATTGTTGTCCTTTACATCAGCTTATTTAAACTTTGTCATCATACCGATTAAGATTTTAATCCTTTTTCGCCTATGCTTACCACAAAATAGGTAAAGGAAGAACAAAAGGGATATTTTGTACAAATAGCTGCACATCAGTGTACGTTACTGTAGCAATGACAATTCTACAAGTCAGGGCAAAACGAACATTCAAGAACAACAATAACAAAAACAAATAAGTAAAGAAAATACAAACACGTGAGTTAACTGGTAGTGAAGAAGCCGGTCGTCCTTCAGACCACCCGAAGTTAAAAATAGCAATTCGATTAGCATTTCAATCTTTACTCTTATTTTCTATTCTAAAACGTCGATTATTTAACTCTATTAGCAAAAGAAAATAAAATTTATCAACAAACGGAAACAAATTGCAAGTGCACGACGACAAGATAATGCCGGTGGGTGCTGTCTGGTGTAAAAACGTCAACAGCAAATGAATGACAAGAAAAGCAAATAATAGGCAATAATAAGAGTTACAACAAAGTGTTGCGGACTAAAAACATTTACATCGAAAAGACCAAATAATTAGTAAGGTTATAAAACACGACGTGTTCAACTATTGGTGGTTGCAAGAACATTAAAAGTAGGACCCTGTTAATTCCTTTTTGGGTAGACATTCTTTCCAACAGAAAAGGAACTGCAATGCAAAAGAAACAAATCGACAACATCGTAATTGCCAGAATTAAATTCCCGCCAAATGAATAAATATCATGGGATGAGTCTGTTAGCCCGAATGACGCACCATACATACAATTTACTGTTTTAATAAACTCAAAATAATTCTGAAAAATGAAGTGTAACTCACTTGTAATTTACGTAATTAATTCACAAAAAATTGATAAAACCTGAAACCATCCTTTTTACTCTGAATATGAACAATTAAGTTCACTTTCATCACAATTCTAAATAATAACCAGGTAATAAATACAATGCAGAAATTAGAAGCAGACCA
This sequence comes from Polyplax serrata, assembly GCA_037055365.1. Classification (NCBI taxonomy): domain Eukaryota; kingdom Metazoa; phylum Arthropoda; class Insecta; order Psocodea; family Polyplacidae; genus Polyplax; species Polyplax serrata. Next base: position 349,122 of record JAWJWE010000002.1, read on the forward strand.
ACAAGGATGAAAATAAAACAGTAGACAGGCAACATGGAACAGAAAATAGGGAACCAGTTAATGCTGCAATTCGCAGCCAGAAAAGGGAAAACCAAAAAAAAAATAGGAAAGTTGCCATTGACAAAAGACAAAACAATTTAAATCAGAATCACTAACCTTTCTTTCTTGTCACCTTAAAGGAATGATACTCGATTCCACCTTCCTCTTCCATTTTATTAACGCGTTGTCAGTGTTTGTCAGAATCCTATCGGGAAAGCACGGTAAAAACCGTCATAACGAGACATCATACTACAAAGCGAAAAACGTTGGTCACGTTGGCAGGCGTAGTTCTCAAAATAAAGCTAAAATAACGCACTTTATGGTATCGAACTATTTAAATTTATTTGCGGCACTCGTCCCGATTTCGCCCGTGTTAAATTCCGAATGACTCGGTCCGACCGAACTGAGGCACTCGACCATCAACACTGATGGGGGCCCATAGAACATCACACGGTGACGATGAGCCGATCGCTTCGATTATTGGCTGAAATTGACCGAAATCGGCTGCTAGTCAAAATGGCCGAAAACTTAATGGGTTTCTGTGGCGTATTTTCACAACTCACTTTCCTCAAGGAAAGAAAGTGAGAAAACAAAACTCTACTCCTTCTTCTTTGACATTTTCTAGGGGTACCTGGGCAGGAATGCTTCTCAGGGTGACCTACACAAATTTTTTTATTCTTCAACACCCCATCCACATATTATTGAACGACACAACTGTAGAATAGGACGAATATTGAACTACAAATTGAATATTGTGTTTATTGAACAGTTGAATCACAGAATAACGGAAATAGGAAGTATGGCAACTGAAATACAGTGTAGCTGTAGTACAAGTACTGTTGGCAATTTTATTTATTGATAATAAAGTAATGCCTCGGTGCTTGTACGACTGAAATTTTGTAAAATCTATATGTCTACCTCAAATCCTGTTCCTCTTTTGCATCATGTAATATACCTACTACACTATGGATAAAGGCTGGAGAAGATGTGATATGTTTACACATTAACGGATTTCAAACTTCCCGCGCAAAGGATCTGATAAGAAAAACAAAATGGTAGCCAGAGTGAAAAAGCGCGCGTCAACTGGTCGTGTGTGTTTTCTTGAAATTCCAGGTGCGTCGCGAGCGGCGCTCCAGTCCCAGGTTCAACATCCTTAAACCTGACCGGCTTTTCAGTCTTCGTTCTCCTTCCTAGTCACGGTGGTACCTGTATGTGTAACGAAAATAAATTCTCCGCGTGCACATATTCTTTGCCCGATAAAGGAAAAAAGGAGAATTTTCCAGGTTCGTGAATGTTCGACCATGTGATCGAGAGAAAAACCGTTTTTTTTTCATTTCGGCATCATTTTCTCAACGGTCATTTTCAGACGCAACGTTCGCGTTTCGTTTTGAACAAAATCAAAGTGTTAAAAAATAAATTTCATTTCAAAACTCGGGAAACGACATTCTCGCCCGCCTGCCACGTTACTACCTTTCATAACGGTTTTTTATAATTTATTTTTATTTATTTTTTGTTAAACGCAGAACGACCTGTTCGATTTAGTTCCATCAAATCGATGTGTCGAAACAAAGTAAACGGCAGCTTTCCTGTAAGTCGAGGTACGACAGACAATAGAGACTTTTAATTCTTGCAGTTAAACAACAGAAACTTCATCCTTTTTGGTTTAACGGTATTTGTTTTTCTATTTACACCAGAATCCTGCTGGGGATGTGCCGGAGTTTCTTCTATCGTTCATAGAATTCATTCTTCTGTCCTGTTGTTGTTGTTTTTCTTCCATTTTCTCTTCTGCCATGTCTTGGGTTATTGTTTCTTGTCAAATCTGTTCCTTCTATTGCACTGCATTTTTTAACTTAATTTAAATTTACTTCCATATTGTTAATTTTTGTCAACAGAATTAACTTTTGTAGAAGTCATCTGTAATGTACGCTATAAGTTAAGTGTCACTTAGCAGGTATTATATATGTTTCACTCATTAACTTTTCTACATTTTGTATAAAGTTGATGGCATGTATTTGTATATAAATATATTGAGTAGAGCAATCCAAGACCTAAAATAGTTTCACGTACATGAAGAATAGAATTTCGTTTTTACCAACAGCTACCCAAGACAAGTAAAAAGACACCTTTTGCGGTTCATGATACTAATTTGAAAATCCCGTGTGATGTAAAATGAAAACAAATGAAGTTATTTCGTGGTCTGAAAGCAGTGACAGGTGAACCCGACAGGAATTTTAAAACTATCATTGAGTAGTGGTACCCGAAAGAGTACTCGGTGGCAGCCATTCGACCACTTTCCATGTAAAAATTTAAGAAAAATATCTGTTTTCTTCGGCTCAATTGAATGAATGCTTTTTTGAGCATGTTGCACATGGAATTGAGCAATTAGTAATTTTTGCTCACTCACGATGAGGTAACTCGTCTCCACTCCCATCCAACCCCCGGAAAAGACAAGTATTGTTTAATGGCAGCAAAATTAAGGCCAATTGAGTGAATCCACCGATAGCAAGGAACTTCCCAGTTTCTGCCTCAAATCAAAGGCCATGCAAATGTGCACTGCACTATTTAGTTTCTGATAGTTCGATTGATTACAAGTTGTGATTACCAGTCAATCGGTGTTTCAAGTCAAAAGTTGAATACTCTCATTGGTGCACTTTACTAAGACTGGATTTCATCGAATTCTTGAAGAACAGGTACTTTGGTTTAGATGGCCGGGCTGTTAGTACAACTAGTCAAACGTTATTTCCTTCGCCACATGTTACTTCGGATATTTCTTGATTGCTTTTTCCTTCATTTTCGTCACCAAAACGGTACCTCATGTTTTTTTTTATCTTAGGTAGCACGCAAACATTTTTTTCCAAGAAACTTAACTTCTAGAACTATATTTCCCTATAAGATGTTTGGATTTTGAAATGTCTGACCCTTCAGGTACCTACGCCATACAACTCTATCGGTCTGGTTCACGAAGACTTCTGTTGTCTACAAAAGTCATAAAAGTCTGATTTTATTTTGTTGTTATTTGTTTTAGAGACTTCTGAAGGAATCAGATACTCGTGATGTTCTGTCTTTTTACATCCACGGCCTTTTCCGGTGCACTCCTCTTTCTACTGTCATCGACATTATTAAATTTATTTTTTATCTTCGTATGTTCTTATAATTCGTTTTTGCTCTTTTTCTGCCTTTCACTACTTTATTTTAAATCTTGGAGTTTGGTACCCTACCATACTTTTTCCTTTCTTTGAATCCTTTCTGTCATACCCACCAAAACAGAGGTATCCTTTTTACGGCTTTTTTGCGACCTTTATCTGAAAAAGGGTCAAAGAGTCCACGGTACAATTACTTACATAACATTGAATCGGTTCAAGTTCTACAAAAGGCAGGAGCAAAGGTTACTCGAATGGTTAGTTCGACGTTGTTAGTGTACTGATTGGACGCGTTAGGACTTAGCTCAACGTTAGCTCAACGAGTAGGTATCTTGTCAGGTAAGGGAGAAACTTGATAGTCTCGTGGGAGGGTAGTAAAACAAAACTCAATGCACTTGAACCCGGTAACCTGACGACATGCTCGGATGTCTCATGGTCGGTTTAATTGGAGAGGAGTTAATCACTTTCGACTTACTTTGATTTTGCGTTTTTCAGGTACAACGCGGGACATGGAACCGTCGTCGGGTAAGTTTCACTTAAAAATTATATTTGTTTGACAACAAATGAAAATGCAAACACTTGTTGTGACTAGTAGGAATACGTTTAATCACAATTAAAAACGAATGGAACTAGAGCACACTTATAGAGAAACAAGGAGGAACTGTCCTGTTACCTTGAACTTCGAGACGTTCCACTGTGGGACCGCTCACGTGGTGATGTTTTAAAACTTGTTTTAGTTCGGTGACTGACAGTCTACAAAGGTTAGCGTTGATCAGATTTTCGTCGTAGTAGGTCGATAGGGCGCAACAAAAAGACTTCGAAGTGCGACGCCATCGTCAACAAACCGACTTATTCATTCTGCGAAAGACTTTAAGTTCAATCTGTTCAACTTACAGGCCCCGAGCAAATAATTCCCAGTGAGAAATATGTCACCTCTGACATATTTTCAGCTGTGAAACTTCGCATTAAAGATGGAGAAACGTCGGATGTGCCACCAATGTCGGTACCAAGTGTTTTAGAGAAAGCAGCGAAGGCCGCACCAAACCACACGGCTTTGGCCTACAAGAAGAATCCAGAGGACACCGGTTTTCATCACATAACCTTTAGGTAGCTGTTAGTTTCTTCTTTGCTTAGGGGATGAAACCAGGTTCAGGTGACCAACACTTGGCCCTACCTTTTATTCTCCTTCTGTTGTTACCAGCCAATGTGCCAATTTTGTGGCGGTTTTGTCATATCCTGTGTTTTGTACCGATGTGGTCTGAGTGTCACGGTACTGTAGCCTCCTCGTTAACCTGCTTTCAGTTTTTTTTTAGATTCTAGGAAGCCACTGCTGGTGTTTCCTTTTGTATTTCTTGATCTTATTATTGCTTACTTGCTTTGATAATTTTACTACGCGTTATTGGTTACCTTTCAACCGTCTTATTATTAGATTATATTTCAGGCCCAAATTACTGCACCTGTTCTTTCAATTTCATGCAGAAAATTGAAGTAATCGACGAATTGTGTTACCTGTACTTTGCACCCGGTTGTTTAATAAGTGTATAGATAGAACACGAAACTTGACCAAATTTAAGCATAATTAACCGACGCATACCTCATTATTCTTTACCAGCTATTTTGGATTCTTTCTTTCTGATATTCTTTATAAAAATTAATATGTTGTAAAAAATAACTGAGAAATACGTACCGTATGCTAATAATTTTGTTTCCAAATTCAGGTAAACTAAATGGCTTTGTGTTACAGAGAGTATCACAATCTCACAAGAACAGTTGCAAGAGCTTTCCTAAAACTCGGCCTCGAACGACTGCACTCCGTCGCAATTTTAGGCTTCAATTCCCCGGAGTGGTTTCTATCCTTCTTGGGCTGCATTCATGCTGGGTGAGTAGCAAGTTGCATTACTCAGGTACGCACATCAATGGACTACCTATTGAGGAGGGGGGACTTAACTAATTGCAGTCGCAAATGAACCGTTACTATTTTCATACGTATCCTTCCAGAGGAGTGGGGTGTGGAATTTACACTACAAATTCGGCCGAAGCCACCTTCTATTGCTTAGAAAAGGGTATGGCGAACATAGCAGTTGTAGAGGACGATGGACAAGCCCAAAAGGTTCTCAAGTACAAGGACAAACTGCCCAAGTTAAAAGCTGTAGTGCAGTATTCGGGAAAACCAACATCAGAAGGAGTTTTGAGCGTATGTTCCGAGTCAAAAATGTAAGCAAATGGGAAAAGTACCTGATAGTCCTGCTAATGTTGAACCTTTCCTGTTGATTCCAGTGGGAACAACTGCTACAAATAGGAGAGAAAGAAGACGACACGAGACTCAATGAAGTTGTCAAACGAATAGCAGTCAATCAATGTTGCGCTCTTATATACACGGTTAGTCTTACCCCCTACCATCTATTCTAAACCTTTACTTGTCGGAGCACCTGAAGACATTAGAAAAAAACGCTCATCCGGAAATAAAGTTATTTTTCAAAATTACTCAGTTTCTTTCGCAATCAACTAACATTAATTTAGTCATAATTTGGCCATCCCATTGCAGTCTGGTACTACTGGCAACCCCAAAGGTGTCATGCTCAGCCACGACAACTTGATGTGGCTTGCTCATTCCGTCACATCCATATTGAGTGTCGCGCCACAGCAGGAAAGAATAATAAGCTACCTGCCTCTGAGCCACGCTGCAGCACTTGTAAGATCACGTCAAATAAGAATTTCACCCCTTTTTTGCCAAAGTTTTTTGAAACTATCTCATTACGTTTTGTAGGTGGTGGACATATTGTGCCAACTTGTAGGTCAGGTTTCTATTTATTTTGCGAATAAGGATGCACTCAAAGGAGGACTGATTAAAACCTTGCTAGAGGTGAAACCGACGAGGTTCTTGGGTGTTCCTCGGATTTGGGAGAAAATCGCAGAGAAAATGAAAATGGTCGGAGCGGAGGCAGGTTTCATTAAAAGGCACATAGCAGCTTGGGCGAAAAGTCAGGGACTGCAGAGGAACTTGGATCTCATGAAAGGGTAAGACGGAATGGAAATGAGAATGTGACCCACAAGCAGTAGAACCAACCCATTTTACTAAAGAACAAAACCGTAATGTTTCATTCGTTGTAGAGTTGACAGTCCTAGTTTGGGCTACCTTGTCGCCAAACCGTTAATCTTCGCCAAAATAAAAAGCAAACTTGGTTTTGACGAGTGCAAAACCTTTTGGTCAGGTGCAGCACCACTCGCCACGGACATCAAGTTATACTTTGCTAGTTTGGACATTCCCATCATGGAAGTAAGCGATTACAACTTTCTAGTTGTGGCAATGGATTGCCTACGGTTCTTACAAATCATGACTTTGCAGGGTTTTGGCATGTCTGAAAGCACCGGCCCGCACACAGTCAACATTCCCAACAGTTTTAGGTTTGACAGTGCTGGCGTAACCATCCCAGGAGCTGAAACCAAAATACATAACCCAGACGACGATCAACAAGGTGAGATATGTCTATTTGGCAGAAATGTCTTCATGGGGTACTTGGGAGACGAAAAGCAAACGAATGAGGCCATTGATGAAAATGGATGGCTTCACTCGGGGGATATTGGTAAAATAGACAAACGAGGATTCCTTTACATAACTGGAAGAATAAAGGTAAACAATTTTCCAACAACATTAGTTTTATGTCAAAAATGCAAAAATTAGCACGGTTTTTTGTCTTCTAGGAGTTGCTTATAACAGCCGGAGGAGAAAACATCTCTCCGGTACTCATTGAACAAAATGTAAAAGCGGAACTTCCGTTCCTGGGTCAAGCTGTCGTAATATGCGACAAGAAGAAGTTCCTCTCGATGCTAGTTACTCTATCTGTAAGTGATATATTTATTCCTGTGCAACATACACAAACGGAGAGCTTTGCTTTTACGGAAGGAATTTTTTCAGGCTGAGGTTGACGCAGACACAGGCGAACCCAACGACCAACTCACACCGGTCGTAATAAAATGGTTGAGAGAATTAAATCTGCCATACTCAACAACTTCGGAAGTCATCGCTTCTGGACCCGATAAAAAGGTTTGTATCAAAAAAACAGGGAATTAATTAATGAGTCGAAAGAACAAATCGGTGTGTATGAAAATACGACGAAAAAAGCCCGGCGTTAATGAAAAGAAGTTGAACAAGGGAGGAGAAATCAATCAATCGAAATGATTGATATAAGACAATACTTAAAGAAAGATAAGTAAAAATCTAAAAATGAAAAAATGAAAAATGAAACTAAAAGAAAACAAAAATGAAGTGAAGTTCCAACTGCAGATCAGGTACTCATAACAGGTAACAATTTATATTTGTTCAGGTTTTGGATGCCATACAGAAAGGTTTGGACGCTGCCAACGCTAAAGCCATTTCAAACGCTCAAAAGGTTCAAAAATTCGCCATTCTCCCAAAGGACTTTTCCATGCCTACGGGCGAATTAGGTACGACTTCAAATTAAGAATAAAAGCAAATCTTCCTGGGTGACATTCCAACATTTTGTAACTTCGTTTTAGGGCCAACGCTTAAGCTGAAGAGAAACGTCATCAACGACAAGTACAAGAGCGTGATAGACAAATTTTACGAGAGCTAAATCCTCATTTTCTACTTCAATTCGAAGACAGTTAAAAAGCCTGATTGCTCACTGAAGAATCAAATTTTGTTGTTAGTTGATTATTAACAGATTTTAATAATAAATTTATTACTGTTTTATTATTGTATTGATTGTAGGATGTTATTCACGTTTACTTCAGTATCCTGTAGGCGTTTACCATTCAAACACAGAACCCATGAATTTCATAATTAGCCTTTTAACGCTACTTTGATGTTTACTCTTTTATTTATTTTCTACCTCTCTTCACGTATCACATGTAAATTCCTCAATCTATTAAATTGCTTCTTAAAATTATCACGAGTACCCATTGACATTAAGGACCCCTGCGTGTTGGACACTTGTCTACAATCTGATAAAAAATATTCAATTACAAAAAAAATAAAGTTTTGCGATTCACAACCGAAGCGTTTTAGCGTATTTTAACATAAGAGTAAAAAGTATTTGAAGATCCAGTAATGGAGTAAAAATAAAAACAGAAAACATAACACACATAAACCTGAATTTGAACAAGTACAAACATGTGTTAAAAGGAATTCACAAAACTGTCATACGGCGTACTCTGCCTTTTGTACCCATTCAGTTGTTATTACTTTAAGATTCGGCATGTAACATTGATCCTTGGTGAACTGATTATTATTTAATTACATCAACCAACTTGAGAGGAATACGTCGTTTCTGTTTACGGAGAGTTATAGATTAGGAGTAAGTAAATAGTTGGCTTACTACTACTAGGCATATTTCTCAGCAGCAAACCTGTGTTTAATAGCAAAATCGGTGATTGAGTCCAATTACATTAAATTTCTTGTAACTTCTACAATACTGAACACAAAAAATCATGTTCTCGTGTTTCACTTTGCCGGTACACCTGGGACTGTGGAGTACCAGGAGTACCAGCATTCCTATTTTAGTATATTTCAATAAATTTTCAAAACAAGTTTTCGAAACGCAAAACAATCAGACGTAAAGTTCATTCCGGCACATGTCATTGTAAATGCAGAAAAGGCCAAAATCCGAAATTTTTCATTCGAACCACGTTGGATAACCCCTACCCCTCTACTGGATAAGACGAATGTGAATGGGAAAACCGAAAATGGAGGATTAACCTTTGGGGTAGGGAACCAAAACGAATCAATGGTTAATCAAACCATTTCCGTTTTATTAGTATAAAAAACAAACGTATAAAACACTTCTCACGCCTGTAAAATAAGGAAAATGGAAAATATTTGTGCCGCGTTTCTAGGTATAATTCATAAATCATCACTGTATATTAATGTATGCTAGTGCTATGTTATTTATGTATATATATATATAATAGATACAATAATTGTAAAAGGATAGTTAGTGCGTGCTCTCATTTTCTTGTCTTCTCACTTTAGTTTTAGCTGTCTGAAGCAGTCTGATTTATTTAATTTTGCATGTTTACCTTCACTTTTTATTCATTATTAATTAATTCACTATTAAATTTACTTGTCTCGAAATATAATAACTGTAATTAAGAAATAATGATTTGAAGACGAATTTCTTTCCTCCTGTTGTGATGTGACCGGCAGTTTAAAACAGATTTTAATAGACAGGGGGCTAAGGCAATGCGTTAAAGTCAAAACATTTCCCGATATATTAAAGCACAAATATGTCAAAACAGTAAAATATTTGTAAATTATTTTAAAAAAATAAAAAATATCCCAATCAAATGTACGGCTTGCGTTACAAAAGCGCCCATGCAAACACAACTGTCTGCACTGTGACGTTACCCTGTAACAAGACAAACTGTATTTTCTAACGAATGATTTTTACTCTCCTATCTCAATGACCGTCAAATGATTTCATTTTTCTCTTTTGATAACCATCAACATCCAAACTGTCGATTTTTCACAAGCAGGCGGAAAGATTGTACTACTGGAGAACAAAAATTATTCCAGTAGAAAAGATTTTTCAACGAGAAGGATGTTCCTAAAGCCATAAAAAACAAAAAAGAAATAAAAAAACCGCTCCATGTTGGGAGTGGGTAACTTTACACTTAAAAAGATTACTTCAGACTTGTAGAACATCCTGTACAATTAAAAAATGCCGATATTACACTTATATTATGGTCTTACATTTATACGGAAACAAAAAAAAACTGAAAAGGTATTCGTAATTTATTAACTTATAATCGACCTAGATGATTGGCAGAAATGAGTCTCTTTCTTTTCTTTTCATTACTTTTTTTTTCTCTTGGGAACCCATTCTTTTTTAAGAATGTAAAGTCACAGTCAAGATGAGTGATATGTCTTCGGCCGTGAATTCAAACTGCAATTAAATAAAATAACCCGAGGATTTGCTATGAGTCTGACTCAACATTCAAAACATACAGGTGGTGAGTTTAGATGGAAATTAGATGATACAAAATAGCCGAGAAAATACTCAAATCCACACTGCACTTTGAAAAGGCCCGATTAAAATAGTCAAACGGCATTACTCAGAATCAAACAAATTAATATACCGAATTTTGATGTTTTAAGCCTTCATTGTATATATTGATATATATAATAATGGAATTTAAAATTCAATTTACACGAAATTTCCCTCAAAATTTTCATGTTCCCATAAAAACAGTGAAATTAAAAATATAAATCCCATTCTACACATGAAAGCATAGAAGATCAAAAATGCGGCGCATTTGGTCTCTGTAGTCACCTGTATAATGGGAACTTATGAACACAGTACTACTACAACTACTATTAAACTAAAGAACACAAATTTAAGTACACACAAAAACTATAAAGACATTAATCCGATGCGGAAGCTCTTGCGTAGAAACAAATCCTCGAAATGCCAATCAGTTTTCTATATAAATCGGGCCAAATGTTGTACTTTTATATCGATTTTACGGTACCTTAACCTAAATTCTTTCTTATGTTTCACAAAGGAATCGTCAAGTAGGAAATTGGTGGACTACCTTCGGCAACTAAAAATCCGTATGTATCCGTCTGTTATTGGTGCAATGAGAAACAAATTTCCATCGAACTGGCATACTTCGACAGAAGTAATATGGCTTATAAACTACAGCGGTAATAAGACACATTAATTTTCTTTGAGATGAGGAGGCTTCCAATTTTATAAGCTCGCCGTACGGGTTTTTTATATTTCATAAGACCCTACTACACATAAATAACCTCTTGCCCCTCTATTAGTTAACTTATCTATTAAAATCAAATCTTAAACGAATAATTCGTGAATTGGAAGAGTGACACGAAGAGAGTGATACACAAACACGAGAGCAATTTTAGTGACACGGTAGATGTTTTCTTTTCCATTTTCCAAGCAACTCGTCACCTTTCACACACACAGACAGACATAGACAGACACACAGTTTCCTTTGCATCTGGGACAATACGTTTCTACCGTTTTCCCCACGTAACTGTATTTACCGTTGTGAATAGCCGACCAACTGTACAAAACATGAAGTATCAGGCATATTGAACTATATATATTGAATCGAAAATAGTGTAACGGTAAAGAAATTTGTAATACCCCTTTTCATTATACACTACTGGGCTTCCGGCTGTTAATAATTTATGAGATATTAATAAACCAAAAATTAAGAGCTCTGAAGCGAGAAGGACGGTTCGACACACATGAACATGTCTGTTGCCTGTAAATACTCATTACTCTGATGACGAACAAAAATTCAAATAAAAACTTCAATATTTATTGCAAAAAGCAGAGTTAAATGGTGAAGGCCATTAGTGTGAAAATTTAAATTATCATCCGTTGAATTCAGATTTTACGTGTTAGCAGGATACACAAGCAGGAAATTAATTGCGTGAAAAATTGTTAAAGGCTCTGATGACCCTACAAACCTGTATGGAGGACCACACAGGATGAGCAGCAGCAGCAGCAGCGGCAGCGGAAAAAAACAGCTTCTTCAATTTAATCAGAACTTTACACACGAAGAACACGCACTCTCACACCTCACTTAATAATAATAAAAATAATAATAATTGAACACAATAAGTAACATAAAAATGCAAATACACACTCTGTTAAGCGGCCAGGTGAGACATCAAGGAGGCCCATAGAATGAGGACGAGGATGTCTGCATTTGGGCGGGGTACGTAACAAAACGGAAAAGACACCTCCTTACCATTGAGTTAACAATAATAAAAAAGGCAATTATAGCAAGAAAAAAATGCCGATGCCTTCACACACATTCATACTGTCACACATTACATATATTACCACCGTAAAAAGAAAAAAAAACAAGCTTTTGTCCCACACCAGTACTGATTAAACTCTCTTACGCTTTTAAAGCGATTATCCTTATCATTAATCAAAACATTATTTCTAATCAAATTCTTTCCTTCCACAAAAAAGAAAATAGAAATAGTAAAACGCATCAGCAGCAGCAAAAAAATGAGAAAAATTTTTAACGGCAGTAACATTTTATCAGTAGTCACTTATATAGTAGTTTTGTTTTTTGTAGTGTTGTTCTTCACCCTCGAACCTGAAAGGATTTCAAGTTCACATCATTCGACAGGAATCCCTCTTTGGGTCACCGTCCTGTGTCTCCTCGCTTCCCTCCCTCTCTCTTCTGTAAGAAGTTGAATATCCAGATGTCGTGAAATACTGAATCCGTTGTCTAGATCTCGATGCGACTTCCTGTTAGAAAAACAATAATAGATATTATCATTGAGAAAAATATACCTTGTTGTTAAGATACTTAGATCAGACGCCATTACACGATTACAAGAATATTTTAAATATGGTTTATTGTGGACATATTTTTTGTTTAGAATTGATGTACCTAATCTCGACTAATTTTCATCGTTGACGTACCCTTTTGACACATAATTTACTCAGTTTTTTAAAAATTTGTACTCGAATTTTACCAGACAGCTAACACAATTAATCTAGCACGCGTCAGAATATATATTTACCATTGACATCTAGGTTAGGCTTCTCAAAAAGTATTTCTCATGTAAAATCATCCGTTACGAAATGGTTAGAAATATCTGGCACTAGCAGGGTCTGCGATAAAAGAAATTGTACCGAAACATACTGATTGGGTCAAATTTGGTATGTACATATTTTTTAACTACGCGGGCATTCTCTTTCATGTATCATTTCTTATTCGTGCGCTCACGTTTTCCCTGCTTAATTCAACTCACCTCTCCATCGTTGTTGACGAGGATTGTCATAACGGAGTCACCCATAAACCATTTCTGTTTCATGACGATGTGTTCTGGAGGATTGTGAGTCCGGCCTGAATCCATGGACCAAACGGTCACGTGGCCCTTGCCATCAATTTTAACTGAACGGTGGAATTTGAACGTCGTCTCTGTGTCATCAGTTCCAGCAGAGTGTTTGATAGACCATCCACTCAGGGACAACTCTTTGTCGCTTTTGTTGTGCAACTGGATAAATTTACCCTCTCTATGGTCCACATCGCTTATTTCAATGTCACCTTTGGCTTCTCCAGAGACCTGAAAGCTATCGGCTTCCTGGGACTCGTCCACAAGGATTCGGCGTCGTTTGTTGGCGGCCAAGCCTTTACCCAAGGGAGTACGTCGAATCGGAGTTCCACGTCGGGTCACCTGAATTGATGACGATGACGATCCACCACCTGATGCTGCGGTATTAATATGTGCTGGAGTTATGTTCAACCTGAGGAAAACGTAACAATTAGTAACTCAACAATTCGTAACTTCTACAGACTTATTAAACTTTCAAATTAGCTCACCTGCTTTCTTCAAACTCTAGTAATTTCCTGTACGCCGAAATTTCAGTGTCCAAAGCCACTTTGATATCCATCAAGTCGTGATAGTCCTTCAATTGTTCAGCCATTTCCATTCTTAATTTGGCCAATTCTTGTTCCATCAAGGCCAACTGTTCCAACTTCCTGCTTCTTTCTACGTCCAACAACTTCTCCAACTCTTTAATACGAATGCAGAAACCGGCGTTCGCTGACTCCAACTTGCTTAACTGCCCGTTCAAAGAATCGATCCTGGACAGTGCGTCGGTTAATTCTTGGCTTGATGCTTGAGCAGCCGAGGCCACATAGTGATCCTGGAGATTCTTGATCTGAAAAACAGGCAACATTTAAAATTGAACGAGTCTAGCAACTATTACAAATTTAGCACTCAAGCGATTACTCTTTTCTACCTACCTTACTTTCGTACAAAGCCATGATTTCGTCTCTGTTGGCCATCTGTTGCATTTCGTGTTGCTCTCTCAAGTCCTGCAGAGCAGCTTGCAATTTGTCTTCGTACTCGATGGTCAGCCGCCCGTCCAATTCGCTGATTTCTTCGCTCCTCTTCATTCTGAGTTCTCCAATTTCTTTCTGGTACATCTGATTCTTAAAGTTCATCTCCTCGTTCATGCTCTGTATTTTGTTCTCCAGCTCGACGCGGGCCAGCGTCTCGTTCTCGATGTATTTCTTCGTCATGTCGTTCGCTTTTCTTAACTTATCCAATTCCTTCAATGCTTCCTTGAGTTCGTCGTCCAGTTTCTTCTTTTCCATGATGGCTTGGTTGTACTTTGATTGCAAATCCGTTGTCCTGTGCTCGCAAATATTCAAGCTCGCCTCCAGTCCCCGGCATTCTTTCGTTTTCTTGTCCAAACTACAGAAAAAAAAGAGCAATTACTTCTATGTAAAATCGTTGGATGTCATTGAATGGGGGCAGAACAAAATTAGGTTGCCGATTGGGGGTGCCGTTTGGATCATCGCGTGTTTGCAGAAACAACTTCGTGCAGTCGACTTGTATTTATGATCTTCATGTCGGGCCAACTGGTGCAACCTTCGATCGCTTCCCCGTTTCTAGGAGACCATTGCTTGAAGTCCAACTGGAAGCTTCCAGTTGCCCTAAAAATAGCCTCAGCTTTACAAAGTCTTCTATATGACTATTATATGAGAAAACCTTGACACAGTGCGATCCCAAAAGTTTACAAAACTTCTTCGTTAACAGTAACTCCCACCGTGTCGTGGTCTTGCCTTTCGTAATAATGTTCTTCTGAACTCTTTGTGAACCTGCATGTACAGGAAAACCAATGAAAATCTTAAAATTTTAGGAACCGTCATTGCCAACAAGGATCACTCTCGTTACATATTTATGTGTCACTTATTGTTCGTAATGTATTGTTACATCTTTGTGTATCCATCTCCAGGTTTCATTCTTAGGTATTATTCAGTTCTAGACAATTCAATTCATTCTATAACTGCACAAGTTGTGTGACTTCACAAGGTTGTACATATAGTACATATAGTCATTCAATATATCGCAAACGTATTTTACCTGAATACCTCAATAAAACAAACTTAAACCCTTAACATAAAAGTGTCTAATCAGACCAGGATTTGAATCTGTCTATATTAACTGCCTATAATCTAGCCAGGCTCCAGCTATACTACGATCCTCCAATCGCCCTACAAAAGGGAAATCAAGCATAAATTCCCAAAATACAAGGATCGGGTATTCGGTCATGATCACACAGTAAAAATTCATTTCAATCTCTTGGTATGGAACAACGATTTTTGAGACTTCAAGGCAGGCAATAAAACTTGTTTGCTGTACTGTGTTCCTACCAATCATATTCAATGAAACCGTTGAGAAGTTCACCCAAAGGTGGGCGCTTACGCCAGCACAAATCCATAAAACAACACAAAATATCTCAAAACGAGGGTTCACATACAACAAGAATGGATCATCGCAAGTCTCAATCCTTCCCTGTAAGCCCTATAATTATCTTATAAAATATAACCTCTCAATATAGTCTCGGATACCTCGAGTGTCAGGTCGAAGCAGAAAGGAGAGTAAGGTTTGATTTTCATGACAGGCCGATTTAGAGGCTCCAAGTACTCTCCCCTTTAAGTGAAGTTAGCAAATGTAAAAGTTCACTATTTTTGTTAGGTTCAATTTCGTAATGTCGTTGTAATAAAGAAGTTGTTGTGCAAAAGTTATTGTTAGATTCAGTCAAAAATCTTAGTTTGTAAACGACAATAATTTTCAATGATTCCAGAGGTCAAAAAGTGGGAGTGGTTTTGTTTCTGTTCGATACGATCAACCGGGTGTTAATAAAGTCACTCCAGTTCAAGATTTGTTTTATACTGACCAAAAATTAGTGCGCAACGATATGACAAATGGATATTAATCCTAAAATTGGCAACTTCGTAGTATGGATAGTTACCTTCGACGAAATAGTTTATACAAACTTTATTCGAACGATCAAAAAGAGAATAAAGCGAACGTTCAAAAATTTTTTAAGTGGGCAAAAACCACAAGGTCAAGTTTCACTCGTTTCTTCGTTATGTTGTGTGCCATGGCCCAGCAAATTAACAACATTTAAAGAACAGTAGAGATAGCATAGATAACACTTTTCTAAAAACGATACCAAAAGTCGATAAAATAATTCAAAAGAAACCTTCGGACCAGACACATCAAGTTCAACCTAAATTTTGAATTTACTTTTGCCAATAAATCTGGTTCCTAGTATTTTACCTGCTACCAAGTATATATAAATAAAAGGTAATTCATTTCAGTGTTTCAACAGTTCGAGAGTCTCGCACATAAAATTACACTGAAACAAAATATTTATATATGATATGTGCACCTTAAGAAACTTGCCAGGAGAAATTTGAATCGAACGAATTATCTGCCGGGTCAATGTTGCAAGTATGCGGGTTGGTATTTCTCAATTTAATTATTTCCCAAATATTTTTCGTGAACCCTAAACCGGGATAAGTTGGTATTGTTAGAACGACTTAAAAGGTAAATAATTTGTGGCTAATTTTTTAGAAGTAATTTCACTGAGTGATACTAATAATTTCACCAAGAGTTAAAAAAATTGATGGTGAAAGATACAAAAACCAAACGTTACAAACAACACCGAGGCCAAGATTATAGAGCGGGACCTTCACGAAGAACAAAAGTGAAAAGTCACTAAGAAGTCACAAACCAAATTAATTTCTATAAATATATTCACTTAACGGCCATTTCATTTGACTTAAAATTTGCAACCAAAACGGATAGTAAAAATGAACTGCAGATGCTACAATCAATGAAGGATTAAAGGCCATGGTTGAATCTACCAGAATAAATTTTTTTCCGTTCGGGAGAAGCACAACGAAATTAAAATCCTTCGTTCACCCAAGGCAACGAGAACCATTCAGGTTGGTGAAACCTGAAATAAAAACATTTGGAACAAGTATAACAGAAATACAACGTGGCTTCTTAGGCTAGACCTTAGAACCACGTTTATTCTATGGTGGAACCCTGCCGTAGAACCCACTCGTCCGCGACAAATTAAAACAGGATTTTTAGGGGTCCTTGAGAACGGAATTATGCGTCCAGCACGGTGCAAAATTTCATTTTTTTTTCCAAAATGGGTTAAACCTTGTTTGAGACGTCCCGCAATGAAATCCTGTCAAATTTAGAGAATGTGGGTCAGGGCCAATTCCTGGAGATGTCAGATGTTTTAATAACATCAAATATGAATCACAAGAAAATTAAAGTAAATCTTGTGCTTCAGGTAATTGATAATTATTTGGATTATTTGTAATGGATAATCAGTTTTGGTGTAGTTCAGTCGGGCTTAAGCGTAATTTTTTTATTTACAGCAATTTAGTAAGAGAAAAGGATGTGGAATGTAGTAAGTTAATTTTCATTTCACAGCATTTTCCCAACTGCTTAAGAGCAAGAGCGTGTTTCTCTTCCACTAAACCTTGAATACATCACAGAAGTCAGGTAGTAGCCCTGTCAGTTTTTATGCAACGTGCTCACTGGTCAATTCCAAAAAACAAAAACATATTAATTGCCTGGGATTTAAGTTAACAATCCTACAACAAGTAGTAATATTAACTACCAGCAGCCTAAATTTCAGTTTTCATTCAAACTAATACTCTAAAATATTAAATTCAATCTTCTATAATAATACATAGTCATTACACCAAACTCATTTAAATAAAATAATTTAAGGAGGTCCTACAACAGTAAAATCTCCAAGTGTGGGACAAAACATCTACCACAGTGAAGAAACACACACACGTGGTTACCATGTTTTTTAGTGTCTACGGCGAGGCAAGCGGCCACTCTGCCCGCATGGCAATGACACCTTGAATGAATAGAGAACGGCCGAAAATTTTTTATTTGCCAAGCTCTGACATCATCGAACAACTAATGCATTCAATTCAGGTCTTACCAAAAATTCTCTGACGTAATTCTTATTTTTGTCCATTGGTTATGAAGAAGTCAGACTATTCTCCACAAATTTTTAGTTCAAACACACACACAAGAGCTCCTTTATCCAAGAAAGGAGTCAATCACAACCACAATCAAAACGAGACAATTTCTGGTCACACGGAGCACTCTTCTATCATTCAAATGTGATGAACTTTGGCATATTTAGCAAGCAAGTTAATCGAAGATTTTCATTTACAATCATATCATTTAGACGTGGCAATAACTAAGAATCATTCACCAAACTATTTCAGAAGACCTACATGACCCTTAAAGCTGTATTTTCGACTTTTATGCTAAAAAACAAACCATAACTGACCTGAGTGGTAAATTTTTTTGCGTGACCTAACTCTCTCCTATTCTCTGACCTCACTGGCACCAGGCTTGGTAAACATGACGGTAGAATTCAGTGTCACGCCCATGTGTAATTTACACGTAAATAAAGAAATACAAAGGGAGAAAATACCTCCTTCAAAAAGTTCTGCTGTATAGTAAAAAAAACAGTTAAAATTTAATGAAGGTTAAGGTTTTTAACGAAAGGACAAACCTAAATCTATCTATCCTGTATAGCAGAATTATGGTTCTATGAGGATGGTAAACTCTGTCTGCGATGAAAAATGTTACAGTTTAAGAAATGAACTGAAAAGCATTGATACTAGCAGCGAGCTCCGGCAAAAGGAAAATCACACCGATCAATAATAAATCACTTCCACGCAACGACCTCTTAAACACTCATCCAAAGTTAGATTCTAAATACATTCAAATGAAAACAAGGAAGAATAATTGAATCCGGCAATAATCTATTTTCTAAATAGTTTTAAAGCGTTTCACCGGCTAACCATCTCTTGTTTTTCTCTTTCATTTATCCGTTTTCATTGTATAATATATGAAGTTCTACTGAAAACAATGACACGTGTATCACTTATATTTTGGCAATCGTAACATACAAACATCTGACTCAGCCATTGTGTAGACTCAATGATATTAACCTTTTATCCTCAATCATTTGAAGCACCTGTTGTTTGAATATGTGAATCTTATTTAAGAAATGCATAAATACTTCAAGGGGACCTTATAAGCTTAATTTTTTAATATTATTATGTAAACTAAACATAGAGAACAAAGTGATGTTCATTGCCAGTTAGAGAATTCCACTTGATATCAGACATTGAAGTGAAACTATATATAAAATTGTCTAGTACAAAATGACACCTATGAACTCATCCAGTTGTTACTGTCGAAGAATGACATCACAAGTGATTCTGTACAGCCAAACAAATTCAGGACATGAGAGAAAAGGACTTCTTAAAAGTGTTGTAATTTAATGTACAAACCAAGTTGGCACACTACAGAACAGCAATATATTCTCCAACTTAATAGTTTGAACTTACCCAATACAAGAAAATTTCCACTCTGGTATCCGTCATTCTTAACAAAAGAACTAAATACCACATGCATCAGCAATATTCCAAATGTCATTAGCATTATTTTATAGAAAAAAGTGGATAATAAAAAAAATTACTTTTACAAATAAAATAAACTATGATACAGAATAGTGTGTTCAATCAGTAAAACCTAACCTAACTATCAGTTTAAAGAAAATGTATAATAATAAAAATATTTCTACAGATTAAGAAGTTAAATGATGAGAAGTGTGAAATTTTCAAGTTTATTGATTTCACTGAAGTAGGTGTGTTAGTTAGTGGTGGAGCGGCTCCTTATCTGGGTTTAGCTATTTTATTTTCTAAGCAACCAAACTCAAGGATACACTATTGATTTTTTACTAATTAATTCCTTTCTGCATATAGAATTTTGAATTCTTTGTAATGGCAAAAGGCCGACTTCGGATTCTACTGTTTTCTTATCAGAAATGTCAAAAAATAATTTCTGCTTTTGATTGGTTTCAAACTTTCTTTACATTAAAACCACTCATGGGAAATTAATGGTGAATGAAGTTTCTAACATCTGACTGGATGGAATCACAGTACACGTGCGACGTTCATCCGTCACTCGCAGCTTCCTGTGGCTCGGTTAAGTGTATTGATAAACCTTGCAAAGCATATGTGAAAACGCACGCGGACACATCGAATTATATCAACTAATAAAATCGGAAAACTATTTTTGGCCCGGGGCAATTAAATCGGCAAGTACGGGACCCCTGTATACAACAAACATCCCAGTAACCTCATTTTTTCGGGGAGAAGGGGGAGTTAGATGCTAAGGAGCTGAACAGGCCGAATAATTTCAAAAAATACTATATATACCTCGATTTTAATTCTTCGTTTTCCTCTAATAAACGTTTGTTATCAATTTCTGCTTGAGCTCTCTCCTTAGCTATGTCGTCCAACAATCTTCTGGCATCTGCAAGCTCTTGGTCATACATAGACTTAAACGAGGACACCTCACGTGAAACCGATTCTTGAGAAATTCTCACTTGTCGCGATAAACGATTGTTTTCCGCTTCCAGAGAACGAACTTTGTCCATGTAACAAGCCAAACGGTCGTTCAAATTTTGTAATTCGTGTTTTTCCTGAAGCCGACTTAGCCGGGTTGGGCTGAGCGGGCTTCGAGGCCGTTGAGCGTGTCCCATCGAACCTCCTCCAACAGGAGAAGAGTAAGCAGAGCCGCTTGAAGACGTCGAAGATGTGACCGTGGTCGTCTTTCTTGTTGTTTTCGACATTTTTCGAACGATTATAACCAATACTTAACACGAATAATAAAAAACCGATCGGCGTCTAAACAGGTTCACACACTCTCATCAAAGTGACGCAACAATATGAAAATGACGTCACCGTATCAAGGAAAGCATTTTAGTTTGCGGTAATGCCAACAGAACAAAATTGTCGCCGCGCGTGTTACCCCAACCAATCGATTTAGTTTGAAATCCAACGTTTAACTTCCTCTATGGGTGAGATTCAAATGTAACGGTCATTTAAACAAAATTAAAACTATATTTTATACAATAAAATTTCCGTGCAGTAATCACACTGCATACGTTTTTATGTATTACCAACTCATCGTGAACGAGGTAATTAAAATTTATAAATGAATGATATTTACCTTCCACATAACTTTAGGTGAACCACAAGTAATTGTATTACCTTTAATAATAAAATGGACAACCCACAACTGTGACAAAGATAGCTCGAACCACATACGGGTGAACTACTCAGCATGCCAACAAGAAAGACAGAAACTAGGGGCTACTATAGGGCCACTCAATAGCAAAAATGTAATAGACAAAATGGCCACAGGAAAATTGGCATGAAATTCTACTGACTGGTATTCTACAGCAGTCCTAACAAGGAAGGAAAAAATAAAAAGAAATAATAAAGCGAAATGAATTAAAAAAACATAGCTCAGAGACCAAAGTCCAAGCACATTCAACAGTAATGTCTCCGGTTGTTCTTGAATCTGCTTAACTAGGGACCAAAAAGGAAAAAAAATCTATCACAACAATAATTTTTCTCCTAGTAGTGGTGTTTTGTGTGTCACACCACTTCTGTTTCACTTCAAAGTCCCAGATAGCTGAGGCAAATTCACAAAGAAGTCAAACATCAGACTGTAGTTAGTAAAATTAACAAACAAAGCATTGTCTGCCTCACAAATCAATACAAACATATTTTATTCTGAAATGAAACTACAATTTACATGTGCAATTAAACTTCTTGTATAATTATATTTGGAAACTTGTAAAATATAATGGACACTGAAATATTATAAAAATTGTTTTACCATATATTTATACCAAATAACAGTTTAAAACAATAAATAAGTCAAATTATTCCACTGTTCATATTATATCTGTTTACATTTTATTCTCATGTTATGTCTAAAATATCTCAAAATACTGCAAATTGTTCTGCACTGCTATAAATTTATAACTGTACCTATAAGGCTCTGTATTAATTTTTATATGAAGGATTAAAATTTAATTACATGGCATCCACCTGAAAATGGCAATAAAAAAAGAACCAGATTGTAGTTTGTATTTGTTAAACAACAGCAAATGAAATATGCCTTCATGGGTTACAGAGATTTTTTATTATTCACCATGTAGGGGAAGTGAAGTTATTAGCTACCATTTTTTTCTGATTCAGTTGCTTCCTTTAGGTATGAACCATCTATAATTGTCATAACCTCAACTATGTAACCAACTTTTAAGTAAAGAATACATTGTACTTTTGAATAAAAACTATATGTATGATATTTGTTGGTGGAGACTAATCAGGAATTTGACCATTAGAAACTGCTGTGTTTGTGATAGATCAGATGAAGTTACTATCATTTCTTCCTTTTCCCTGGTACATTAACAACAGCGGGAGCTGCATGTACCTTTTGAGAGAGTCTGTTCATGTAGTAAAGTGCAGGTAGTGAGAATAAGATACATGTGGTGATACAGACTCTATGTATCATGCTGGCAGCAAAAGCAGCAATTCCCAGACAAATGAAAATTTCAGGAAAGAGTTTTGCTTGGAAACCTTTGCCAAATAGAGATGTCTCCATGTTTCCAACAGCCTGAAAATAGGTAACCTGTTAAGGAAAATGAATAACATTTGTCATTAGTATTGCCTAATATATACTATTCTTTCTTGTTTTGTCTTTAGTTTGGTCAAGCTTTTTATGATGTGTTTCCCTTTTCATTTCTTGAAATAAAATTGAATAAAAATGTTCAAAATGCACATAAACAAAATCTTATTTATTGACAATTAATAATGGTTGCGACATAATTTTAGAAAGTTTTATATTACCAAAATTTTTTTAAAACAAGAAGTATTTACTATTTTTTAGTATGTTTCAACACAATTCCATGGTGGCTTTGTTACATCTATTGTTTATTTATTAAAAAAATCTTTGCTTTTAAAAAATTTGTATAATTAATTAATAAGGAATTGAGACACCATTTAGTTTGGGATTGTGTTGTCATGAATTACACAAGCAATTAATCATACCATATTTGTAAAATACTACAGATAAATTTAGGCATACTGAATAATACTAACTTTCCTGTTAAAAATTTATAGTTTGGCACCCAATGACATAGAGCTTGTGAAATTAAATTATAAATGGTAAAAAATCAACAACAGTTTACATATAAAATGTGAGATATTGCATGTAATTTTATCCATCAAATACTTAGTTATTGACTTTTATTCCTTATTTAACAACTTACTATTAGAGTTTTGGGAATCACTTGTTCTTTATTTCACAAACATTAAGTTTGATTTAATACTAAAGTTGACTTGAATTAACTTTCAATGTCACTTCAAATTTATTTTGTATACAATTTTAAACTATAAAAATATTGAAAAGGATACAGTTAATATAAAAACGAATAGCATTGATGACAGATATCCTCCTAATATGGTTAGCATTGGAGTTGCGGCTAAAGAATGTCGAAACATTTGCATTCCGGAAAACAAAACGATGGACAGCATCGATGAGAGAATGAATGATGTGCCACTTCCAACAGCTGAAATGTAAGTAATGTATACAGGGACGTAAAAACTCATTTTTATCACAACTGTATATATTTATATATATAGGCCTCAGACCACCACAGTTTAAATACAAGATAATACCTAGGCATTTTGATCGGATGATAAACCTACCCATGATTAAAGTTTCCTTGTAAAATTGTCAAAGATACTATTCTCAAAAATAAAGTAAAATACAAATCGAGCACCAAAATTTTGGATTTCCACGTCCCAATCAGTAGGAACGCTTAGAGTCATAGAGGAAGTTAACACTCGCGTACACCTCTCGTTATGAAAATTTCAGAACCCAAAAGGAAAATAACCAGCCTGAAGAGGATGAAAAATAATGTTCCTTGCATAATTTGCCATGAAATAAAAATATATTTTTCTTTAGTACCTTAAATTTCATTATTTGAATTAATTTTCTGAAATAAATTTAGTAGAAGTTAATTTAATGCATTTATAAATTAGAGAAAATTTCTTCTCTTCAAATTTAGTTTAATTTCCTGCCAGTTTTAAACGAAATACAAATGGCGGGACATATTATCAGCGTTTGCATTGATGTGACGTATTCGAAAAGGCGGTGACCAGTTTCAAGCCAAATCAAAGCAGCCATAATGGCGAATCCACGAAAATTTAGTGAGAAAATCGCTTTACACAATCAAAAGCAAGCCGAGGAAACCGCTCGCTTTGAACAAATCATGAGGGAGGTTTCGGATGCGACAAACAAAGTAAGCAAAATAATTTTTGGGTCTCCGGCTGGGTCGACACGTAAATTTTTGAGTTTAAAAATTGTTATTTTTATTGTGTATATATATGTATTCGTATAATACGTTTGTTGCCGCAAACAAATGTAAACATGGACTTTCGTTCTGTGTATCTTTGTGTACATGTGAATGTACACTATTTGACGAGTTTGTTATTTGCTTTTAAAACATCGTTTACATATTGACTGTCGTCTGTAATAGTTTATTAAATCAGGAATAAATGAGAATCGTTGCGATTCTCCACAGTTTTAATCCATTCAAATTCGTTTTTGTTTTATACCTTGCAATCGCTGTATGGTTTGGGTGCGTAGAAAAGTGTCCTTCATGACGGTGCGTCTAAGAGCACTACGAACTCTACGAAACGACAACAGAGAGATTTTAGCGCAAAATATAAAGCAGCCGAGGCCTTGATATTACGCGACAATATCGGCTTGTTGAATTAAAATTTAACTGTAGTTAAAGCTGTTTCCTGTATCTTGCAAATTGACAGTTTCACTTCCTCACAAAAATCAAAATTGTTTTTGAATGGATATCCAAAAGTGATACTCTAATTCATTAGTTACAGAAACAACAGCCATAATGAGAGAAGTGCAAATGTAGGCATATATTAAATATATTAATGGGAATGATTACTACAAATACCTTTTTAGCCATCACTTTGCAATTAAATTGAGTTTCAGATAGTACAAATTATTTCTTTCTTCCAAATGTGGTGATTGTTTCTTTCATTCAATTCATTTTCTTTTCATTTGGTCTTCATATGGTTGCTAATGCTCTAACTGCATGATTTTCAACTCAACACTGGGTTTTGGTTTCCAGATGCAGGGTTTTCACTTTTTTTTCCAGATGAACAGTCTGGCTAAGCAACATCTTCATATAAGCCCAACCCTGGGCTCCTTTCGTGGGGGTTCACTGCCCAATGTCAATCATGTTGCTAGTAATACAGTTGAGAATAAGGTAGGTCTACAGATTCTCTCACTCACGGTAAGTGTCCGGTCATGTTAACATCTCTTTCTCACATTGACTCATTGTATAAGTGTTGATTCCTTTGGAACTTTAATAACAAACTTTACCTTGAGAAGGGAAAAATAACAACTGGGTTGCCTAATTACTCTAGCTGATAATCAAACATTTGTGTACAATGACCATAACATGTCTGCTTTGGTATTTTTTTCTTTAAAGAAACAGTGAATATATAGGCTGAAAATTGTAGTTTTATTTATCGTTATTTTTGTAGCCTACAATAACTGAAGCTTAGTTGAAATGAATCATTACTAACGAAATGGTGCATTACTACGAAATGTTTACTAAATAAAGGAGGAAAATTTTTGTATTATTTTTGTTCCAGTTTGACCTTCGGGTTTTATAATTTTATTTTACAATTTCACTTAGCATTTTTTTTACAATCGGCTGAACGAGAATAGAATTGTTGTTAACCTTCAGATGTGTCGCTTCTTTCTTTGCCCATTCTTCGGACCGGTACTACCGGTAAGAAGATACGCAGTGATACCCACACGCGATCTTATTGAGACCCTTCTCTGTTCCCTCTTGGGTGTGGCAGGATACGGCACCATGCAATTCAGTGTACCTGTCAGCAGTTAGGTAATACCAGAGTCATTGGCGTTAAGGAGACGAACAATTTACACTTGCCAAAATTGTCTTAATCGAAACGGAAGTGACAATCGTTAAGTGCCATTAATATTTCTCCGGCGTCTTTTAGCATTCGACACCTGCCGAAGGATCTCGTTTGACACTCTGAATTTCTGTGATGAATTCACGTGAAAAATTAGCCGACGCGTTCCCTAAGTAGGAATGAACCTTGTTGGAAATTGTGCAAATACGTGAAATCGACTCACAAACCATGTGGGATGACAGCCGTTTATGAAGTCTGCCCCAGAAACAGAATCGTGGCAAAATAGAAGTACGAATTAATATATGAAGAGGATTGTGTTTTTCTAGTAAGAGAAATTAGAGCTAAAAATGAAGGGTTTAGCCTTATTAAAAGGATTTATTCTAATTCCATTTCTTAGTGTTCCGAATTAAGAAATTCACTTCTGGTGGAGAAAGTTTTGTTTGGGGTAAGAATTCTTTGTCTAACCAGATTAAACTTGGAAATACCCTGCTGGGTTACATCACGCTAGAAATATTAACCCAGGCTGGCGAGCATATCGAGAAGCCTAGAAGTGAGAACTTGACGTAATCCCAGAGACTCCAATGTTTTCTTGGTTGCTCGTATAGTTTTTCATTAGTTTTTAGAACACCAATGACTGTTTTTTGCTCTACAATTTTACACTAATACACCGTGAATTTTCCAGACTGATCGTCCTAATGCAAGCCACTTAGAGGAATTAAACAAGAGCGGGAGAGCGGATGCACAGGTTGTCTACCGAGACAGGGGTCGGAGCGTTGGCGTCGGACCCATGCGATCCAGGCCCATAGAGAAGAGGATAGACACATCTCCTTATGGTGGAGCCTACTTATCACCACCTCCGGACACCAACTGGCGACGCACTAATTCCGACAGCGCGCTTCACCAGAGCACGCAGGATGTTGGTCAAAGACGCCAACACCACGATAGTCAAATATTAGGAATTAGTTTTAATGATAAGACTTCCGAGCAAAGGCCTAGGTCTTGTTATGAAGACTCACTCGTACCTGGAATAAAGTAAGTGCTAACTTTCTAATTTTTAAGCACATGTTAAGGTAGTATAATATTTACCTCTAGGTCAATTAACTTAAGGTAATTTTAATCCTTGGTTACCGTCGAGGTGAACCTAAACCTGAGGTATATTACGTTGAAGTATCTGGTAATACCACTAACACTACTCATTACATTGATTTCAGTATTCATCCATCTCACAATGAACCTGGAACGGTTCAAATACCGATAGGAAATAATACGGGATCTCTGCCGGATCTAACTAGTTTTCATTTTCCGTCACCGCTGCCCACCCCACTCGATCAAGAAGATCCTAGTAGTTCGTTTAGTACAGTAAGTATTTTTCTCATAAATTCTAGGATACGTCAGTACTTTTTGACGCTCCATTTTGTAGTAATCTTGATCAAGAAAAATCAGTTTGTGAGAAGCAGCAAAGGTAGCGATTTAACGGGACTTAAGAACCATAAATTTATATTATAGAGTCCACAAGGAACTAGTCCATGTACACTGTCTCCTAGTCTCTCTCTAAGGTCCAGGCCGTTGGAAAAATTTCCGTTCGGTGCCAGCTCTCCTCAGGAATCTAGGGTTCCCAGTCCACATTCTAATATTCACCCTCAGGTGAGTGACAGTAAATTACAAACCAGGAGACCAGAAATCTGTAAACAATTATGATATTTGGCTTCCGAAAAGAACAAAGTTGAACATTTCTCATGTTTAGATACATCGAACACAAATGAATATATTTTTCTATTGATGTGCAACACTTTCAGGTACAAAACCGACAGATCCATTCTTCGACTCAGCGACAGTTCTATACGACTTCGCCTAGACTGCAAAATTTGACCGTTGGTCCACCTTCGCCTGGTGGTTCTCATTCTCCCACACAAAATAGCTCTCTTCAGGTATGCCCTTGATATAAGTGACAAAAACTTAAATTCAGAATTTTTGTAGCTCTGTTTGTTGCGTTGGTACCCGCTTTACTTGCTTTAGACTTTCCACTTTGGACTACTTGCCTATAGTTTCGAAAAAAAAAGGTTTTATGTAAAGTTTGACTTTTTTTAGTTTAGACCATTAGCGTAGCTGCATAATATTTTGTTTTGTTTTTTTCTTCTTTTTTGTTTTAATATTTTACAGAACCACTTAACGATTCCTACTATAATAACGTCGAGTTATCTTCATCAAAGCAAGGTTTGTGTTTATTTTTTTGTGTTATTTTTTTCAGTTTAATTAGTTTACTTTTTCATTTGATTTTTGACTTTTTTGACTGTTGCCTGATATCGACTGTTTTTCGGAACTCTGCCTTGTATTCTACTATTATATTTTTGGTATCAGAAAATACAGATTACTCCCGTCTTTGTAGTGGCATTGCAGTTTAGATCCCTCTAATTAAAATCGTTTGCTCAGGTTTTACTTTGTAATGCACACATTGACGTTACTTCTTTAAAGGTTTTATGTCTTTAGAATTTGTGATTTTTTTAGAACTGACATTTCATTCTTCGTTATTTTCATTTCGGGCAGGGAGTGACACAGGATCACAGTGCGACCATATCCGTCGACAATTATTCTCAGCCAAAATTTGTTTATCAGAATTCGCCACTTAGTCCGACTCTCGTCAATTGCTCTCTCTCGCCGCCATCAGATCTGTCACCACAGCAATCTCAGACGCCTCAGCAACAAATCAACACGTTAAACACATATAGGAATCCGACGCCAAACCGACCGAGTCCTCAGAACTCTCCGGGTCTGTCTATTCAGCAGGTACATAATTGATTAACATTGAAAAAACATCCTGAGGGTTTCGGACTCGAAGGTTTCGAAATTCACTTTCTGTCATTTTATTTTTTAGTATCGCAGCACAAGTCCCGGCGACAGTCACAACAGTGCTCCCCCAAGTCCAGCTTCACCGGTGGGGTCTCCAGGTGCCAATACCTTTACAGATTCAAATTATTTTATTAGTCACGCGCAGCAGGCAGCGGCGCTGCAGCAACACTTTGAACAATTCAATATGGTAAGCTCATCATTTCCAAGCTTATGAAATATGGTGACAGGGAGCATGCAGGTATCTGTTGGTATCAGACCAGTTTCAGTGTGTATGTTGGATGTCATTACTAATTCAGTCTCCATTCTTTTGCTTGCGCTTTCCGTAGGGTGTGGTAAGTATTAATCTATTATATTCAATCAGGATTTTCTCTTCGTAAGGTGTAATTCCGAATGGGTAGTACCTGAAGAACTTTTACATTTCCAATTGTAAAATGTGTTCCTATTTATTTAGGTCTTGTGTCCTTACCCTTTAGTTCTGTGTGATGATTCTTTTCTCATTTCCTTTAACGTTTACTTAGACTCAATCTTGTTATTTTTTTGAATTACCATCTTGTTATCAAAATTGAACAAGGTACCTCTTTTTGGTTTCACCCTTTTTCATTCAGTTATTGTACTCGTAACCATTGGGTACTACCTGCTGGAAATGATTAATTATTGGTCAAGGGGATTGAGTCTTGATCGAGAGGAAATCGCCATATGTCGCAACTGTACTATGAGAACAGTCGTATTTTAGCTAATGTTGGAAATCAATCACTCATTTTTAACCACTCATCGACAACACGAAACATGTCGACACCTCTGGTGTCAATATAAATTCCTCGAAACAGACTCAATTCTATTAAACATTAATATGTTTGTTTTGGATAAGTACACTTCAAATTAATTATGAACTTTGATAAGATGGTGATCTATAGTATGTAGACATTCAGTACTTCCAAACTTATTGGCACTTCTCAAAGAAAAAGTTATAAAATCTGTTTCGGTGGGTTTAACCAACAAATATCGGATGACTTACATAACGTTTTATAAATATATACATACATATAAAAGCATTGTATTAAGTGTTATGATGTTTTGTGTGCGCGTGCGCAGGACTGGTGCCAGCTAGTGCACAGCCTAGTGGAGTCCGGTAGCGGCTGGAGTGCACATTTGCAGGTGATTGTTGCCATAAGCACGTTTTATACCTTTTGTTTGCCTTTACTTTAGCCTGTTAGTTTATGGCGAACGTATTTGCTGTGTCGTTTTATTTGTTCAAGACTTGCACACCGGACAGGGAATAAATGATGAAACAAATGTAGGATTATACATAACTTTTAAATTGAAAGGAAAATGAAATTGTGAAGATATGCATGAAAGCTCGTGCTTCTTTTTTTAGCAATACTTTAGTTTTTAATGGCTTTTACTTCTCATCGTTTCCTTGTAGTATGCGTTCTGCATTATTCGTGTTTACTCTGCAGCGTTTCAATTTAGCATTTATCATTTAATGTAGTTCTTCTTAATTCAATTTTCCTTGATATTGTTTTAGTTTAATCCCAACCCATCAAATTCAACTTCATGGGCCTCATGTCGTAATTTTGTTGCTTGCGTCGACTAGGTGTTACCAATGTTTAGATGAAAATTACTTACAAATTGATCCTCCAAATTAAAGCTGTAGGGTATCTAATTTTAACAGATCACACAGATGTATATCCAAGTTAAAAAATTTCAATCACATATCCCGAACTACAGCACTGTTGCAGTCAAGCAACCGTCTTTAGTAGTTTGCAAAAACATTTATTTAAGCATACATTTATTCTTTTTATGACATGTCATCTTAGAACGTAGTTCGCCCTAGCAATATGTACAGGTACACCACAAAAAATTACAAAATACGTTGCATGGTGTGTTGCACATTATATTGTATTGTAGCAAGGTATTACCTGATTAGGTAGGTGATTCAAGACTTGTAATTACCCTCTTCGTATTATAAAGGACCTTATATTTTAATAGATTTCAAGTTTTTGAATGTTAAATTTTATTTTATAGATGGATACACCATCATCGGGTTCCATAACTTACATTACCTCACCGAATTCGTCGACTACGACTCAGGTAAAAGAATCAGGTGTATTCGTAGCAGTTAGAGATAACTTACATAATGATTCGTCTGGTTGATTATTTGATTTGTGATACAGGTGATCACATCGGAAGACGGCGTTAATCAAGACCTAGGAACGGAAACGGGGTACTATAACACCTCGCCGTCACAATTGCAATACAGTAGGAGCACAGGGGGCGGTTCGACTCAACAGACTACTCCTCAGACACCCAATACACCTTCTAGTATTCCAGATATTATTTTAACCGGTGAGTGTATGTTACTTTGGTATTATTGTTCTGCTATTGATAACTATCTAGAGTAATGTAATTCTCTTTCCCATAGATTTTTCGTCGAGCACAACGGATGATCTGACAAAACCCAGCCTCGCATCTGCCATGTCTGGATCCTTTGACTCTGACCTCTTCCCTTCGGATGAAACCCTCCGAGCGGGTCTGGGACCCATCGACTTCGATGGTTTTCAAATGTTGACTGATCCAGACATGAACGTCATTTCCGACCCTTCAGCCGAGGACCACTTCCGACTGGATCGCCTAGACCGTTTGTAGTATTGGCTTTTATTCGACGAGGCTTTGGAGAAGCTTCCTGAATGATCGCACTCATCGGCAATCACTTCTGCGATGGAAAAGGGCACGGGTACCAGCGGCCGTTCTCGCTTCTTTTGCCATGGCGTCTCCCCAGGAACCCCCAACCACATTCCATTTGGAATTGCCAGAAGCCAGTCGGAGATACCCAACTGCCTTCAATCCGCTCCGAGGGCTACAATCAGTTCAGACTTTTTTATTGCATATTCTGTGGGATTGGAAAACGGTGGCTGTATCGTCGTTACCGGGTATCCACTTTATTATTTAACAATCTACTCTGCACCGGGACCCTGGATAAGCCTCAACCTGTGCGGCCTCAGAACGGAACGAAATGTTTTCATATTTAACTAAGTGTTAGTGTTTAAAGTTTCGCGTTTTCAGAATTCAGAGAGTATTTTGTTCTCTTATGAGCTGAGGTCACCTCTCGGAACTGGAACTTTCGAGTGTTTCTATTTTATATATATATAAGAATTATTTGATTTGTCAAGCATTTGCAGTGCCATCAGTCAGTCATTTAGGGCTATAGGGTGGGCTTGAGGTGAATCACAATGCTCGTTACCATAGTAATATTTCTTTTGCTACTTGAGAAACCCACTAACAATCTAGCAATGAATTTATAAAAAATGAGGGAATTGGTAATTCATTGTAAGGACCTGCAGTTGAATACCCTGATGTTCTCATGTGCCAAGGGTTTCGAAATTAGAATTTCGAAAACCAAAGAGTCTAAATTAGTATCTGTTACTTGATTTTTAGGTGGGTATTCGCGAGCTTGTAAACGACTAAGTACATTTCACATTTAAATCAATCACTATGTATATTAGTATCATCCCTAAAACTTTGAGAGTAGACTAACATTTCCCGTCTATTTCTATCAAGTGAAAACTTCTAGGACGACCCCGGTCGAAGGTGGCACTCAAAGCATCGTACGGCCATGTACCGCCATGACACTTCACTTAATTACTATTTTCTGACTGTTTCTGGACGAACAGAGACAGAAAAAGAAAAGGATGCGACGAGGCGCCGTGCAATAGCCTTTTTTATTTTAGTCACATGTATAATGAAGGAACGCACAACGTGTAGTATTTACTATTATCTATATCCTAGGTGATCATCCTAGGAGAGCTAGGCGAAATTTTATTAGGCCCGTTTCAATGTAGTTGTCATTTCATTTAGGCAGGATGGTTTCGTGTCTTAGTCGAGGAGGGATCGATCATCTTCTAGTTCTTCCCGAAAAAAATTCGACAAATTTTTTATGATGCCGACAAATGAAATTTAAATGAACCTGCCGTACGGACCTTTTACCACACCGCGTTAAATAAGCAAACATATACTGATATATGTGTATATATATATAGAAGATACGATATAATTTACGCGTTAATTTACAATGTTTTTTATATGTCTACTGTAAATACTTGGGAGAGAGAGATTTGTTTGGATTTAAAATTTTTTTATGTACAAATTAACCGAATAAGTGGCTGGTGGCTGTTTACCTAGTTGTTCATTTTGTTGTTTGTTACTGTGGTTGTTGTGGTCGTCGATGTGTGCGACTTTCCCATCCTCGGGATGTTGTTCATTCTACCTGATTCCGTCACTAAGGGGAGGCGGACATCAACACCACTCCGATAATCAAACTTTAACCCTTTCACTTTCCATATCACCCTGAGTGTTTTACTTTGTGGTACGCTTCCTCTTTGTGAATGTAAAAAGAAAGAAGTCACACAAGGCATCTGTAACCCAACCTTTTAGGACGATCTAGTGAGATTGTCGTGTTACTACCTTCTAAAACACCCACAATAGTCAATTGACATTACTTCTTCTTTTGTTATTACCCTAATGCACGCATTGCCCACAATATTGCCTTGATCGTTTTACTTAAGTTCCATCTCAATTTTCCAAATTAGCCTTGCCAGACGTACCATCCTATATGTCTTTCGCTTGACACACGAGAGAATGGGGACATCTAGCAGCCGCACCAACAGTAGTAGTCGTGCTGCTCCTAATGGCACTAAATATCCTGCCAACATGTCTGGATTTTTATTTATGCCACTCCCAAAGCAACGTTGAAAAACCATTGAACCATGTGCAATAAAATGAAAATTTGAATCTCATTTTTAATAGGTCGGATTGTAGGGAAGAAGCGGGAGTTCTAATGTATTTTTACATAAGTACGTGAGTGAATTTGCGTGTGTCTTATACGCACTTTCTCTAGTTAAAACAAATAAGAATGAGTGAGTGAATGGAAAGTGTCTTTTGGAGTACGCATACATAACCTTTCGGGTGTACACTTGATGAACACAAGTTTGTGCACAAAAACATAAGTTTGGTTTATGTAATAATCTTTGGAGTATAAACTGAATCTTTTCTCTTTTACAACTGTCACTGTGTAACCGTAGCTTTCCGTTTGGGAAAAATCAGTTTTCTTTGCTCTAAATCTGCATTCCGCCCTTGTGTTTCAGTGTGCCTGTGTCATTTTTATTCAAATTTTGATCTGATTGATTGATTGACCGACTGACTGGTTTATTATCAAAGTTTGACTGTTTTTTATTTTAAATTTTATTTTACATTCTTCTCCGCTTTCTTTTTCCCATAAGATTCTCCTACCATTCACCTGTGTACCTGATTTCCTGTTCACGTTTTGCCCATTTTCATGTCTTTTCTCTTTATTTATCGTTCTTTTACAATATTGTTTTCTTCATTTTACTCTTTATCTCTCAACCATTTTCTTTTGATTTTGTTAATATATTTTTATTGTTTATTTGTTCACTTCTGTTCATGTTTTGCACATTTCGGTTGTCGTTCTGTTAACTTTATACCACTTATTTTTATTTATTATTATGTATTAACAGTAGTTACGTTTTCATTTACTTTTCACAGTTTCATCTTGTTTTTTTTCTTCTGATCTTTTTTATTTACATTCCTTACGGTGGCTGACTTGTTTTATAGTTTTTCTCATACCGGTCTCACTGTTTTTTTTTTTCATTTCTCCTATCTTCCTCGTTTTATTTACAAGCGTTTTACATAGCTCTCATCATTATTGCGTCTTCCATTTCTGAGTACCTCACCTGACCGTACTGGCCTCCGGTGACAGGTGCAACACAGTTCGAAATGACTTCCTAAATAATGCCATTTATTTTCCGCTGCGGGGGAGGATTCATGGCACATCTTCGAGTATTTGAAACTTTTTAGGCAAGGAAGTCTTTCAGGTGATATAACTTTGGACATGTCTGTCTCGGTCTAGTACGCCTTAATTTTCGTTTCCTGTTGAACTTCCGCACAAAATCTCAACCCACGACTCTTGTACTTAAAGAATTGTTTATTTAATAAAAAAATGACTCATTACGGGAAGTTTTAAACGTTTAATAATGTTTATATATAAAAATAAAAATTATTGAAAAAGACAAAAAAGTTGTCAACAAAGGGAATTAATATATGTACATACATCTCTGCTCGTTTTTTTTATTATTAAAACGTTTGTTTGTTTTTTTGTATGATGTTTGTTTGTCCTGGTCAATTCCTCTCATTTATCTAATTTTGACTAGTTTTTTTTTTTCGTCGGACTCTACCCAAACGACATGAAACAAGCCAGACGAGTATGAGTCAAAGTAAATATATTTGACCGCCAGCCTTTATTTGCAACAGGAACTAGAATTCGTGGCTTTTTTGTATTCATTCTGATTGTTCATGAAAGATTGAGTTAAGAAGTTAAGAAGGATCCTTTGGCTGCAGCGAATGTTTTTGTCCGGTACATATATGAATAAATATGCTTAACCAGCCATGTAATTAACTTTGAATCTCTCACAAATAGTTGTGTATTATTCTGCTGCCTGTCCAATTTTACAATTAAGATTCAATATTTTTTTAGTTTCAATATTGCGCTTCAGCGCTTTTAATTAGTCTGTATTATTACACTGAGCAATTTATGATTCTGATTTGTTCACCATACACATCCCAAAAGTTTACAAAAAGCTACATTGGTGTGGTAAATTAAGACCAATAATGAAGTTGAGATAGACGATCTGTGTGTTTGTTTACAGTCATTAACAGTGTCCTTTAAGTCAAACAAACGCCGATTTAAAATAAAAACAATTAAAATGGCCGAAATTAAACATGACAAAGTTTTTCTGTTATTTTGTAATAATTTTGCATCTATTCACTGGAATTGACACCCGATTGATTGATCTACCACAGGTGGGCAAGTAAGTACAAAATAACATGCCTTGGTGTTATAAAAACAAACCATAATCATGAACGTTCGTGTTGCTCAGGTTAAAGTTTGAAACTGCTCAGGCCGAACCGGAGAGATTCGAACTTACTGTTCAAAGACGACAGAAAAGGCTCGTTGACGGATTTAAGGGGCCAATTCACCCAGAAAAATTTCCACCGGACGATCTCGTAGCCCAATGCAAAAACGAGATTTACGCCAGATTTGTCAGATGGAAAAATAATCGGGAACCAGCAAGATCCCAAGGCAGAGAACGGTTGACCAACAGGTTTCGGAGCAAAAGAAAAAAGCATACGAACGAGAAAAAAAGATATGTAGACTACACGAACAGTCAGATGCCTTTCAATGAGGGCGTCAAAGCTGCAAAAATGCCACAGGTAAGAGACTTTCAAAAACCAGAAAGGTCAGAGCGGTTGGTGAGGATCAAGGATCAGTTTCAGGTAGACAAAACGAAGTCCGACCATGTGCCGGAATTTTTGAACGATATGGTAGTGAGAGATACATTTGACCGAACGGCCGTTAGAAAAAGAGTGAGAGCAACAGCAACACTGGAAACGTTAGAGGAAGAACTTCCAGACAACTACTCTAGAGTGAGGAGGTTTTTGGACCAGGAAAGGGTAAAGAAAAGGGTGAGAGCAACAGCTACACTTGAAGCCAAAGAAGCAGCCATGTCTGGGGTGTTGGATCCAAACCTGAACCTGGACGGCATCCTGGAGCCTCATGTCAGAAAGAGGCGAGGTAGTACATCATACCCTTTTCTGATTTAATGTCAGACTCGATTCTACCTTGGGGTCTTTCCTTGCAGATGAGCGTCTGAGCCTGGACGTCGGGTATGACTATGTAGCACCCAGTGACTGGGACGAGGCTAGAAACTACGAGCAAAACGAGTTGCTCTCATCGTAACTTAGGGTACCGTTTTTGATCGCCATTTTGACCTCTGTTTTTTGCATTTTATTTCACTCACGGAGGAAAATGGGAAATTTCTAATGTAGAGAATTTCTACTAAATAAATCTTATTATTTTTCATCTCAAGTCGACCATTTAGAAATTACGTTAGAAGCACAAGAAAAGGGCAAAAAAGCAAGAAAGAGAAAAGGAGTAGCTTTAGCTTTATCTGTCCGTTTTGAGGAAGACAAAGCAAAGATAGATTGATATCGATAGATAGAGAGAGAGAAAGAAAGAGAGAGAAGATTACTATTCTGACAAGGTCTAGAGAAATTGATACAGGAATTATCGAATCAAGTGGTAAAAACCTTCGAGGTGAACGTTGGCTAAACATAGACGGAATTGAAGTGAGCTTTGGAGCTTTGTCGACTGCCATATCGATCTTGTGCTTCTTCTGACTCAATCGTCCAGCTGAGCCCCGAAAGTTTCAGCCTTCCCTAAAGCTCCCAACAACCCCAGAGCAGCCCCTCTGCTGGCACCACTTTTCATTCTCCCACTCCTCCTTGTCATGCTCTTGCTGCTGCTGTTGCTTTTGTTGCTGCCTCCTGCTTCATCCTTCTCGTACCTTCCTCTCTCTGGCTTCAGCCGTTTTCATGAATGTTTCTCCTTAGAAATTTCATTAGAGAGGAATGTTACAGTTCATCCGTCCTGTGTTGGATTCTCAGTCTACCATTTTGTTTTTCACCCTTACGTAGCCTGATGGATGGCTTGAAAGTTCGATGTAGTCTTTCGCTCACTTAAATGCAAATTCATTTAACTAATTTGCACTAAATTAATACAATAAATTGCTGTGTTTGTGCCGTGAAGTTTTTGTAAGACTTTCATCAATCGCATACTTTATTCTATTCTAGTTTTGAATTTCATCTCTTTCATATCATTCTTCTCTACGGATTGCCTCTTTTAATTGTTTTTCATTGCAGTCTTTTAATTTCTTGCCTCGCCTTTTTACCCCATAAACTTTCGTCCCGGCTCTTTTATGACTTCTCTACCACCTTTAAATTTTCATTTGTCTGCTTCGTGGCGTTTTCCCTAGCAATCCATACTGCGTTACAGTATACATAAAATATTTTTGTTGCACAGATATATAGATGTATAATAAAAATATATTGCAAGGATATATCGAGCTTGACTTTCAACTACTTGAACACCTTCCCTAATATTTTTTAATTTCCTCAGAACATTTCTTCCTCTGTTCGAGTACTGCACGTTCAACGTGGGCTCACAAATAAATTCACATGTTAAAGTTCTTAATCCTTCGTACCGACAAACCCCTAAAAAAACCTGCAACAACACCTTAAGCTTTCCTGGAATACCATAATCATCAGTTAAGAATTATGTCTCCTTTTTAATAGTGATATGAAAGGTCGGTCAAACCTTTGGAAGGCACTTCGTGGGCTTCAGACCAAACAACAAGTCACCGTGTTGAATAAAAATGTAATTAATTGCTGCAGTCGTAGCAAAAGAAGTAATGCAAATTAAAACGTTGAGCAAAATGCATGTTGAATGATCCATTGGGTAACAGGGTGAAATATCTCATCCTCTCCCCTTCCCCCCCAATCAGGGAGTATCAGGTAGAACAGGTCGTTGGAAATAAAGGAGTTTATAATGAGCTGAATGGCGGATTAAAATAATTAATGCAATCTAATTGCAAAATCAAAATTTTATAACAATTACGAAACGTTTATTTTCCCAGTTGCAGTTTCCCCTTCCTTCTGCCTCGCAAATTCTTGCCTGTGGCCCCAAGCCAATCTCTGCTGTCCTGCATCCCCTCGAGCTTAGGCTAGTGGCTTTGTTTTCATGTTTTATGGTACAAAACTTAAAATGAGTTTCAACAGTCACTTTTAACTTTAATTTTTTTCATTATTTTGTCTTATTTACTTATATATGTTGTATTATATATGTTATTATGTCTTATTATATGTTGTAAGCATTACAATACAATTAAATATTTCCCAATCGGCTTTTTGTGATTTGTTACATATATTTGACACCTCAAGTTCAGCTTTCTTTCGCATTCTGCATTAAATCCTGGGTACATTTTTTTTCAATCTTACATTGAGGGTTTGTTGTCAGAAAATTTCCTCAAGGGATGAAAATTTTAAGACAGTCACACCTGCACGGAAAACTAATAAAAATGAAAAGATTTAACTAACAACAGCTAAAGAGAAATATAAAAATGAAGGCTGGAAGAGATAGAAGACATAAATGCGGATCTAGAAAGAGAAAGAGAAAAGCATAGAACAAAGCAATGGAAAAATGGAGGCAGATGTTTACTCAGAAACGAAGATTCAATAACTTGCACAACAAGTACCTGTAACAATTAAACGGGTCGGTTTAAGCGAAGCGTAAAGTATTAAATCTGACAGAACTAAAAAGAACTCCGAGGGTTATAATAGAGGCTTGTGCAAAGTAAACACAGAAGAAAGGAGGACGGGCAAATGAACATGACGAAGCATACAAAGGCAACAGACAACCAAAATGGGAACTGTCAGGAAACAGTAAAAGCGGAAAGAGTTGAAGGGAAGAAGAAAGTTGAGGGCCTCACAGGGGGCCCAGGTTCTCTTGACAGGACTTAACCTCGGGCCAATAAGCCTTCGCTCCGTTTGCTCTCTTTACTGCTCTCTTTCACGGCACGAATTCTTCTTCAACGATAAATGGGAAGTTCTGCTGCTGCTCCTGTTGGCACGTCACTCCCTCACGCTCGGACAATTCAATTCTAATGCTCCGGCCAAATATATAAACGACGGTGCGAAAGGCGTGAAAACAAAAATGAGCGAGGGAAAATTGGGCAAAAGTCAGAAAAGGTTCACATCGGGTGGTTGCAAAGGGCAGCCTTTTGGGGTTGAAACAGCCCCGAGGACCGAGAAGCAGCGTGCAAATTGATGTGACGTTCATGTGTCTTCGGCAACTTCACATGTTCGATTGAATTTGACAAAAATCAAATCCAACTCTCGTCTCCTGGTGATTTGAAAGGTTTCCCATAACGTGACCTTTTTTGTTGTTCTTTTTGTGAACGGGAGGGCCCCAGGGCCCTGAAGAATTCCCGTTTAACTTTTTTTTTTACTACATCCTCCAACGAGCGAACATGTCTACGTCTCAGTCAAAAAATTTTCATTATCTAAAGAGTTCTGACAAACGCATAGAAAATAACACAATACCGCAAAGACTTAACTCTATCATAACTGACTCTGTTAAAAAGGATGAAACAAATCCGTCTGGACAATGTCCGGCACCCATGTGGACAATAACATTAAATCTCAAACCTTATTTTCATACATAAGATATAAAGGCAGATGTAGGACCATGAACAAGCAAATAAAGACTAGATAGATGCTTATGTAAAGTAAACGGATATTAGGGGTGAGAAAGCCTTTTAACCCCCTGTGGAAACAATAAAATAAAATTTCAATTCCCTGAATGTTGTGACAGCCGATAGTTTATATTACATATTATTATATCAACTAAGGGAGAATGAATTTATTTCAATTTATTAATGCAGCAATCGTGGATTGAACTCAAAGAAATTATGGTACGAGCATTCTTCTAATTTTATTTATTTATTTATTTTGTACTATTTAGTAAGTACCACATTTAATTATTCAAAAACGACGGCCTCAAACTGGACACTGTTGTGGTTATTAAATTTGGTATCTTTCCTGTTTCAGTTTTACAATCGAATGATAGGTGAATGGTATCCACTAATTTCATTTAGTTGCGCACATAATTTGCGCACTCTGATATTTGTACTTTTATACAGATTATGACACTTCCAGCCCAATATTCCTCGCTATGTTTTTCTTCACATTTCATTTTTCTTCGTTTACTGTTTCCTTTTTTCAGTATTTCAATTTCTTCAGTTTTTTACTCAATTATGTCATTCTTCTCATTTTTGGTGTTGAAGAAAACAAGAACTCCAAGAAATTTTTGTAAAAATGTAACCTCATACCAAACTCATTTAAATTCACCTAATTTTTAATAACAAACCGCAAAAGTGTAAAACAAAGAAAACGGCCTCTTTAAATTGAATGAAATGAAGTATATAAAAAAAACGGGGACAATTCTTATGCAGAAATCGGTTTTTAGAACTGCAGAAGAAAGGAGAATGGAAAGTGAAATCAATCAATCTTGCTTTTTGGAACAAATCCTAACCACTAGAAAAACAAAATGGCGTGAAAATCCTGTTGAGATTTTTTTTCTGTTTGTTTTTCAAACGATTTTCAAACTTTTATTTGACAAATCCATTCGGCACGGCAATGTTTAGTCAAACAAACTAACAACAGTAAGAACAAAAGAATTCAATCAGAAGGAAGATGTCGTCTTATTGAAATTTTTCAATTCTACAACATAGAAAATTAAAAAAATTTACAATTACATTTTCACCAATTATTACGAGTACCAAAATTAAATTCTTAATGTAGTTCAAGAACTTGAATTGCCTTGGAAATATAAATCAATCTGAATACCTCAGAATCAAATTAATCTTGCTATTATGAGACCACTGATAGATGAAATTCACTTAAGGCTCTGAATGCCACAACAAAAGGTGGTTGATACAAACAATGCAAATGACAAACGCATGATAATTCTCAATAATCAACAATGATACTTAAAATCAATATTTGACGGGAAAGTGATTTGTTATTTATAAAGGGTTCTTGGGAATAAAAATTATAGCTCGATAATGTTACAAAGACAACAAAGTTATCAACTTATCACGCATATTGGCATCTTATTTTGACATGATGTTGAAATACAAATGACACCATAAGAATTTCCGAAAGGCAAAAATGAGAATTTGCATAAGTCCTTAAGTGAAAAGTAAAGCGGTGCAGACGTGACAATTCTATCGAAAGGGGCAATGTCCCGGGCGAGCCATAAAAAGTTCCCATTTCAGCGAGTAATCGGCAGAAAATGTAACGGGCACCCCGAAAAATTGCTTCCGTCGGGAGCAGAAAAACCGGAAATTCTTCTTTGTTTCCCCAACGTTAATTTTGTCTTTCAGTGTCCCTCTCGCTCCCTCTCGCCACTGCAACAGTGGCCGTAAAAGAGATAGAAAGAGAGGGTGAATGGAATTATCCAATGCGCATCAAGCGTCATGGTCTGTAGGCGGGACCGACAGCAGCCAATCAGATCCTCCAATTCGGCTTCCCTTCTGCTGGGTCGTCATCTGCTCCGACAGCGGAAGTGGGGGGACGCGAGGCGAAACTGATTTGATTTCTTGGCTCATGTCTTTTGAACCGCGGGCAGGGGGTGTAGGAGGACCGACAGGAGAACTTTTTTCTTCTGCTTCTCTCGCCTCACGGTTCCACGTCAAAAACCGGGGAAGTTTAATTTCCATTTCCGCTTTTCCATTGCAAAGGCCACGCCTCCGGTGGAAATTCAAAGGCAAAACGGTGCTGAACGTCTCAACCGGCTTCGCGTATTTTTTTCCTTCCTCGACAGGTTTTTCATCCTAAAATATACGCGCGCGTTGTGCGGTAATTTCATCTCTGATATATTACTCAGTGAAATACGACGGTAAACACAAAACTAACGACGTGATTAACAAAAATTTAACGAAAAATTTAACAAATTTGATGAAGCCCTGAACTGGTTTGGAGAAAAGATTTGTACAAGGAATGGAGAATTCTTCGGGTTCGTCACAGCAATCGCAGCAATCCGGTCAACAGCAACAACCACAGTCATTGTCGATGGGGACAGAGACAGAAAATCGAGGTGAATGTCCTTTTAAAATTATATTTTTACATAACCACATAACACTACATAATATAACATAAAGAAACTCACCGTTTTCCCAAAGACGGTCTTTTGCTTGAATCTATGAAGTGAAACAAAAATGATTTATTAATATTTCCAATTAATATTAATTTGTTGTTAAATTCATCCAAACTGTTTGTTTTAAAATCTTTGTCGATGTTTATAGGTTTAAAAATTTTTAATGATGTTATTTTTTAACTACTTTAACTGAATGGTTGTTGTCTTTCCTATCGCTAACAATCATCAAACATAGGTTATTGATACTGTCTTGTTAGTGAAAACTGACTCAATTTACTGCGTCACTAAATCTCTTATCCGTGTTCATTCAACTTCAAAAACTGTTGTCAAAACGTAAGGCATATCAATGTCAACTGTTTCCTCCCAAACGCTATTGTTCTTGCTATTATTTTTTTTACCAAATTCAATCTTTAGTCCTTTTTACCTGGTGTCTGTAATTCAATTTTGGGTTCTTGGGCAAAATTGAGACAATAAACTGTTTCATATAAAGCAGATACTGAAACGATGAATGCGGCACTTTTTGTTCCTGTTAATTGTTGTCAAAATTCAGGCTAGAGTATTTCAGGAAAGAAGAACTTACACTCGTTTAAAGAAAAATTCACTGCTTAAGTATTTGTTGGAAAACTA
Source organism: Polyplax serrata (assembly GCA_037055365.1). Lineage (NCBI taxonomy): Eukaryota > Metazoa > Arthropoda > Insecta > Psocodea > Polyplacidae > Polyplax > Polyplax serrata. The sequence goes on from JAWJWE010000002.1 coordinate 392,109, forward strand.
TTTTTGAAGCAAACGAAACTTAAGAAAATAGTGAAAAGCTTGAAATAATCAAAAATAAAAAAATATACGATTATATAATGATCTATCAAATAAAAAGAAACGAAGAAATATATAAAAAAATGAATGGACAAAAGTCTTAGAAATAGAACGAATGAAAAATAAGAATACCGAACACGGTGAATATGTAAATAGTAAGTCACGTAAGAAAAATGAATAAAAAGAACGTCCGAATCTGTAAATGTTTCATGCTTCATTGCTTGAAAGAAGAGCACAGTCTCATAGAAATAAGAAATAAAGTCTAATTAGAAAAAAATTTGAATTATTCAGTGAATGACTTCTAATCGCATGCTCACAGAAAATCCAATGCTCAATGAAAAGAACATTACGCGATTAATCGAACACTTGACTTAACCAAAATCAATCTGAATCTCATGTCAATCAGACAAAGCAAAATTAATTGCTCTTATCCTTTTCTTTGAATCAAATAATCCATCAATCGGTTACTGAGTCCTTACGGTGGTGAAATTTAGGAGAGAAAAGGAGGAATCCACGTGACACACAAGAGGAAATGATACAGAAACCTGAGCAACAGCACCACATAGGTTTTCTACCTTACATTTCAATTAAATGTTCTTGAAATTTCATGATAGTAAAGGTTGTTTTTGGTTAACTTTTGTAACACTCATTGTTTACTTGAATGTGGCTAATAGTTTAGTCGTTAATAAATACACCGTATTCTTAGACTCGAATATTTCATGTCTTACAAATATGAGTCGACAAACTACCTGATACTCTACCTATATGTATTTTATTCTTTCTATTTAGTATAAGTTGGTGATGTTTATTTTTATAACAGACTTGAAGTATAAAATCATGGTTCTGCAGCACTGCTTGCGAAATAAAATCTCTTCATCTGGTTGACGGCGCCATTTTACACAAAAATTATTTCTCAATTTACTCCACTCTCGTGAATTCTTTATTAAGTTATGTTATTACGCTCGCGTGTCAAACGTGCCATAACACAAAGGGATGACGAGGAGAGGAGAAACTTCGCGTAAAAGAACGATCTAATTGAGTTGTACGGAATTCAAGTGAAATAACAACGGCATTTCCAGTTGATGCGTGGCAACGTCCCTTTCCGGTATTTCAAACACGTACGACGTCGGGTAAAGCCTTCCTAATCATTCTCTCGTTACTGCCTGGATCAGCAGGGATCAAATTTCCCGTGAATTTTCTAAATCCTGAATCCTGAAAATCTCTTCTAGTGGATATTTTTACTCCTTTCGCAATTCTCGCTGAATTTTGTCATCAGAACCCAACTCCTGTTGTCTAGCTTCTAGATTCTACTGTCCTCGATTCTTTGACACCTAAAATGGTAGCCATCCAGTTGCACAGTACGGTGAAAAAAGGGGAGAAAATTGTGAGTTTAGTAAACCACAATGAAATATCCGAAAAAGTCATTTTTTGGCTATGACTCCTATAAACTTTCACACTTCCTTTGCTATTGGTCAAAAACATTGTCATTTTATCCTCAAATGTTTTTATTTTTAATGTCTATACTCTTTGTAAATATTTTTTCAATTCACTAATTTCATTTTAATAATACAACAGCTCTTCTTGTCTCTTCAACGTATTCTCTTTCATTAGTGGTTTTAACAAATTCATATTTATAATTAATTAATTTGTTTTGTAAGTCTTCATTTCTCATTTTCTTGTACACTTGCACTTTCATAACTTCTTTCCAATATGGCACTCTGGCATTAGTAACCTATGCCTCTTAGCGCTATGAGTGCAATTTTTCTTCCAGTTACTTCACTTCATATCCATTCTTTTCGCCTGAATTTTGATATATACCATCTCCAAGATCTCTGCTAATGTGTTTTCCGGCTACTCTGTGACATTCAAAATGGTACAAATTTCAGTTTCAATTTAAAGATCGCTTTAGTTCAAGCCACCGGTAAAACCACTGCAGTTTTCATCAACGGGCCTTAGAAAAGCATAAGTAAATCTTTACCGTATAAAGAAAAATATTAAATTTTAACGAGATGGGATTGATTTTGTAGCCGATTATGGCGGTTCTTAATTATCCACGCCTCTCTGAGTTTTATCTCCTTGTTCTTTTCTCCTGTTTGAAAGTATAAACTTCGCCCTTCGGGTATATAATCGTCTTTTACGACTTTGAAAGGCAAAAGGGGAAAAACTCGGTATATGTCGATGGAGAGAGAGAGAGAGAGAGAGAGAAAGTCTTCGCTTTTCATTAAGTCATCAAATGAAAATCATTGTCGGAGAGTCCAGGGATGACGCCAGGGGGTGGCATATGGTGAAGAATAACCAAGTGGCAACAGAAAACAAGACAAAATTTTGGGGATGGCGGGAAAAGGCCGGAAACCGAGGGAGAAGGCGACGGAAGTACCATTGATTTGTAAATAACTCTCCAGATTTAATAAAATGGAAGAAAATTTGATAAACCCAGCCGGGTAGTGATAATGACATTATGGAGTAAAATCACGGGCGAATTTTCTTCTCCTTCTACCAGTTCTTCCACTTGTTCTTTTCTTTACCGTCACACATCGACTTCCTTTTCGACATTATTCTTCTTCTGTCCTGCCAACGCTGCCCCACTGGAAAAAGGTTTCGGTACGTTGAGTTTCCCCTTGCAAACCTCATTAGTCGTTTCCGTTCGTTAGCCAAAAAGAAAACATGAAGAGGTCCGGGTTCCTCTTGCTTTGATTGCATTAGTTGTTTCTACAGCAAAGTGTTCATCCATTATCTTCCAACTCCGAGTGTGATAAATTAAAAGGACGACAAATTGATTTATACTCATTGACCCCGACGTATATCTAACTATTGAACTTCAATAAAATACTATGTTAATCTATGCAATTTAAAAGAGAATTTGCCCGGAAGAGTATTTTGTAATTTGTTGACTTACAGTTTACCTAATACTAAAGCAAACGTTGTATTGGTTGCTGTAAATGTATATATTTGTTTTATTTCACAACGTATCGTTTTATTTAATTACACCGTACATATAAATGATAATTCACATTTTCTGAGATACGGTACGAACAGATTGGAAGCGACCTTTTATTAGAAAGGGACATGAGAGGATGACATGATCATGGCAGTGAAGGCAGAAAAAAAGAATTCTGAGCATTTGAAATGTGAATAAATTCTAGCTGGAATCCACCAAAATACGTTTCCAGAACTCAAAAGAAAGATAAAATTCCATCAGAGAAGAAATCCAAGTTGGTACAGAAAGAAAAATTGAGAGAGAGAGAAAGGAGGAAGGCTAAAAATGAGGAGGGATGATAGAGAGAGAGAGTTGGCAGAGGAAGTTGGAAGACAGAAGTAGTGGGAAGTACAAGTCAAAGCAAAAACAGATTCCGGGAAGACCCGGGTAAAAGGATCTGCGCAAACGTTTCACCCTCAAGCTTCCACCTTCAACCCTCGTCGCAGACCCGGAGGAAAGGTGGTGGCTTAGGGATTGAACAGAAGCATAAGATCCACCAAAGTGAGAGAGTGAAAGATATAGAGAAAGATGGCTCCACGAAGCAAGAAAGAGCAGTGGCAGGGTGTCAATAGAATTAAGTGCGTTGCAATATTTTTCTCACCCCCAAAGCATAACCCCCGCAGCTGTAAGGGTTGCAGAGTCGACGCGACCCAATGGCTTTATTTGCGGTGCATCCCGCCAACCGGTGGAAGGCAATCGAAAATTAATTATCCCCAATGGAGAGTTGGTCGTTTAATCAAGCTAGAAGCTCAGTAAAGTTGGAAAGATGGCGGGCGGACACACAGGAGACGACTGAAGATGGAAGACAAAGAGGCAATAGATATGCTAATGAAATTTCACAAATTGATTCTACTTGTAGCACGGCTTTGACATCTCGGCGCTCGCTCCCTTGACGCCGGCGACGGTGTCGCCACCACAGCTGCTCCGCGACTCCACTTTCTCACAACTGGGATTTTCTTTTCTCCTTAACTGCTCTTCTTTCTTTGTCACTCTCACTTTCACTTGGTTTCTTTTCCAATTTTCCGAAAAATCCCGGGAAGGGAGAACGAATTTTACATAATGGTTCTCGCCGAAAAGAGGAATCAACCGGTATGAGAGAGAGAAGAATTTCAAGAGCAGTTTAACGCGTACAGGTAACCAAAGTCCTTTGATCTGTTTAAAAATATTTAGGAGTGCAGCTAGGGTATTTAGTATGCACTGGAATATATTCTTTACAGGAAAATCCATCATTGAATGGTTTTTGACGTTGATCCCATCTCAATGCTGAGTCACGTCCATTTCTTTTACCATGTCTACTTCCTTGTCGCAAATAATTACAATTGCTGTCAACGTTTTCATTTCTTACAGAGTCACACGTCAACGACAGTACCATACGCATGGGCTCCTCTCCAGAGTGTTGTTCCGCAGGGTCCAGTCCTGTTCATCCTTTGCCCCTTTGTCTGGGGTCGTGTACACCACACCATCAAACAGTCGTTCAGGCACAGAGGTCCCCGCCCAGCCCATTTCTTCTGGGTCATCTGCCAGTAACCAAAGGCAAGATACTCGGATTGTCGTGTGTCGTGTGCGGAGACACAAGCTCTGGAAAGCACTATGGAATTCTCGCCTGTAACGGCTGTAGCGGTTTCTTCAAAAGAAGTGTTAGACGCAAATTAATCTATAGGTAAGTCTCCTTCAATCATAGGGAATATTTACCATTAAGCGCTACCGTGACTCAGGGTGTCTCTCGGGAGTCCTTAAAGAATTCGTTAAAGACTCTAGGTTTTAAGGGGAGTGAAATCATCCAGTAAATGAACTTCATCGAGCCCATCATCCCTCAATTGAAATGATCAACTCTTGAATATCTTCAAATGATTCGCGAGATCACGTAACAGTTGGCATGGGAGTTGGTGCCACACGCGTGGGAACAAATTGACGAATACGTTTCAGAAGATTATCTACTGCTAGCTTGGTCGTGCACATCTCCACATGACTTAGACACCTAGCCATGAAGCCTACCTGAAGCTATTAAATAGTTTCAAAGTAAATAATTGCAATACTACACAAGGCCAAATAATTTCATTATTGGTAACTCACATAACTACAGTTACCAGAAATTTTTGTAGAAAGACATAAAACAAAAACCGAACCTCACAATCCGTAGATCGAAAATTTGCCGGGTTGTCAGGGATATTTTCAACCCGATGACCCTACGACAGGCGATTAAAACTAATTCAATCGAATCAAGTTTGAATGTTGGGAAACACTCGTCAAACCCTCTGAAAACACTTTTCTAACGAATTCACGAATTACACTCATAAATGAGATTTGAAGTAATTTCATAGGAGAGGGGGTTGATTAGAGTGGCACTAGAATGAAATTAAGGGTTGAGAGAGGATCAACGTTCAAATGAAAATGATATCAGTGATTTTGGCGCAATTTACATACCCTTCTGACAAATGGTGTATTCCTCTGGGAAAATGCCCCTTTAATACGAGACCCCGGGAGAGTTACATTGATTTAGAAATATGTTAAACGGGCCTTTTTTTTCTCCTAAAACATGAAATTAAGTGTGAGTCCCTAAGGGTCTGAAAGAGCAGACACAAACAGGCAGCAACGGCGAGTGGAAAACTTTAATACTCTAGGATTTAAGGATTTGCTGGTGCATAAACCAAGAAGGTTAAAACAGAAGTCGGTAGCATGTTAGAACACTTACATATTCTGCACTGTAGCAATGAAATTATTAGAAAATAATTAAGAAAAGAAGTTTAAGCTGTGAGTCAGTTCGGAGTTATTAGTTAGGGAAAAGGTATGTCTACTCAAGAAAATACTAAAATTAGATGTTTACCGAAAATTACTTAAATAGAAAAAGAAAGAGGTGAATTGGTAAATAAATTGGGAAATTATTGGGAAATAAAAAATTGATAAAATTAGAATTAACCTATAAAATTATAAAAAATCATAAAAAAAATTATAAAGAAAATTAGTAAAACTATTTGAATGTGATAATAAAAAATGTGTAATTATATGTTGATTTAAAACTTCCAAGTATGTTCCAAATGTAATTCTCGCGTGATGAAGGCAAAAGGAAAAAATGAAAAACATTAGAAAAGAATTGAGGACAGATAGAATTGTCGGAAGATCCATTGTAAATAAAAGTACAATAGGTGGTACTTATTTGGTCACGTAGCTGCCTTGTCTACCTTCGGCTGCAGTTTTGATGTCCGCTTGACACCAGCGAACAGAAAAATTGATTTGAAATCGTATGAACCCCTAAAGGAGAAGATTTTTTCTCAATCAGTGTTTCTGACGATGTGAAAAAAGTACGAAAGGCCCGAAAGGCAGCATCTAGTCTGCCTTTTTAGTTCCTTTTTCGCATTCAAACCCCATTCAGTGTAATCCGGGAAAACTTCATCCCACAGAGCATAAACCCCAAATCAATTAGTTTGACCCTTGTTAGAACACATGGGACCTGCTGCTTCTGCTGTTGCCGCCGTTCCAGCTAGTTCCACTTATGTTACCGAAGTCGTTGTTACCATTGCTACTGCCGTTGATACTATTGCCAATGCTCCTTTCATTTCCCTTCCTACTCACAATCTTATATCGCTTTTCTATCGTTAATCCTTCTTCTCTTGGGTCCAATCCTCTTATCATGATTTCATTCTTCTGACTTCAAGTTCGTCATCTGGTTCTTTCTCTCTATCTTTATTTTCCTGCCATTCCTTCCGTGTGTAAATGTTCCAAATGAAAATTCTGATTTGTAGCTTGAAACAAATCTCGAAATCAAAATTCATTTCTTCTGTTGTACTTCAGCACTTTCCTGCATCTCATGTACCCTATGTAAATGGCACTTTCATATTTTCTTGTAACCCGACTTCTCTGGTTTAATTTGTTTTGTCTCGAGTGAAAAAATGAGAATCTAATTCGACTAATCGGTTTATATTAATTATTCACCCATTCAATTACTCGAATATATCATCGATTTTGTACCATAAGAAGTATTTGATAAATGTGGTATAAATTTCGTTTGCTCTTTGTTGATTTATGTAACCTCAAAGTTGTAAAATACCGTACAAAAGCCCCATTCAGTGTTACTAATGTTACGTCATTTGATTGCAATCACAGACATGAACGGAACATGAAAAAGAATTCTCAATGAGATTTTAACGACGCCACTTGTTGTACATAAATGACATAAAAGGAGCAGCCGTAGACAAGACAAATAATAATCACACTTAATTATTTTTAATTTCAATATGGGCAACCACATTAGGTGTAATTTGCTAAATATATAATTATTTTACAAATCCTATCCTATTTAACCCATCCTTATGTAAATATGAAATAACTCGTCAAAAAAAAGAGATTTACTTACTTAGGATTTCAGGCACAAGCCTCAGTACAAGTTTAATGAACGTTATGTGCTCTTTAGCATTTGTTTCAATCAACCATTAAACAATTAAAATTGCAACTGTGGTAGCGAAAACCCGAAACTACAAAAGTGCGACAGAATTCTCCGCCTGCTGCCATTGCTGCACTTGCTTGGGGCTTAGGCTAGGAGCCGAGAACATTTTTACTATTCTTTATAAAATAAGTTAAATTTATGCTCCTCACGTTTGCTTTCAAGTCTTTCAAATAAAACAGAATAAAGACCAAGAGGTCGAGGAAGTCGAAGGAAAAAGTTTTGATAGAAGTGAAAAATTTCACTATAAAATATTCTTGGCGCGGTAAGAATCTATTTTACAATTTTATATAAAAAATAGAAAAATTGACAGAAAACCACTCGGATGCAATAGCAGTTAACCATTGAGTTTTGTGTGAGTGAGAACAAACCGCCCAATTTCAGAACGACCTATCGGAATCGTGTTTTATATGGTGGTTGACCCAGGGGAAAAGTTTTTTTGGAACACACGAAAACCCATGGGAAAATGTTACCGGAGAGGAAAAAATCCATATTTCAATATAAAAATTGTCAGAATGTAAGTTGTAGCAGTAATTTAATAAATTCGATAAATTCATCGATAAATTCACACTGTGTGACAGGTACGTCTAAAAGGAGAGATAATTTACTGTTTGCTTTGCCTGGCCAAAAATTATATGTATTGTCATGAATTTTGGTTTAAGAGCAATGGTAATTTCTCTAAAAATATATAATCGTGTACAGAACGTAGCAGTGTCATGGATGAAAGAACCGTTTGGTAAAAACCCAAAAATGTTATAAAAACCTTTAAACAGATTTAAAGTACTAAACCTCTATTAATAAATATTTAGAAGAGTTAGTGTAGTCTTCATTACATTACGTGCATAGAACTTTGTAATAATTGTATAAATTACATTATAATGCGTAATACTAGTACAGTGGTAATTTTTACAAAGCGTGCGTATTACTGATAAAACGTGTATTATACCTAACATTAATTAATAAATTTATTAATGCCCTTTGTAACGAAACCTTATGTGTAAGAATAAGTTTTGCACTTTACGTTATTATATTACAAAATTGATAACTTTTTTTAGTAACTTATTTAATTTATGTTGTTATTGTTAGGTGTCAAGCAGGTACTGGAAGGTGTGTAGTAGACAAAGCTCACAGAAACCAATGTCAGGCGTGCAGACTTAAAAAATGTCTTCAAATGGGAATGAACAAAGACGGTAAGTTCTACGTGGTTTTCTATTTTTTATTTCACGCGTACCTTGGCTACTGAAAAGAAACATTGTGGTTTCAAAACCAAATAAAACATAAATTTGAATCGGTAGGGTTTTGTGGTTTATATTTTTTTATTATATTTTTATTTTTAGTATATGTTTTTATTTTTTATTATATTATTTGAGTTGTTATTATAGTTTGAGTATATTTGAGTGTTTCACAACAAATCAGACTAAAAACGTAAATTACCTCATGTCAGGGAGCAACCGGAACCAACAAACAGATTGACCGGAAAACTTTATACCCTTTCTATTTTGGGTTAGTACAACAACAGAAAGACTTATGAGATTAAGGTCCTGAAACTGAGAAGAGTGTAACTCTCACTCAGGGAGAGCGAAAACAGAGGAGAAAAAAATGAAAAAAGAAAAGAAAAAACCATTAAAAATGATTACACTGATTTAATACAGTTTTTCTTTTGCTGTCATGTCTTCGTCGTCTTTCTTTTGCTGCAGCGGAGTGAAATAGAAATTCATATTAAAACAAGTAGAGAGAGGGGAGGTCACGGGAAAACGGGCACGGATTTATGGGGATAAAGAAGGAAAAAAGTATCAGGAAGAAAGTGGCAGGAAAAAGACAGACTCTGGCTTCTTTAGAGGAGAAAGTTGACGAGGAGAAAAGTGGAAAAGCAGATGAATGAAAAAAATTCTGTGAGGAAAGAAGCGAAAGAAAAAACTTTTTCGATCAAACGTAATAGAAAAAAGTAGGAGGAGAAGAAAAAGAAAACGATCCGGATAAAATGGCAGCCGATTTCGTTAAAGAAAAAGTTTTGATTGTAGATGTAAAGCTCATTTCGCTTCAGGACCGCAGTAAGGCCTCTAAAGAAAACATTTTTGGAGTTGGGCAGAAGAAATCTTTTTTCGTTGAAAGGTGATACAAGAAATTTTCTTTCTTCAATATTCTACCTTCCACTAGTTTCTAACCTTTTCTATTAACCTGTAGCTATTTTCGGTTTGTTTTTCAATTTCCCCCGACTCTCGGTTTTTCTTGAGTGTTGTTTTCCACTTGAAACACTTTTATCTTTGTTTACTTACTTTCCTAGGTTGTATAATTTGCTTTAGACATCTCTTTTAGGTTTTCTACATCGGAAAAGAAGTTAAAAATTCGCAGTGAACGTGCTTAATTGCAGTGAACATTAATTGTACTTGCATTGATACTGCTCTACTAATTTTATTAATAGTTGTTTGTCAGATTTTCCTTTGACTCTGAATTCTATAAAAGCCTGAATTTCGTTTTATAATTTTTTTTTCAAACACGAAACAAATATTTAATTGCACTACACAACCAAAGGGTGGAATAATGTACACTTTAAAACTTGTCAAAATGTGGTAAGCTTTTGAAAATATGAAATGTTACATGTCGGTTCCTCAGGACCCCGTTTAAGAAAATTAAATATACCATAAAATGAAAGGTACTAAAATTTTGTTACTAAAATCATTGACAAAATTACTAACATAAATAAGAAACGGATCTTAGAGAACGGTTCTAAGAAATTAGTTCTACTGCAAGATTTAGTCACTCCTGAATCTTCTCATTTCATCACTTTCCGACAACGGAAGATGTCGAAGTATTCACTCAATGATTAAAATTATTTCAAAATATCGAAAGCTCCGATTAAAGCACGCGTCTTGTGCTTCGGGAAAAAAGCTTTGACGACAAAGACTGTGGAAAAGGTTGAAAGGGCGTCTACGTAAGCATCACGCCATTACATCACCTCCGGGTACAAAATTTGTACTTTGGGTTTTGAACAGTAAAATGTTTTTTTCAGAACCATGAGAAAGTACCCTAAAGGTTTCACAGCCCTCGAGAATCATTTTCCTGTAACGAAACTAAAAATGTGTAATCTAACAGTAACAGCTATTTTCTATTGAGATTCGAGAAGATAAAATAGATCGAGAAGATATCGAGAAGTCACTTGAAGTACATTGTACTCACAAGTAACAATCAAAATTTCAGTGTTGTCACGTTGTAACTTATGATTCCAGTCAATGATTATACCGATAAGCAAGTGCCACAAGGTGTTTTTATGCAGAAAAATACTCGTAAAAACATAAATGTGAATGCAAAAAAAGTAGAGAGAGCACAGGAGGTTGAACTGATGAAAAAATTGTAGAAATTCTCAAAGGCCCAACAAGAAAACAAAGTTTTTGAACATCGTGGAATTTCAAACAATACAATTATTTGAGCAGGACAAGACGTTAAGCAACAGTACACAAGGGAGCAATAAAATAAAAATAATGTCAAAATTAGATAAATTTATCCAGCCCAAATTGAAAATTAAGGAGGCCTTGCAGGGAAACGAAATATAATACGAAAACGATGTGCTTTATTGGACACCACAGAAGTAAAGTTTTAATCACCGATGGAATAAGCGATGAACAAATGAAAAAGTTGTACCAAAAAATGAAGAAAATTGTAGATAAAAGATAATAAAAAAATTTCAGAAAGTAGCCAGAAAGTCAAAATCAATTAGAAAAGAGTTTTTCTCTTTAATTTTTATTCGGGATGCCCGCACATCATTTTCATAAGCCGAACATAGTCATAGTTTCATAGTTCGAAACAGTCAGGCGAACAGCAGAAAACAACAAAAAAGACAGGGTGCAGTAGGAACAGGAGGAAAGTAGAGTGAAGAGGGTCAATTTAAAAGACAGAAAAAACAATGGCAGACCATCACGTAAGGGTTGACTTAATGAGCTGAAAGAAGGGGAGGCAGAAAGATGGCAAATGAGGCCAATTGAAGCTGCCGCTACAGCACCGGGGGTACCAACCAAACAAATTCAATTCACCTCCTAGATCCTATGCCCATCTATCTCTAGGAGGCGTTAATTACAGAAGATGAATTTACACGCTAAAACCACGAAAATTAGGCAAGACAAAAGGACGACTTACTCCTGACACGTTTCTGTTTCGCTTTTTTATTTCCACTTCCCGTTTTTATTTTTCCACTTCTTCAGAGAGTCAGTTTGGTCATTAACCAAATAGAAAACCCTTTCTTTCTCTCTCTCTTTCTACCTCTGATGACGTCACTTTCATGCCTCCTGGTGATTGTTAGGCACTGGTAATCCTTTCTGTTGGAACTGCCCAAGAGGTTGTTAGCCCTTTGGTGTATGGTCTGTCCCAGCATTCGTTTTGACTTTGTTGTTGTTTACGATCCTTTTGCTTGTAAGCCGCACATCTTTAAATGGTTTGGTTTTTGTTCCTTATTCGGCTGTCGTCAAAACATCACCTTATTCCATTTTTCTCTCTTAATTTAATATAATTTTTTGCTCGCCATTTCACTTAGCTTTTTAATTCACTAATTTTTTATATTTATTATTTTCTCTTTATATCCATTGTATTCTTTCAACTTCGTACCTTTTGGTCTTACTTATTTATTTAAGAAATCTAATTAAGTATGTGTTATATACTACTTATTTGTAATTTTTTTTAAGTAGAGTGTTTTGAATTGACAGTTGTTAAATTCTTTCTAAGGTGTTCTAAACTTCTAGTATTATGTTCTTAACCCATTATGCTCAGCGCCCCCAAAAGTTTTTTGTTGTTGTTTGTATTTCTAGTTTTTTGTTTTTTCAGGCTTGGTATGCTGTTAGGTTCTGCGGGTCGTGTCATAACTGATATGTGGTCATAGGTGCAATGAGACTATTGATTTAGGTTATTCATTATGTAAAACATGCTGCTTTCTTTATATTTCCACCGATTTTTTTTTGTTTGAATTCTATGTTAATATCTACAGTTTCTTACACTTTAATTTCCGTGTATTTCGTTTCTTCTCTTAGTAAGTTACTGTTCTTTAACGTTCTTCTTTTTGCTCGGAGCCGATGACGGCCGAGCCACAGGACATAAATTTTTAAGGGCTTTTGGTCTTCCAGACGTGACAATTTCATCCCTGGGCGATTCTATTTAAAGTCATTTTAAACTTAAGTCTTCCCTTTGTTAGAGTGCACGCTGTGTCACTAGGCTAGCTTAAATCCGCAGTGGCCGCCGGCAGAAACGGCGGCTGCGATGTCGACGCTCACGACATACAAAAGAAATTTTAAAACCGCGCCAATTAGTTAAAAGGAAAAAGCGGTTCTTCTCTTCTTGTGGCAAAACTCATTTTGCCAACCGCCTGCGTAACGAACTCTGCAAAGTGAAAAAATTAATGGAACGAACCAAGTTGCCTCGTTGTCGCTGTTCCTTTTTTTCATCTTGTCAATCCTTCTCTTCTTCGGGGCCCTCGCCCTTTAGAAAACTTTAATTGTTTCTCAGCATGCTTTTCTCGCCCGAGTTGCCTTTTATAAGAATTATGCCTTATAAGAAAAGTTACACCATTTTCTTATAATTGTTCCATTTCCTTTTAAACATCTTCAATTCCTATTTTATAATACTCAAGAAGTCTCATATTCGACTGCAAACTTCAATATTTCTGCCTAAAGCTTCCATAATTTGCCTGTTACGTGGACTTAAAAGACTTCTTACGGGAAATTGGAAGTTAAGTGACGAATGTAAATTCTAATTCGACTCCGCCTACTGTTTTTCTGTCTAAACTTATTAAGTGTCTAAACTTATTTTACTTTTCATTATATTGACTCATAAGCAGTATCTTTCAGTCTTACCAGCTTACAACCAGTTGTAGATTTTTAGGTATCGTATTTTATTTTAATTTTAAATATAAAATATATATCTTATAAAAAAGTCTACATGATGCGTAAATGTAATTAAGAAATTTTATTTTTATTCTGGTTTCCCTTCTTTAATTTCAATCTTTAATTTTCTACTCCCCGTATTCATTTCTTATGTACTGATCGTCCACGTTAGTAATTATTTTACTAGGGTTCATAACACACTGTTTAAGATTTCCACTAGGAGCAGTGAAATCTTTGAATTTCTTAGTTTTCAAGTTTTCTTTACGTCCACGGAAAGGGAAATAAACGTAAAGAGAGTGAATGGAAAAGGTTTCGTCGACAGACAGACGGGATTTGGTAGCTCTACGGGTAGCAAAATCTGTTTCTGACGTGCATTTCATGACCGCAAGAGAATTTTCATCCATGGATGAGCTTGAAGTCTCGGCTTTGTAACTCGGTTGATTTTAACAAGCAAAACATCCCTTTTATCATTTTTCAGCCCCGTCCTCTACTATACGCCTACTTCCGTTTCCGCCCTTGTCTCTCTTTCTCTCTCACTCTCGTAAGGGTTTTTGTTCCAATTAATTTTCCTTAATGTTTCCTCCGGTGGAAGAAAATGGAAATCTCAGAATATGTTTTCCTTTTTATTTAATTCTTTTCTGTTCTTCCTTGCCGAGCTTTTCTGGAGGAAAAATTTGGTTTTCCAGGTTAGCATTGAAGACTGATTGGTTTTGTCTTCGGCTAGGAAAACGTCTTGAGAAATCATTTCCTTTGCCCTATCGTCTGTCTCTCTTTCCCTCTAACTTTCTCTTTGGCTGTTGGAATTTTTTTTTCAGATGTGCACTCTTCTATATTTATGCAAAGATTTCTTTTTATCCCACATTTACATACCATTCCAGAAATCTGCTTTTGTAAAATGCCTTCTGATATTTTCGTAAATGTGATGTGCAATTTAAATAAATAAATTTGTTGTTGGAATTTAGTAGGTAAAGTATTATATCTAGTATACGTCTGACTGTCTACTAGTTTGTCTTTGATTTTTAATATGTTCTTGTCACGGTTCGACTTTTTGTCTAGTCGTTGCTTCGATATTAGGTACTCGTAGCAGGACCGGTGCAACTCGGGATCAAATGATGGCGACTATGATGACAACAATTATTTTTCTCGGTCCTTTTTCCCCTGTACTTGCATTCTTAAATTCCCACTTTGCTATTCATAATTTTTTTGCCTTGCATCTTTTTCCATTCCGCTTTACTATATTATTACATTTTTGAAATATATTAAAACATGGTAAAAGTACTGGTACAAAAATGAAATGTTGAAGTTTCTGAGTACTGGGAGCGGGTAAAAGAAGAACATTCGAAAGTTTTGGTCCTTCCACAAATTCTTGTCGTAAGTTGCATAACCGCGACTTGGGGAGTCTTCATTTTTCTGGTTAACGACGGGGTCTCCATTTTATAATAGAAAACCTCTCAGTCTCTTCTACTGTCTCTGCATCTGACGTTGCTTCATTCTTTTAATTTTGTAATCCATAAATATTTAGTCTTTTGTTTTATTTCTGTACGATTATTATTTTTATTGTCGATTCTTTTCTCCAAATCTCTAGAACTATTTTTTATTTCCTCAAATTCTTATATGTAAATATAAAATTCATAATTTAAATTGTTAGTGTAGACTAAGAAACACCCTTGCGTAATTTAAAATCAAAATTATGTATCTTAATTATTAAAGTATATGTAATTATATTTCTTCTTATTTTTGTTTGTTTTCGTTTTAGCCGTACAAAATGAACGTCAACCTCGGAACACAGCAACTATCAGGCCAGAGGCTCTGGTCGAAATGGATCAAGAGAGAGCATTAAGGGAAGCAGCGGTTGCTGTTGGCGTCTTTGGGTAAGTTCCTGGTTTGTGTGTTGGCAAAACTATCAGATCCTGTATTGAAACAGGTGTAACAGTCCCAAAGTCAAAGAACCAAAGATAGATGCATCAACCGTGATAAAACATACCACATTTCCATTGGAACCCAATCACCGTGAATTAATTTTCCTTTTCAGAGCGACTGACCCAAAACTAATTGAACTCACATTTCACCTCCCAATGTGTCTCCTTCTCTCACCGTCTGACATGTCTCGTCAACTGACGATAGACTGACAGATTCTGTTCTCATCTACAACTATCGATCCTTCCTCTTTGCATCAAAATCATTGACACGTAAGCCTTTGTCTGATCATTCGCTTCCTGCCGCTTACAGTGTTATGGAGTAAGCAATTGACTACAGGGATGTGAATGATCTAATTAGTTCGACGTAATTGGTCTCTTGACAGTTGAGCTGCTACACATTTTGGTTCATGCTCTACAACCTCATCATTTGTGGATGAGTGTGTCCAGTATATTATATATTATACAGATAGTTTGGATAACAAAATAAGAGACAATACTGCCTGAATATTAGAAAAGGAAATTAAGGAAAACAATGGGAAATAAAAAGCAATGGTTCCTGTATTAGAGAACCACCGATACAAAAAAAAATCGAGTGCCGTGACCAGGATTCGAACCTGGGTTATTGCGGCCACAACGCAATGTCCTAACCACTAGACGATCACGGCCGTTCTATTCCACGTGCACCAGAGCTGTCAAGTTAGTATCTCGAACAAGACATTTAGTGCAAAAGAAATGGAAAAGAAAAGTTGAACTACACCAAGACCATACGGTACCGAGAGAGTAGCTTAAAGGCATCTTAGGTATTTAACACATACCTAACCACACCTATGGGGTACTAAATAAGCAAAAAAATCGAGTGCCGTGACCAGGATTCGAACCTGGGTTATTGCGGCCACAACGCAATGTCCTAACCACTAGACGATCACGGCCATTTTAACGTTGTTCATGTGAGCTCAAAATATCAATGTGGATAACAAAAGTTGCTTAAAACTAAACTAACTTTCACTGGAACAACCTTCAAAGTGCACCTTGGGGTACTTTCTTTAGAACTCGACTAGGTTCTTTAAAGTATCTTGGCGTGGATAAGGATTGCAGACTGCGTTATTATTCATTACTATTATTAGGTACTATCCAGAGTTGGAATCCAGATGACATCTTGACAGGCGTATAATGAGTGCAAAACAAAATGATCAATTCGTTGTATTTGAAAGTCAAAACGAGTAAATGTTTTCCTTTCATTTAATCAATTTAAAACGAGTTAATCCTCCATCTGATCTTTCCATTTACAAAGTGGAGCAAAAAGGATAAAAATGGGCCCCGAATAACCCATGTGTCGGGGCCCTTTGCACGACTGTCCCATTCTGATGCTAATGTCCCCACGATGCTGACACACAAATGGCGGGGATTAACTCCTGCTGGATTTACCCAAAACCGGCCCTTAATGATGTGACGGAGGGGTGAACATTCGCTCTATTTATATTTATACACGTGCACACGTGATTTGTATACACGCATTGCCACTTCCGTAATTTGATAGTTTATAATTCTTTATGTAGTCAGGAAAACTACTCGAACATTCCGCAAACAATTTACTTAAGCGATTGTTTTGTTGTATCGAAAGCTTTATTTGCTTTCAAACAAATGAAACCTCTTCCTGACATTCTGTGTTCCGGCAGCATTTTGGATCTGGGCAAAATTTTTTCTCACGTTTTTTGCATATCAGCTTCGTATGTTGGTTTCCATTTCGTTCCTGCTCGTATTTTCAATTTATATGAATTTTCTTACCTTCCCTCTTCCGTTATCTTTACTAGACCAAGTGGGTTTCCTTTACTGCTGTTTGTCCTATTCAGTCTCTTTTTTGCACACCCGGTTTTCGTTTATCTTTCCATTTTACCTTAACGTCACTAATTGGCTGTAGTCCAGTCCTCTTTTTGCTGGTGCCTGAACTTCAACTTTCTTAAACATTTTAATTTCACACATTATTGTTTGGTGTTTTTGACAGACGGTTTTGCTTCATTTGAAGGTAGAGTTCAATTTCAGTAAGAAATTTATGAATCTTTACTTTCGATTATCGTCTTGATGTTTCGTTGGCTATTTGCACAGATGTCCAAGTTTAACTCTTGTTTTAATAAGACGAATCGATCCAATTAATGGTTTAGCGCACTTTAACGAGTCGCTCTCTTAAGTATCCCTGAAAAACCGAACCAGTAATCGCATGAAGTGAAAGGACATCAAACTTCTGTTTCCGCATGTTAAGTTCCATTAAGTGCACAACCAAGTGCAGTTCAGGTGCTCCAGTTTTACCACCTAAAAGACGTGGAGAAGAAAGCCGTGATCGTCTAGTGGTTAGGACATTGCGTTGTGGCCGCAATAACCCAGGTTCGAATCCTGGTCACGGCACTCGATTTTTTTTCGCTTTTTCACTCTAACTCCGGCAAAATTTTGAGTTTACCAGTAATATTAAATCCCCCATTTTTGTTCTAGTTTAGAGGGTTCCAAGTTACAATTTGCATAATAGAAGTTCTAAATGGAATTGGCCATTAGAAATGAATCAATGGGTGTGCATAATTTAGGGCAACGCATGAAGTCGGGCTCAGAATTGCTTCTGCTATATTTTAATTCTATGTGTTTTCCACAATAATATAATATTATATTATATTGCATGACATTATTGTGAAATAGTATGGATTACTGTTATGGAGCATATATTTAATTTGTATTGATATTTGTTATTATATCATTGTTTCGGTCAGCTAAGGTCGACTGTGCTCCATTTGTCGTTTGCTTTTCCTGACAGTACACCTGTTTTCCATCGGTCCTTGATTTCATCCATTTATTTCCTAGGTATATTTAGATCAGTGTTGAATTTTAGGAGGCTATTGGCCTAAATCTTGTATTATTTACTTTCTATTTAAGCATTTTGTTTTTATTTTATTATATATTGGTTTTATTGAGATAATTGAAAATTTAATGTTTTCCCTCGCAATGATTTTACACCTTTAATCTTCCATTCCCGCAGCAAAACCAGACACGGCTTTCTGTTTTGGTTTCATTTAGTGAATATTTCATGTGTTAATTCATTTTTTCTCTGTCATTTCTGCTTTATTTGGTTGTGTTCTGGGTTTGTTTGAAGCCAACGAATAATGCTTTAATTTTTACAGCTTCTTTGCCAGGTTTGTCATATTCTTTATTTACTATTACAGAGAGATGAGAGAGGTAATACAGAAAGAAAGTAGTACTATTACAAATATGACAAAGTAATAATAGTAAATAAAGAACAATAACGAGAACTATAATTTATCGACCTGCCCGCGCAGCCGACCCCATTTCTCCAAAAAGTGTAACATGTTGGGCATGTTTACGGCGAGTTTACGCCACCATTAATTTGACCTCGAATTAATACTTTTTACATTTGTCATGACCTAAACGGTTTTATTTTTTCAGGCCCCCGGTTAGTCTGGCTGTTGGTTTTTCACCCATAAGGTATCCTCCTACTCTAACGTCACCATCTGAAGTGAACTCCTCAAAGCAGGAAGCTGACGAAGGTGTGTTCTGTTGTTACCGCACACTCTGACTGTGAGGATGTTTGCTACTTTTATTCTTCTGCTTTCAGAGGATAGCATAGATGTCACGAACGAAGAAACTCTCCCGCCAACTCCGACCTCCAGATCACTTCCCTGCAGCATTTCTACTCCTACAACACACCTACCACCACCTCCTATGTACACAACGACTCAAGAGACTATCTACGAGACATCGGCCCGACTTCTTTTCATGGCAGTCAAGTGGGCAAAGAATTTGCCTTCGTTCGCTAGCCTGCCTTTCAGAGATCAGGTGGGTTTTCTTTTTGGCAAGTATCAGCCCATCTTTTTAGCCCTGTTGTCATTTCACTGGTGTTGCCTTCTAGGTTATATTGCTGGAAGAGTGCTGGTCAGAGTTGTTCCTTCTGAACGCCGTGCAGTGGTGTCTCCCTGTCGAGTCGAGTCCTCTGTTTTCCGTAAACGAACATGCGGCCACAGTGCCCAACGGAAAGTCAAGTCAAACTGCTGCAGATGTTCGTATTTTGAATGACATGCTCTTGCGTTACAAAGCTGTCGGAGTTGACCCGGCTGAGTTTGCATGTCTGAAAGCAATTGTTCTCTTTAAATCAGGTGGGAATAAGCCGCTACCTGAACCCGAGTGCCCGAATTTTGTGTTGCATTGGTCGTGACAATTTAATTATTATTCCAGAAACCAGAGGACTCAAAGACCCACTGCAAGTGGAAAACCTTCAAGACCAGGCTCAAGTGATGTTAGGACAACATGCTCGCGGTCAGCACCCTACCCAGCCTGCCAGGTTTGGCCGATTGCTTCTGATGATTCCTCTTCTACGACATGTGCCCACACAAAGAGTCGAGCACATTTTCTTTCAACGAACAATTGGAAACACGCCCATGGAGAAGGTTCTGTGTGACATGTACAAGAACTAGGTAGCGTATTATCAGGAAAAATTTCGGTCGTGGAAATAAACTTTCGCTTAAGCTCTAATTAATTTTTAATTGTTAACATAATGATGATGACAAAGTGGCTGTAGATTTGACGGAATTCATGTCCAGAGGGTCGTCGCACAAATATTTTACTTAGCCAAAATGAAAATGTTTATTGTAAAGTTTAGGCGGTGTAGTACAATAAATTTCATGTTTTTATGGCGTTTTATTTACAATTAACCTCCATGAGTTTACGTTTCTGCTTCCGTTGCATTGCTATTGATTTCTCTATAGCTGTGATATGTACACTTTTTCTTATTAAAAATACCTTATTATCTTATTATTTTATTATTTCACATTATCATTTATCTACCTACCCCCTTTCCTACTACTGTCTTCTATGTATGTGTTTAATATCTCAATTAACTATAAAATGTTTTCTAATTTGTCTGTTGCAGTTACCATCCTTCTTTCTATCCTGTTCTACCGCTTTAATCTTTTCTTTTAAGTGTATAAATCAAGTTCGTTTCAGTTCTCTTTCCTCAAATGAAATAAAATAAAAATTAAGCGCAAAATAATTGGGTGGGAGTTTTGTCGACGGCCCGTAAATGCTCGATTCTCCCCGTTCACAATAGCAGACGATGCTGGTTTTATTGATTTTCCGAATTTAACATTCAAAAAATTCCTTCATGTGAGCTATTTCAACATCCGAGTCCAAAAAAAATCACATAAAAATGGCAAAGACTAATGTTCAAGCAGAGGGAAAATATTAAAGTTGGAAACTGATAACACCAAAAGAGAAAGGGAACAAGCAAAGGAGAAGGAAAGGGAACGGAAAATCGGGGAGAGGGAGGAGAGAGAAAGTGAAACCGACATTTCCGAGGTATTGGGAATGAAATTTGGATTCTTTAATTTGCCGGTTTTCAGCATCGAAATCGAACAAGGGTAAACTAGGTAATATTTTTGGTTTGATTTTCTTGTTGAAAGTGCAGTCGAAGAAAAATGACATTTATAATGTCATGACTTGAATGAAGAGACCTGTTGTTCGATTCGAATTTATTTTTCTGTCCTAACCATTTGCTTTCAGGTAATTTTTAATAAATAGGAAATTCCAGGCGTTTTGGTTTAACTTATTTAATAATCGCGAAAGGCGTTGAATTTTTAATTTTAACGTCATTTTTGGGGTTTTATTTTTTCAAGAGAAAAAGTTGGTGCGAACCGGTGGTGTAATACGCTCTTGTGAAGAGTGCAAATAATTAAAAGTACGAATAATTAATGAATAGAGTGCAGACAGCTGCATGATTTACATTTTGAACAATTTCAGCAATGTATTGAAATCCTCAGTGTGTCACTTTTCTGGTAGTTTGTTAATCTCCACTGACACCCTTGCCCAAAAATTTACCTTGAAAGTACCCACTATAAATTAGTAGATTTATTTTGAATGCTGCTGCTTTTGTGATATCACATGTTCATCTCGTAGGGTAGAAACTGTAATAGTTGGTTAAGGAAAAAAAGAATATTTGAGTTACATTGAGAAGAAGACTGAAAATGAATTACAACATTCACTTTAAATCAAATTCAATTGAAAGTTATCTTATAAAATGTATTTAATTGTTAAGAGTAAAATTTCTTGATACAGTGGTTATAAGCTGTCTTGCCATAAATAATAGTAATTACAAACATAATATATAAGTGTCCTACATGTTTCATTGATTTTTAAGTAGAGAAAATAAGTAGTTGGGCTTCAGAGCTTGTTGGGAGTCACAGGAAAACAGTGGTGCAAATTAAACTTTATTTTCTTGTTAAGAATGCAAATTTGTTGAATTAGGACATCCGAATTTTTTACTTTGGTAGATGTTGACAACATTTTCAAGATTGTATTTTGCCTTTTGTAATGTTCATTACAACATGAACTACAGCTTATTTGAAATTCCAATAATTAGTTGAGTAAGATTTCTTCATAATTCTTATTTGTCCTTTTTTTTCAACCAGAGATTAGTTCCTGTTCTCCTTCCTCCTCTTTAAAATTATTATTTTTTTATATCATATAAGTTGCACAATCAATTCTAGGACAATAAATGGCAGTGTTAATTACAGGTCAAGATAATTGTAAAATAAATGTAAATTAAAAACAACAAGCAAATAAACAGTGATACAAAGAATAAAAAAAATACAAGTAAAATAAAATTGAAGGGGAGAAAAAAATAAAAATAATAAAGAAAGACAGGAAGAAGAAGTGAAGATAGTAAACATAGGTTTACCATTCAATGTTGTGCCTTTAAAAGAAGATTGTGATTTGAATGCTAGGGGTGGTAGGTAGTTGATTAGACTGTAGAATCAAGAGATCTTCTTGTGAAGTAGACTTCTAGTCTAAGGTCTAAGGTGGAAAAAGAAACTCGAGATCTCGCTGCTGAGATGTTGGAACGAACCAATCCATGTCGGTGATTTTCCTTTAAGTTTTAGTTTGGAATCTTTCGTAAAATTTTTATATTGGAATTATTTAAAATTATTAACTGTAATTAGGTTAATTATATGCGAAAGTAATTTATTTGATATTCCTGTGATCGTTTAAATTAGAGCAGTGTAAACCAGTGATGCTTAACTGTACATACACTGAAGTTGTGTATTTTTGATTTTCACTTCTTTTTAAGTTTAAATCGGGTTTCAAATTGATATTTTAAAATTAGGAATATTCATTCACATATGAATATCATAAGAAGGGTGGATGAAGCCCTTATATGTAATGAGCTCAGGGACAATCTGAAAATTGTAATCATTTTATATAACAAGCAAGAGGACAAAAATGTATCAAATATTGTTCTCTTGCAAAATGAGTAATTAAGTAGAGATCCTGTTCAATAAGAGCAGAGCAGTTTTATATTTATTTTAGACTCCACCATTTACAGACTGCAGTGAACAATTTGATTTTAACTGATTTCAGCAATGGCATGTAAATTTACAAAGAAAATAGCAAAAGAAAAGGTTCAACCACTTTGATGATGTCATATTCAGATAAACAAAACATTCAGCATGATCCTTCTTAACTTCTTATCAAAGGTAAGTGTTACGCACACATTTTGCTGTATTTCCATATTGTTATAATTGTTTTTCCATAAGTATTTTTCTAGGTCTAATAATTATACTGCTATTGCATGTACTGTGTCCAACGGACCCAAATTTGTTTAAAATCTTCCAACCGTCTTCTCTCTGAATTTGTACCGTAATTTACATGTTACATTTACTGTAATAAGTCTTAGCCTTGATAAACATTGTAGTTCGATTTTTCATCAAATGTTATTAAATACTAATTTTGTTCTCATGTTCAGAATGTAGGATCTATAAAGATGTCACGAGTCACTCTTCTAAGGCTGTCACAGTTCCTGAAAGCACATCCGGACAACATAAGAGTCAGCTGTTTAAGAAATTGCGAGTGTTTGCTCGCATACAAACTGCGTAGGGGTCAACAGGTGCTCAACCTCTACAGGAATTTATGGGGAGAGATCCGCATCAAAAAGATGTTGGATTACTTCAGGCAGCAGTTGACACCCAGGAGGAAGATGCTGACTCTAGCCGGAAGCATGGTACTCTTCGACTGGAACAAAAATCGAATTGATGAGAAGTACATGCGGTCTCACTACCTCGACCTCGACTACATCAACTACCTGACGAAGCTGACCATCACATGCAATGTTTGCCAAAAGCGATTGGTCATAGACAGTCCGAGACCGAACGTGGACTACTGCACGTGTTCGGGAACGAAACCGGTTTACAATAAGAAATTTGGGACGTGTCCCTGGATGCCATTTCTGGAGGGGCAAGACTTGCTGATTTGGAGACGAGAACAGGAACACAATCCTGGAATGTATGAGTATAAGGTATACGGGTTCTATGAAGAAGTCCGGGCGGACATGTTCCTGCAGGTCCAGTTGGACACCGAGTACCGGAAGACTTGGGATGTGACAGCCGTGGACATCAAACTCCTTGACTCTGATACGTACTCCAACAGCAATGTCCTCTACTGGGAAATGCAGTGGCCCAAGTTCTTCGCCAACAGGGACTATGTTTTCAACAGGCGGTACATTATAGACCCGGTCGAGAAAGTGATAGTCATAACCAATCATATTACTGAACATCCGAGTGCCCCGGAAGACCCCCAAAAGTTCCGGGTAAAGGACTACAAGTGTACTATGGTGATTCGTCCCACGACCACATTCGACAAGCCTGGGGTGCGGTTCTGCATGACGTACTTTGACAATCCTGGTCTGAGCATACCCGGACCTATCCAGACCTGGGTGGCTACGGCCGCAATGCCTGACTTTCTGACTAGGCTGCGGTCTGCCTCTACCAGGTACTCGGTCTCAGGAAATAAGACTGGAACACCAGCGGCGGACGAGCCTTGCAAGGGGGGCTTCTTCAAGAACTTTTCGGTCCGTCATCGAACGCGGGGTCTCATGCAAAGGACGACTTGGGTCAACCATTTCAAAAGTTACTTTCTACCATCTTGAAAGTGTCCAACCTCAGGAGGAATACTTCAAGAAGGTAGACGTAATTCAATGACGAACGCAATTGGAATAGTCGGATTTGTACAGCAAATGTTTGAACATTTTCTAGCCAATAAAAAAAATTTACTTTTACCCACTGAAGCCCGAGACTGATTAATTGACCGACAAAGTAATTTTTTCTAGCTCTTATACCCCGTCTGCAGCGAATGATGCAGTGGAAATGTCAATTCTAGAGAGGTTAGTGGGTGGACTGACTGACAAACTGACTATTCTTTTGCGATCTTCCCGAATATTCAAGCCAAATTAGAACAGCCAAAATGGATTGCCTTGTGGAAATGTAGGTATGTTACCATGGGAGAATGTCAACTCCCATTGTCCCAAATGTTGTTTAGTCAGAATTTATTCGGAAAAGTTTAATATTAAAAATATTGTTTTAGTTTGAGTTTGAATTTTGGACGCAACACTTTACATCCGGTTGGTCTTCCTTTCACGGTCTGTTTTACAGTCCATTCTCATCCTTTTCTCGCCAATTTGTTCATTTCAATTTCCTTTGGTCTTTTAAAACTTACCAAATTTACGCCTCTGTTAAAGTTTTTCCCAGTTAAAAAAATGTGTAAATTGAAAAATTAATTGTGGACCAGGTCTGAAGACCTATTGCTTTATTTCTTCAGTTCTTCTATGATGTACAAAACATTTTATGTGGGTGGGAGAAGAGAAATTTTTAGGAACGAAGTATTCCATGGAGTAGAGAGCTGTGGTGGTAGTGTCCTTAATTTCGGCGTAGGTTCCAATAGGAAAACAAAATAGATACAGGAATGCGTCACCCACTAAAGGAAATAAAATTGTTTGAATAACAACGAATTTATTTTCATCAAATAATTCCCTCGCTTTAAAACAGAACAATGTTCCAATCGAGAACATACTTTGGAATGAATGAGAACGGGGCAGGGTCGGACAGGGGTGTTTGAGCAACGGACACGAAGGAATTCCAGAAGGTACGAATTAAAGGGACCCACTGCACGCAGGTTCTCAACAGAATCAAGATTCTGTTAAGCTTAAAAGGTACAAGGTACGTATGAAAGAAACAACCCCTGACTGCAAATTTCATTTTTTTGTTACCCAACACCAAATTATTAAGGACTCTTATTAAATTTTTCTCTTTATAAAACAATAACGACTAAAATTTACACTAATCACATTTATATGTATATATGTATATATGTATATGTATATTATTAATTATTATCATCAACATCATCATCACCATCTACGGTTGTTTTTGTCGGTGGTCACCGGAGGAAACCAACCGTAACCCAAGAAGTTTCTTAGAAAAACACATTGGGACTCCTTTCGTACGAGTGGTCAGCCATTTCCGGGCGTTTTTCATAGGCTACGGAGGAAATGTACAGACAACCATAATCACAAAATTTATGATGAAAAACAAATTACAAAGAATTATAGGGCAGGAATTTGACTTTGGTAGTTCACCGGTAGGAAAAAAGGACATGCGACAAACTGAAGGTACCCGGGTAAAATACCAACGGGCGGGTACTCACGACGGCAAGCACCGGAATTTCCAACCAGAGAAAAAAACTTATACATAAAATCTCTAAACAAGAAACAAAATGTATCTTTTTGTTTTGAAAACTTAACAACATCAACGAGCAACACCACACCCAATCATCCCGGTCTCCAACAATTTGATTAATGAATAAATAAATATGGCGTTTGACTAATGCACGCTATGGCGAATTTGCTTCCATTTATATATATATGTAAAAATCGTGGTATGATCTTAACAGTTTAATTAAAATAATATTTATGAACGTTGCGGAGCCGAGGGTATTTTCTATTTGCTACTATTAGGATTTTGCCCTACTCCAACTCCCCTCCCCCTCTTCAAACATTTTACTACCTCCGCACGCCTTCTTTCTCCAAAACGCAGGTTCGACTACCTAAGTGTACTCGTGGAATGCGAGTCATCGATTGCGAGGTTCCAGGTTCACGGTTCCTCATTTAAACTTTTGAGTCTACCATATCTATGTTTATTTTGTAGTAGACATATGGAAAGTAGTCCGCCTGGCCAAAGCCCAGACCCGGAATGTCAACGCTCTGAAAACAGATAAATGTAAC
The DNA here is from genome assembly GCA_037055365.1 of Polyplax serrata. NCBI lineage: Eukaryota > Metazoa > Arthropoda > Insecta > Psocodea > Polyplacidae > Polyplax > Polyplax serrata. Next base: position 418,444 of record JAWJWE010000002.1, read on the forward strand.
ATTTCAGTTTGATAGCACTCAATGACAAAACGAGTAATCCTGAGAAAAAAGTACTTTATAAAAAAAACATTTAAGAACAAGAGAGGTTTTATAGCCCCTTGTAGGGGAATCAAAACGTTCACAAGTTCTTATGACCCGCAAAATTAAGATTAAAATGTTCAAAATGCCTTTACAATGCCTAAAAAATGAAATAGTTGGTGCACGTCAATAAATATGAAACTAAAAAATTCAGGTCAGTAGAAAACAAAGCAGACAGAACTTACATCCTGATGACCCGAGCCTTGAAGTGCACTGCTGTCCAAATGCCCATACAACTGGTTCAGGATTTCCCGCAATCTCTTTGTGTTCTTTTTGTTCGGTTGAAGAAGCATGGCTTGGAAATTCACTGGTAGACCGTACCTTAAAACGGACTCAACAAAGACACGAAGAGCCTTGACGTGGATCCAGGCGCAGAAGCACTCGCTAAAATTGACCTTTAACCAACGCACAAGAGGACCCTGAAAGAAAAAATGGATATTACAGATGACTTAGAATTGTAGTAGTTCAAGCAGTAAGTAAATAAAAAAAGAAAGACTCAAGACGAACTGTAAGAAGATCAGATCAGAAAGATACCACAACTTATCATAAAAATTCTGGTGAACTTACAAATTGTTTCTTTTTGTCCAACACTAATTTGGTGATTTCATTTTTACCAGCAGCTAATTCTTCTTCGTTATAAGTGAACTCTCTAACGACGAACCTATGAAAATAACGAAGAAAGAAAAGTTAACTTCCATCCCGTGAGAAAACCTACAAAATCACGTGAAAACCTCACTTTTTTTCCCTCGCATGTAGTTTGAACTCTTCAACGACCTTCTTGAATAGAGTGACAGTGAAGAGGCCGTAGTCGTTATCCTGAGTTATCAGTTGACTCGAACGAGGAACGATCATGTCTGTAAGTTTCTCGTAGCCACTCTGCCAGTCCGGGAAATTGTTCCTGATTAACGTAAGTACGTATAAATTTCTTCAATTTAACTGTAAAGTGAATAGCACGACAAAAAAAGGGACACGAAAATAAAAGGAAGTGGAATAAAAACAAAAGCTTTCAACGTAAAAAATAAGGAAAATGTGACGCGTACCAAGAGGATACGAAAAATGTTAGGAACGTATGGTTGACGGTTGCGTGGCCAAGAGTCAAAAAATTAGGAATTTAAAACTAACTTATGTATAAACTAATATACTTAATCCAATTAAGTCGGTATGCAACGTTAAAATATCGGACGCCTTGCTAATGGGGTACCTGCTATAATTTGCCAAACTCTCACCTGGGCACTATAACCAAAAGGGTCGTTAAGTACTCCGAGTCTAATATAAAATGCTCCTTTTTAACGAGATCGGCCAAATTCCGGGTGAGAAGACTTCCCCTGAGAAAACAAACAGGCACACTCAGTAGGTGTTCATACCTTCCAGCTTAATGTCCAGCGACCGTCCAACTTACGTTTGTTTCTTTTCCATATTCTGTAGGTTGCTTTTTAGTTGGTTGTAGGCATTGGACTTCGTCTTCAGATCTGAATCGATTTGCCCGATCTGTTTGCTTATGATATCAGCGATGTTTCTGAGAGACTGTTTTATAGGATACTTGGCCATGTCCCACTGGAAACGAGTTATATAGCTGGGCAAGTCACCTTATTGCGGAAGAGAAAAATCAAAGTTCAATGAATATTTTACAGGATTGAAAACATTCTAATGTCAGGTATCAGGTAAAAACAGTAATGGATACTGCAGTTTTTCTAGTTGTGCCTGTATTGCTTTAAGTGGGGGATGAAAGAAGCACATGAAAGTACCTCAAAAATTCTGCTGCATACAAAACATACATGTCGACGTAGCGAGAGAAGGAGCAGTACTTTGGAAAGCTACACTGTTGACAAGAATTCATAAGGAGAACACATAAACTGATTACCTGGATCACATCCAGGGTACAACATTGGCACATCAAGTGCTTGTAAAGCACACAAGTTGCTACTTTGAAGTGAGACTGAGTCCCTTAACTTTTTTATCAGATCCATAGTGTATACTAATGTGTTTGATTGATACACAATTAATTTGGAACCTTCATCCTTTCACTCATGGTCATTAAATAATTGTAAAAAAAATTAGACAAAACAGAAATAAATTTAAGAATTCATCAGCTAATTATGTATTCAGTCATTCCACCTCTTGCTTTCAGTTCTAATTTTCACAGACTCTCTAATTTAAACACCACAAATGAATACAAATTTGTATTTCTTAAGCAAACATGTACCAATTTTATATGAATTTCACAAAAACTAAATGAAAAAACTAATTTAATCAAATAAATTGAAATAAATAAATGAACTAAACAAAATTTGTTGTCTTTATAAAGCCTAAATGAGCAGTGTGACAGTTTTCATAAGAGGCATTGTATAAATGTATAGAAACAAAATGATAATGATAATTTGTTTTGCAGACACATGGCTAACAGATCCTTACTTATGATTTGTCCGCTAACATGCCTTGAATACCCAGGCTGGAATTCTATCTCTGTTTTACTGACAGATGAGTTTATTATGTGATATGAATCTAAAGGTAAAAATCTAAGTCACAATTCTGAATTATTCAAGTTTCCATTTCTTTTTAGTAGTAATGAGTGTAAGGTAAAAGACTTTGTAAATATACTTAAAAGAAATTTATGAAAATCAAAAACCTGACATATCAGGGGTCCAACTTACTGTTATTAGCCATCAAATTCTCATGCAGTTTGTCTCTCTGGTCTTCTAGGACTTCACCCAAGTATGCTGCAACTTTCCTTGTTATTGAATCAACAAAAGAGTCCAGCTTTCCAAGATCATCTGACAGGCCAACAAGTTGATCTAGTGTTCCTACCTGCAAAGCAAGTAAAGTTTCAAACACAATTGTCAAATTGTAGTAAATATAATGGAAAAGTTGGCTTCAAATATAAGCAACATGTAAGTTATTATTTTATGATCACGTATGACACTTTCCAGAAGATAAAATTGATTATCAAATTTTTGTTTAACCCCTACAAAAACATACTTTTAAATCTGGAATGTGAAACTTGTAATTCACAGACAAATTGTTCTGTTTGCTTGTTAGGTTGTTCATAGTTTCCCATGTTTGCTGACATGTCTTTTCACCTGGAGCTGATATCAACCAATATTCTGTCATGGCCACCTGTAAAATGAAAAAATAAAAGCGAAGGAACCAATTTTACAAGATCTGTTAATTTCTACCTTGCTTAAGTCCAGTGAGACAATTTTCATTGTACAATTAGGTGAAAGACCATGTTCATATTTGTGAAATACAAGAAATCCTTTAGATAAGTTATCAAGCGGAGGGAGATTGACAGGTGAGTAAAACTGAATATAAAATTTTCTGTTCTTCCTATGCACAGTGGCATCAAACTTACAGGTCTCGGCCTAAGAGTTTTAACGATGGTAATTGTTACAAATCAACATATCAACCGCAACGGTATTTAAATGTCTTACCCTTGGTGTTTCACACCAAAAAATTAAATAAAACGAAGTCGAAAGAATCGAATTGGGGGGTTTCCCTTCGAAAATTGGATTTTCAACCGAAGACTTTGGTTTGCAAAGTAGGTGAAGGTTTTGAATACAGCAAAAGAATTCAAAATTTTCTACTATGATTCGACAGACTAGTCACTAAACTCGCTTACCAAGTGGATTTTCACAACAGAACACAATCGAAAGCACAGGAAATATTCTAAATTGTAAAGATTTTCAAACGAAAGATACCACTGTTTGAAATCCTACCATAACGATTCACGTGATTCCGTGCTGCTCCTGACGGTAGTTTTACGAACCAAATAACCACTTTGACATTTTGCGACAAAAATACTTTTATCGGGCAAGACCGGATTCCTTAACGTTCGCTGACAAATTTTTTAAACACTTTATTTTAGTAATTTGTTTCAACGAAAAAATGACGACGGACATTGCCTCAAAAATTGAAATAGTCAGGAAACATCTTAAAAGTTATCCCGATTTTCCGAAGCCAGGCATTGTTTTCAGGTATTTAATAAATTATTTTATCAGTATGCAATAGTAAACGTCATTTTGTATCCGTCACTTGAAAGTTGAGTTTACTGTTAATAATTTCCTCCTACCAAAGCGATTATTAAGAGTGCAATGTTGACGCGTTATTTATGTTTAAGTTTTCAGAGAATTTTTAATATCTCTTTAAGTAAATCACCGGGATTGATTATCAAGGTGAATTTATTTTATGAGTCATGTGACATCATCAATTTATTTAAATTTCTGGTAAAGTGCTGTGAAGTGTTAAGGAACAACATTTCTAATTTTGTTTTCTTACCTGTTTAGAGATATTTTTGGAGTTATGAGTAACAGAGAAGCAAATGCAGCACTACAAGACATTCTCCTCACTCATGCAACAGAGCATAAATCCAGAATTGAAGCTGTTTGTGCCTTAGAATCAAGAGGATTCTTATTTGGACCACTAATAGCCCTGCATCTAGGAGTTCCATTTGTGCCAATTAGAAAGAAAGGAAAACTGCCAGGAGAAGTTGTTTCACATTCCTACAATTTGGAGTATGGCTCTGTGAGTTTCTCTGCTATCATATAATATGTGCACTGAAAACTGCTGCTCACCTCACAATGTTTTCATATTTTTAGGATACATTAGAAATCCAGAAAGATGCATTAAAGCCAAACACAAGTGTTTTACTTGTGGATGATTTACTGGCAACTGGTTGTAAGTCTTGGATTTTAAATAATTTTTAAAATCATTTTTTACTTTAACCCCCTTATTATTTATTGCTTTCTCTGTCATGTCTCCTATTGATCCAATCTTGTTTAATCTCACATTCTTCTATTACAGTGAATGGTAAAAATATTGCAAAGTGGGATCAATCTTTTTCATCATTTTTATGTGTACATGCAGCAATCTCCCAATATGTTGCTTAATTTGTTTCAGCCACCCTTGATGCAGGGTGTAGACTCATCACACAAATTGGATCAAAAGTGGATCACAGCCTTGTCATAATTGAACTGGAAGCATTGAATGGCAGAAGTAAAGTGCCTTCGCCTGTTTATTCTTTCATAAAGTTATGAAGCAAATTATTATGAACCAAACTCTTCAGGGATTCATTTGTTACCTTAGCAATTTCACATATCAAAGGTAAGTGTATCACCACTAGTACAGTTTTTCATTGTCATAGAAATGCATTTAAATACAATTCTTATATTAAATCAAGTTCATTTCATTGTTTGCAACAATAACTTGAGAATATTTATATATCAAAGAATTGGTTTCTTTTACTGTAGTTTTTGCCTTCGCTTGGCTTCACCAATGATCTGCTTCCTTGTTTTGAGTGCTGATTTAAATATCTCACTTTCACTGTCACTTCCAAATGAGTAGTCTAAATAGAAATTGAAATACAATTTAGTGACCAGATGTAACTAATAAAAAATGTGAATAAACTTGTAACAGAAATTTTTAAGTGCCATTCTTTTACATCTGATAAATGATGGATAATAGTGTTTTTATTAAATGGAGCTATTCTGATATGCATCTTATATTTTGTATAGGTATTCCCTGAGAAAACTAATTTTAAATTTAAGAAGCTAATGCTTAAGAAATTGTGTACTACCTTTAAGGTCATGAGATCACTCTTATTTAAGATTTGTGACTGTAGTCAGAGCTGTAATTTTTTATAATTAACTTGTTACCCAATTCTACTCAGTCTTTTTCATAGCATGTGAGGGGAAATCCTTATGAACGCTCAAAATTATGTTTGAGTAGTGTTGGACTCTTACCAATTAAAACCACCATCTGCTTTGTGACATAAAGAACAATAGTATGAAGGAGCTCAATTAAAGGTATAAAGCAAACAAGAGGAAGACTTGCCCACATTTGAGGGGGAGTTAAAGGGCTTAATTCCAAACCTTTATCGAAATACTGGTAAGAGATTGGGAACTACATATTTAAGATGAGTAAAATTTGCTCACCTGATGCATGCAAATTGCAACCACATATTGATTGCTTAGGCATTTACTATAATTTGGGAGCTTACAATTGTACATATTTAATTGGTAACTCACCGTCAGACGAAGCATCTGCTTTCGTTCTTAAACTTCCGTATTCCCTCTCATTATTTCCGCAGGCACACTTGCTTTGGTAAACCGTTTCTTCCCCTACCGGTTTGTCATCATTGTCACTTAACTTGCAATCAGTATTTCGGTCTTCATTGTCACCTATAACATCTGACTCTTCATGCCATCCTTTACAATCCTTCCGACAAGTTAATTTTGATTTTGGCTTGCGAAAAATTGGGACGGCTGATGTTTTAACAGTTTCAATGTTCTTCGCTTGCCGAACCTGAGATCCCTGCTTAACTTTACGTATTGTGGTCACTTTTTTTATGCTTTCTTCGTGGCCTTGTTTTTTGGGCGCCAATACTTTTGTCTCACTCGTTTTCTCTCCATCATCAAACTTCTTATTATTATTTTTCTTGTTAGTGGTGTGACAAGTGTGACTAGGTTTCTCTTGCAGGTTCCTAAAATATTTTTGGTTTCATGTTACAAAATCAGATACATGTAAAATTGGGATTTATTTTTTACCTTACCGAGCCGTTGTTTTTTTCCCCTGTCTCTTTTGCAGGAGTTGTAAATTTTTTTGTAGCAATCGTTCCATTTGATTTTCCAAGTCTTTTACTTTGCTTTTTAACTTCTCGATGCCGGCGTTTCTTTCCTCTGATTGCTTCCTGGCAATTTCTTTGGCATTTTCAATTTCCATGTCGCTTACGACCTTCTTCATGATAGCCATTTTGTTTTCTATTTCGATTCGCTTATTGTGTTGCTTTGCTACCCACTCATTCTGTAACTAAATTACCATAATCACAATAGGCTCCACTATCTAACCCGTTACCAGTAACATACCTCATATAAATCCTTCTTCAGTTTTTGTCTCTGCACGTCTAAATTTGGCCCAGCCTCGATGTCTGAATTAAAGTTCAATTCCGTCTCCAGTTGACACTTTTTCAGAAGCAATTCTGAATAGTACTTTCTTATTTCCTCTTCCATCATGTCAATCTCCACTTTCTCCCTTGCTCTCTGCAAATAAAAAAAACCTGTGGCGTGGTCCACTAGCAATAAGAAGGGACGAGACGTAATTTACCTACTTGCTTTGATACATCCTGCATTAAACGCTCCAATTCCAGTTCCTTCCTTTTCTGTCTGTCTTTGAGCATTCTGTCGCGGGTGTTCTCCAGTACTTCGAGTTCCTTCAGTCTCAACTCCTGTCTTAAGTTCCGAAGCTTCTGCCTTTGAGCGAGAATTCTGTCTTCTTCTTCTTCAACAGTGTGCCTAATCTTATCTTCCACTTCTGTAAAACGTAGTACCCTAATGTCAACCAGTTTCTGATGCCTGGCTCGAATTTCTACAAAAATCAGTTGAGTTACCTCTGAACATTCGTTCCTGACCCAAAATTTTATCATCATTTCTCAGTTTCTTCTCTAACTTTTGTTTAATCGTTAGTGCTTTCATTTGCTCTTCAAGAATTTTTTCTTCTTCTTTCCGAATGGACTGCAGTTTCTCCACATTAGGATCAATTATCAGCTTCGGGTAAGCAAGAAATGGGACATATGTTCCACCGTTACCGAGAGGCCGAAATGGAGTAAAAAACTGACGTGAATGAATTTGCTCGGGAGTATCTTTCAAGTATTGGTAAGTCTTCGAGATCAGCATTTTCATGTCGATCGGATTTTGAGTGCGGAAGAATTTCTAAAGTGAGAGAAGCCTTGCTTTACATATATAAGTTACCGTTCTGTGCGGTGCAACACAATACCCACCTCTATTTGTTCTGACCCATTCAAATTTTTTATGGCATGCCGACAGACAACGTTGTAAGCAACCATGGCCATAAATAAGAAAGAAGGCTCATTTGACAAAATGTGATCCCATAGTTTGAGCCATTCTGTTTTAGATAAAACCTAAAATAAAACGTACTTTGTGGATAAACTCACCTCTGTAAGAATACACACTCAGATATAAAAGATAATTGCGGTACTTACTTCGGAAAAGGCGGTATGAAAAAGTGGACAAATGGTTATGCTAGAAGTGACATTGTTTTTAAAGTAGAATTCTAAAAGATCCGGATCGTGATGACCAAGAACATTTTCGAGCACGGAAAGCATGTTGATAGGCGGAAATGGATAGAATTCAAACCAATTTTGACACCAATAAACTGGAAACAATAAACGTAAATGGGAATTAAGAAAAACTGGAATTAAATATTAATTCAAAATGGAGAAACTTTTGAAAAGTAGTTTGGTATTTGACCACACCATATCAAGGTGAATAGATTTCCTTTCTTCACGGTTACCAGTACAATACAGCTTTTCCTAGAATTAAATTGAAAAATATGAACAACCCTATAACTATAACAGTTTCAGTTTTAGAATCGTATTTGGAAGACAAAATTAATTTATGATTTCTATCAGTCTTTCTATCACTGCCCAACTGATCTTCAAAGTCGGTTCAGAAAATCCAATAATAATATTTTTAAAATAATACATCAGACCTTATTTGGAGGTGGCCGGTTAATTGTAAACAAATTTTCAATTTAAAATTAAGTTTTAAATCACAAAATAGTATTATAAATTATGAAATTCTGTGGTACTGTATAATCACCTAAGATGGTGGCAACCACTTCGAAACATCCCAATGGATCGGAGCGAAATAGTTTGACGAAAGGAAAAACGAATTCCGGAAGAAAGTTGACCTCACCAAATAGTGGACACCAGTAACTTAAATTCGACAGCAACCTACAAAAAACACCAAATTACAATTCTGATACTTGACCAAGTCAAACTTACAATTTGTCATTACCTTTTAAGGGCATTGCACAACGATCTGTTCACGAGAGGATACTTTGATTCCAGTCCCACGTAGGACGAATGGCAGGGTTTTGTTGTCAGACTGATGAATGCCTCTTGGTTTTCAGGTAACTGTAAGATCGTTTTCCAGATGAGTAACCTATATGATTCCGGATATTCACCAAACTGCTTCAGAATTGGCTGAAGTTTCCTCAAGTCTAAAACTTCTTGCAACTGCAATATAAAAAAAATATTGTACACAGGTTTAAAATGAGTGTGACAAGTAATGGGTAGCTCACCTGTTTTTTAATACTGCTTAATGACTGATTAGATTTTTGAGATCTCCGACTTCTGTTTGATAAATTTCTGAATGTTTGACTTGATCCTGTTCCCAATACTCGAGTACTGTTATTACACACTCCAACCTCACAATTTGATAGAACTTTCTCAAGTCCGTAAATGTTAACTTCTCCTGTTGTAAATACGCTTGCTAAATACTTTCCCGTGCTGTTAATAGAAATTTTACCTAAAAGAAATCTATTAGGTTATGTTCTAGAGTTTAGGATTATCATGGTCGCTGCAGTTCTATTTACCTGTCATTCCAAATATTTGGTGCATTCCCATAAGAAACGTAGAAGTTTCTATATCAAAAAAATAAATCTCTAGAGAAGTAGTCAGCAAGGCCAAGATTTTGTTTGCTCCTCCATCGAAAACTTTAGGTACGAACTGCAGTTGCTTAATACCGGGAATGTTTTCTGGGAACTCAACCACTTTCTTTACTGTCCAACTGTCCAAACAAAACACAACCAAGTTTGGAGTATGTCCAGCAACAACCATGGCTCTGCCGTTTTTACTCATGGCCACGTCCCTGAGGTGTCGAGTCTTCCAAGTTTCAGGAATGATCTGTTTAATGCACTCGAACGTACCAAATTTCCAGATGTTAATTGTGTCATCTTGAAAACACGCAAGGATGTGGCTTGTTACTGGCATGAAAACCACCTCAAAAAATTAGATGGAGGTTACAACCCTAATTTTATTTTAACCAACAAATCTGAAATGTTCCTATCTCTAGGTTATAAATAATTTGAATATATCAAATTATTGAACTGCAAAGTATAATAAATTTTTCTTCTTACAACAGAATTTTGTTATCATTCTATAATTTAGCATCAATTAGGCCCTACAATTTCTATTGAATTTGGAGAAACTTACCTTTTTTAATGAAGCTCCTGATCTAAGTTCTAACCTGTGAACTTGTGTGTATGACAGTAAATCCCAAACAATTGCTTCCTTATTGCAAGAAGTGAGACAGTAACATCCATCATCTGAGAATGAAGTGTCTGTAGCAGGTACTGTATGACCAATAAGGCTACCAATTTTTTGTCCTGTCTCTGACAAAAATTTTGTTTATATTAACTTTATTAAAAACAAATGTAGCAAAAAATTGCTCTTAATTTAAAGCAAGCTTGTTCTTGTAATTATATATATTTTCAATATACTTGTAATGTTTAAATGTACTTGCTTTCAATTTTTTTACTTACCAATATTATAAAAAGCAACACAGCCTGTGTCCAAACTGATTAATAAGTCTTTCTTTCTTGAAACAGGGAAAGCAATAACAGTGAGGTTTCCAACATTAGGTAACTGCCAGTACCTTAAAAGTATAAATTATTATTTTTGTAGAATACTGAAAATCTGGCTTTGTAAAAAATAATTTGTCATTTAAATAAATTTCTGTCATGGTATTTTTTTAAAAATTTTTAATTAATCTTACAGATATATTTTTCTTATACCCAAGAGATTAAAGATAATAAAAGCTTAAAATTTTTGTTGAATTGTATCTGATTTTACATTTGATGACTACTATATTAATTACTAACCGAAACATTTCAATAATATACCAATCAGAACTTCAGAACAATCAGTTTGATTTTCAGAGTTAACATTAATGACAAGCGTTGAGTATCTTTATTTAATTTTTTTTTGTCTACTTATTTTTCTGCCAAAGCGCAGTAATTACGTTACCTCTCCATTTCCAAGTCAATGACGAAAATATTTCCTCCATGGTCGGCAAGAGCCAAACAAGTGCCAAAATCGTTAAATGAGACATGGATGAATCTATATTTCTTAACATCACCACACGAATCAGAGTAGGAATGATTGACTTGTAGAATTAATCTGAAAGTTCCAACACATAGTGATAAACTAAAGAAATGAATCTGTTTTAAAGGATTGGTGTGAGCTACTGATGGCTTAGAAATTACCCGTCACTGCGGTGAATTTTCGTGTTGAATAGGTATTTCCTCAGGAAGTGGTGATCTCCCTGAGTATTTAGTTCCAATTCCATTAGGAAACTCCAACACAAGGGTTCCAAGACCGACTATCAGAATCATTAGCTTGAAGAAAAACGTTAGGGGTACTCGGTCGGGTAAAACATTTAAAATAATTGCGACATTCTTACCTTCACGAGGTTGGCAACGACGCTCATTTTCACTGTGGTGGTGATGAATCGTCAGTGACTTGTCTCTCAATTTCAAAGTTTTTTTGGACTTTAATCGTTAGGATTTGTTCAGTCCGCCAGCTGTCAATCGCGTTCAGGACAACAAAAACAAATTTAAAATGAGTTTCTTTGGGAGAGTATTCGGTGGAAAAAAGGGAGATAAGGCTCCTACCACCGGGGAAGCAATACAGAAACTCAGGGAAACCGAAGACATGCTAATAAAGAAACAGGAATTTCTAGAATCTAAAATTGAACAGGAATTGCAAATTGCTAGGACGAACGGAGTAAAGAATAAACGAGGTGCGTAAATGATGCCCGTTTCAATTTTACGTACTTACGTCCCAAAGTTATTCCAATTTCCGTATTCCGTTGAGGCAAAACCGATCAAGTTGACCATGAATTTAACTCAAAAAATAATTACGTCATTCTATAAATATTTAAGGAAATAAATGTAAATATTGAACCAACTTAGGTTACCACTTCTATTTTCTCATTTTATACGAAATTATTAAATGAAATTATCACGGTATCTGCCATTAAAAGCGATGACACTAACCCCCGTAGTTATTATGAACTATGAACCTTAACCGACATGTTTTGTCAAGATTTTGACATTTCCTCTTTTGCATTCAATAGCTGCTTTACAAGCTTTAAAGAGAAAGAAGAGGTATGAGAAACAACTCCAACAAATTGATGGTACATTGTCTACCATCGAAATGCAAAGAGAAGCCCTAGAAGGAGCAAATACCAATACAGCAGTTCTACAAACAATGAAAAATGCTGCTGATGCATTGAAAGCAGCCCACAAGCACATGTAAGTCAGGAAGATTTGAACCATACAACATCATAATATAATTTTCAATCTATAACATGAAAATACTGATTTTCAGGGATGTTGATCAAGTTCATGACATGATGGATGACATAGCAGAACAGCAAGATGTTGCTAGGGAGATTTCTGATGCCATTTCAAATCCTGTAGCATTTGGTCAAGATGTTGATGAAGATGAGCTTCTTAAGGAACTGGAGGAATTGGAACAAGAAGAGTTAGACAAGGAATTATTGGGTGTGGCTACTCCAACACCAGAATTGCCAAATGTGCCTGTAGGAGAACCATCAAAGGTCAAAGGAAAGGCTGCAGCCAGTGAGTAACATTTTTTATATAATTTCTGTGCTATTTGACCAATTTAGGAGTTGTCATTATTTCAGATTTTTTTTTTTTTAATTTTAAATCCCTTTGTTTCCCTGAATTAATGGGAGTTTACTGACCTCTTTGTGTATGAGGACAAGTTGCCTGAGTGCCAAAAAGTGCTTAGTAAGTTTTATCAGAATCAGGTTTTTATCAGAATCAAGTTTTATCAGAAAGCACTAAAATATTTCCAGTAACTTACCAATGATTTACTGGTCCACAATTTTGACTTCATTAGTTTTTGTGTTTTCTTGAGTACTGAAATATTTTTTCTTTTGTACAAAACAAGAAAAGCTTTAAAGAATCTAAAAAATTTCTGTTTCCTTGAAGAATGGTTCAAACAATTTTAACACAAAAATTGAATCTCAGTATTGTTAACATTCGTTTTTACTCTCAAAAATATTAAAAGATGATATTTTTCATCAATTTATAATTTATTTTTTGCTGGTTTGCTAGTGTTCATTTATTATCTAGGCAAATTTAAAAAATCTTGTTTCAGTGTATACTTTTAACATTTTACAGGTTCATCAAGAAAAACCAATCCTCCAACCAGAAACAGTAAGTTGATTCCTCTTCCTTCAGGTCTTGTAACACCTGTTATGTTCCAGAGGTTTCCTGTTAGTTGTTTATCACAATCTTAAACATAGTTTTAAACACTGAATATTGCTAGGACAGACTTGCTTTACAATTAATAGTGTTGTTTGTTCCAGTAGGGTCTCAAAGTATGCTACAGGCAAGAGAAAGTATTAAATTAAGCATCAGTAAAATTAGTTTTATATAAGTTGTTATACAAGTTGTTATATATTATTGTTTAATAGTGCTTTAATCACTAACTTTATTACACATAGTCAACAACAGCGTGCATTTCAAGCTATCAAGAGCTCAATACAAACAATACATGTATGAATGTAGGGCAAGTTTTATTATGTTTATTATGAAACCTTAATATGAAGTAAATTGGAACATAATGGGTTGAGACCTATGTAACCTTCCTAAAATCTAACCTAAATAAATTTGTAAAGAAGCTGTGATTCTGGGTACAATTAAGTAATTGCATCCAATTAAAACTTATTGTATAAGTTAACTCATTACCTGTTGAATTAATGCAGTTATTAGTGTTTTATTCAAATATTTATTTTAGGCTATTGAGACTATGTGTCAGTTAGACACTCTGATGACAAATGTAAGGCTATGGATTTCATTAGAGTTAGCCACATTGTAAAATGTTTCTTGAGTAGATACTCTGGACCACAAAACATTTTATTTGAAGAAATAACATATGCAATTTAATCATTAAGCCAGTTTTGTGACTCATTCATTAAATTTATCTTTATTATCATCCCTTTACCAATTAATTAACCCATTTAATTATTGCATCGACTTAGTTTTGTATGAACATAAGAAATTTTATTATATAAAAATGCTACTCTTTGCACCTGAGCTTTTGATGCTATGTTCTACTGACTTGGTGGTGGTGTAATGTACTGGGTAAGGCAACTGGAAGTCATATGAATACAACTATATTTAAGCATTTAATTATGGATTCCACAGCATCATCAATAACTTCTTCACTTTTTACTTCACTACTTTCATATTCATTGCTACTGTGATAGTCCACATATTATATCATCCTTGTGCCACACATACATTACAATGTCAGTTGTCCACTGTTATAATCCATTTTCCCCATCTTACTTATATTTTCAAAATAGTTTACCATGTTATTTTTCATTATCTTCATTTCTGTTTCTCAATTATTCCTCCTTTATTTTACTTTTATTAGAGATACATTCGGCGTAATTTAGTGTTCTCTCCCATTTTCTTCCAACCAAATCTTCCTTCTGTTACCTTGAGTAATTCCCTTCAATTAATAAGTAACCTTTCACATTCCCAGGCTTAGGTGCCTAATTTCGCGCTGTCCTCGTACTTCAATTGCAATTTTTGGTGTCCAGATCCCCGTAACATTTTGTTCCTTTTGTCATTACAGAGAAGCAAGATGACGACGATGACATGAAAGAATTGGAAGCTTGGGCCTCATAAAAATGCAGTGATCGTTGGAAGGGGAAGAAAGTCGGCAATTCCCTACATAAAAATACTGAAGAAGTGAGTGGTTGCCGTCAAGTCCTTCTTCACCACGGCCTCTCAACCTGTGATCCAAATATATGAGATTATTTTGATGGAAAATTCCGTTGCAGACTGATACTAGGGAGCATGAAATGGTCAAGAAAGTGAAATTTAATTTGCTTAATCTTCAAATGTATAAAGGAATGCAGTTGAAAAAACAACACCTGCATGAAAAATATCTAATAACATTTATATTTTTCCACTTTACTAATCTCTACAAATATCTGGACTCGTACCTTTGGAGAGGTTCTCTGTTTAAAAACAAAAACGGTTTATTTTTTACATTTACGTTTATATGTATATGACTGTTTAAATGAATCTGTATACTTAATTTTTATCCCTATATTGTATGAATATAAATTCCAACATAAGTTTTATTTCGTTTTCCGAGGCGTCAAAGAATCACTGATTACCAATTCTCCGAGATCGTGAACAGAACCAGAGTTGTAGTTGGCTTGACATGAGTATCAGCTGATTTTTGATAGTTTATTATTGAAAAAAGGTATTGGGTATTTTACTTTGGAAAATATTCTAAGAGGGTTTTATTAGTTCGATTGATTTGGTTGATTGACTGAAAGGGATACAAATATTAAAGGAAGTTGGATAGAATCATTGTAGTTATCTTTGTCATGGTTTATCGGTCACTGAAGTTTTAATAACACTTGAGTTATTTGAACATTGGGTATACGTATATGAAAGATTTCTCCACTTTTTTCGATTTTCAAATTATAATAGTGTTTGAGAAATATACGCACTATTTATTGAGTTCTATACGTGTGCATGTAATATGTTTTTGAACAAACGTTAATGAAATATAAATCAGAACAACGGTAAAGTACTTGAATTGATAGAAATCCAACCAAAACAGCACTATGTAAGACGGTTTATATTTGAACTAAAATATGATACCAGTGGTAGATATGTTATGGGAACATTTATTACACATTATTTTTATGTAAGAAAGTTTTTTGAGGGGCTGTCGTGAGGACGGGAGTTGAGTACTGCTTAGAAAATCCACAGCTTTAATAGAATCAACTTGCGGTTCTAAATAATTATTGCATAATACTGATGACCATAAAATTGTCTAACACTTATTCACTCACTTTTTAAATGTAAATATTATTGTTATTAATCGTTGCTTGCTAATAAAGAAGATTTAAAACATTTTATTTTACTTGGTCAACCGTAAAAAGAGTGTAAGCAATAAGTAGCCCATGAACAATTTTTGGAACTTTCGCTGAAGTTTCGTAAATTTGATAATCGAAACAAGAATTTGGCTGTCTTTGTCTGGACATGACGAAGTTTTTTCATTAAGGAAAACGTTTCTGAAAGAAGAATCCTGCAAGCAAAGTTAACCACTCTTACACAAAGAGGAGGAGGCAAATAAAACCGGAAAAAAGGGCTACAAAAATTTGACAGCTAAAAACTTAATTTTGCTACATTTGATGTTTAATAAAATGAATTACTATACCCAAATATGTAATTAATATTGTCAACGAACTGTATCCAATACCTTTAAGTCATACACCTCTTCAAATTTCGGTTACTCCATTGTTCTTGAACATCACTTATTTCAGATGCTAATTCCACTTTAACAAGGAAATACGTATTTATTTGGTTTTGGGCTGCCCTTGAAGTGATTAAGTTAAAATTACGTGTTTTACCCATTCTTGAGAGTTATTCTCTGATTCTTCTATATTTGCCCATTTTGGTTTTCTTCATATCTTAGGAGTGTAATTTTGACAACCAAACTTTTGATATTGACATGTAAATAAGTGTCTAATTTTAGAAACAGGTGTACAATATGAATTGTTGTTGCATGCTTAAAATTCTTTCATTCTTCTTAAAAGTAAAAAGCTTCCTGTCTTCTAGATACATTGAATCCTCCCTCACAATTACCCTAACAGGCTGTCCTTTTTGGGGAATAGCAAGAACGTCTCACAACGAAATAGGAAAATTCATATACAAAACCCATTATACAACACAAAAGCTATAGTTAATTGGAGTGTTGAGCAGTGTAAATAGATGTGAGACAATAGACCAAAGCAACAGAGAATGGAGCAGGTCTGATAATATGGCGGCAGACCTAAAGAAAGAAGACCAAAAATGACTAATGGAAAAACGGTAGAATCCGAGAGTGACTCTCCAAGGTCTTCCTTTAAAAATGTCGACATCTGGTACTTTTCTCTTTCAATTTTAGCAATTTCATTGCATCGAAATTATTTACCGAACTAACAAATGTTGTGCAATGTAAACGAACTTGTGAGTAGATGTTTTTAAAATGTTTTGTAGGAAGTGAGTATTTGCCTACGCGGCACAACCCTGTTTTGGAAATGAGCCCATGAGTTGGATGTCATCTTCCGCGTATAACGTTTACGCACTACATTGTATCCATAGTTGCCCACATAGTACGTGACAGATTGCTGTCACCTCTTCATGTTTGAATACGATTATTAAGACTCATGTGACTACTTTTGAGTATTTTGAAATGGTCTGACTCATATTGTATCTTCACTTGACTAGGGGTAAGCGAACACTAAGACTAGCTACAAAGAAATCCCTGCTGTGGAAAATTGTGTTGAATCTCGTCAGATAAGAATGTCAACCAAACGAATCAATAACAAGTATCAATCAACGGTATTGTTGTAAATGGTGTTGATTGCGACAGGTGGGTGCGACAACGGTGTCCGCTTACGTGTCTTGTTTTCTCGATTGATACTTCTGAATGTCAGATGTCACATCTTCATTTGAAGGAGTAAATTGTAAGTTAAGGTGTAAGTTGAAAGTCGTTAAAAGGGGTTCACAGAGGTCTCGTTTCTTGCGATTCCGAAGGTAAACAAATTAATGCAGTTAAACTTTCTGAAACCTTGACAGGCTAAATAGTTTTTACAAATAAGAGAAAATCTGTACACCTCCAGCTATAAGTTCACTGGCGACGGCCTAGGTTTGCTGAGCTACTCACCTTTAAAGGTACCCTAAAGCGTGCAGTTCTTCTTTTGACAGCCCTTTACCGTAGGCATCAACCAAACGGTGCCCTTGATGCCCATAAGCTCTCCTATAGTGCCATCTGTTAATTTCGCCTTGATTACTGTCGAATATGACGGCATTTGAGTATTTCAAGTTAGTCGGACCGAAAAGTAACCTCCTGGCGAACGCCACGTACCGATCAAGAGTGGGTACGCTGCTGGTTAGGGACAACCAGAGAAGAACTACCTTTATGGGTTGTTATAATATAAAATATTAAATTTGGAAAAGGTAAAAGAATCGGTGGTAATCGAATACTTACAAAAAGGACGCTCTTGGTGAACAAGTATCCAGTTGGGTTCATGGTGCAAGAACTAATGTTGGCTCCGACAATATGGGTAAGTGAAAGCGATGAGAATGACACTCCTGCCTGGACTAGAGCCAAGGGCCAGAAATGGAACGATAAACTGGATTATTAGAACAACCATTTGAAATAACGCAAGTGAAAGTCTGCCGAGACAAGGGAATCTGAAAAGGATGATTCGGGCACATCTCGAACCTATCCATTAAACAGCCGCTTTCTGATGTTGTAATGTCAATTAGGAACACGCACTAACAATGGTTCAATTACAGGAAATACAAATTTAAACATACGAAAAATGGTAACTTGAAGACAATTTGTGAGAAAAAATAAAACAAAGCCAGAAATGCGCTATACAACAGGCGTACTAAATTAGCCAAAAAATATTTAATGAAACGAAACTCCAGTAACGCCATAGAAAGACAAAAATTCTGCGGAAACGTATACGTGCTGACAGACATTAAAAAATAGGACCAAGTAAGACTAGAACTGTTCGTAGTCTTCAGTTATTGCAGAACCGTTTTGATTAAAAACTAATAAATTAAATTAATAAATTAAATGTTTACATATTGAAGATATGAAATTTGGACTCAACGTGTAAGAGTTAAACGGACCCGAAAATCTGTTGAGTCGCAAGTAAAAGCAGTGTTTCTTGAACAGAATAGTGATTTTGTAACAAGTAATGAAAAAACAAAACTACAGGCCATGAAAGGAAGTCGGCGTCGGAATTAGTTGGGCGAACAATCAGAAACCTGACATGGCGGCAACAGCAACGGACAGCAGCAGTGGGGCCACCATGACAAACTCAAACGGTTCAACGGAGTTGCCTTCACCGTTCCCTGACTTCTTCTGGACTTTACCTTCATCTATGAATTGGATTGCGACACAGGGGACCAGTTGACCCTGAACACGTGGATAATTTCGAGTTCAGGATAAACGCGACGGTTACAACATGGCTTTTTAGTTTCCACCGCTCCAAGGCGAACGAATTCCGTTCTTCACTTCATTTGAAAGTCACACTCGGGTCCGGCAGGTTGGCAGTCTTTCACCTACCAAGTTCAGTCGTTAGTTTGCTCTTCTTCGGTCATGAATTTAAAGCTTATTCTTTGGGTGAGTCATCTTTTGATTTATTTTCTATTTATCGCGCCGATCTTCTGTTGTTGACCGGCTACAACTTTTTTTCTAGTATTTCATTCTTGTGGTAACGCTTGGAGTGGAAGTTCGAGCTACCATAATACAGCTCTTAAGGAATAATGTTGCTGGTCCTGCAGTTAATTTTCAGGTATGATTTCTATTATTAGACATAATCTCTTTCTCATTCGGTTTGTGAACTTTCAATTCTTCTCTGCAAACTTTTAACTTTTTACTTTTGGTCATCTTTCTTTTTTTGTACTATTGTTCCGCAACAACACATTTTGATCCTTCTGTTGTTTATCCGCATAGAAAGCTATCATCGTTGCTATCTATTTGTTTTTCTTCCCTGCTTGCACAACTTTCTTAATAAAATCTATTACTTGAAGGGTTGCTTGATGCTCAGTTTTCCGCATTTAAAGTTTTTCTTCATCCTTTGTTGCTCACAATTCCTCGTGCCTCATGTATGGAAAACATTAGCCATAAAACTTCTGTTACTGTCAGGAACACTTCCATTGCTTTAACCGTTGACGTTTCATTAAGCCAAAGAAAATTATGCACTATCGTGTGTTTAGAGTGACGAGTATTTGTGTCGTGAAGTGGTCATTATTTATTTAAGAGAATTGCCAGAAATTAGTTTGGAAATCAGTTCGTTGCGTTACACTGCAATGGGAAATCAGAAGGTCGAATCGTCTTCAATGTCTTTCTTAATTCGTAATTGTTTACCCCCCTTCTTATAGGTATTTCATTAAAATGCTATTGCGTCAATTCTTGCAGACGTTCGACTGGCCAATAGATCCAGACGCCGGTCTCAGGCGACGAAAGGAGTACGAAGCAATCAATGGCCGCTACGGCTTTAAGCACGTGGAAAAAATTGGACTCGGAGAAGATGGTAAGGAGGAGGAGAGACGACTTCAGCAGCTGTATAGGGACCAGATAGGAGCTCTAAGCTACCAGCCACCAGGTCACGGATGGTGAAGACGTTCAAATAGAAGATCTGTGGCAATTCCTTCAGGTCCCTGTGAGGTCTGCCGTGTACACCACCGTCAAATATCTGCCAGAAACGTGTACTCAAAGACAACGGATGTTGCGTAATTCACCACTATGCACTGAGTTCGGCATACTCATCACAAGTTTTCTCAGACATGAGTACCGTAGGTGAGTGAGTTCTCTCCTGGGTATCCCATCCTCAAGAGTTAAATTCTCACCTATTACGACATTCGTCCGCTATGTTTAAATAAAATGAAATCGTCCTCCATTGAAGAGTTGAGTATTTCACGGGCGGATACAACTCCCTGTCGTTGGTTTGGATATCCCGCGATGCTAAGCCACTTAACTGATTAACATTCTGCGGAAGTAATTATTGCATTCTTCTGTTTTGATACCAGAATGCCGCAAATGTTACAATAGCACCGCATTACTTGTCTGTTACGGTTTCCCAGACCGGATCTGTGTCGAGTTTCGAAAAGCTTCTTTGACGGATATCTGGTGGTTGAGTGGTAGACGTCACGTCACGTTCATGAATTATCTCCATCTGCCGGTTCGGTGCACCTCGACCCTGAAATAAATTTTTTTTGTATTCCTAAGACCGTATAATATTTTTCCTGCTTAGGTAATTAAGTGAAATACAATGTAATATAAATTATTATTTTCGTATCGCCACGATTTATTATTTGCTACTGAATTTCACAAGTGAGAGAGAACAGGAAAAACAATTACTATTCTGATGTCTTCAGGTAATTTGGCTAGGAGGGCAGGTGTTCTGTTCTTCGGAATGGGAATCTATCTAATGATAAATGTGATTCTCTTATAATTTATGGAAACTGTATCGGAAACTGATGGGCGCACGAGGTTTTTGTTAAGAAAAACAGTTCCAGTCTAGCGTAAGAAAATAAAGAATAAAATTTGTGTACGTAAAGAAAGAACAAAATGCGAATAGTTTAAAAAAACTAAAGATCTTTAGTGTACCACAAACAAATACTCTACACTATTGAATGATTGCGTGTATGAGTTGCTTTCCAGAATGAAAGAATGAAAAATATGCTACGGGTCATTCAATATTTACGGTATTACTCGTATAGGATAAGTAATAATTTAAGTGTGTCAAAATGTAGGAAAATTCTAGGAAAGGCTCAGTCTCAATGTTGACATAAAACTTTAAAATCATTATAGATTCCAATTGGCATGTACTAAATTTTACGTTAATTAATATTAAGTCTTAAAAACTTTTATTTATAGTTTTTTTTTTTAATTTTAATTCCCTTTAATTCCCTATGGCAGAAAAACACTGATAAAAATATAAGTTTCTGTAAATTATAAATTTGTTGAAGTCGTTTTTTAAAGGAATGAATGACTATTAAGTAATGACTATGAATGCATTTATACTTTATAATTGGAATTGGTAGGTTAGATTAGTTCTGTTTCTGCTGAATCTGCTTTGATGTGGTTTCTGCACAAGTTTAACAACAAACTGTAATTGTAAAATTACCTCTCGAACTTCGAATTTTAAGCGTATAGTAAAGATTCCTGTAAACAAAGCACGAAAGCAAAATATGTCAGCCGTTAACTGAAAATAAATTGAAAACGAGGGAAATCTTTCTGTACGAAAATGTCGCCACACGTCGCCACAACATCGGTCTTCTGCCACGTCTCAAAGGTTAATCTCACCGAAAATGGAAGCAAGGTCATTTCTATTTATTGTTAAAATACAGTGTACCTATTACATCGTGTAACGACACTAATTGCGTGATTGCAAAAGTGTTTTCGTTACTCGACGTTAAGTTGGTTAAATCGGCCGATTCTTATTGACAATCGGTAAGTTTCTTCTGCGAAATCAAACGACAGATTAATGACATAATCTGTTGAAATTTTACTCCTTCGTGCTCCTCTTTCTAATTCTTTACCCTGTGGGCAAAACATTTAAACAAAACTTTTTTGCAGCATTTATTTACCGTATAATATCATCGCATTTCATTATTTCTGACATTGTATTTCCTGTCGTATTGGTTCTAGGGCGTCCAAAATAAATTGATCAGCTATTTTAATTCAACGGCGTAATTTACGTCAAGTTTAGACACAGATTGTGACATTTCATGGTACTTTAATCAACTGAAAGTTGTAAACATTATGTTTGGACTATATACATTAAATGTTTTGATTAATTTTTAATAATAACTTGAATAACATTCATAATGATGAATATACACAGTAAATTGTTTCAACAGTCATTTTATTTATCAAGCATTCATACAATTTATCAGACTGACAAATATAAAAAATGATTACTGATATTGTTTCTTTTTATTTTTTTAGGAAAATCAAAGTTAATGTATAAATTAACCATAGTTTAGTAATGAAAAATGCAAGAGGGAAATGAGAATGAAAGAATTAAAACATTACCAGAAGATCCAGAGGATGACAGAGCTTATATATATCAGGGTGCAAGGCCAAAAGAAAAGTTTTGTAACAATACTAATAAATATGGGGAAGGAAGCAACAGCATTACAAATGGGTCCACATCACAAAGGAAAACTAAAAAAAAGAAAAAGAAGAAAATAGGACGGGTGTTACAGAATGGTGCTTCTTTATCATCTCCATCATCATCAACCTCATCATCACCAGAATCTTCAATGAATGAAGTTTTATCATCAGGAAGCAGCAACAGTGTAAAAAGTAAAATCTTGTTAAAAGCAAGTGATCAAAGACTTCATGAAAATAAGAAAAAGTTAGGACATTTAGTTAACAATGAGAATTTGAGTGGAAATGAAGGTGATGATGGATTATCGGGAGATGATTTTTGTATATATACATATAAAGGTGATCAGTTTGCAGACCTTCCAAATTCATTGTTCCCAGCAGAGATAGTTGAGCATGATGGGGATGAACACCACAGAGAGAATCACTATGAAGCCAACCAAAGGAGAGGTAATCAACAGCAAGATGAAGAAAGGAGTAATCCTGGGTCATCACCAGAGATGGATTACTTAGAAATGGACTTTGACCCTGGACCCTCATTGGAACAGGATTCCGAAGATGAAATTGAAAATTTTGAAAAAAAGACTAGCAATGACAGCTCAGTGCCAGAACTGCCTAGTGAACATGTGGAAAATTCTGTGCAAGAAGCAGGAGTTGTCCAAAAGAATGTGAATTGTGGCAGTCAAGAATCCAAGCCTGGACCTTCAAATGAAACCTTGTGTT
This sequence comes from Polyplax serrata, assembly GCA_037055365.1. NCBI lineage: Eukaryota > Metazoa > Arthropoda > Insecta > Psocodea > Polyplacidae > Polyplax > Polyplax serrata. The sequence goes on from JAWJWE010000002.1 coordinate 441,782, forward strand.
TTTCTAAAAATAATAATAGTAAAACTGTTACAAGTAATAGCAATACTTGTTGCACCAAAAGCAAGGAGAATGTAAGTGGTTCCAGGGGTACACAATATTCTATAGATGAAAGCAGTGATAACTATGATGTTGGAAGTGATGAGAGACAAGAGTTTGACAAGGAGGAGAGGAATTGTGGTTCATGTAATAATCATTCTTATGGAGGCAGAAGACTGGACAATAAAAATTTATGGACTGATGATAGGGAATTAAGCAATGTACAGAAGGTTGGTTTTTTTAATCTGAAATTTGACTTGGTTATTTTAATGAATTTTTTATTAAATGCCTACTACATGTGATATATAACAATAACCTACAGAGAAATAAATTTAAATATTGTGGCTAGAAAAATATTTAATAGTAAGTAACAGTTTCTACTGTGTTGCAAACTTAGAATTGTTTTCAAAACTACATCATCTTCATGTGCTTCATAATTCATTGATATTTGTTTAAAAATTAGTACTCCCAATTTAAAAACTGTGTATCTGAATTAAAGATATAAATTTTTCTGATCTAATTATAATATTAACAATATTATATTTTTTTGTAGTAATAATAATTATTACTGTGCTGCTATATTACAAAGGCATTCTAATTCATTTTTTTAAACATAATTTTAAACAAATAAAGCATAATATATGTACACTTACATTTTTATGAATTTTTTAGAGTGTAACTGAATCAGATTTAAAGAGGCCTTTTGATGGAATTATGCTTTGGACAGAACCAGAGGCCATTTCAAACCAAGTGACATTGGCCTCATCAGAGGTGTCTTGTGGTGCCACAGCTGTCATTAATGTTATGGTAAGCCTCTCAATGACCAATCAAGAAAATCCTCTGCTTATCTTTCTGTTGTGGTACCATTCTTGTACTTTCTTTTCAGTTGGCCTTAAAGATGAGATTCTCAATTGAGAAAGTAAAAGAGGGAATATGTACACGTTTGAGGTCTGACTCCAGTTCCATACCCCAGTACCTGGTTTCCCGGTCTTTCGCAGGTGTCGCCCACGAGAACCTGATACGAGGCATACACCATGCTTCACAAGGTGTACTTTACGCTAAATTTTTTCAAATGTATCCACGACGGGACATCGCATTGTCTAGATGGCTTTCTCGATGGATGAAAATGGGGGCCGTGCCAATTGCAACAATGAATGTTCAACGTGACAGAAAGGGCTCGAGTAGCCCAATTGGAGCGACAGCATCGGAGTCGTCCGCCAGCGACTCTCGGCATCACCAAATGATTTACGGAGTGAATTCAAAGGGAATTCACCTGACGAATCCAATGGAGTGCCTGAGAGATGAAGAACTCTGGTGTCGGCTGACGAGTCCATCAGTGCTCAACATCAAGAGACAGGAAATTGTGTCAAGGTGGTCACCAGACACCAACCTAAAGCCTCTCATGTTTCAGAGCGACGATAGATGGAAGACCATGAATGTCTTAGGTGAGTAATGGAGGCCAGAACCTATCCCTCAACATTTCCGTAAGGCTTGTAAAGTAACATCAGCACTCTTTCAGGTCAAGTAGTCAACATAATTCGTGAATCACCCGATCCATCTGCTCAGGGAAAGTTCCTGACCCAACACATATCTATTCCGGCATCTTCGGGAATTACTTTGGTCATTCCCAGAGATTCCCACGGCTATGAGGAATTGCTTGCGACAACTGATCTACCACTTTCATCGTCAATGCCTGAATTGAAATGATGTTTTCCCGGGCTTACACCTCATTAGTTCTGTTTTATTTGATTTATATTCAATCAACATTTACATCCTGTTCTTCCCAATAATAAATCAGTCGCTAACTGCGCATTGACTCGATTCATTACTATTTTTAATAAAAACAATGCTAGGCGTTATAATAGAATGATTTTTATATAAAATTACCTAATTTTAATTGTAGATCGATTAAATAAAATACCATTTAAATTTAGGTTCTGTATTTTTTAATTACAGCATACTGTAAGTAATTATTTACTTTAGGGGGAAGTTGTTAAACAGAAGCACACTAAACCGAGGAACAACATAAGTGGTAAAGTTATTTAGACAGTGAGTAAAATATCGGCCAGTGAATACCTACGAAAAGTAAAATATGCACTGAATCTCTAGAACAATTGCCGCTAGCAAAATCGACGATGCTATGGTTAATAATAGTCCCAAAAAAGCAGACTTAGTAAGATGAAAATAAATTGAATGGGAATTTATTATTGCAAAAAAATGGTTGGAAGCTTTCTGTTGTACACAACAATTGAATGCACAAATAGGAATTGGTGTCCAGTGAGAAAATTAACACAATTCCAAAACTATTTGGCTAAGGGACGGTTCAACAGTGCTGACTAAATTTAAAAGTACTAAAGTGTTCCTTTGGGTACGATCCCTCCTCAAGAAGAAATAACTCTGCACCCTGCATTGAAACTATGTCAATAACGTTTTAATTTCAACCTATTCCTATCCTTATAAGGCGTTGATACTTGTAAAAAACGAAAGACCTTAAGGCATAAACGTTTTTATTTGTCATCTGAAAAAATGTCTCACAATCATTCTCCTTATTTTCATTCTGAATTGCTGATCTTGATTGGCTCATCAGGGTGGCCCTAAGATAGGTTCAGTACTAATGTGCGACCTAAACGAAGGAATATTGCAGAAGATTTGGCACTTTTGAATTTCAGGCAAATTTAATTGGAAGACAATTTGAATTTGTAATAGAGTTAAAATAGAAATAGAAAAAGTTTTGTTACATTAACTAGGTTATATAAAAAAGGGTTGACGGCTTTCAGTCGGTGATCCGGCTGTTGCTTCGAGTTCTGGGACCAGTCGTTTCCAGAGGGTACTCGTCTTCTGTTGAACTTCTAATTTTTTCTGGCTTGCTGGAATTCGCCTTGAGAGCATCTTTGGTAACCAACTGAACGGGAGTTCCTCCACTGGACGATCTGTCCGACCTTGTAGAGGGTATGGTCTCCTCCTTTGGAAAAGAAACAAAGTCCAATGTAAAGGCGATAGACATGGTGGGAAGGAATATTCTTTAGATACTCACCGATCCCTGTGTTAAAGTACCCGCAGTATCAGACGGTCCCTGAGAAAACCAGGGATCGGATCTGATACCCGCAATCCTTAGTCTGAACTTGACGGGTGCCAATATTTTCGTAATTAAAGTTTTGCAGTTGGCCGAGACTTTTGGTTCTTTTGGAAAAGTAATTTTACCTTGGACTTGCTGGAAAGTGAAAAGATAATTTGAGTAATGCTGGTATCTTGGAGGCAATAATAAGTGAGTACCTTTAATAATTGGTTGTAGTTTGTATCGTCGAAAGGCAAACGTCCATATACTATGGCGTAGAGGACGACACCCATTGACCAGATGTCAGAGAGCTGTGGCTGGTAGGGAACACCCTTGAGTATTTCAGGGGAGGCGTACGCGTAGCTACCACAGAAAGTGTCACTGAGGGGGGCAACACCATTTTTGATGCGCATGTGACCTCTGGCAAACCCAAAATCGGATAGTTTCACGTTGTTCTCGTGATCCATCAGAAGATTCTCGCATTTGATGTCTCTGAAAGCAGACCGTAAACGGCGATGGTTTGTCTCGTCCTTTGTCGTACAAAAGCGACTCGGCCTACCTGTGAACAACTCCTCTCTCGTGGCAGTAGTCGACGGCATCGACCAACTGACGGAAGTATTTTCTAGCTCTGATTTCGTCTATGTACTGATCCCTTCGTATGACGTCCAGTAGACTTCCGTTTTCCGCATATTCCATGATTATATAGACTCTGTAAAACGGAGAAACGGACGACTAATTAAGGAATCAATTTTTCCATTCCTTCAGGGCGTGACGACAGCCGCTTTTAGGTACCCGTCACTGTTCTACCTGTGCGTCGTTTCAATCGCCTGAAGAAATCTAATTAGGTTGATGTGTTTTAATCCTTTGACGACTTCGATTTCCCGGGGCAGAAACTTTTTCAGATAGTCTGCGGGGGCTTGGAATTTCGATACGATTTTAACTGCTACGAGGCAATCGTGTCTTTCTGACCGGGCCACCTAAACAGGCGGTACCCAAAATAACTAAGTGGAATCAAAATGGCGGAGAATTGTCGTTGTTGTTTTCAAGTACCTTCACCGTCGCATAGGATCCAGTTCCGATCGTTTTTCCCAAGGTGTACCCATGGGTTTCCAATACCGTGAGCTTTTTCTCTGTTTGACTTTTATCTTCGGCATCTTCTTTCGATTTGACTCCGGGTTTTGGGTGCGATTTTTCAACGTCAGGTCCCACCGCTCCATCCGAATCCTACAATACAATAAAATTATCATTTTTAAATATATTCTTTGCAGAGGCATCATATTTTTTTTAGGTAAGGAATTTGGATAAGTATTGCGTAGGAAACTACAACATGTCAACAGCTCTACGAAGTAGAATACCAATTTCCTTGAAATAGTTTAATTCTTAATAATTATAATAATATTTTTTATTCTCGGGAGAAAGAGTCTTCGAGTAAAAAGATGCGAATGGGTGTTAGCCAGAAGGAAGTACAGCCAAAAGGAAAACAAATGTTGTATGATAGAAAGAGATAAACATGTAGATATTTTAGACAAAAGGCGGATTGTAATACTTTTTTTTACTTTTGGTATTGTATATTAGGTGTTTAATCGGGAAAAGAAAAGTTTGCCACCGCAGTGGAAGAACATCATGAAGCATAAGAACGGAAAGTAGCAATTGGTGACCAGTATGTAACGGTTCAGTAATTTGAAATTACACCCTCGAGGGGTGCCCCACAAAGGCACTGTTTCCACGGGCGACCAGTTTTTTGCAAAGGGAAAAACAAACGGGACGTGTCAACAGACGGCGACAATAACAACATGGTCTAATCGCCTGTTCGGAAAAGCGACCGTTTTTCGTTTGTTTTTTTTCGCTTTCTCGGGGCTTACTACATGCTTTTGAATCCATTAATTTGTTTGGGGCCTTTTTGGCTTCTGCTGCGGCCTGTTTGCTCAGCCCCCTTTAACACGGGCGAGATAATTGAAGTTCACGAACCCAGCTACTGCGCCATCGACGAGTACTTCAATGTTAACCAGATGAAATGCATCACTTGTGACAGTGACAGTAATCTAATCCCATCATCCGATGGTGAGTCTACAACTATTATATTGTTACGTCAGGTTGACTGCAGTACTGAAATGTTACGCCATTTTTATAAATTTACAGGCATGTCTTGCGTTTGTAATGAGAGAAGTAAAATTAAGAGATGGAATTTCGCTTCATTTCCCGTCTGTGAGCCGTGCAAGGAGGACGAGATACCCACGAAAGATCACATGGACTGCATTCCTTGTTCAAGGGGTGGTAAGAACGAGACTGTTAGCTGCGAGAGCTTCCAATGTTCTCCAAATACGGTATTTGGTGAGTATTATGGCAATATACCTGTTCACGCTTATCAAACAATTGATTCGAATAATAATATTTTCTTGATCAGCTTTTTACCTGACCTATAACATTTTTTTTTCATTCTAAAAATGACCATATACAAGTTAAGAAAATGTAAATTAGAGCCATTTACTGTAAGTTAAATACACTGAAATACAACACCTGTATGGCTTTCTTCGCTGTCCTTCGGCATTGGTGAATTACACTAAATTTTTATTTGTTTTTTATTAATGTTCTTCCTTCCGATGATTTCTCACCGGACTTATAGCTTTTTTATTTAATGTGTCATAATACTGAAAACTGGGTTTTGTGCATATCGAGTTTTAGTTGCAATCTCGCTAACTGTCATGCATATTTCGTACTTTGGACTTTGTCTTTCCTATATCACTACCATACCTTCATTTGTGCTGTTGAAGGAACGTCTAAACACGTTTTTCTCTAAAAGCCTTGTCAATTCTTGAAAGTTTCTTTATAAACGGTTTCACGTTCCAAGAGCATCCTCCTGATTGTGATTTTGCAATATATTTTTTGCCTTCACTTTGAATTCGTCGGGAAAATTTTGTCGACGCACGACCTGAAAGAATATTTTTTAACAGACTGCTTAAAATAAGAGTAATGGACAGTCGTCTAGAACAGTTATACCTCTAGACAGTTTGATATTTGAATAGAAAAATCAACCGATTGAACTCACCTGAAATTATTTTTTGTCTTTGACCGTAAAAAAAATCTCACAGTCCGACCGAAATGGCGAAAGAACTATCGAAAACTAAATTCCAACAAACGGGACGAAATTGAAATTGGGTACAACCAACAGATAAAAACGGAAACCGTCAAAATACTTTTTGTTTTTGTTTAAGCAAAAAATTAATGGCCGCGATCGCACGTTGTCTACTTACACGTCCGAATTTAACGGTCCCAGAATTCGGGCAGTCAAACTTTTCTCTGACGGATTTCGGGACGGTTTTCCAGAACTTTCGGAAGCCTCATGGAGGTTTCGTAGCTTCTTTGTAGACCAGAAAAAAGTGACAACTTGAGGAAGAAAGACGAAGGGGATCTTCTTTTGTTTAGTTTATCAGTTTCGATCTATTGAGTTTTGTCCCCTGAAGAAACTCATTTTTGTCAATCTCGGTGGAGTAGAAACTGTGAAATTTGCTTTAACGTTGGTGAACCATGGGATTGGGTTACATCAGTCCTTCCTATTACGTCGAGTAGATATTATTTCCAATGATGATTCAAGCATATCCTTGTGCAGTGGACAGACATGCAAATGGTTCACTACTGGATGTAGCGAGTTGTATGGAATGTACTCCTGGAAGAGAACCTTCGTATTCTGGGGAATTATGCAGTCCATGCAAGAGAAATATTGCCAGTGCTCAAGCCACGTGTACCTGCAACGAGGGACAGCTATTTGATGGAATATGCGTTAAAGATTCTTTGAAGAATTGGCCGGACGAGAGAAGTACTTATGTTGTCACCTACGAAAATGGAAAAGAAGTACAATCCCAGTTTTTCACAGACTATCTTCTTTCCAGTATTTTATTTTGTAAGGTGAGTACCGGAAAATGAAATTATTGGTTTTCTATGATTATTTTCTGGGAACTCGTTTTATATATTCTAGATGGGGAATCATACGTCTTGTCAAGCAGTGGCCAACATGTGTACTATGACATTGTACAAGGATGAAAAGAAATCAAGCCCTTGTGCTTTATTTTCTGAGAGAAAGAGGATACCCACATCGAATGCAGATGCCGTACCTTGGCTGTACTATGGAGAAGGGGAGGCACCCACGGTTCTGTCCAGAAGGAAAATAACGACGCAATTTAACTTAAACTCAAACTCACCTGTTAGTGCAGCTGAATTCATCGAGAATTCAAACCAACAACTATTTAACGGTCAATTTCTTTCCAGAGGGGCTACCTCAACCTGACCGGTGTGATCTACACTGCAAATGGTCGTCTGAAAACAATTCAAAAAGTCTTCGAACACACCCTACAGCTCTGTCCGGGCTCATGGAAATTTGACTCAAGCTTCCGTTTCGCTTCCAAGTATTCACATACCTGTAAAATCCCAGGACAACAGCTTCTGACTCGCGATACCGAGTTCATAGATCTCTTTCTCCGGTACAAGGAGGCCACCGGTGATCTTCTCTACGCCATACCTATTCTCATTCGGAACCTTAAGACTGAGGGCTCTAAAGGAAATCAAGAAAATGATAGAATGCAGTGGCAGTTGGTAAGAAGGTTCTTTCTTGTGGACAAACTCTCTGGCGTTCAGTCTGATGAGACGCAGAGCTGGAATCGCATTCCCAGGGTGACCAGATATGCCAAGTCAATCACACTCAATGTCAAATTAGTGGGACAAGAAGAAGAGGGAAAAATATTTGTTCCCTACTTGGACGTTTTCTATGGCGAAATCACAAGAGAGGAAATTGAAAGAGGTGACTTGGTGTCCCTCAGTTTCAGTGTGGTCTACGAAATGGACAACAGTTTGTCACATGCTTTGGAGGTGGGTTCTTTGGCCTCAAATAGTCTCCTCTAGTTTCCTCCGTTTTGATTTATTTATTCTTCAGGTCTCGATGGGAGTTTTCAGCGGACTTGCAGTTGTTTGGTCCGGCATTCAGACGTGGAGTCACACAAAACGGTCCGGAAGGGTTGCTATCGACTTTGTCACCATCGGACAACTCCTTATTTTCACTTGCGGCAATTTGGCCAATGTGTTTTTCTTCATCGTCTTCTGCGCGTGTTTGAACTTTTTCATCTTTTTCAAGGGTCAAAGCGTCATCCATGTTCTTCTACCACGGGAGGACCAAGAGACGGTCATTAAACTCTACATAATATTTGCATTTCTGCTCAAGGTGAATTCAGGTCCACCGTTTTGCTCAACTCATGTTGTCAACTCCATCGACGGTTTCGAAATTTTTAATTTCAGATAGTCGAAATAGCGCGACTAATCTACAATCAGATCACAATAGATATATTTTTCATTGATTGGGAACGACCGAGAGCTAGAAATTTGATTCCACGTACGACAGGAAATGCTGACGGGGAAGAAGAGCAACCCGTCAGCATTTGGCGGACTTACTTCGTAGCAAACGAGTGGAACGAGATACAAACAAAACGGAAAATGAACGTCAATATACATCTGCTTATAACGATTTTTCTGCTTCAGGTACCTTCGTTAATATTCTAGAATATTCTACCTCAAAGTTCTTAGGCTTAGGCTTCATTAAACTTGTCTTTCTTGTGTATCTCACAGATGTGGTAGTAGGTAGTACAGTAAAATAGTCATATATTGTCGAATTGTTTTTGAGCAACCTTCGTCATCCAAGATTTTACTCGATTTCCTTTAATCTTCAATCAGTCCAAAAGATTCAACCCAAAATTTGATGGATCAAATTGAAATTTATTTGAATTTTATTTTTGCAACGGTTAGGTGGTCGGTTTGAAATACTGGGCAACTTCTCATCCAGAGCTGACCAACAAATATTTGACGGAGGATAATGAAAGTGAATTTAATTTCACTTGTCTTTTCGCTGTTGGTGGACTCGTGTACCTAAGTACCTACATCGTTCAGGTAGTTGCTTCGGTTTCTTCGTCACGGGCTTCTTACCAATTTACAAGTAATTAAGTGTATCGTTTTTCAGAGACTTTTCATGGCCTTCATCTACGAACGATACATCAAAAATGGTATACAGGAATTTGTAGATGTTTGCTCGATGGCGAATATCAGTGTTTTTATACTTGCTTTGGAGAATTATGGCTATTACATTCATGGGAGGTGAGTCACTCGACTTGTAGCAAATATTGACCACTAATGGCCCAACATTATAAAATCTATACATTTTATTCATAAGGTCGGCTCATGGATTCGCTGATACCGATATGCAAAGTATAATAAATCAGTTACAAAGAGAAGAAGAGGATTTGGTGGGGCACAGAGGACTTCTTCCAGGTACAGAACAGCAGACATTTGAAATGACAGTTCCCACTCAGTTGAGGGCATACTACCGTAAAGTCATGGCACCTTTGAAGAATGTAAGCAACTTAATTCTCTAGTCTAAGCAATTTTTATTTCAAGGAGGTACTTTCAGTATTTTTCTGTCAATTTTTAGATGTCTCAAAGTGTCAAGAGACTGGTCAGCAGCATTTCCGAGCGCTCTAAAATGAGGTCAGAAACCGTCGACAGAAGCGTTCAGGCCTACAAGAACATGAATCGATTTTTGGCTGCCTTTTTGGAACATGTAGGTCTTGTGGCGTTTCTCACTTCAACATCAGCACCTTTTCTAACAACATCTGATTTTTTAGGCATTGAAGGACCTGGATTACGAAGTACGTGAAAAACTCTTCACAGAATCTCTCCTAGGAATAGAATTCGCAGATGCTGCAGAAAAAGGCGTTTTCTACTCGGACAATGGCCACTCCTTTGACAATGTTCTCTTCTACGGAAATGAGTTCACTCTACTCACCTTCGATATTTTACTATTCTCCTTCGTCATCGTTCAGGTAGAGGACTACCTGGTGGCTGGAATGGTGACTGCCGGACTTTCACATATTGTCTCAATGATACGTAACATTGGAGGAAGGAAAAATTTGGCAAAGAAAACCCTCATAGATCAGAGATTTTTAATATAAAATGGTCGGAACAAGGCCGTGCTCTTCCTGAAGTTGTTTTTTGTTGGAAAATAAGACTGACCGATGTAGTTCATGTATCACATTTCATAGTTTTCATATTCACTTTAAAATAGTCTCCACTGTTCATTGTGTTATTTTAAAATATTTTGAAATTAATAAATGTAAAAAACCGTGAGTAGTTTCTTTGTGCCTTTCAGTTTACACACTATACTTCCTTACTTCTTTATTTAACCGTCTCCATCCCACTATTCACATAAGAGAAATGAAAATCCAACAGGCTGTATGACTTGTCACGAACCTTAAGACATCTTAGGGCCATAAGGGCGAAAATACAGGATGGAAAATATTGAAAACAAAGGAGGTAGGGCTGACTACGAAGGGTAAGGCAACTTCGCGAAATTGTAACCCTAAAGAAGAGAATACAATAAAATGTATTCAAAGAGAGGCACAGAAGAAAAGATGCACTTCAAAGTAACGAATTTTTATACATTTCTAGAACCACATTAAATGGTAAATTGGTGGCAGATCTCGACTTCAGTTTAGTGTAGTTGCCAGAGAACTTTTTAGTTGTTGTCAAAGTTGGTTTTATTTGTTTATTTACACTGTGGAAAAAAAAACTTTCCGCCATTTTTTTTTCTCAGGAAAATTTAATTTAATTTATTGAATCTTAATTAATCACAGACATACAATTTACTCAAACGTAAAATGCACACAAAATAAATAAATACATGACGATTAATTTTACTGACGTAATTACATGCACTGAAATATGTGGCGACGTGCCCAGACGAACATTCGGTCTACTGTCCTCATCCACGAGTTTCCCTCAAACTTTTGAACCCTCAGAAACCTCCCTCAAAGCCCTTGAATGAGTCCGGCATGGGCTCGTCGTCTTGAGGACATTCTTCTGGGCACTTTGGCGGCTTCTCCTTAGGCTGGCAGCAAGGTGGCATCACCCTGGGCTGTTTCATGTCCTCTGGGCAGCAGTCGACGAAGCAATTCGTCCTGCAGATGAGCTCGGGGTTGAGACGGTACCGGGTTCTCTCCTCCATGAGCCCAAGTCGGCAGCCATACTCGAGTGCCATCATGATCTCGCTGGGGGAGGCTTTTATGTCGCATTCGGTAAGGCACTGATGGATCCTGTCGGCTGTGGCCAGTTGCAGAGCTTCTACAGCAAGAACAATGTCAGGCATGAGGTAATTGATTTTCTCCTCGTCTTCCGCCGACATCATCGAGTACTTAACTTTTCTGTTCGCCATATTTTTGTGTTTTCACGCTCTTCCTTGTTCGGAATTTCTACGCCCGCGTATCTCCTTACGTACCGTTATACACGTCAATGTGTGTGCTTATGAGTTGGGATTGATTTGGTTTTTTTGGTTCTTTCTTTTGACCGAAACAAAAATTTTGGACACTCAAAATTTCACATAAAAAATATGTAAATAGGGTAAACACCGAAGGTAAACTGTTTCCCGATTTTGACAGAGTTTTAGGTCCGATTCAATTGTTAGCACAATTTTGAATTTTTTGTTTTCCTCTCTTGTTTTGGTTTTTCTGCTGACAACCAGACGTTTTCACTGTTGGAACATGTACAGGTAGTTTGTCAGTGGAAATAGTTTGGCGAGATGACACTACTCTTGGATAACGTGATTTCTGAATGATTTCTCAGTGGGTACGCCTTAGTGACTGCCCATCATTCGGTGGCTTTTGGAATTCTTCGGATTTCCTCGGTATCATTTTATGTTCCACTTATTTTTGTTTCACCCACCGCATTTTATATATATTTGTAGCTTATGTTTTGGTATTTTACGCCGTTAGTTTATGATGTTTCACAGAGATTTGGCTTTCTTAATTGTCTGGTAGCTTCCTACTGTTACTTGAAAATAAATAAAAAAGCGTGAAGCCTATTAATAATCGACTCTGTACAGACGGAACAGTTCAAATGTGTATGGATTAATTTTTTTCCAAAATACACGATCATGTCGTATTTGAGCGAACCAATACTTCTTCATAAACTGCTCTAACCCATCCAAATTTATCTTCCGAAATGTAAGACGGTACGTGGTGTACAAGAAGTAAAACATTACAAGTTGACATTTATAAATTTCTGTCTAACAAAACGACACGACTCAAAAGAAGCAAGCTAAGCTCACCAGACATTTGCTCGAATTATAAGTTTTTGGTTTTTTTTAGAAAAAGAGAACTTTAATAGAATTTCAGATCTTTCGAAACATTCTATAATTGGTGCCAAAGTGACATTTGAAATTATAAGAAACGAATATTTGAGGCGGTTGGACGGAAGGTTGTGTTCTATCGAACGACAGCAAAAAAAAACTTTGTTACTTAAATAAAAGCGACGAAGGTTTTTCCTTCTTAACATTCACAGGTTCTTTAAAGGTGTCCATGATGTATTTAGTCAGTTTAAGGTACATCTCTGATTGTTTGATTTTCAATACATGTAGACACGCAATATACTGAAAGAGTTACCATAGATGTGTATTAGCAGATTGTACCATGTAGATTAGGTCTTCACAGTGAGAGGCCTCGTTTTTTGTAAAATATTGTTTTTCTATTGCAAATTCGAGAATTTAAATTTGGTAAAAGGGCCCCTTCTTTTTAATGAAATCATCTGTGTTGTCATAATGAAAACATAAATTTTTTCCTAAACCATTGAAAATGATAAACCAAAGGAAATTTGAGTGATCCAGAAATCTGACAAGAAAATGTTTGGCAGGTGTTGGCGTGATACCTTTTCTGTACTGGTAAGAAACAGGTGCCAAAAAACTCGACAATTTGCACTTGTGGATTTTACTTACTATTTAAGTACTCATCGAACAATGCCTTAATGTGTGTTTTTAAATATAATCTATATTTTCATATATCACGCATATGGTGGTACTCGCCGAAGTATTACATTTTACAAATTTTCGTTTTGAATTTCGTGAAATATGTGTAGAATTCTGAAGGACAAAAAAATTCGAGTATGCAATTAAAATAAATTTCCGTAATTTATTTATTACACATTTACAAATATTTATATATATATACTTACAATAAGTTACAGATAAAGTAAAAAAGAAGTGTACAAAACTTATTAATAAAATAAAAACAACAGGACTTTTAATCTCAAAGTACCGAGGACGTCGCAGGTAGGCAAGCAATAAGTTGAGCCTTCGCCACGTGGGTGAACATAAACAATAAATTATAAATATATATTGTATTCAAGACATTTATAAAAATTTATTAGTTTGCATTGTACATATACTCATCGAAATATTTATTAATTCAATTGAAAAAGTAAAAGGAAACGAAGGTCACGCACAGGATGGATGAGGTTTTTGATAGCATTGCCGAGGGTTGAAATTGAAGGAAAGTTTCCAGTATAAAAGTCGACGATTCTGTTAGAATTTTTCTAACTTTATACTAAGCTTTATACAGGTACGTGGGTACTCTGGTGTTTGACATTCCCACTGCACAGGACATGTCGACGCCAGACCCGATCAGTCACAATTTCTGTACATTTGGCAGAAATAAATAAATTTGTTACCGCGTACCATTTACTATTGTTTTATTCCATTTTGTATCTTTTGTAAACATTAATTATTATTGTATCTTACATTGATGACGTGCAGTTTCGTACTCTCTAGGTAATTCACTTTCGGTGTAGTACTACGTGATTGTCTTCACACCATGCCCACTGTTAATCCATTGATAATTTTTACTTTATAATTATTAAAATAGATTACATATAGTTTTTACACTCATGTTGTTACATAACCTTACTATTATGTTACGATCCTTGTGACTCTTTGTGTAGCTGTGTACATACCAGGTTAGAAGAAGAGGACTGTCTGTAGTAATTAAGTTTGCAGTCAGAATTGTAACTGAAAGGGCTGACGAGTAACTTGTGATTCATTTACTTAAATTAAGTAGGTCAGTAAAAATAACTGAATGTGATTTCCGTACATTTGTCTGTCTCTCTTTCTCTCTAAAACGAATACGAAAGACCACTCTATGTGACTTCGAGAAGCGTTGCAGGTACCTCCATTGACTAGTCTCCTTTGCTCTCGTCGAGTTCTCGAAGAAGTTCGATTCGATTGTTGTGCGGACAAAGCTCATTGATACCCGTTATGCCTTGTTCTTCCCTTTCTTTCCAGTACTGGTAGTTGCTTCGCAGGTAGTAGAGCATTTCGGGGAGTTCGATGAAGGAGTCCCATGCTTCCATCATGTCGTTTATTATAAAATCTATGAACCCTAACTGAGACTTTGGTATCGAACAGGTTGATCGATCGAACATTGGCATGACAACTGGAAGTCCGTTGGCTTTCTCCTCATCCGTCTGAAATTGTAAGGTCACCTTTAGGTTGTACACCTCCTTTAGTTCGAGTATTTCGGGTACATGAGTAGCATCTACCTGTGCGAAATATTCCTCTGCTATTCTTTTTGCCCACTCGACACAGAGTTTCAAGGGTCGTGTTGGATTTGACACGTCTGCACATTTGATGAGCATCCTCTTGGCCAGTGCTATGTTTTCCTGGGTTTGGAAGTTGCAAGCGTCCGACGAGTCTGTTTCGGTGGGTACTCCGTCGGGCTCATCTTTGGGCTCAGGCTTGGTGAAAATGTTAACGAATTTCGCGAGGTGCTCGAAGTGTCTCGTCATTTCTGTCGCTAATATCATGTCAATGATACTCTGACGAGCCACTTTGTAGGTGTCTCTCTCCAGACCTGTAGAAAAGTAACTCAACTTTAGGATTGCTTAAAATACAATTAAATAAATTGTATTAATAAGTAGAGTTGAACCTTTAAAAATGTTAACTCTGTCGTCAGCTAGAGTTAACTTAAAGGTCATTGCTGCGTGATGGGACTCCAAAACGGACTGATCATTGTACAGAATTGCGAGGTCGTGGTCAGAATTGCTAAGGAAAATGCTTGATTTTCCCGGATGGTCAATGTCGTGGCAGCAGGCTGCTATCAAAACGCATGCGATGTCCAATGGATCCAGCAATTCGTTAAGCTTTTCCCTCTTGAGGTAATATCCGGAGGCTTGCATAACATCAGCTGCGTGTGTAGAATTGTGGTAGGAGTTGGAAGACAGGTAGTGCATTTCCACGACCGTCAACCAGTTCATCAAGGTTTTCTCATCACAGCCGAGTGTGTCCTGAACATTGAAGTGACACAGAAGGTTCATTCCGAGCCACACCAAAGGCCTTTGATTTGAGAGTTCCTCAAGTTTGAAAATGTCAAATTCCCAGTCGAGGGACTGCTCAAGTACAGAGGACAACTGTCCGGGTGTGTTAATGGACGGCAGGGAAGGTCTCGAACTTGCGGAACTCTTGATGTTGGCCGAATCGTTGGAACTGCGACGTGTCGTTGACGATGCAACGGTACCCTGCTAAACATAACAAAGTTTAACTTTCGGTAAAACAAGTGACCATGTTTTTTTTTAGCACTGGTGAGACATACCGACAACAAAGCCGTGATCAAATCAGCCGTTATGGGGTCCTCCGTGCGAATCCTGGTCTCTTTGAGTTGCGGTGAGTACAACTCTGTTGACCTGAGAATATCAAGAACCTTTTCTAGTTGCTGCTGTACAGGACCTGAAGATTGCTCATGGGCGGAATACAAAAGTGTTATTATTTTGGTTATGGGAGCTTCAATAGGAAGTGAGTTTAGTTTGGCAAGGCTTTGTCTCCTGATCGACTGTCCGCTCTCGCTGGCGAGTGACTTGACGTCGTAGGACCCTTTTCGGATGGAGTGAAGGCTACCTCTGGGTGGTTGGTCCTTGTAAGTCATTCCAGCGTCGTTCTGGGGCTCTTCAATAAAAATGTAATTTGTGATGTGTCTGGAGGTGAAAGAAATATCGTTAGAAATGTTACCGACCAGGGGATGACAAAATGACGAAGGGTACATACCGGCTGCTGAGGGACGAACTCACAACCCTGCAGAGCAGCGTGATGGGTTCACCACCTTTCCTGATGCAAGTGACTGCTCCCTCCCATTCCTTCCCTCTGTTCAAGAAGTGGATCATTTGGTTGTGATACTCGGAACTTTGGTGAATGTCCGATATAGGTTTGCCCTTGAGGTCCTCACTTTTGAATCCGAGTACGTTCTCAGTTGCTTTGTTGACGAATTGAACGTTGAAGGCTTCGTCTGTCACTTGGACGAGGTCCTTGCACTTTGAAAGGGCAATGTAAAGGGCGTTTGTATTTGATATGGACATTCGTGGCCTCACTTCGCTGTGCTCGATCTCGACTAGTTCGTTGACCAGGACACCAACATTAGATGTTTCTATCAGGCACTGAAAGACAAGAACAGATAATTTTTAACAAGTTAAAGTATGACTGCATTCATTGTGGCAAGGAAAACTTAACTAAAGTCAACAGTTGCAAGTTAACGTTCACATTTAAGTTAAAAATTTTTTAACTTTTATTACCAGTTTTCAGTATTTTAATTATTTAGAATTTAACTTATAAGTACTCGATGTAAAAAAATGAGAATTTTAAAAACTCAAAAGCTTTGGTATCTCCTCGGTAGTTTGCTTAAGTTTATTCACGTAGTCGAGTGTTTTTGTGATATTTTCTAAATTTGGAATTGCCAGGTACTTCATCAGTAGATGTTTTTATTCTACTTGGTTTACATGCAAATGCAAATCGACTGATGAATTTGCTCATATTCCTTAGTTGAAATGTCTTATGTCTTCTTCAAGGACCTGATTTTTTTGGATTTATTTAATCTTTTTTCACCTCTGTTGTTCGTTCGAACCGACTTTCCTTTTTATTGTTTCCTTTATTGTTTTAGATCCGATCGACGATTTTAATTTCCAATCAATTTTTCCATTAATCCTCTTTCCGCTTCAGCTTTATCAACTTCCGTCCTCACACTGCCCATCACCTGAACCTTCTGTTTCCCTTGTGAGGTAAATACATCGGCTTCTCCTCCTCCCAATTTTTTCAATAAAAACTGCCTATTATCTAGTAGCATCTATTTTTTTCTCCCTATCTGCCTCTTAATCTGCTTTCTTATCGATTTTCGGGTCGTTTGCCTTCAGCCTCCATCCACCTTTTTTGTAACCGCCTCTTCTTCATCTCCCCAATTCCCTCAGTTCTCCATCAACTCTATTAATATCCGTTTTCATATCTATTATTAACATCTATTTCACTCTCCGCCTTGTTTTCTCTCGCCGTTTTCTACGGTATTTCAATCTATTTTGTGTGATAATGAGAGAATTTTGCCTGAATTTTCCTGTTTTGTTGCTCTGCCGTGTCCTTTTTCATTTTCATAAAAATGTTTCCTTTCTTGTCTGAGAATTTAACATAAGACCAGAAATGTCTGATCATTCAAGGTCCAAGATCACAACAAGAATCTTTGAATATCAGTGGACGGCGTTGGTTGCCATTGTTAATGTATGCCAAACAAGTTGGTCCACTTTACTTTTAGAAATATATTTATATGAGAAGAGTAGAGGAGTCAGATAAAATAAGAAATTGAACTTATTCGAAATACCTTTAATTCCGTAATCATTATTCAATTTGCTGTAATGAATCTCTTTATTAGGAGAAGCAATGTTTTGTCGTATTCAAGAAATTTGCATCTTCACTGGTACTTCCACTTGCCATAAAGCGGATGCAAATATAATCAATTTTAAAAAGTCATTAATTACTTTTAACATCGGACGTATTCGTAAATGTCACTCTTACAATGCATGTGTACTTTCCCTGTGATATTTTAGTGCTCGGAGGATAAGCCAAAACAAATGGTACCACAAAACTCGTAGCTAACAAGGTGCAGAAAAAGGAAAATTGTACTTAAAATATTGGAACATCATTTTTTCGTTGGAATTGCTTAAATCCTACAAGTGTGAACTAAAACTAGAGGTTTGCTTTATTTGAGCCAACGATAGTTAGATCTAAGTTATCGAAATTTGCTGTAGATAATCTTTGACAAGTGCTGCTGAGTTATCAGTTATCAGTAATTTCTCTCTTCGGGAGTTGTTCTATGTGGATTCTACCTGTTCACTTGTTTTGCATGCTTCGATCTATCTCTTACCTGAAACATTTTTGGGAATGAACTACTTGGGAATATTCTGTCTTCTTTTGACTGTAACATGGGCCAGATATATACAAATTGGAGTGAGAGTCGATGTCAATCATCTTCGAGTGTAATTCAGGTGGAGAAATCTTTTCCTTTTCATCCAGGAAATCCCTCGAAAGCTTCGTTTCGGCTATTTCATTTCATCTTTTCTTTTGAGTCCTCCTTTTCTTCCATCACATTTCTATTCCTATGCCTTTCGAATTTCGTTCCAAAATTGGTCCTCCATTTCATTTTCTTATTTAATTTCCCAGCTTTTTCCCTGGGCCCCGTAAATTAGAACGAAAAGGAAAATTGATTTTCCCAACTTACAGTCCACTGAGGAAGAAGACGACACTCGAAATGATTTTTTTTTTCATTTCAAATGATTGGGAAAATGAAAAGGAAACTGTGAGTTTTCGTTTTACTTTTCATTCGAGTTGAGGAATGAAATCGGAAATTCTATACGTCTGCACTGCAATGCTGTGCTGCCTGAGGTTCGGTGACGAATGGATGCCAAGAACGAAGGAAGGCTATTTTGGAAGTTTCTAAGTGTGGGACAAGAACATAAGAATACCGGAAGAATACCGGAAAACACAGGTAATTTAAATTAGGGAGGTAACAATAGTTCTCATCTTCGAGATTCTATGGTCCTCTCTATCGTCTCCAACACCCTGGCCGAGTGTACTCGCACCCATCCTCACCCCTTTAAGCTTATAAAAATATATCAACTGAATATTGTATATAGTTTTTCACATTATCACCCAAACTTTATTCACCGTGACAAATCATGAAGTGTACACTGCTACGACTGCCGTTTATCAAGACCGGAATGTTATGAAAACCCCAGAAACAAAAAACGTAGCACATGTCCTGTTAAAGGACCCAAAGGAAACCTGTAAAAGAGGTATTACTTACAGTTAGAGGAAGTTGTGCAGTAAAACGGGGAATTTGACACTTTGGCCTAAAAGCGGGGTTTCGATGGAAAAAGGCGATAAAGAAAAAGATTAAAAGATTAGAAGGGGCAGGTTTAGAGAAGACTCAATTGACAATGACATTCGTTTAACGGATCAGTAACGTTGAGTAGGCCTTAGGTGGTGTCAGCTCGTGACAACTGTACGGAGTCCTACAGAAGAGCCTTTCTTAAAGCTTCTTAGTTGCAGCGCCTGAAGTTTAGAAAAAGCGACAGTCAAGAGGCAAGGTCTGAATAATAGGCAACAGGTAAGTACCCCTTCAGGTATTCATGGAGAACCGTCGCATGAACGTTAGATAAAAGAGAAGGCAAAGGTTCGCGGTTAATTGAAATGGGAGAAGGAAAACAGATTTTCTAGCCCCCACTTCCCGCCTTCCTACTCTCATCTCTCATCAATCCTTTTTCAAATCTCATCCCAACTTGGCTCCATCGGTTTCCATTTCGTCCTTCGGATCAGAATTGGTTCCAAATACCCTTCATAAAACTCACCCTGTTAAATCCGGCGTTGAGGAGAGGCAGACAGAAGGATTCTTCGAAGTAACTGCAAATAAAAAAGAGAATAAGGAAATATCTTATTTATCAGACTGAATGTGAAGGCCAAAATTGAAGTGGAAGACAAGGGATGTGCGAGAAGTAATGGAAAATGGAGAAAACACCAAAATGGGACGTGAAAAAAACCCTACGGTAGGTTAGAGGAGAAGGGCGGGAAGTTGGGTTGAATGGAATGGCACAAGATATTGAAATAAAGATGAAATCAGATTGAATGGATATTCATTCGGAGCAAAGTTAGATCTTTCAACTGTTAGGAAAAGGAGAAAGACACATGAAGTTGAATCCCAACAAAGTAAAAACGGGAAAATAAAATAAACAAATAAATAGACAACAAAACTAGGAATATTTCAAAAAGTACCCGTGAATTAGGTACATGTAAAACAAATAAATAAATAAGAAAAGCAGGTGATAATATAAAAGAAATGTCACAGTCAGGTCTAGTTGGAAGAAGAATAAATGCATTCCTATAATTATAAATGTAAAAGAAGAATACAGAGACGTGTATTATACAATAAAATGTAGGATAAGAGATGCTTAAAGCAACAAAAACCCTTCCAGGTGAAGAGTAGAGAAAAAGGAACGTGACGCACAAGAGAAATTGGAAAGGGATGAAACTCAAGTAAGTGTGAACGTTAAGGTGAAGAAATTAAGACAAAATACTGGTGACAAAAAAACCGTTGAAAAATAAGAAGAAAATTCTGTTTTGATAGTTCGGCTCGAGGCAAGAAGGAGAAAAGGCGCGAAAAAATAAAATCTGAGAACCGAAATGAAAAATTCACTTACTTTTTCTTGACGATCGCCACCACAACCGATTTCCTGCACCACTTTGACCTTCTGATCTTTCTGAAAAAGCAAAGAATAATACAGAATAATATAAACGAAATAAATATATATACGATATAAATATATAAATACGATATAAACGAAAAGAATCTTGGTAAGTAGATGAGACAGAAATTACAACTTGTCCCTTTTATCTGGTGACACGTGCAAGTTTTAAATTCCTTTGCATCAATCAATCGCTATTGACCAAGATTTTCCAAACTTATAAAAACTCAAGTTCATCTTCTTCTGATGATTAGAAATTCTGTGATGTAGGTCGTAAACAATAAGATAAAATGTTTCCGAAACTATGCCCTGTACGAAACTATGTCTCGCAGACTAGTAAATAAATTAATTTAAATGCCAAGTCAAATGACGCTCGATCAATAGAGAGTAAATTAAAATTAGATTTAATCCAAAATGCTGTGGGAATATTCTATTCCTCTCAAATCAAAATAATAATTCTCATATTATTTTTAATAATAAAAATATATTAATTATTATTCCTATAGAGTTACAATTGTGTAACAAAGTTATTCCTGTAATAGAAGTTCTTTAACAATGTGAAGAAGCTTGCTTGTTCAGATCACGTTGGGGTCACCAATTTAACAATGTTCACCAAAAAGATGGTGACAGTAACTTGAGAAATGTACAAGGAGTCCTGGTATAACAATTCTTTATTTTCTTTATATATATATATATTTATATGTGTGTGTGTTTGTGTCGAAGAAGGATTAACTCCAAAGGGTAAAGATTGCTCCAAGTCCATGATTCTTTAAAGATATTTTATATTAATTCACACACTAACAAGATCAATCACCAAGGTACGACTTCTCGTTTCGACCGTTCTCTTCTGAACGCCTTTCCGAGACCTCCTTTTGTTTATTCTAACTTCTTCTGGTCTCTAGTCTTCCCTTATTTTTGTCGTGTGAATCTTTCACTTCACAATCACACGTTGTTTTCTTGGCCTAGGACTCTGTTTATTTATTTGAACTTGACTTATGGTCAGGGTCCTTCTTAAAAAACCACCATTGTTGCATCCCTCGCTTATGACCCTTCTTCAAAGGCTACCATTTTTGTCTTCCTCGACTACATATATATAAGTACAAGCCGCGGGAGCAATAGTAGTTTACTGACTTTGTCGTCAAAGAAGTACAGAATGACCGGAAGGAAATGTTTTTCGATGGTCGCTATAAGCCCTTACAGTTCTCTATTATATTTATTATTGTACGCACTATTGATTTTTTGTTTTCAATTATCTATTTCTATATATATATAACTATATATAAATAATAAATTTGACTTTACGAAAGCTCTGACATGACATTTTATGTTAAATTTCTCTGGTGCCACGCTTTTTCATTATTCTTTTATCGATCTGTATTTCTTTATTGCTTGTTTACTTCTGTCTCGTATTGTCTTTTGCCCATTTTACAGGTGTTTGCTTTCCTCTTTTATAATAAAAAAGGTTATGATTTTTTTGCACTTCAGCATTCTACTCCTATTTTTTGCACACTGTTTACGATTCTGTTTCCTCTTGTTAACTTTTGATCTCAATATTGCACCACGCGGTTGCTCTTTTATGGCTCCCTATTTTCTTTCATTGTTTTGAATTTTGGCCAACTAATGCCATTTCTCAGTTGGGGTTAGAATTCTATCTTAGATTTATTGCTGGGGGATGAAAATTCTATGTTTCATAGAAACACGCGCAAGATGCTTGTGGGAAAGAATGCGAACAAGGAGGACTCGCTTTTTGGGCCTTTGAGAAATAGTTGGTTGAATTTTCTATTTTCCTCTGTGCTTACCATTCTATTCTCCAACTATCACGTATATTTTCTTATTCGTTGTAATCTTTTTTGTAGGTTCTTTCTTCCATTTGACTGCTTTGGCCCAACTTGCCTTTCAAATTTATTTTATTTCGAACAAAGCACTCCGGCTGTTACTCTTACTTCTATTATTTTTCTTGTAAACAAAGAATTATACTGTAAAAATTTGTTTGTTTTTGTTATATTTTAGTATGCAACACGAGGTCGTCGTATGAAATTGATTTTGTCCGAGGTGAACGATCCATGCAGGCGTTAATGAGCTTCGACAGGAACTCATTTTTGTTTTGACGTCAGTCAAAATGGTTATGGGAATTTTTGAAATTCTAAAACTTTCAATTTCATCTACAGTCGTTTTACGTCACATCTGGTCTTAAACATCTAATGATATCAGTAAACCAGTAAGAAGCGAAAATATTTCAAGTACAGAGAGGATGAGTGTTTCACTGAATAATAAAATTCTGAGAATGAAGATATCCATAAAGGATGTGTTGCGTGGTTTCGAAAATTAAGTTTCTTACTTAAACTACCGAGACGGTTACTAAATTGGAGGACACGAATGAGAGCGTTAAGTTTATATATACAAAGTATATAAAGTAGCTGTATATACGCAACAATAAGAATTTTATATAAGAATAACAAAAAACGAAGGAAGAAACATTTGCAATAATCATAATAAGAACAACACAAAGAAAGTCAAAGAAAAAATAAGAAAAGATTAGAAAAAGAATGAGATGATTAAGTTAACGTGTAAAGATAAAGGGATGACAAATCAGCAGCGCCATGAACCTAACAGTTCCAGAAGACATGACAAAAGTTGCATGGTACAACGATTATTACATATAGATAAAAATAATGGAAAAAGACAAAATGGGCGACAGAGAAAAATTTGCAATAATTTTCGGTTAAAGCATGGGAAGCTTTCAAATAGCAGCATCCCACAGGATTACAATTTTGTCAAGGAATTTTCAACAGGTGAAAGTTATTAACCATTGCCCGCAATGGGAAAAGACAAGCTCTCGAGCTAGGCCCATGAACATAAAATAAATGAGCCAATAGCAGGTTATTTTTTTAACTTAGTGAAAAGAAGATCGTCCGATTTTGTTTGAAAATTAAATGTTCGCCTTTTTGTTTCCGGTTTTGTTTTGTTTTTTTTCACATTTACCCATTTTTTGGTCATTTGAAATTATCTACTTTTTTTACCTCTAGACTTAATCTATCCAATTTTTACACTCAACTCATAAACCAGTCTGTCGAAGTGTTATCGGGTATTGTTATCACCGTTTCTATTGACACGACATCTAATTCACTTTTTTAGATTTTTTAACCCTCGTTTATTCCACTCTATTTTGATTTCTCTTTATGACATGTGTTTTTTTTCATCTCTTAGGATGTCAATCAAAACTCCATTACTTTAGTTCTTCTTACTTTGCCATTCTCTTAACTGTTTTCTTTGCATTGTAACTACTCGGTCGTTCTTAATTGTGTCGATCATCGCTGAACGGGTGGCCATTCATAAACGGTCATACATTGAACAGCCAACCAAAACCGAAAGATATAAGAATAGTTACTAAGCAGCCCAAATAAAATACCCATCACAAAAGCAAAGATATTCTTCTAGACATAATAATTTTGCGCTTTCTTTTGGGAAAGAAAAATGTTATTGTGTCTGGTGGCCATCGGGGTAGTCCTAAAGCCTTCGCGAAAAAGATTTCCGTTCCATTCGACCGTCCTCATTGGTACCCGACTCGCGCCTCTGGTATACACAGCAAGTAATTCGCTCCCAGGAGTTACTTCTGATAATCATTCAGTTTCACATTCGGGCAGTCACTTGGTGAGTGGTCAGTAGTTAAGGTGAAACATATAGCGTTCAAAGGGTTCGGATTGAAAGATACCAAGAATGCTCTACAATAATAAAGGAGGCTTATAACACCGTTGAAGGAGAATAGACTGACTTCTGCCTAGTTTAGGGTCTACAATAAACTTGTGTGCGTATGGTTTTGATGTATATATTTATGTATTGCAGTGTACAATATATGTATGCATGTACACTGTTATTGTAATAAAAAGATTCGAATTTGTTTCTACGGTGTCTCACTTATTAACTACTAAAAATTCAAATCCACTTAAGTTGGCATGAAGCGTTGTTCCTCCGTTCTCGCCCGATAGACATCCTCGAGGACGTACGTCTATTGCTAAGGCCTTTCAGAAGCCCTGAAATGTTGCCAAGTTGACTGGAATTTTCCAGCTAGAAAACTAGGTTGAAATTACGTAATGAAGCTTGCCAATACGCTGCTAATCTTTATGTTACTCAAAATTGTATGGTAGTTGGGTTTAAGGATAGTAAGCAAACCCATCGAACGGTGTGCTCCTCCTTGGTTATTTCCAAGAGGTGGTGACAGTATTAGTAGAATAACAAAAAGAGATTAATGGACACAATAATTTAAGTTCGGGAGAGTGCAATTATACATAAAGTACAAATTAAGTTCTAGCCCGATATTCGAAGTTTTTTCCACGACTGCATTTTATTTCAGTCATTTCAATTTTAACTTAACTAAATTTTACTATCACTCAATTTCTCTCCTCTTCGTTCTATTATTTATCACTTCTCATATTTTGTGCTGTAAAACCGGATGGATTTTCATCAAATAAACAGAATCTGGGGCGATTATTTGTATTTAAATGTGTGGGTGATGAAAGACAATCGGAGTCATTCTCATGATAGAAAGGACAAAGCACAATTTCGATTTGAACTTGACAAAGGACACATTTCAAATGTGTGTGCTCTTGTGAGTGTGAAATGAGAGAGAGAGAGAGAGAGAGAGAGAGAGAGAGACAGGGAGAGATGAAGGAGCTTTCAGCAAAAGTTTTAAGCTTTCACAAAAATTTCAATGTTATTTACTCTGATTTGTTTTTCTTTAGATTTTCCATTATCACCATCATATCCCTTTTAATGAAGTGAAATTCCATTAGGAAATCATCGGCCTTCCGCTGCTGTTTCTCAATCGAAATGAGCCGTCCCGTTTAAAAGTGTCAAAAAGCACTCAAACAATTCGGCGAAACTCCAAAGTGAAAAATTAATTTTCCAATGAGAAACTCAATCGGCGACTATAATCGATTGATTTATCTTGTACGGTTCGTTTGGTACACGGGAAAAAGGGTCGAGGAATATGACCGGGTAAGTGAAATGTGAGGAAGAGAGAAACATCGCATTGGTGCTGATTTGAAAATGCAATGTTCTGCTAGAAAAGATATAAATACTACACGGAACTACTGTACATGAGTGAAAATGTTGAATAGGTACGAAAGAAGTGCGAAAACAGAAATTTGAGTGTAAGGTAAATGACAAAACAAAGTGTAATGTGAAAAAAATGGGCTATTTTCTTTTACACTAAATAAATTTTTTTTACTGTAACTTCCAATTATAAATAAACGCATGACTCCATAATGTATTTAATGTAATCAAAGTCAGCTACCACCATTTTGCTCTGGAAAATCTCCAATCGACCCAGTTTTGAAAACATCGTTGAAATCATAGGGAAATTGATGACAGGTCAGAGAGCAACAGGAAGAAAACTTTCTCCGATTGAAAGACTCAAATCGATTAATTAAACTCACCTGCAAACGGCGACGGCGTCCAAATGTTTCACGTTTCTATTGTCTAAAACCACAATGTCGTGGCCGTTCCGAACGTAAAGTTCCAGAAGATCCTCTGGACAGGTGCAAACCGTGCAGTCGTAGCCGAGTTTTTCTGCTGCCTGCAGCAAATGATCTGACAGTGGGTCGTCCTTAGGAAAACCTAAAAGTATCTGAAATCAAACGTCAAATAGTTGTCTAAGTACAAAACTGTTTAATAAGTTGGATGCTGATATTTAGGAAGATATCATCAGGATATCAGGAGGATCCGAAAGTTATTGATAGCAAAATACGAATAACAAAGCTTTTGTACTTAGCTTTGGACAACGTCACACTGAGACGTACCCCTAAGAGTAGAACTGACTGTTTGGACGGAGACGTTTTTGGAGTAGGTTAGTTCCAGAAAGAATAGGTCACTCGTGAGAAACCTAACAAACGCGGGCGAAGGAGTTTTGTTTTGTAGGTAGGTGCTCCCTTCACAGTTGTTATGGCGTTGTACCTGAATGACCCCAATTCCCAGGTTGTAAACGACATTGCAGTGCTCGTTTTGCAATTAATGGAGCACACAATTGGCCCGAGCATTGTTATTTTCGGTCAAGGTTTAATGCCGCCATTTGTCAGACTAATAAACTCTTTCTGTTTCATTTCGCCCTTTCTCTCTGGAGTTTTTATTGCTGGAATCTTCCTCCTCCTGCCTCATGCCGGGGTCATCTGTCATTAATCAATTTGTTAATGCATTTCATGTCAGTCTGGTGCCTTTCTCCAGTTACCTCACGGCAATCAGATTAAAGCTGTCTCTGGAAGCTTAGACTTTCCAAGGCAGACAGTGCCAAGACGGAGCTTTGAATTATTTTTTTTGTAGACATTAGCGAGTTCAACCTTTATGGTGAGAAAGTTGTAGACTGGGTAGTAAAATGAAAATAAATAAAAATGAACATGAATAGTGTTGTGTTTCTGGTAGGTCAAGTGAATATCTAGTTTATTTAATATAGATAAATAAACAAAATTAAAACAAATGAGAACAATAAGAAAAGAGAAAAAGATCAAGTTGATGTTGGTATTGATGACAAGTTCATTTCAGTAGTGACGCCAGCGATGTTCGCTTTATAAAGTTTGAATTTCAACTACTCAATTATTTACCAATTTTAATTTCGAGTTTTCTGACATTATGTGACGTCACTATAGGCCCCGTTACGTATTTATGACGTGGTAGAGCCGCTATGACTTTTATGAGGAACTCGTCCAATTAAAAATTTGTTCATTTTACATTCAGTTAATGCGAACGTCCCGTAGGCTTAGAATATTAGATGTGAGGGTCTACCAAAGTAGAGATGTTGGCAAAATCACAAAACGTACAAAAATCATATACAAATGCATGCGTTATTAAAATGTTAGAAGTAACATAATGAACAGAGAAATTATGTAAAAATCTAAAATGATTCTGGTATCTTAAAATTTTGATAGTAGACATGGTGAGATAACTTCGGAGGTAGGACTTAAAAAAAGTCTTAAGTGTCGCATGATGTGCTGAGACGAGGCCAGTTGAAAATTTTACATATTGTATTGTATGAAATAATATAAATATGTTGCAAAATATAGTAAGTAAAAGGAAAACGACTTCGTGGGGACTGAAGGGTTATATTATATGAATATCTATATATGATATAGGCGTAACGGTGGTGAATTAATGGAAGTTGTAAAATAAAATGAATGATTGTACAAAATTGACAAAATATAAGTTACATAAGAAAACTTAATGGTGAAGACAGACGTGAAAGGAATAATATACCACTAAAAATTGATACGAGTAGGTAGGCACAGAAAAGAAAGGAAGTGAATCACAAGATACACTTGTGTAGGGGAATGGTTTACAAGCATTCTCAAATAAATAAAGGCCAGTCCTTTGCGTTTTGTTTCGACTATAAATATATGGAAAGTAAAATAAGATGCGCAGTGTTTCGTCTGTTTATTCGTAAAAAGCAGAACAACGCAAATTTGGCAAACTGAGGCCGAAGGCAAATTAATTAAACTCCCTTGTGGAATCGCTCTAAGTAGCTTAACCGTGCAGCAATAATTACGTATAATGAGAAACACAGAGGTCCACACACACACACACACACACACACACATACACGCCTGAAAGTCAAATGTTAAATCAATCGAACGGTTTTAATTAAACCCTTGAAAAATAAAAAGGCCTTGAACCGAACCAGAAAAGGTCTGAAATAACAGAAGAAAAAACATTTTTTGTGGAGCTTTCGCTCTGCTGAAAGGTGGCAGGTAGGAAAAAAGGCAGAGGTACAACTCTTTTTCTTTTTATTATTCTAGAGTTTGTTGCCTTTTGCTACCTTCCTGTTGGGTTCCCATTGGAGCAACCCGAACCTGATAGGTAGGGGACCGGACCCTGTGGAAATAGTTGACGATGAGTGAAAAGGAAAATTCTAATTGTTAGGTTTTTCCCTTGTTGGTTTGATATTTGAAGGGCGGCAGAAACGCAAATCTTTTGCCGCATAAAGTAATAAAATGTTTGAAGGAAATATTAATTTACGGAATATCTGGAAAGACTCGTGCGAGCGTACAGTTGGGAGTGTCACTTACCTTGCAGGCATTTTGATTTATGGCGCCCCAACCTCCGTACCCCGTGTCATTCTGAAACGACAAAGAAAAAGTTTAAAAGATAGAACTTAAGAGAAAATTAGGTGTGAACTAGAAATACTGAATGCATGACCGTTTAAGATCAACCGGATAGCCACTGATCGAGACAGAGTTATTTAATGAAAAGACAGAGAAAAATCGTTGCAGTGGTGAAAGTAGAAAGTTGGACACCACGACGTTACTTCTGTGGACTTGTCATTTTATTTGGATCCTCAGGTATTTTCATCTCTGACGGTACAGATGGAGTACTCCGGGCTTTTAGTTGATATTTTTCTTTCTTATTACCTTGGGGCTGTGGCTTCTTCTCTATTATTAAGATTCAACTTTGCAAGTTAACTTTTGAACTTTTTTTATTATAACGGTAAGTTCAGTTTCAGGGTTTTGTGCTACCTCTACCCGTCGCAAGTTGGTTAGGCTTTCTAATCTCTAACCCATCTCTGCAAGTACCAACTAAGTCTACCTGTACTGTAAAGATGCAACAGGGCCAAAAACGCTCGAGCTTGTATTTTTGACTCGCTAATCTCAACTTCATAACTTCGTAAAAATACTTTTGTGTAACCACAAGAAAAAGTCAATGTTTTCTTTGGTGACATGCACGTTTTGCCGATAGACTACCGGTAGACTTTGACGTCGGAAAATTAGGTGACTTATACTGGTAATTAATCGAAATTAATCACCGACATTATCATAAAACCGACATTATTGACTGTGGCTTTGATTGTTACATTCATCGAGTGTCAGTAACACCGTTAAAAAGTTTAAAATGAATTATTTCAAAGACCCGAAGGTGTAAAAACTGCAATTTAATTCAGACAACTTTTCAATTTGTCAATTTTTTCACGAATTTTCAAAGATCGAACGCGCTACATCAAAAATTTCCAACTTTTCGTTCGAATCAGAGATTCTAAATTGAAAAGTTTAATGGAGGAGAAGTTGAAGAACAAAAACCGTGTGTGGACCGCCATTGTGGAGAGACCAAACGTCGATAAGGAACTGTCAGATGGTGACAAAATTAAAGAACTTTTCGTTCGAAGCTACTTGGATATTTCTGAGTGTTTTCGAATACCCTTTTGTCGGAGGAGAGTAACTTGTAAACACACCCGAAATAAACATTGCCTTAATAAAAATAAAAACGACTTTACAACGGTGGTGCTTGTTAAATTAAAACGATGTGAGCAAATTCTTGTGCCACGACGGTCCTTCCACGTTCTTCTTGGGTTCGGTGTGGTCGTCGCCCACATTCACATTTCCTGACATTCAGTTGCCAGAGTTTTTGGGGAGTCCGTTAACGAGCAAATTAATGACCGAAACATTTTTAATGTTGGAAAAAACTGACGAAAACATCTTTTTTCCTAAACGGAGACGGAAACTGCTTCGACATGCGGAAAACTAATAAAATGCAGTGGACATTAAATTAACGGCATTTTCAATTTCTGAAATATGAAATTAGTTGAAAGCACTGTTCTAGATGTGTTTTTTCTCTTTTGTGTAATTGAAACTTTGAAATTCGATGACATTTTCTGAGACCCCAGCTCCCACTCCCGGTACATCCCAAGAATGGATTGTTATTATTTGTGTGTTATTCCTACATTTTGTGCCAACATTTCAAAAGCAATAAAATGAGGATTAATTCAATAAAACAGCAGTGACGCAGCTTTAAGAAAGCAAAGAAGACTACAGGTCAGGGAACCATGAAAAGAAGAGGCGAAATTCAAACTCGAATTTCAGGAATGAGTGCCTTAAATTTGAAGTGAAATTTCGAGAAATGATCATTGATTGGTTGTGAGTCAGATACAATTAGAATATGCAGAAATACGTAAAAAGGCTAGACAGGTGCTGTGAAAGTTGAACGTAAAGCAGAAACAAAGAGTAGCAGGAAATAGCAGTAGGAAGACTGAGAAGGTAGACAGAAAAACAATACGAAATACATCTAAAACGGATGGTTTTGGTGGCTTTGCAATGTCCCAAACTGACGTAAAAAGAATCAAAATGAACTGTGAAATAAAATAAGAAAGAAGCAAAAGAGTGAGGAAGCCCAAAAAAGCAAGAAGGAACGGCATGAATTCATAGAAATACGTCAAAAAATAATAAGAACAATGCAAAACTTCAACAGACAATACTTAAGATAAAGTACAATGAAAAATAGATGAGGAAAGTTAGTTTATAAAAGAGGAAATGAAAAACCGGAAACAGTTGAAAAGGCAAATGCCACAGAAGGTTGGTATCTTTGGCTTGGGGTGACGCCATGAAAATCCAGCGCAACGTGACTCTGTAAAATCTGGAAAACTCCATTTTAAAGAAGGATGAGGAACTGAAACAAGTGGAGGAAACGGAAGGAAAATTCCTAGTAGTAAGAAAAAGGAGAGAAAGAAGGGAAAACCGGAAGGAGATGAAAAAGCTCGTGGGGATGAAAATTAAATTTCTCAATTTCATCTTTAGACGCAGCCAATCCGACAGAAAAATTCCATGGAAATGAGATTTTTGACGCCGCAATTTCAATCTTTTGACGTGTGTTTTGGGAGCTTTGGGAGTTCCGGTCGATCGACCGGAAATTCAGAAAAAAGAAAAACGGAAGCCGTGAAACCGCCACAGATGTTCGACATATCTCACAATTATCTACATAATATTTTCTTTCTTTCTTTCTTTAATAGTTCGTTTCGCTCTGCTTCACCCTTGGCTTTCCTTCAATTTTTACATTCCAAGTTGCGATTCGTTCGAAATATTCCAAAATTTCATTTTTTCCTATTTATTTCTGTAGTTCAACTCTTTTCTATTGCATGTTCATAAATCAATAAGACAATGACACGTTTCGCTTGTGGTGGCCCCAGACAAATAAAAAATATATAAAATATAAATCTCGACGATGGTAATTTAATTTCATTATCATTAATCAACCGATATTGAATACTTGAACATCATTATATATCATTTGAGAGATATTGATTCCAATATTGATGATGTATGTATGTATGGTGATGACGAATATTCAATCCACGGATGTTTAATTCTAGCTAAATTACTGTAAATTAAAAGTTTTGGGTATTGCATACATGCGTTGTTGCATCTTGTTTTGTGAAACTGTAGTAATTATATTTATTGCTGTGTATATATTACGTACATTATTATTATACTTGTAATAATTCGTGCACTAGGAATTGTACAAAGTTCCAACTAGTAAATTTTCAAAAAATTTATAATTAGTTACTAGTATTTATTTCAGTTATGCGATTTGTATTTTTTGCTTTCACCTTGATTTTTCAAGTGGAATCGCATTAGGTTTATCAAAATTCATAATTTTGCCTGTAAGCGTCTATTTTGCTAGTAGAAACCCCTGTTCTCTGTTACTTCTGATAAAATCGTAACCTGTTTATATTTCTGTATCTTTTTCATTATATCCTTCTTCTCATGTCTTTTTTATCTATTTCCATTTATTCATTTTTTCTTCACCTTTGCTTTACCTAATTCTACGCAATGTAATTTATTATAACGTAACACTTTTGCTACCTTTATTTAAGGCCTTTCTTTTGTATTTATTTTCTGTCATGAAAAATTGATATTCACACAGTTGGCACAAGTCATTCACTTCTGTCGAGATATTTCATACCGTCTGTTGCTTACAGGATGCATCCTCTGCAGTTGTTTACTTCCGTTGCCGACTTTTTCTTTACATGCTTCAAGTCTGCTCGAGTTTCTTTGGTCTACCGTTTACAGTGCTTTGTTTTTTAGGAACGCCCTCGTTTTTTGTCCGCTTGCTCATTTTCACATTTTGCCCTTGAATGCTTGGTCGCTTTTTTTATTGACTCGCCTTCACCCACTTTTTATATGCGAAATATACTTAAAAAGAACTAACTTTTCACTTCAACTACTCAATTAATATTAAAAACACTACTGTCGGCACGAAAGTCCTTCCGGAAAACACCGAAAGGTTTTCTGACTGACGCGGAATGAAGAGTTGGTTTGGAAAGGATAATAGATAAAGTTGTTCTTTGCCTGATAAGTGAAAGTAAGCAAATCGCAATGTCGGAAATCAATCAGCCGATAAAATCAATTAATTAGAAGGCAACAGGTTAAAGACGTCAGGCCGTACGAAGAATTTTCAGCCGTGCAGTTTCGATGAGAAAATGGGAATATTTTCTACTTGAGGACTGAAATTATTAAAATTTATTTAGGGGGATGCACCCCGAAATTGACAGCCCTCAGACCAATGATGTTGGGACTCCCCTGAGGGCATGTTTAGTAAGGAGGTGACTACAAAGCTGGGTTCTCGGGTACAACAACCTACATCAGAGTGGTATCAGATTTTTTATCAGAATGAAGGACCCTTGGTTGGTGGACCCTGACTTTTAACAACCTACCTTTAATAAGTTGGGTATGGGGAAAAGGTAAGAATTTCTACTTCTATGTATTCGTTTCATTATGTAGGGTAAGTGTTAAGTTCACACATTACACATTACACTTTCTGTTCTTGCATTTCTATGTGCTACTGTCTTGTTTTCCATAGTTGAATGGATTCATGAAACCAATTTTGTTGGTATTAAAGGAAGAGTTGAACGAAAATGGTTAAATTCAGTCATGTGGAAATGGCTCAGAGTTAAGATGTACAATTTTCATTGTAAAGAAGGAGCACCGATCAGAACCGATCAACAATAAAATAAGAAATTATTGGAATGTTTGGTTCCTAAGTTTTGCCGGACAGAAAGGTCCGTTATGTATAATTAAGCATACTTTCAAAGAACATCACTTGTTCTGAAAATTCCCGGTATTTATGATGAATCGAATATTAGTGGTGTTTCTCAATGCTACCAATTCCACAGGACTTTATGACTTTGGATATATGAAAAAACAATACAATGGCCTGTTAGTTGGTTCCCTCTGACTGATGCACTCTACAAATTCAATTTTTCTACTTTGCTCTTCAGTATTATATATTAAAATGGGGGTGTACGTGAGATTAAGGAACACATTTATTGGTATTACTTTGAAAGGTTTAACTGGATATTCGACTCAATGTATTAGCGGAGTGTCCTCAACAGCAGGATAATTTTACCAAGAAAGGGTAACTGTCCGATTGAAAAGGTTCAGCATGCAATTCCAACATCATTTTAGCTGTCCGATGAAGAAGAAAATGTTGAATATGAATATAATCACTGAAAGCAGGTGATTTTCATCAGTCTTACGAGTGCAGGGAAAATGTCAGATTTGAAAACGTAGGGACCAGGTGCTTTTATGCTGTTCAAATAAATTAATGGTCTTCATCATTTGTCTTTCATTAAAAGATCATTTATTGTACGCTTCGCAAAGGAAACTGTTTTAGTCTTCGAAATAATGGTGATGCTGAAGCAGCATTACGCTGTCCAAAAAGACCATGATTTTCTACTAATTTTAAACCGAATGGTGGAAAGGACCTCTGATTACTGAACATTAGTGTGACTAATCATTTTATTTTGTACTTACAGAGCATATTGCGACTTATTAATGTAATTTAATTCTATTATATAATAATATTTTTGTCTCGACTGTACTCAGAAAACATTCAGAAAGTAACCACTTATTGATGGACTAGAATCATTGAAAATTTCGTTTCGGGTGGCAACAGTCCAGGGCAACATTCACACAATTTCATTTTAAAAATGTGCAGGACAGGTGTTTACCTGGTGCAAGGTAAAAACATTGACGGCGATTTTAGGGAGATGAAAGACTTTTTAAAAGACACTTGTATTACTGGGATAGCAGAATGAGTAGTTCTAGGTAGCTGATGACAGTGCCTTTCACAAAAGGCAAGTGGTGAAGAAAACTAGTCGTGAAATAGTCTCTGAAAACCATATTTTGAATCTGCGATATGTGTTTCTGTTATACGATGTTTTTAAGCAAACGAAAAAAAATCGTTTATCTAAAAGAAGATTGCAAAATAGGAAAATAGAAAAACAGTGACAAGATCACAATACAAAATCAATAAAAGTGTTGCACGACAGACAGGAGAAAATTGGAAAATGACATGACGCACAAGTACAAATGAAAAACACTACAGAAGCGATAAGAGGAATGAAAAAGAAGTTTTGGTTGACAAAAGTGAGGAATTAAAGTGATCCGTTTACATATGATAAAAAATGATGTAGGATGAGAGGAATAAAAGGATATACCTGATTCCGTTCAGGCCGAAGTAAGGAAAAAAAGGTAAGAAACTGTGGTGTGAGTCTACTAGGCAACTAAGTACAAGATCGACGAAACATTTATAATAAAAGCAGAAGAATAATAAGTTATAAGTAGAAGTAATAAGTAAATAATAATGGTATTGAAGACAATACTAAGAGAAACATCTTTGAAATAATTAGTACAAGGATGAAAAGAAGTAGAAAATGGAATGAATGTTGAACACAATATGTAATATAAAACGCAAGTGATGAGCATTAAGAAGAACGAAAATAAATAGTCACAAAAAAGGAGAGGACAGAACGGAACCGGAACTCGAAATGAAATAGACCCCGCCATTAACCGTAATAAATAACGGACACTCAGCAAAGCCAATTACATAAATAAACATATTTATTTATGAGTTAAATTAATCGAATGAAACGGAGGTTGAAAGGAGATGGTCGTTGGTCAAACCAACCGTGGCAGAAGACAGAGACAAAGAGGTCGAAACTGAAGCCGAGGGTCCTCCTATCCAGGGCCTACCTTCCAACTGTTAGACAACTGATAATCGGTCAGAGATAATGATTTAGACAAGATTAGATTAGACGGATGAAAATCCCTCGGATTAGACAAACTTACCGTGTGGTTTTCCAGCGTGTCCTTCGAAACAGGTGACAAAACAGTGTCTTTGTTCTTCTCGCCTTTCCTCCGCCAACCACAACCTGCAAAGAAAAGTGAATCTAATGAAAATGAGGAATGGATGGCCGTAAGTTCCAGAAGATACAATAATGGGGTAACATAATTAATAATTGTACCCGACAGCTAAAGTAACCCATAAAAACATTTTTCCTTTCTAATGCCACGTGATGGCACTGACAAGGAATTCTGTGGGTTCCAACTGTAAAGTTCAGTCAACATGTCATTCGAGCATTTCATTGTAGTTTTTCTATCTTTGCTTCTATTGCGAAAACAGAATTTTACATGAAATACATAAATACATGAAATTTTTTATTACTTTTCGATGAGGACATTCTCCTTATATCGTTATCCCATTTGCCCATTGTCACATTTCACCCCCTTCTCTATTACTCATTTTTACTTTCAATTTTACTATTCTTTCCTACAAATGCTCTTGTGACAGCAATTTTAGTTTCTGGTTTCTAACATAACAACCTTTGCAAGTATCCAAATCTTGTAATATAAATCTTAACGAATGACAAATTATTTAAAAAGGTACAAAACATGGCGGTATAAAACAAGAAAGTTAAAGAGGTTTTCACGTCAGCACATCAAAAAGCAATCATCGAAAGAGTTTTATGTGTCATAAAATAGTGTTTCTCACAAGGACATCAGCATTTTTCTGTTGTACTTTTCTGTAAACTAATATCGAGAATCCGTCTAAATACTTGTACGTATAAATGTAAGTATTAGGGCGATCGTGCTGTGTAGTCGAATGAAATGTTTTTCCATTTTTTTGATACGTTGTAAAAAAAGGAAAAAAAGGAGTTTCCCACAGGCCAAAGTGGAACGGGAGGACACCAAAATGGCCGACCAAAATATGGAAACGCTTTTATTTTTGGTTTTCTATTTTTTCTCGTGAGTGTCGCGTCAATTTTACGGCGATTTGCCCTTATGTTGCGCGGTTGTTGGTAGTTTTGTCATCCGTTTGTTTTCCCCTGACAGTCCAATATTCGAATCTTCTTTTCTGCTATTTGTTTGTCCACTCCTGTTGTGCTGTGGTGTGTTTGCAATTTTCACACCCAGCGGGTATTTCCGTGGGTTTTTTGGTTTCCTGGAGCTTCTTGCATTTTTTTTGGGGATCAGCCGTTGCTGCCATTTCCAAGTGAGTACCGCCCGTTTTTGTTGCACCATTGTATTACATAAATACTGTTGGTGAATTTTAAACGTGTAATGCCAACAGTTCGTCATTTTCATGGAGATTTTAGGCAACTATTTTTCATCCTTTTTATTTGTATTTTTATGTAAACTCGAAGGCAAATATCAAAGAAAAACAGAATGATTAGTACAATATTATAAAGTACTCTCGACAAGCAGTGTCAAAAGATCCAAATAATCTACACCAATCTATGCTGTCATGATTTTTCATTTACACCCGCTTGTACCTCCTTCTTTTCATTTCTCTTCTCATCTTACTTTTCCTACCTTATCAATTTTCCTATTCGGCAAGGTAAAAATGATAAATTATTAAAGTGAAAAAGAAGACAGATCCTCTCCAATTCGGGTAAACCACAATCTCACATTCGAGAAATTAATTTCTGCTGGGTGGGTTAATTGTGTTGACTGCAGGTAGGAAAGCAGAAAATGAAAAGTGAAACATAATGAATAACTTGTAAAAGTGAGGCAAGAAGAGACAAGACCTTGCTGATTACGAAAATGTCGAAGTGGAGAAGGAAGAAGAAGAAGAGGAAAAGGCAAAAGCATTTTGAGACTCATTGAAAGACAGAAATTGTACGCATGAGACTTTTCTCCGGTGTGCCTCCACTTTTATGTTCCTACATTGGTACATGTAATGAAATAAAATATGCACTGCACAACACATAATAAGTGCATATAATATTGTTGGCAACATTCCTTTTAGCTTGTTCTCTTCTAGATCAGTCTACTGGACCATACGCCTGTGCTCCACTATTTTTATTTATTACTGACTGAAATTTTATATTACTTTTCTCTAAGCCCATTGATCTGCAAAGTACTGCCTGATCCTTATAACTGACAAATCTGTTGTAGTCACTACTAAACTCGTTTTCATTCTTTTCGTGGACCAGTAAGGGTGAAGTCGTTGACTGTATTTTTTTGTGTGGACGAAAAATTTGCCTGTAGAATGGCTTAGATTTAAAATAAAAATAGTAAAAAGGTGAGTGTATAGGTAATTTAAGAAAATCTCAGAGAAAAGCAATGTGGTAAAGTTAGAAAGCGAAGGATAAACGGAAGTCGATGATGGAAAAAAGGGCAGTAAAGTGGTTTATGAGAACCGGAAACTGGCGAAACCAAACAGCAAAACACTGTCTTGTTCGACGTCACTAGGTGAATGATAATAAAAAGTAGTTATACAATAGATTAATCAGATGTGTTGGAGGCTTTTCCTACGATTCCTTTTTGGTTTACCAGGTCGAGAATAGAGCAATGCACCTTAACAGTTTTGCGGGACAGCAATCACACTACAGCAATGAGGGACAAAATATTATATTTAAACATCTCTTCTTCCGTCAGCAGGAAGAAAACTCTTCTTGACTTGTTGATTTGATTGTTTTTCCGAGTTTTTATTATTCACAAGTATTAAAATGTTTCTGAACTTTTTCAATTACTAAATTTTCTGCAGCCAAACTGCCGACAGCGTTTCTTTCGGTGATCATAAATTTAATCTTGATGAGGGAATATACAGGGCTGGTTGGAGCTGAATGCGACAGTCCATTTTTTTTATTTTTCTCTTAAAATTTTGATTTTAGAGAAATCATTTATTGTTTTCTACTAAATATTTTCTTATTTTGTTCGAATCACGTATAAGATCATTAAACTTTTATGGTTTGATCATTTTATGTATTACAACAAAACCCCTAGTTTGAATCGAATAAATGAAAGGCCTTGAAAGAAGAGGTTAGAGGAAT
The DNA here is from genome assembly GCA_037055365.1 of Polyplax serrata. Classification (NCBI taxonomy): domain Eukaryota; kingdom Metazoa; phylum Arthropoda; class Insecta; order Psocodea; family Polyplacidae; genus Polyplax; species Polyplax serrata. The sequence continues at coordinate 480,142 of JAWJWE010000002.1, forward strand.
CATTAAAGGACCAACGAAATTTCAAATTTCAGAATCTAACTTAAGCTCTCTTTGTTATGTAGTCTATGCACATTTATCTGAGGATTATCTTAGGATTATCGGTTATCTACCCCTCCCAACTCCCTCTTAATCTCATCACGACAGCATTCGGCTTTGAATAATTCATAAAAAAATGTAAGAGAGTAGAAAAGATGAATGTTCCTGTCAGAGGCTCCAGGGGTAGACTGTCTGCAATTCGATACTAACGAGTTTAAACAGTAAAAAGTCGAACTTCTTATTGTTTTTGCTTAGTTTTCACTAAGCTAAAATAAGTCCAAAACAAGTTGGAGAAAAAGAATTACTTTCCCTGGATAGCGAGAGAGAGAGAGAGAGATGGAAAACTCTATTAAGTGGTAAAATTCTGCCTTTTCCTCTTTTCTATCCCACCACTCATGTTTTCTTCCATTTTCCACCGCGCTATTATTCTTTACTTCTTCGCTTTGTGGACATAAAGACGAATATTGCCACTCCGGCCGATATTTATGGAGAAATTTGACTTTCCGTCCGACAGGAACCGAACTTATTGAATTCGGTCAACGTCCATGCAAACATTCAACAATTTTCTGCACTGAAGGAGTTCGAAACGACAGCTAACAAATGAAGTTACGAGGACTAGGCCTTAGGGTATGTATGAGGTATGCAGAAAACCAACCCGTGACGAAGGAATGACAGCAGTGCAAAACGTGATGAGAAATACAAGCAGGAAAGGAAAAGGCAAATATTAAGAAATATGGAAAACGGCAAACAGAAAAAAAATTACTCCAAAAATTGTGTAAATAAGTCAATCAATAACAAGTAATCTAATAAAATTATTGAAAACCCCTCTGGAAACTCAATCTGAAATGTTCTGCCGAGAAGAGAAGGTTGCAGAAAGGTTAACAGAAACTGTAATGAATAAATTTAATATATTGTAAATGGGAAAGGGAATAAATTGAAAGAACATGAATGGGTGAGAAGTTCTCGTGGCGATAGGAAGGGAAGAAGAAATCTTGTTGACGGAAAAATATAAAACATAAAATTAAACTTAAGAATAAATGTTCACTGCAACGATTGACTGTGAACAAGTAACTAGTTTTTAAAAGTATACTTCACCGTAGTGGGGCCACTGCCAGGGCGAAATTAAAAACTCCTATAAAGTATTTGAACAGCTGCCGAACATTAGGCACAAGGTACAATACCAAAGCAAAACAAAAAAGCAGTCAGGACGGTATAATAAGTAATGACAATCACTACCGATGAAATTTCATCAAAGTATAAAGCAAGTCTGTATGATCTTAAGTTAAACAAAGAAAAAAGATAAAAAGGGAGAAGGAAGTAATGAAATACCACAATGACAACCGTAAGCACTGGAATGAAAACAGCTCCAGTGTAAAAGAAAATATTTAATAATATACAAAATAATAGAATACATGATATTAGAGACAGAAATGAGAGGGAAACATATAATGATATGTAAGAAGAAATAAATAAAAATGAAAATGTGAAAAAGAAGATGATAATGGAAGCCAAGCCAAAGTTAATAAAAGGACAAACCTGTTAAGCTGAAATCATTAATGAAACGGCGATATAAGTGTCCGTCTCGTAAAATGGTTAGATTTTCAATTCGTACCTGATTTCTGGTGGCTTTCAGGCGCGACCAAAACCCCGCTGTTGTTTTTGTTCTGATGGGAGCCAATTTCTCCGCCATTTTCGCACGTCTGAATGTTGCCTGATTGCGAGTGATGCGCACTAGGCGTGCAGCCCATTGTTTATTGCCTCATTCCAAGCAGAACTCAAGTGAGTGACGTCCTGCGAGGCGGCGACACCTGGCAACTTCCGATCCGATGGCACCTGAAAGACAATGTGACGACAGTTAGAAATTTGGTGAGGCAGGCCGTGAAGGAGGCCTCCGGGGTACCGAAACAAGCGAAAGGGTCCCCAATCGGGTCCAACTCCCAAGGGGGTCAGGGCCCTCGAGTCACTTCCAAATATGGCCGCTCGCCTTTTTCGGCGGGTTTTGTCTTTCGGCCACACTCAGGTCGAGTAATTGGTACCTGTTTGGGTGTTGCGCGACCTAATTTTCTCGTTTCATTGTTTTACCTGAGGGTAGACACTTTTTGCAAGGTTTTGTCAATTTCGGGCTTCTCATCTTTTGCTGTATCTATTTGTCGTCTTTTCTGACGGTCCTTTTATTTTTGCAAACTTTACCAAATCAATCTCATCAATCGACGATGAAGTAGTTAACCTTAAAACGTGTCCAACTGGCCAGTTCTAGTGGACGTTTTGATGTTCACCTAATTTAACTTTTCACAATGGAAGTAAGCATCGCATCAGAGACAAACTTGGAACGCTTCAGGAACAACCAGGTACACTGTATAAGATACTTTTGGACAGAAATTTGCTTCTGATGACGAGGAGAACCACGATCATATTTTTCCTAATTTTCATTTCATCAATTTCTTGAACGTCCCATGGAATTCTAATCCTCCAAACTGAAACAATCAACTGCTTGTTTCTTTGACGCTAAACAAACAACAATCGATTTCTAACTTTTTCTGTTTCTTTGTGAAACACAAGCAAACGACCGTTTCAAGTAAAGAAACTTTTTTTTCTTTAGAGTCAATTTATATAACAATCAGTGTTAGCCGCATTGATTTACAACCTCTTAAATTCTATCGAATGACTGATTGATTGATTGATGGATTTCAAACATTCTCAGAGCTCACCCTGATATTTATACGGAAGTTGAATCGACCGCCTGTTTGTCTTCCTTTTCCTCGGGTCAAAATTCTTAAATATAAAAGCGGATTTACCCTAGTCAACTTGTCTGGGCCTTAGTACATATCATTCATATTTTATAAGGATTTCACGATCCTCAGTTACATTCGGAAACTTGAAAGGGAAGTTGACAAGTGCAAGAGTCAAAGAGTGTGAAAAGAGAAAGGTTAAACATGTCAAAAGGGAGGAGAAGCTTTTCCGCTGTTGCTTCCCTTCCGAGAGCAAACGTTCGGTGTGTCAGCTCGTTGACATCCCCAAGCTGACAGAATGCACTCGATCAATTTGAAACGACAGGTCAATTACCAATCAAAGCATCATACAAAATAAATAATGGCCAACTTTATGTAATATTTAAGTACCGGTTGATACTCGCATTGTTGCCGACTCAAAATGAAAAAAAATTCAAAATTTTCGCTTAATTTTAAGTGGCAATTTCTTTGATGACAGAAATTTTTTTCTTCTGCTCCATTTGGTATTTTTTTCCTCGGGGACAAAAGCATTTTAGAACTCAACAAAAGAGAAAAGTCGAGTGGTGTTGCCCCCTACGTCATGTCTTATGTTTTGCTCCCTTCTGATGGATTTTTGTGGCCGTACATCTTCTTTTACTTTTTATTAATTTTGTTTATTCGTAACTTTTCTGTATTTCCTTCTGTTGTTCTCTTTACAAGTGTAATCATCAAACCAAAAAAACTCCACAAAAACTTCTTATACCAGATTCTCTTTACTTTCCACGACGGTGGCTCAATTTCAGCCTTTTTATTTTTTTTTCTTTATTATATTTTTCTTTTTACTTTTCCTCTCGTATTTTTTATTGCTTTAGATCAACAGTTTTAATAACCTATTTTTTTTACCATGCGGCTTCTTCGAGCTTGAAAACTCTACGAGTAGAGAACGTAATTTTCAATTTTGGGAAAATATAATATATATTTTTATGCAGGTCATCGACGTGTAATAAAAAGAAAAATTGTTCCAATTTTGCCTAGTCAGAACGGGTCAAATAGAAAACACTTCCTTTGACTTTTTTCCTGATGCGAAATTGCCAGGCGTCTACGACCGAGGTACCAGGTACTTCACATCAAATCAGTGATCTGATGGATCAGAACACTGCACTCGCCAGGCAGTTTTAAAGAAGGCCATATTTTTAATTTCGTAGCTCTCGAGGTCTTTATGTATTTTGTTTATTTTTTCGGTTTTTTTTTTGTTTTGTTGTAGACGTCAATCAGTCAGTCAGTTCTGTCATTTCCACGCCTATTAATTGATTTAGGAGATAAACAATGGGCTGTCAGCAAAAGCAGAAGATACAAAAGGAAGGAATAATTCAAATTTCTAGGTTTGATCGGGAGAAGGTGATCTGCCAGCGGATTATCTGATTAGATTAGCGTTGGTAATTCGAGTGAAGCAATAAAAATCGTTTCATTAGAAAATTGGTTTCAGTGTAATTAGATTTACCGCGCCGTGTTGGGGACTTCTGCCTGCAGTGCTGTTTTGCTTCCACTGCTCCCCACATTTTTTTCAATCTAGTTTTCCGCCTTGAAAAGCTTTGGCTTCCGCCTTTGACCATTTGCACCTCCAGCAACGTTTCTGATGTTGAAATTCATTTTTTATTTTCCTGTCTTTCGGTTTCAACCATTAGGAAATTGTCAAATTTTAGAAAATTGATATTGCCCTCGAATTGTACGTGACTTAGAAATTGTATAAATTAATATAAATATAAAAATACTAATACGTGCAAGTTCTTTCTGTTGGTTTGTTTTACAAAGTTCATGTTCTACGGTTCGTGCTGTATCAATTATATCATTCTTTTACCTTTTGTCTACCTTTATGAATTGATTTTATGAACATCAGATGGTGTCAAATGGCTAATGTTCACTACGTGTAATATTAATTATTATATATAACTGATCTCCTTGAATTCTAGGAAATGTCTGATTCTACATGTTATCATTCTCTTCTCATCTTCTCTTCAATCTAACAATTCACCCATCGCCTCCGTTCTAATTACTATTCTAGTTAACTAAAACACTTTTGTATTTTGTCATGCTGTTGATTTTACCTTCAACTGAATTAACATTCGACTGAACAAAAAACTCTTCATCAGGTTTCTTTTTTTCGAAAGTTTCTTCTGCCTTTCTACGTAACTCAAATACTCTAGAATTTTATTTTACCTCTACTGAAGTTTCAAGTTACTTTAAGGCTTCTTTTTTCTTTTTCAGTTACCCGACCAGGTAACACTTGCTACCCACTTCTTCTCTAATTGCATATTTTGACGAGCGGATATTTATTTTAAATTGCTTTCGTTCACCGTGGGTTTTAACTTCGTCTTTCCAAGTGCAATTTTATTTTTGTTATTTTCCCGTGTTGCAGTTCCAAAAATTATTCGATGTAGTTGAATTTGTTCGTTTGTCAAAATTACATGCCTTTCTGGTTTCTCTCTGTCTTTCTCTTTTGTTTTGTTGTCACTTTCTCTTTCAATTTTCATCCCTTTCACATGGCAAAGCTGGGCACGCCCACGAGGTAAATATTCTAAACAAAGCAAAAGAAATTTACCGAGAAGATGAAGTGATAGATAGGCGCTCTTTTCTAAACTATTCGTCTTTGTCTCTTTAATTTCTGTCCTCCACTTTGCATTGTCTACCTTTCGGGTAATTGTTTTTTACGTCTCCCTTTTCGACAAGTACACTCGTACTTTACTCTTAAATAGTTCAGGACTGAAAGAAGAAGTTCTAATATGACTGATTCTATGAAAGTCCACCGGTAATCTTCTTATTTTCAAGCACAAGAACTTTTTTGCATCGTTTTTATATCTGGGTTTTGTAAGAAGCGATTCTCACTTCCTTTCACATAAGCATGATGGTGAACGTTGCGTAGCCATGTGCCTTTTATTTAATAATTTATGTTGTTGTGCCTCTGTACGTTTTTGTACGGTTGACAAAATGACGTAGCTTTCTTAAGGAAATGTTAAGGTTGTTGTTCCAGTTGTTTGCTCTCATAGTTTTATTCTTCCAAAAAGTAAACGTAGGCCATTAATTTGAAAATAATGGTAATTTTTTTTTAACTAGTGCTACACAGTGGAGTGAAGTTCAGTAATTTCAATCACGAGAAGTTCGTTTGAATCTGTTTTTTTTTGCTTTTTAGGTTTTTTTGGCGGGGATTACCCTTCTACTAATGTTCGTACACAGTCTCCGGAAAGTTGAGAAACAAACTCTACTCCACTGATGTCGAACGAGAGAAAACTCAACATTTTTTTCTTGCTGGGCACCTTTGGCTTACTTTCTTTTAATTCCTATTTATTTGCATGTCCCTTTTTCACTCATCATTCGATTCTGCTTTCTTCATTGTTCTTCTTCTTACTTTTCAATTATTTCTGTTGCTTCGTTTTTTTTTATTATTATTTTTTAAATCTTTTACACTTTTTTATCATCTATTTCTTTATCCTTTCCCTTTGTAACTTTTGATTCAAATTGGCACTTCTTAATTTTTACCTCTTTTGTATTTTTTACTCTTCTAGTCCTCCATCTTTTTTTATTACTTTTTTCTTCTACGCTTCTGTTCTTCCCAACTTAAACTTCAGTGTAATTACGGCGTTTTTTTTTGAATCTTGTCTTTCCAGACAAGAGGCGCCATCTCCTTCGCCAGGCTTTTAAGCACCCTTTATGTTGTAATGTCTTTTAATTACCATTCATCTCCTTCATCTTCTTCGTCTTCTTTCTCTTCCTTTCGGCTATTTGTCTAACGTACTTTTTATTGATTCACATCCTGTTCCAATTTTTCGTTTTCGAATTTGAAAACGACCTCAGAACAAGGATGAATTTATTGAATGAACAAAATATATTTATTCCTTGGTTTGCGAATTATCATTTTTCTTCTGTTCCTTTATTGTATTTCTTTGTCTCAGGTCATTTCTATTTCTCTGTTACCTTCACATTCTTCTTTTTAACTTTGTTCATTCGTTTTTTGTTCAACGTGTACTGTTCCATCATTATTTGTATTTTTCACTTCTTTCTTGTAGCCTCATCGTTTTCTCTTTTCTGACTGCCATTTACTCTTTATCCCATTTCTTTACTCTCACATTTTTGGTTCTTTTCACGAGCCCCGCAATCGATTTATATTTATCATGTATCTTGCACATACTCGTTTAGTATTTGTACATTTTATTCAACTTGTTTCTTCGTCAAATGACATCCAATTTGTTATTTCCACAGTTCGTATATCTATTATCATCTCTGTACGCCATTTGATTTTATGTGAAGTTTATATACGCTTCATTTGTCTCATTTTATATTTCACTCGATAAACTTAAAAATCTTATGACGAAATTTTGATTTCTTTTCGGTTGTGGATTAGACCGCTTCAAAGGGATTTCAACGTGTAGAGTGCGGTTTGACAATATCCAAGTCATCCGTTTTGCTATCGCTAAGACCGTGGAAAGTTCTAAGAAACGGGGTCGCGTCTCATGTCTTTAAACCGACACCGTCTAATCCTTTAAAAATGGCGGAATGACACCTGTCAAGGTTGCGTTTCTGTTTATCTATTTTATCTACCTTTTTGCTTTTAACCTTTCTGCTTTTACTGTTCTCCCTCACTATCTTGTCTACAAAAGATTCAACTACGTTAGACACTTCCTTATGATATCTCCTTCGCAAAACTCTGAGTTTCCCTCTTGAGTTGTACCATTCTCCTCATCGTTTCATTTTCATTCAGACCTTTACTTTTAACATATATTTTTACATTTACATTAATTAATTAAACTAAATTATCAAGTAAACTTCCTGGTCTTGGTACAATGTATAGATTCTCTATTTAAAATGTCTCTATCTGTATAGGTCAGCTTTCAATTTCTCCTGACCTGTCAGAACTTGGGCATCCATTTTCTACCACTTTCTTATTTCCCACTGTCGCCATCTTATTTCCTTCCGTTGTTTTTACATTGTTTTCATTTTATTCTGTTTGTGAGTACGCACATATTTAAGATTGAACTTAAAACGACTCTCCGACCGTTTCTTCTTTACTAACTCAACTTCAAAGTAACATTCAAAGGTCACACATTCTGCCTTTCCTTTTATTATTGTGTCTATCACGTGGCGCATGTCCAATGTCTCACTTTTTGTCCTTGCGTGTCTTGTCGTGTCGTATTTGTCGTTGGGCCTTTCTCTTTGCAACACCTTTGGGAACATGTAACATTTTTCTTCATTTTAAAATTACACCACAAGTAGACCCATAGGGTCATCAGAAAAATGATTGCGGTGTCGTCGACGGTGACGACAGATAAATCTAATGACCCGAATCCTAATCCTCCGGGACGATAAATCAGATTAGAGAATTTGTCCCAGTGGTGTCATTTTCATCTTTGTTTCTCGTTTATTTCGCGTACTCCACCCTCGTCTGGTCGTCTGCTGGACTATTTCGGCCCGCAAGTCCTTCTGGTTGGTCGACCAACATTTTCCTTTCACGTATTTTGACACCTTTACTTTTCTTTTGCTTTCTGACCTCACACTTTGCCATTTTTCCTTCTCGCTTTTGGTATCTAACTGACTGTCACTTTCGTGAGAAAAACCCAGACGTCTGGGTTGTCAACGGTGTGAATCAGAGACAGACATTTCACATTGTCATGTTATTTTGACTTCAGTTAAGTTGGGCGCGATGACGGGTGAAATAGGCATGGGTGAATTTTTCGTTTTAGGCAGATCTAAATATCAGACCTGGTCTTGACTTGGTCTGGTAACTTGACTTGAGCCTGATTTGAGCTTCGATCTCCGCTGCTCCGTTGAAACAGCCACAATATTTCCTTACTTTACAATTTGACATTTTTTTACTGCGTGTGCCTGACAACATTCAATAACACGTGTTGATATCGTTTTATATTGACCTTTGACCGGAAAAATCTGACGGTTAGGCAATGTGGTTAGGCCCTATTTCATCATTTTAACACTTCATTGAGTCGATGTGGTGACCCACTTGACCCCGAAAACCTCAGGTGGCTCACGTGGCGAAGTTATATTTCTCCTAGGAGGCTGTTTTGTTGTCATGTTTGTCCAAAGGATTGAGGTCTGCGGGGAAGCAGTGGGGAAACCGCCACAGCATCACTACAAAGCTGATTCTAGGTCGTTACGTTTCCGGTCTGCGGTATTTCCGGCGAAGAGTTGGCTGTTAGCGGTGCCCTTGACGTTGATTATAATCGTTTGCGAATTTCATATTACTTGAGCACAGGAACAGTCAGCCATGGCTAGTTGGATTTCCTGTTGTCAGGACGGTTGTCCCCGGTTTTATTGTTTTTAATGGTAAATGACAATGTCTGTTAAAATTGGGTTGTTCCTTCCGCCTGGCAGATACTTGTCTGTGTCTGTCGTCAGATTCGTCAGTCTCCTGCTTTCTTCTTTGTCTTCTCGCAGTAGATTATCCTACGACTACAATCTTGAGGCATTTCTTCGGTCTTGCCTGGTTCTTCATAAATATTTTCCTTCTACCCCCTTTTAATTTTTGATTTATTTTTCCCCCTTTCATCTTTTCTGCATTAGCACAAAAAATTTTTCTACTCGTTTTCTCTGCAGAGCCCTCTGGGTGCACATAGGTTTATCTTTTTTCGCTCTCAATCTCCAATATTTTACAATTTGGCCCTTATTTTTTAGTTCCTTTGACATGTTTATCCTTCTTATCGGAAATCCTCTCACCCCTTTTTCTTAAAAATGTATTTTTCATTCCTGCATTGATTGTTCATTTTTTATTTTTCTCTTCTACTTTCCCTTCATTATTCAATTTTTCCTTCCTTATTATTTATTAACTTCTTATTATTTCCTTTTGCTTTACATGTATTGTTTGACATTACCGATAAAAGTTTACAAACAGTTGAACTCTAGATATTCATTACTAATGTCTTTTTTAGTAAAATTATTTATGTAAGGTGGAACTAATTCGATTTTACTTTGACTATTATACGAAAACGATCGTAAAAGTTCACATCAGAAAAGGGGAAAGGTGTGACATTAATAAGATGAGATTTTATATATAATTCTATCTCGAGGAACTTATCCTCGTGTGGACCGACTTTCTCGTTGCAACCTCGACCTTTGACCCGACATGTAATCAATGTGTTATAAATGTTTTTATCGGTTTCGCAGTAGCAGAGACAGCAGCAGCAGAAAAGCGACAGAGACGAATCCAGCACCTCGGTCGTCTCACGAGCATTTTCTTATCACGAAAACGTCACAATCGGCAAACATTGGAGTAATTTATGAATCCTCTAAATTTGCTTTTATTTCATTCTCAAGATGATTCGACTGAAACAGAAGTTCAGACTATAACCGTCTAGTGGAGCCGTTTTAGAAAAAACAAATAATGTAAAGGCCGTACAAATATTTTGGATCACAAATTTAGTTTCTTTGGTGTCGAATTTTAATTGCCCTGTACAATAGGACTTCTTTCTCAGCAGGTATCAGGTAACAGAGAGATCAGGCACATCGTCTGCACCTAACATTTTCTTTCCAAGTGCGTCGAGGCAATGTGATGTGAGATACATAATTGAGAAACACCTGAACACACAAGAATGGGGGTCGCAAGAGTGAAAACCTGAGCAGAGGAAAGTAGTTTCATTTATAAGTTTCTAAAAATAGCTTCATTACAGTATTTCACAGGCAAATGCATTAATAGTTATTATGCATTTGCATTTTTATGCATGGTTTTATTTTATAGTTCAAACAGCCGAGCATAAAAACTGTGACATTAAACCGGTACACACACTTACAACAAATTAATTACGAAAATCTAACTAGAGAAGAGTACAGGTAAAAATGACATTACTGTGTTAAATGTGAACTTAAAGAAATGAAAATTCGTGTTGTGCAAATACAGATTTCTATTGTAAAAGAAAAGAGATATATGAGGCTTAATTTTATCAATCAGGTATCAAACAGGCTTAATCTCAAGTGTTCATTTGAAAAGTTAATGTAAAAATGTAGAGTAAAGCAGAAATAAAAGCGGCAAATAAGAAAAGAAAATTATGTGTCAAATGAAAAGTAAGAATCAAGAATTAGAAGGGAGCAAGCGCTAAAAGATTACTTTATATTTTTTCAAAGAAAAATAAGTTGTACACAAGGTCAGAAAAACTTTTAAAAACTGAAGAAATTGTTGTACAGTCGACAGAGAACTCATTAACATTATTGATCACAACATTGTGTAGTATCTGTTTTTCTGATGGAAAGCTACATTTCCTCGACGATAATGCCGAAACCACATCCGAACTCTGAGTACGAAAGATTCACAAAGTTGTTTCGTATTGACAACAGAAATAACGTATCAAAATAATAGACCAAACGTAAAAAACTTCGCAGGCACATGAAAACAAGGAGTAACAACGTAAGAGCAACGTAAAAGCACGAAAAGGTTGGAAGGGCTAATTTTAGGCGGAAGACGTTGAGTGAACGGAAGGAAAATTCGTCGCACAAAAGTCGAGTCGAATAAGAGAAGTCGAATAAAATTCATGAGACATATGCGTAATGACAGAACGCAAAGATGCTGAAATAAAATGACAAACAATTGTAAGTAAAGTACATCACGAGGAATCTTGACAGTATTGCAGGAAAATAGCCATGTGTAAACATAGTCTTCCATATACACAGGTCAAGAGTGGTTTCAAACAAAAATGTTGAGGACTAAACCACAATTTGACGAACTTCTGTAGTAGGCTCTCTATTGGAGTCATTTGGCTTTAAGTAAGTGGGTTTAAGGAAGGGACCACATCAAAAAAGTCAACATGGTAAGGAAAAGGCTAAGGTGCTTTTCCAGTGACCGGAAGAAGTGTTTAAAACGACAATCAAAATATATTTGATTAAGACTAAAAAAAAGGAACGACGACTGAAATATAAAAAATACAAGATTGTGAAACAGCAAATATAAAAATGAAGAAAATAAGTTTATGTATCTAAAGTAGTTGTTGGAAAACGACAAGAAAGTAGTAACGCAACAACAAGATGAGACGTGTAAAATTTTATGTATGCGAAGTGTGAGAAACAAAGGCCTTAAATTGTAAATGACAAGAGTCAAAACAACGGAGGTTCAAACTGCGGAGAGAATGATATTAAGAAAAAGAAAGAAAGAGTAAGTCAAAAAAGAAGCAACAAATAAACAAATGAAGAGGAAGAAACGTGGAATATTTCACGGTAAGAAAAGCGGCTAAACAACAAAAGTTCGGAAGAAGAAAAACTACAGAAGCGCATTGCGACGGTCAATGTGAAATAGCGTGGCACTAGCAAAAAAAAAGACAGATTGTCGCTATCGAACTGAAAATCCGGTTCATTGAAAAGTAATGAGGTGAAGAAGGCGCTTAATAACCGATAAAAAAGTGCTAAAAACGAGATGAAAGAGATGATGAAAGCTGAGAAGATGAAAGCCGAGGGTTGAAGAAGCAGTGTGAAGGGCGGAGAAGAAGCCGAGGAGAAAGATGAGGAAGAAGAAGAAAAAGTAAAGAAAATAATTAGCAGACGAAAATTACGGTCGTAAAAGAAGAAGAAGATAAATAGGAGTATCATCTCCATCTTGGTTTATATCCTTCGGCTTTATTTTCTTCTTCCACATCAACAAAAGTTCACGTGAAAAGGACACTCGCCCTTTCTCACACCATCCCAAGCCGATTAAATTTTTTCGTTTTGTCGCTGCACCTTTTTCTCATGTCATTGTCATTACCTTAAAACCCATTCGTCAACAACCGCCTGTTTGGACTTTTACTGCCTGCGACCCTCAACCACTAGGTGGGAGACACACACACACACACAAAGAGAAAGAGGAGCAGTCAAGCAAAAAAGTTTTAGGTGGTCCTTTGATGGTTGACAAATTTAAGGCTGAAGTCTACGAAAGCTCACACGAGAAAGGAGTGGCAGACAGAAAGGCAACTTCGAGAAGTTAGAATTACGCACATTTTCATTGAACAAGGCACTTGTTAAACTGCTTTTAGACCCAAATATATCACCATAAACTCGTGGCCAAAGACCCGGGTGATGCAACGACGGGTACTTGCCAACTCGGCAAAGTTCCATCAATACTAATCAGGTGTTTGTTGATAGCCAATGTGTACTGAATACCGAACATAAATGTAAATGAAGAAATGTCATTTTCAAAATAGAAGAATAGCAAGAAAACTGTTTGAACCGTATAAAAAGATTTAAAGGAATCAACGGCATTGGTATATAGATAGAGTAAGAAACAGGTGGGAAGCCCACCAGAAATGAAAATACTAAAACGGTAGAAAAGATAGAAAAAGATTGATAGGTTTTCATGTACAGCTGAATGAAAAGTAAACAAATAATATTATTATAAAAGAAACATGTGAAATTTGAAGAACGGGGGATTATGAATAAGGAAGAAAAAGAAGAATTCGATAGATGTTGATGCAAGGAAGAACAAAATCATAAACTAAAAAGGAAGTAATGTTGTGAAATTCTTAGAGGGCGTGTAAGCCGGACATAATTGCATATACACTAAAGAGAAGTGGAGAAAAGGAAAATATAAACTAGTCAATCAAACCCCTCACATATGAACCAAGACCGTGCAGTTTAAGTGCAGCGTATAGGACTCCTCAAAGAAGTTGAATTTACATCGTCTTCATCCTGTCGGTTGACACCAGTTGATCCTCATCCTGTAGCATTCAGTCACGTTCGACAGACCTTGTCATGGGCGTTGACTTTGTCTTTTTCTTTTATTACACGTAAAACGTGCAGAATGACACTGCTCTCCCATTAATTACTGCACGCGAACTCCACTTTGCGAATAATCGAACGATCACCTTTTCCCGGTAGGCGGCGACACTTCTGCGGTGGACGCATTCAGATTATTCTGCCAGTCCTGACAGAAATTGCTTGTTACTCTGTGGGTAGCTGCTCGTTCTGTTGGGCTGCACGTCGAACAAAGCCAACTCTTGGCAAAAGTCTGCCGAGTTCTTTTTCCGAATTTTACGACTTTCAGTTGTTCCGTTTTCTATGGGAAGTTTTGTTTTTAGTATCAGAATCTCGTAAAAGAATTCCATTGTTTTGAAATTATCAATTTGGATGATTTGAATTTTACGCGCAATTGAATTTAACGCTCTTTCGAAATGTTTGTTTGCAATTTAATTGTCCGTCATCGGACTCGTTAATGTGAATTGCTTGTTTACGTTGGTTTCAGAACAACGATGTTGTTCTTTGAGATTAGAAACTATCTGATTTAATGCTCTGTCACTTAAAGCATTTGAAAAGGTGACTTCGACATTGCGACACTTGTTGTTTTAAATAGTTGAAATAATTGAAATACCAGAACCAAAGACTTAAATGAATACAAAAAAAACCATGAAAGGATCAAAGACGACTAGAAAATAGAGATACAACAGAAACAGCTTAATAGAAATTTCAGAAACAATTTGTCAAACAGATTTTTACGAGACGGTGGGCGGAAATTTGGCAGACGATTGAGGCGGTTTTATGTACAAAATTTTTCAGTTCTGCACGAACGTTCTGTCATTTACACATTCCGCTCGATTTGACTTCATTTTATATATACCAAACGCATATAAAAAGAAGTACAGCACAGTGAAAAGCGAGGCAAAGAGAAGGAAAGAAGATTAAAGGATTAAATAAGGAAAGCAAGAAAGCTAAGACCAAACATGTACAAAAATAACAGCAAGTAACATATTGAGAGCCAAGATTGCTACAACGATTATAACAAATAGTTCTAATAAGGACGGAACCCACAAAACATTTTCTTATCCAAACTGCGCACATGTATAATCGTAGGACTACAGTGTAAGAGAGGATAAATGCAACAGGTAAGCAGGGTAGAGCGATTGGGAGGAAAGTTTTAGAAACAAACATTTTAGGTCACGTCTTGCGTGGCATCAGCGACAAATACCTGAAATCCAAAGGAAGGCAATCAAGTTAAGAACCTGGAAGTGACACTCGAATTCGAACAGAACACGAGAAAGATTATGAAGTCGGAGTCTGAAGAATTGGACTAATTACTTGCAATAGACTATGTGTAAGTTCCAACATGAAAGTGAGGAAGATGAAATATTAAAAAGGAGCTGCATTACATATTACATAAATATTAAACAAAAGAGAAAGCATACGGGAAAATGATGAGATAGAACAGAAGCAAAGAGAGAGATGGAAGAGCAAAATGAAAACCTGCAGTTTTAACGGTCAAATTAAAAATGTTTTAAAAGCCGAACGCAACGCCTTTCACAGCGCTTTTATTTACTAACAAAATCACCTCGGGTTTTGAAGTCCATCGCCAATGGTAATTTATACATCAATTAAATCTTAATTGCTCCCAAAAGGCCATAGACATGAAAGCAAACTTATTGGGATAGCCGTGACCCGGTCGAACGAAAACATCAAACGAATCGGGTGGGCAGACAGACAGAACGAGAGTGGCAACGGGTACCAGTAAAGGTACCTTGTGAAGGCAGAAGGACAGCTGTGAGAAGGAAATGATACGCGGACGATGAAATTCACCCGAAATTTATTTGGAATCGACCAAATTAACGGGTAGCCAAATGCAAATTGGTAAAAGAAACAGGTTGTAGGTGACGGACAGAAAATTGCGTAAATTAAATTTGTGAACCTGACAAGTACCATGGCCACCCGGAGTCCGAAGAAACAACTAGAAGAACCAACTAAATGTTTGATATCAAAATTCAATGAACGTAACACTGGTGGTGGGTACCAAAAAACGTGCCTGTTGACGTCGTTACTCGACGGGAGGCAGTTGCAAAAGGTGAGTTCTTCTACAAGGATAAGTCGCATCCCTCCAGACGATTTCCATCACCAATCTCACACAATTAGCTACCAAATATCTTTCTGTAGTTTCTTGTTCTTTACCGTACCTCTTCTCTAGGTCTGATTGGTTTCTCTTTCATTACCTCATTGTTCCCAACCCGCTTATCATTTCAATTAATTTTATAGTTTGATTAATCAAACTCAGTTGAATTATGACTGATCGATAGATCAATCGCTCGATTTGCAATAATTTACACGAGTTAATCGACTTTTTTAATTTAACGATCTTATCTTTTTAATATTTTCTGCTATATGCGATGGTGACTTATGGCTTTTAAACGATCAGTGAAGGAATGATTTAAAGTACCCGGTTCTATGACTACCAAAGAAACCCGACCAACGCCGGAGGGTTTTTATTCATTCATTAATTCATTCGCGTTTCAATTTTTTTAAATTCTCCTTTCTAACTTTCACGAATTTATTCTTCTCATTCTCAGTTGTTCGGTCTCGTGTTGGTGGGGGCATAACATCACTATAACACTCATTTTGATGTTATTTCTTATGTTGTCCTATTCTTTCAAGAGTGTTCCTGTTATTGTGGGCTATTCTGTCATTTAGAGCATTCGGTAGCTTTGCTATTTGAAATAAGATTGTAATAGATTTTCAGTTCATTTTGTAGTCGAATTTAATGATTGATTTTGAAGCACCGAAATTTGAAGAATTAATTTTCAGTGAAAGACTCAACGGACGAGAGCCATTGACTTGCCTTCCTCCTCTCTTCAACTCAAGTGTTGGATACTCTCAAAGAGAAAAACAAAACAAAATGAGAGAGCCTAAATTTTTTTAAATTTCGATATAGGAGAGCCCACAGTGCTTCATTTTTATATAACTTACTACTACTCAACTGCAACTCTGGTTCGGTCTTTCGTCCCCCCTTTTGAATAATTTTTTTTCATTTTGGGTAATTGGATTATTATTTATTCGTGTGCTAAGGCCATTTTTCTAATTGCCATCATAACAATTTAATTTCCAAGTATTAGAATGATCTGAAAATCAACGGCAGCAACGTCTAGTAGATTGCATAAGTTGTAACTCATTTCGGAAATATCTGCAACTAAAGTACGATTTCAACCAGACTTTTCCGGTCTTACCAAATAAACTGTACCTTTGCTTTTGAACTTAATAGGAAACTTTTATTACTTAATAATTTTATTTTGTTCATATAACTTTTTATATTGCGTTTTAACTTTCATTTCGTCTTTTTCAGTAACATTTGCTTTCACCAGCACCATGTTGTACTTTACTAATTCATTCATTCATTGTGCTTCAACAAGAATTGTAAGACAGTTTGTTGTAGTATTTGTCTGCACAGGTTCAAATTTCTTTTTCAACTATTTAATATTTTTTGTCAGACTTCTTGAATTGTGCCATCGAATATGATATTAAGTCCCCTTGGCATCCTTTGAATGCTGTCTAAAAGCAAACTTAAACCAAGAACCTAATATTTTTGTAACTGATTTACTTTTATCTTATGTATGCAGGTGTGGAACGTCAGTTTCATGTGCAGTGTTCTTCTAGCGTCGTTGCTGTCTTAAACTATTAACACAACTTACTTTTTGAGAAACAATTTATTCTAAATTATTTTATTATATCATTTACCACTATTCAGTATATCACTATTTCTCAGACCTATATTGTACATTTTTATTACATTTATACTAATTAGAGAAGGACTATAGAAAAACGCTTACTGTTAATAAGTCTTAATAACATGGCAATAAAAGTACGGATACAGAATTTTATTAAAAAACCAGTTAGATAAAGATTTATTAGTCACTTAGCTCGGTTCGGAACGAGATCGGAATCGCGATCACCGGGTGTATTACATGACTTATTCAATTAATAAGAAAAAGTTATTATAGTCGTTTAATTTATATACCCACATAAAAATAAAGGGCAGAAATGTCTTTTACTACCCAGTTACATGAGTGAAAGAGGAAAATAACCTTCAACTTAAGTCAACTGTTCGAATTACCTCGATCGAAGAAAGTGAGATACCCGCCATGCCAGCTCTGTGTGGGAGGGCAAGTTCCCTGAAATATCAAAACTATTTTTGGTAGATGAGAGTACGGCAGCAACGATATGTGGTTTAGCGTTGAGTACCCGTCAATTACAATCACGGCCATTTTGAGGTTTTTTCAAAGTCAACCACTAAGAAGTACCTAGTTTTCCAGGTCAGTTTTTGTTCAACAGTACACGTCACAAGGGATAAAACCATTTCTGAAAATGATGTGCATTTAAATTGCAGCAACAATATTCAGAGGAATTGTGATTCTATTGGTTGGATTGTTTTCTATATATTGTACCATGAATAAGTACTATTCCGTGCGCCAAGCGTTACAAATAGTGTGTCCAACCGCAGAACTTAAGTGTACTTCTTATCAAACAAAAAATATCTTAGTATTATTTCTATAATTACGCAGTACTTTAAGAGGATGACATTACAATGTAACAATATATTTAACGCTTGCGTTCACTTTTTCACATTTTTACTAAATCTTTTTATTTAATGTATACACAGTTGTGTATAATTCACGCATTGTACTCTGTAAAATTCCAACTTAATGTAGGCTTGGTGCAAGATTTACAACCTAAAGTCCTTTATATTAGAACCATAAAGTTTTGCATTTTGCATATTTTTTATTACAATTATGTCAATAAATAAAAAAGCGACATACTAGGAATCTATTACATATCTCTCTTCTAACTTAGTTTACATCGAACACGTTTTAAGGAGGCCATGTTGGTATTCGTAATTTAAAATGCGAACCTCATTTTTCAGGTATCTGCAAACAAATACTTGCAGTTATTCATCCCCTGTAATACATCATTGCAAATGCAAAGAACGCTATAACGACACAGAAAAGATTAAATTTAATATCAACTTGATGCGGTTTTCACCACATCAAAGCATGAATTAAGAAAAACTCTAAATGTCTTTATTATTTTAACCGACTATATTGTATTGAATAATTTTTTCAGTTTAATGTAAGAGTTTTTCTGGTACTTCAGAGTCTTTCTCTAGCATCTAACGCGTACGTGAAATCACATTTCGAGATTTTTTTGTAAGATTTGACAGAATTCTACCAGAACATAGTAATACAACTTCAATCTGTCAAAACCGCAGGTAATCGATAGTTCAAACAATAAATATCGATATCCTTCAAATTTGAAGATTCCAATTTCTTTTTCAGAAAGCAAACAGCCGAAAAAGTAATTTTGCTTGTGGTTAACGTTTTTAGGAACATCTCACTAGTCTAATTAAATCAGTCTGTGGCATGCTTGCATGGCAGATCATTAACGGGAAATGATAATTAAACAAAATCTCCCGTTTCTGTTGTGCCCTCGGGTAGACACGCACACACCCATCACCAGGAGCACTACCTTAATCGAATGAAGATGATGGAAGTTGCAATCTCGGATGATAATATAGAAAAGGTTCAGACGCTTCTGGCATGTCTCCTGTTGTTTATGCTACCCAACCCATCACTGCTATCGTCAGACTACCAAGTGATTCTAAAGAAGAATATCTCCAAGCGATCTTAGATTGCTCGTTTACACTACACATACCCTCGTGTTTTGCGTCACCAAGCCCTGAAGATTCCAAAATCGTTCGGGTTCAAAGTCTTTTGAAGTCAGTGTGCTGCACTCTTCTTGTACTCAAACTACGTTCCAACCAATCGTTCCCCATCCATCCTTTCATCTTTAAAAATCGCATTCATCTCCTTAAACAAATTAGATCTCTCTTATGTGGCTGGAACTCTACTTTTTTCTTTGCCGTATTTAGCAATCGAATTAACTGAAAAATCAATGTACCTGGGAGTATGACATTATTGCTTTCTGCAAGCCTTCATGCTGTAAATGATAGTGATACAGTAGTTTGTTGTCAGGAGGTGTGAACATCAAATAAATAACGAAAATTACTTTTCGAATATCAGTATTAAATATTCTACTCATTTCAACGGTTTGATTCTTTTCATTATTACAACAACCACGCTTACAGGTGTGTTCAACCTTTAATAAGGAAAGTTATACTTTTATTGACGGTGTAAATGTATTCATGCAAATTAATTTGCAAATGAACTCCCTGAACGAAATACAAATTCACAAAAAAGTACTTTTGTTTGCCTTACGCTAATTAGCAGCGAATTTCTTACATTTGTAATTTGCAATTCGTTATTTGAACAAAATATTAATTTGTATAATTTTATGACCGAACGAAAACAAAAAATTCCGAACAAAAAAACTCGTCAAAAACACAAATCTGATAAAGGTTGTCAGAATGATAACGAGTCTGAGGTACTTAAGGACGGGTACCTACGTAAGGAAACAATTAATTTTCGCGTTTACCTGAGAACACTGGACTTGATTAAATTTCGTTAAAAATTTGCAAACCATGCGAGGAAGCCTAACGGGCAAATTCCCACGGTCAAATTTTACAAATTCCAATAAATATTTTAATAATCTATTTAATTGCATGTTACGTCGGTTACTTGTCATATAGATATAAATTATTCAGTTTATATGAACGCTAAAATTCACTTCAAAGTCAACTGACGCCTGGCTTTGATTGCTTTCCTGAGGCTACTTAATTCACACAAGATGTCTCTCATTTAAACTTTATCTATTTAAAATGTAAATATTTAAATATGCGTGCTGCCATAATGGAATTTGAGAATATAATTCTAACTTGAAGCGAATTGTTTTTTTTTTGTTGGAGGGCGGAGAATCATCTCGGAGGTACGACAGAAAGAGATTGGAACTAACATATAGTTAGATTACCCAAGTCAGAATTGAACTCTCCTCTCTGAAGCCGTGAACAAGTGCGTACGAGTCTGTCAAAATCAGAAATCAATCAGTTGATGAATATCCTCCCTAATTAAACCACTTTCGTTCCTACCTACAGTGTCTTTCCTCAAAAAGCATCCTTTAGTGGGTTAACTCATTTATGTCGTTCAAACTCATTAAGATTTTATGCACTCCCTCTCACGTGTGTTACTTTTCCTCAGTGAAATACATTGTTACCTTAACTTCCAAAATTAACCTTAACTTGTCAAAGACTTGAAAATGTAAAATCAAATTTAACTTTGAATGTGAAGTTCCAAAAAAACCGCCATAGACCATGTCTGTAGGTCATAATAAGCCAACGAAGCCAAATAAGGTATATAAAAATGCAGTTAGACACGAATTCAGAGAATGAGAAAGAAGCTTACAAAAATTTTATGGAAAATAAAAGTCAGGTTTAAAAATCTCATAAAAAGAAATTTGTGGAGAGATAAAGGAGATGCGGGACAATAGACGGTGAAAATAACACTATAGCAGAGTATAAAGAAAAACAGATGAAGAAGAGAATATAAAGAAAAGAGCCAATCGAACTGTAGGACAAATTGATGGAGTACGAAGTGGAAGAAAAGAAGAAATTTTATGAAGAAAATTACAAGCCAAGCTGGAAAATGAAACTCAAAAAAAGTTGGAAAAAACTGATGAAGTAAAATGAAAAAGTTAAAAAAGAATTAAGAGTAGGTGAAAAAAAATTTATAAGATAGTAACAGTAATTATAAAGGAAGGTTCAAACTCTTCCAGGTTCCACAAGGAGTTTACATCAACTTGATACTGCACTTAGTAGAGAAAAGTTCCACCAAAAGTCTGCATTCAACAGACACGTCCAATAAAATCTGAAAGTGCTGGAATGTGCAGAACAAGTTCACAGCGTCCAAAATATTTGTATCTTAAAATTAAAATAATAAATTGACAACTTATAATTACACTTTACTGGTGTAGGACACAGAAAACTTCCGAGTTCAAAATTTGAAAGTAATAAAAGTCTAGAAAATCTACTTAACGACAGTAATATTTCCAGTTTTGATTGGAATAACATTAATGCGAAGTTAATTAGTCGAATGTAACTAGGTTATTAATTACGGGATTACGGTAACTTTATGGTTTGACTACCCATTTGCTTATACCCATATGCGAAATATACAGCATACAATTGATGGAATACATTCGAATCAGCAAAATTTATCTAACTTGCAATGCCCAATTTTACAAGATTGTGTGTATTTGTTGTATTTAGTTTGGGTATCAAAAGAACACTTCTTTTTGAATTTGTGTGTTCGATCATCTGTTTCATCATACATCTACGTCTTTCTTTGAATCGTACATTTTATTAGATGTCCACTTTCGTAGACCTGATTCGTCAATTGCCCAATGTTGCATTCCCCACAGTAGACATTGAATGTACTGCGCAACTGAAATTGTAGAATAGATGATTCGCCATTCATAGGATATCGATATCGTGGGTTATGATATCGTAATAGGGCTTGGGTTCCTGGAACCTAAATAAGGAAATGTCTCTACTTTACAAAGGTTTCCTGTTAATTTTGCGACAAAATGAAAACAATTCCCAAAACGAGACAAATTTTAGAAATGCTGAAGACGAAATCCTCAAATGCCAAATTGAAATATACATATGGAGCAGGGCAAGTTTGGGAGATATATAAATGGAAAGGAGTTACAGAAAATGGAAGAAGACAGTTTTGAGGAATTCTATAGAAGCAGAGAGAGAGAGCGTAACACCTGCAACAGACTAATGTAGGCCTAATTTAAAATAAATTTTAAGCAGAAAATAATTTAAAAGGTATCAACAGAATATACATTGTGTTGACATAGCATACATTTTTAAGAGGAACAAAACACAAAAAATTAAGAGAGGGGAACACACAAAAAGAGTAAAGAAGTAATACTGGTATGTATAAAGTATTGAAATTATAAATAAGGAAGAACACAATGACTATTGCAATATAATACGGACGACTTAAGGGAACGAAGAACTTGTAACTGCAGATTATGAAATGATATCCCGAAGGATAGAAAATGACAGGACAGAAAGTACACAATAAAATGAAGAAGAGAAAACGATCAGAAAGACATAATCATGGAAAAAGAAACAAGTTTAAATGTTAAAATATAAGATTTAAAGAGGTTGATAGGATTAAGGGGGTTAATATTTATTAAGGACACACAATAATTGTAAGAAAACTAAATGTTTTCTTAGTTTAGTTTCCTTGTAATTATTGAAGAAAGAAAATTGCGTAGGAGGAGAAAACATTTTAATGCCTAAAAGAGAAAAGTTGAAATACAGAAAGGAGCTTGCGCTACTCGTCTTTGAATATCCTTCCAAAAAAGAAACAAAAAGCACAGAAATAAATAAATTATTCGAAGGAAAAAGAAACGAAATAATAATCTGGTAGGACCACCGACTGCTAAAATTCAAAGGAAACTAGTCGAACTAGAAAGATATTTCAGACATAAATCGGTGAAAATGAAAGAAATTCAAACGACATATAAAAGGGCAGTAAAAAATATTTACATAAGAAAATATAAAAAAAGTTGGCAACACTGATACTGAGAAGTGTCCAAGAAATAGACAATAAAAATTTTGTCAAATAGATTGGAAAAAATACAATAGAAGCTCAAAAACCCGCTTTGCTCTTCTATTCGCATTATCTATTTTTTAAGTCTATAACTATTGTCTGACTCTATATATTAGCAAATGATTTGTTTATGTAAAGGTGAAATTTGTCTGGACTAATACAACCCGGGTAGGCTGGACTTTAAAAACAGATGTATTGGGTCAGCTCTTATTGAGAATGATGGTCTTTCTTATTTTGCACCACGAGCAACAGAACAAACTAGTGACGTAGTGATCGTACAAATAGAAAGAGTGGTATCCCACCCATCAAAAACTCTTGGAAAATAGAAGAGTCTTATTCGTATGTGTAGGTCGTTCAACCACCTTCAGCTCTTAGGCACTCCCTAGAAATAAAACAAAAGTTGGATTTCTGTAAATCCCTAACTGAGAGATTTCCAAATTCACCACGCAGCTATTTCTATGAAAGGCTCTAGAGAAATACAACACGTTAAAGTTCGATTTTCGATTAGCAAAATTAGCGAGTCAATTTCAACAATAGGAAAAGGGTAAACAAGCTCAACGGTTGGTTAATCTACTAGTTTAGTAGTTGGGGTGTGTTTAATAGTACTAAAGATAGACTCATGATTCGAGTAATTATAAGCAACAGTAACAGGTCTGAGACTTAGATGTATCCTTCTTCATTATTTTTATGAGGCTATAAAATTTCAGGTGAGCTCTCTTTCTTCATGACGAGGAAGTAAACTACAACAATTAAAATACCTTCGGTACTAAGTCGGTTCTAACTTGGAGTATCCGAAAGGGAACGATTAAACCTATGCGGTGTGACCAGTCTCAGAACAAACTTTGTGAATCCAAAAATGAAAAATTAACTTTTTTGGAGAGGATTACAACTATTCAACTATAAACACTCTGGGCTTCAAAGAACAACGTAAACTATTCCTTGAAGTTAAATTTTTGATCCAAAAGCAGTCTCAACAAAAAAAAATTAATAACGAAAACAGAGAACTGACGAGACAATTAAGAAGGAGTCTGACGTGGTCAGAAAATTGACTTCAGATTAGTTTTATGAAAATAAAAGCGAAAATCAATAAATAAGAATTTGGTGGGATCGAAATGAAAAGCAACTGCAAAAGGCCTGTACCTCAAAAAATACCAGAAAGTATTGAATGGAAAAAAGTTTCAATGGTTGGACAAATATCGAGGACAGAAATTAACCAATAAATAAAAAAATGGGAATCATAAATCAAATTTTGGGTGTTGTTCCTTTGGCTTGATTCCATTTAGAGGAGCTACTAACATTGAAACTAATGAACTAGACTAACTAGAGTCTTAATATTTTCTAATTTAAAGTCAAAACTTAAACTTTAGGATACTTCTACTAAAAACATACTCATATTGATTTTCTCCGTTGGACAGCTTGAAATGTAAGAGGTGATGATTTAACGCTTTCGAGATATTACATTAATTGAATACCTTGTAATGAGTACTCACACCAAAATATATGTACATTTTAAAATCAAATTTTAAATGATTCATTAAATCAATTGTATGAAATAATATATATGAATATGCATAATTAAAAAACGATTTTCATTCAGCCATCGACTGAAGCTGATGAACTTTACAGAGGCAGATGACTTATGTTATATTTATTTTTACCTATTTATTTATATTTTTTAAAGTTTAAAATAAATCTTTCGAAAATATGCAGAAAAAATTTTACTAAATTTTTTAATTGTAAATTTTAAGAATTTAAAAAATTTTTATTTTATATATATATTTCAGGTAAAACTTCAATTTTCTTTGCTTGGTGGCTCAAATATTATTTCAGGCAAGGGAAAAGTCGAAAATTCCACTAGTTCATTTGAACCACTTCTGCACTTTAAAAGCGTCCTTCGTTGGGTCAACCTGTTGATTCTTTTACACTTTCTGTCGTGCAATGACACCGTGGGGTAACGCCCCAACACTTTTACTTTTTTGGCAAGGAAACTCTTTCATGTTGTGCTTAGAAAATTAGAACTCCATTTAGGTTATGCCCTATAAGGAAAGATAATAAACTGTTGCTGACTTGCACTTACCTCCGTCTAGCTTCACACAATTTGCCATGACATTCAGTTAATTAATTTTTGGTAAGTATTTCCATCAGAAGAAATTTTCTTCTGTCACATTCGGCCCGTATCCTTAAGGTATTCCCAGTAAAATATTCTCACTGCACCAATCACGAGGAACGACAAATTCCAACGATGAAAACGATTGTAATTCCAGAAATATAGAGGTTGAGAAATCAAAAAAACTACCGCACTAACATTGACAATATTGCAATGGAAATTCACATGAAGTTTCAGAAATAAAATACCATTACAAATATGCCTTGGTGCACTTTTTAACAGACTTCATCGCGTCGTTCTTTTTTAAAAACAAAAATGGCGGTTAAACGAAATCCAAGCGGACGACGGGGAGACTGCAACGTTTCCTCAACGAAAGTTCGATTGGCACTGCCGCGGTCGCCACCAGGCCGAGCGCTGATCGCTTGGTCCCCCCCTACTTTCGAGTGCGGGGCCCATCAGGAGCCCCTAAAGAGCCCCCTGCGGTTCTGCGACAACATGGCTTTTGCAGCTTTCTTCTAAAAGCTGGCAGTGGTGTCGACCTGGCGACAATACTGTCAATGAATTTTTATTAAAACGGAAATTTCTGGAAAATTATTACCTTTTTGGGGTACCGGCTGAAGACCAGCCAAATCTCAACAATTGAACCATTTTGAAGTTTTTTCTTTCAGATTCCACTTTTTTGTTTCTCTTCCTTCTGCAGTTTTCCCACCTAACTCGCTTGTAAATAACAAAATTGTTATTTTTGTTCTTGGTCTTTTAAATTTGTAACTTCTTTTGCTTTTATTTTTGTTCTCTTTTTGACTTCTTACCTTCTCCCTTTTCCGCCTTTTAGTCGTGTTGCGTTTCTGTTTTTTTATTTAAGTATATTTTTCTGGTGTTATTATTTTAAACCAGAATTGGAGGTGAGAGCAAAATAGCCAAATTAGAAATACCGTTAGGAGAGCAATATTTTTTACTTTAGTTTTAATGTATTTGTCTCGAAACCTTAAATCACTGTTTTATGATATATATTATATTATTCCAAACCTTTGTTGTGCAGCCGTAGTCGCAGGGAACTTTATCATGGTTCCTGTATGAGCGTAAAAGCGTTGTTTTGGGGATACTCGACGGGGGTTTTATTCATTAATTTAACAGTAATTTAAAATATGAGGGTCAGGTTTGTCTTTCATTATGGCCCTTTCCTTTTTTCCTTACTTCATCAAGTCCTTCTCAAATTATTAAAATTACTTTGGTCTGGCTTTCCTGTCAATGAGAATTTTTTTTAAATTAATAAATTTAACCTAAACTCTTTCAATAAGTTAATAAAAACGCTGTTTTCAGGTTCAATAGTTAAGTGCATTCATTCCTAAATTTGGTCACTTAATAAATATTTTCCTAGTTATCTTCTAATGGGGAACCGAAACTGTATATATAGCATACTCTTCGCGCATCGGGAAACTTGGGCGTACCAGAATGTCGTCAATACTTGTTCGCTACTACACTATTAACAGTATAAAATGTACTGACATACTCAAACTTGACATTAAATATACATGATTTTCTTGTACTTCCTGATTAAGGAATTATTTATTAATGCTGTAACTTTTCTTGTGTCAAAGTTATTACTTTTACATTTTCACTGACTTCCCTTTATCGGAACTAGAAGTAACATAAGCTTCGGGCATGATATTTCACCAGCAAGAGTAACTCTGTCCAACGCAGTAGTATCATAGGTAGCATTAAATTAATTACGTACATTGTCTCTACCGTACATTTGCTTATCCCTTTACTATAATTGTTTTCCTATTACATTTATTACTGTACACTTCAACGTTAAAAAAAGAAGAAAAAACTACAGGACGCCTCGTTTTTATGTCACGCTTGACGGACCTCGTTACAAATTTTCATACTCCATTTCTTTTTTCCGATCTTCCCGTAACTTGATCAATTCCATGGCTTGCTTTTCCAATTTGTCCTCTTGCAGGTTCGGAAGATCGCAATTGGTTACCACCATGAGCCCAGTGACAAAAAAAAGTGAAAAAAAAATCATTCCGTATACCGGTGAACTGAGCTTCTGCCTTAGGGTTAGCGGCATTACATTTTTGTAGTGGTACTTTGACGAAGGCTTCTTATCAGTCATCTTCAAAATGCTCAAATACCTGAAAGTGAAAACAATTCTGGGTTGTAATACTGTTTCAACTTTAAGGTACACCTTAATTGGGCAGTTCGGAGAGAGGGAGGGAGAGAGTTATCTGTAAAAATTGGCACTACCTGGTGAGCCCGTTTACAGGTACTTCAATTTTGACAATTATATGAATCTATAATATATAAGAACACACGACAGAATGTTTTCGAAAATTTTTCTGTGCCAAATAGACCCCCTTGCTAAATCTAGAAAGTTCATACAACTGCTTAATAGTTTATTGCATCTCTTCAACTGCAATGATTTCATAAATAAGGTAATGCCCAGATACCTTACTCTTTATTTTATTTAATTGAGAACTGGTACTTAAAGAGATCATCTCTAAACCCCGAAAAGATTCTTCAGGGAAGGGGGTGGCGGCAAGTCATATTTTTAGATTAAGGGTTTCCTTCAAGGGCCGGTACTTGAAACATACCGAAAAACCCAACTTTTACCAAACCTTATCACTCTCGGCAGTGGAGGACTCCCCTGAAGACGTTTTAGGACTTCTGAACGGCCCAATCACTCAAATCATATTTTGACAAATCGCCATCGTCCTCATCCTCTTCGTCCTCATCCTCGTCTTCTGGCTTGTCGTCATCTTCTTCCTCTTCCTCCTCCTCCTCATCGTCTTTCTTTTGCACTTTCTTCTCCGTTTTCCTTTCTTCTGGTTGCTCCTCCTTCATCCTCTCCACGGGACTTTTCTTTCCGTTTGCCTTGTGTTCGGACCCATCACTTTCAGACTTTCTCATTTTCTTCCGTCTTCGCCCAAACTCATCGTATTCATCATCGGACTCATCTCTCGGCTTGTACTCGACGACACCCCGATCATTGTACCCACCCCCGAGACCCGTCCTTTCCTCAACGTCCCCAAATCGCGGCGCGTTGCACACGTTGCACTGCTGTCGGCGGGCCCAGTTCACGTTTCCGCATTTGTTGCATTGCCAATCGTCTGCGCTGAACAGCCCGTGACTTTTGGCCGCTGCGGCCTTCCCAATCTCCTGTCCCAGCTTCCTTTTGTTCAGGGCCTCACTTTTTTCGGACCCGCACCGGTTGCACTGGGTCCTTCGGGCAAAATTTATGTTTGCACATTGAGGATCGCTGCATATCCAGTCGCCCTCGCTCATGCGGAACGTCGACGACCCGGACATTTCGACCTGGACTTTTCGGTTTGCTCTACTCGGTTTTGGTTCCTACACACACTTCGGTACCAAATCGAGAATGGTGTCAAGCAGGAAAATAAAAAAAGGATTTTTTCGGATTAGAAAAACAATCACACAAAAATTATGTCCTTACCTATTCTGAGTAAACGAAAAACTTGACACTTAAGATGGGCGCTTTATGCTTAATTGCACTTTACGATTTACATGTGAAAAATTTGTAAGAAAATAACTCAATGTCATGCGTTTTCTCTTTAGTAGTATTATACGAGTTTTAAAAACAAACGAACACAACCCGACAAGTAAAAAAATGGAAAGATGGTTCCTTTGAGCTGCAAACAGAAAAGAAAATAGTTCAGTTAACAATATGGCAACAAGATGAAATATTATAATTGAAAGTAGAAAAATACAATAAATATTCTCGTAAACATTAATCTGATGTTTTGTTATTTAAAACAAATTTGTTACTTATACAAGATACAATTTTCAAATAATGGTGAATAGTATTCAGTTAGAATCATTGTGAACATAAATAAAATGTGAACACTCTTATGTGCTAGTTTGTGACTCATTAGAAAGATTCATGGTATACCTAGTAAATCAATGTGTTAGATGTTACTATAAACATGAGACAGTAGCTCAAAATGGATGGAACACTCAGGGTATGAAGACTAGATGAAAATGTTGATTTGTTAGCACATAACTGAGATATGGAGGTGTCAAATTGCACTGAATGAAAACTACTGTCAAATTGAAGTATTGGTAGTTTGATTACAGGAATGCAGGAAAAGGGCAATTAAGATGACTTGCCAACTGCTGATTAATGTGTTATTTTATCATTTGGACAAATTAGTTATTATAGTCTTCCTGCCTGGAATAAACAAATTTAAATTAATAAATTAGTTTAAATTAATCTGAGTAACAAAATCTCAAAAATAGTAATCTGTGTTGGATTGTGTGGTAATTTCTGACAAACCAATTTCATCATTAACCCTTGTTACTTTTCTACTTCAGTATTCAAATACCAGAAAATCACAATATCCTAATAAAATATTCAATTATTCAACATGTTAACTGATATTTCCCTTTGCAATTTTAAAATAAAGGAAAATTTTTAGAGGAAATTTAAGTCTAACAATTTAAAAAAACATAAAGAATTGTTCCAAAACATGTGTTTCACCATTGAGATAATTTCTTGTAATAATTATTCTATGTGATTATAAAATATATAAATGAATAATAACAGACATTCTGTATTAAAACATAGTAAACTATTTGTATTACTCGTAAGTTTCAAAAAGATTATTTAACACTGCAAATGTATTAGATGAAACCAAACCTTCCTGTTAGTAAGCTCATGATATGAAATTTGTAAAAAACTTTCATATAGTTTTGACTGATTCACATCTACTTATACCTTTTTCGTTCATCACTCACAATTAAGTCACATTCACCAAATTAGAGTAAATTTTTTTTGGGTGTAAAGATAAAATTATGATCTCTTTGCAAAATGATACAAGACTTACTTCCGGATTTAGTATCAGAAATAAAACATATTTAATATTATAGAAACTAAGGGGACTGATTAATGCCACTTTCTGCATTAATAAAATTTTGGGAGTTGCTTTACCAACCAATTTTCTAATGAATTCTTTGCGTTTTGCTGCTACCATGTAAATTCGGTTTAGTTAATTTTATGAAATTATTAAATGATGTGTGGTCTTCGGCATAACTACAAGTCTTGGAGCAAAGCAAAAATGACAAAAAATTTAAAAATATTGCCGGTGTCTTAGCACTCTTCTTTTCATTATGTCTTCTCCCGTATAACTTGCGATACTTTCCCAGAAAAGGTGCCTGTACTTATCAAACCACACACACAGAAACACACGTAAGGTCAATTAACGGTAATAGATGACCGAGTAAAACGTGCCAAACTTTAAATACAATAAGTGAATGAAATTAAATTAAAAAATTCTACCTAAACTGCCTCGTTCGTTTGGTCGACTTAAAATGTTGTCGCAGTTGTACCAACGTTACTCGATCTATAGGATATCTCCTTTCGAATTTTTTTCTGGTTTTTCAGCTACGTAGCTTACGTCTTCTTTCAAAATTTCAGCTCTTTCTGCCCTTTTTTTCTGTATGTATGGCTTGTAAATGTAGTAAGAAGAAGCGGTGGCCAAAATTGACAAAAAAATTACATCTTTTGTACTCAACTGAAGAAACATGCCTAAAAATCTGAGTAAAGTGTTTCAAGAAAAAAAGCAGAAGACACATATGTTTCAAGTCTTTATTTTAAGTCATGTCTGACAGTTTCAAGACAGACATGGAGGCAAATTCAAAATGTAATAATTGAGAAAAAATAACCTTTTGTAAAATACCATATGTATCCATATTACCATGATTGTGCACTCCAATAATCCACTATAACGTAACATCAGCGTGAAAATTACTCAATAATTCAGACAAACATGTTGAACATATTAAAGGTAAAATGGGATCCACTTTGTGCTTTTGCATACAATAATTTGCAAAGTTATGGATATAAATGAAGTCAAAAGGTTTCTAAATGTTGTGGATGATTACCATCACACAGAATTAGATGAACACACTCACAGGCTGTTCCTAAGTGGATGTGTACTTCTATAACATCATTGAATTGAGTATCAGTGTACTAGTGAAATTAATACTCAATGAGGCAGCGAGGTGTGGGATGTGATGCTCAGAAATCTGGTTGTCATATCTGTCTTTCTCCTACGAAATGTAAGACATGTATCCCACTAGCTATGGTTTGTATGAGGTAAACTGTTCAGGGTAGTTAGTGAAAACCACTTCTCATATAACATTGGAATTCAAATGAACACAAAACATTATTTAGCTTTAAAAATTATTATTCTGATAAAACAAACTTACTAATAATCAAATCCTTAGTAAGCAAAGATGACTCTTGGTGAATATTTCCTTGTTTTATGGAATCAATATTATTTAATTAATATAAATTAAATTGTTAAAACAATCATATTCCTTGAATTTGAATTGATTTTACAAAAATATGACACCTAATTTTTGACAATATACAGTTTGTTATTATTTTTTATTTTTTAAACTGAAAATTTTATTGTATTAATATTGTGATGTTTTGTGAATTAATATGTAAATTAAATTGTGGAGATTTTAATGAATTGAATGCTAACAGTCTAACAGTAGTTTAATAAGGATTATACACCACTGAGTCCGTTTTTCACTGGGCCATCTGATTATTCAGTATGAAGAATAAATTCTAACAGGAATAAAATATTCAATTAGAATTGCATAAGAGAATGACAATTACTCAACCATTTTATTGTTAGGTACAAAGAAAACATTGCAAAAGAAAACAGAAAGTTTTAACTTCTTTTATTTTAGCAGTAAGTTTGAATTTTCATTCAGAGAAACTATATCATATGAGATGGAGAAAATAATATTTTAATTACATGACATTGAGAAAAAAGCTAAATCTCTGCCTATGAAATTGTATTCTAATTTTATTTAATTCGAGGTACATCAGCAAATTTCATGTTGTAGAATGGAATTTTGTCTGCTACAATCTTCCAATCTGTTAAGTAAACTATTGCCATAAAACCAGTGGCCCCGTAGCAGAGAATGGAGGGTGCCCTGTAAGTAAAGACAAAAAACTCATTTAATATATGTCTTTATAAGAGAACAAGATTCATCACTGCTTGAAATTATAAGTAGCTAAGCATAAATTATAGGCATATATCACTAACATTAAATTTAACCACCCTATAAATGACCTATACATATTTACATGAAAACCACATTGTTAGTAGCATGAAATCAGGTTAAAAGTTAACCTTCTCCTGAATAATTTTATTTCTTTATACATCATACATTAAAAATGTGAAGAGTTTTAAAACAATGGAATGGACAATAAGCTTTATTACAGGTAAGCTAAGAAAAAAATGTTTCCTACCAGCTAGTATACTGCTCAATTCTTTTCGGGGTGAAAAGAAGTGAAAACCTCATTTTGAAGCTGAATTCTAGCAAGTTTTTTTATATTTTTTAATGAGACCTTATCCCAATCTCTTTCCAAAGCAGACGACGCTGAAAACTCCACAGAGTAGAACATACGAAGGTATGGCTATGTCTATGGTTAAAATACTGCGGCATTTGTAATTTAATGTTGGATTTAACTATTTTTATTTATTTATATCAACATTTTTGTTTATTTCTAAAGCATATTATCATATTTTAAATACTTTATTTCATTTAAAAGTATTTTTGTTCCAATTTCAGGAAATATATGAAATTGTTATTATACCGTAAAGCTGCTGTGTAGTAAAATAATATAAAGGACGATTCATTTTTTATTGAATATTAATTTTTATTGAAATTTTGATTTCAGGTGTTATAAATTAAAAACTAGATTATTTATTATGAAGATTATACACTATGAGTTATTCCTTTCTCAATTATTTCTTTGCCCACTTATTTTTTACTTCTTTCAGTTAGTATTATCCGTTCTAATTTATTTGTCTTTGGAACTTTGGTCAATCATTTTAAAACCAAACGTGTCTGTTAGAAACTTATGTAGGAAATAAATGACTACATATTCACGGTAAGCAAAAGTAAAATTCTTAAAAGTATATGTAGGTGTTCATTCTTTACTCAAATCAACCAAAATTTGTCATTCGTCGCACAAAGAAGGCCATCAATCACACCTCTTTTAGTTGTATCAAATGTTTCTTTTTTCTGTTGACGGAATTTTCCATTTCACCTTACCACCGATATTTTTCTGCACAAATCCGAAGACGATGAGGTTTGGTGTAAACCAAAAGGATTCAGGCCGGAGGATGAAAACGAAAGAGAAAAAACGGGGTTTCACCGCTCACCACCTCTTTAATTAACAAAGTTTCCACAGAACTTTGTTTTGTATTTAATTGCAACGAAAAGTTTTTTACTGCCTTTCTTTTCTGATACGCCCGGATCTTCTTCGCCATCAAATTCCCTCTTGGCGCTTTCCAACAAAACTTCCATTTTTGTTTCCATGTTTCACCTTACCAGGTAGAATTAAAATCAGTACCTGGCCACTTATGATTCGTTCAATTAGATGACCTGATTATTAAATGGAGATGATCATTCTTAATAATATGAAAAATGTGAACCTTGAATCCAAAATTACATATTACAGTGTGTCATTCGTACCATAATAGTGACAAATGTTGTGGTCATCAAGGTGGTTTGATGACCTAGAGACCGGCTGCCACAATACTACGTATTGTGTATTCGTATTTGAGTACGTAAACAAACACTATTGTAATAAGACTTTTGACTGCTATTGTTTGCATATGATTAGAAAAATCTTAAAGTAAATATTATGTTTGTACGATTATGCATAATAATACAAAACAAGGTGTGCCATGCTCTAAGGCCTATGTGACAGATAGTTTTGGGCTGTACAAAATATATTTAACATTGACGTTTTAGTTGCTCAAATTCAAGGGAGAGGAGTCTTTGTTGCAGAATAGTAAAGAAAAAGAAAGATAATTTTTTCAACCGATAGAAACTCTATGAA
Organism: Polyplax serrata; assembly: GCA_037055365.1. NCBI lineage: Eukaryota > Metazoa > Arthropoda > Insecta > Psocodea > Polyplacidae > Polyplax > Polyplax serrata. The sequence goes on from JAWJWE010000002.1 coordinate 514,171, forward strand.
CCAATTGGGTGGGATATTTTCATTAATTATTAATTTTAGAAGTTATTAACGAATTTATTAAAATTGTTATTCGAAAAAGAAGAATACCTCCAACTTTTTAGTTCACAAAGTGTTCTCTTCTGAGGTGTGTCATTTCCTTTAGGGAGGTTTAATGGGCTCTGCTTCGTCTTCTTCGTTTTGCCAAAGAAAAAGTTCTTCAGCCTGAAAATCTCGTCTCCTTTTGGCTTTGATGGGACGCAACTGCTCCGATTAGTTCCACTTGCTTAAATTGAGCAGAAAAAATCTGTAAAAGAAGACAAGCAATTAAACAACAGTAGAAGGTAAGAGGAATATATTTTCAGGTTCCCACTGGATCGACCTGGAAGGTTTTTTCGGCTTTCTCTTTTGCTTTATTCTTATTTGCATTGTCCTTTTCATATATTTTTTGTTTATGTGGTTGACCGTTTTATTCATATTCAACACTTTATTGAACATTCATATTATTTATTTTATCGTGCCTTCTTCTTAAGAGCAATAACAGCATATATTAATTTTTTATGTAATTTTCTGTTATTGGTAAATCAGGTATAGAGGATTTTAGAGCATCAAGTACAAGAGAGTAATGCTTGCTAGAAATGCGCTGAAGCGCAACAAATTTTAGTTTAATAAATTAATAATACAATACTAAATAATAGTTGAATCTGTACATTTAAATAGTAACTACTGTCACTAGTTAAAATTAAAAGTTAATAAAGTTACTATTACGTAGCTGTTATTTATGTGGTAGTAGTTGGAATACTATTTTACCATTTTTGTTTCTGGGTTTACTGGTCTCTGCTCTTGTTTTTCTGACATAAATAAAATGAATAAAATAATATTGATTTACGTGTAATCGTTTAGTCATGATTTTAGTACAATTCATCTTTTTTTCACTACTCAATAAACTTTTTATTCCTTTTCCTTTAGCATTATTGCTTGTTCTTTTCTTTGTTGCCCTGTTTTATATTTCCATACATTTTCTTCGTTTTTCATTTGCTCTTTCCTACCAAGAGTTAACTTACTTTGATGAAAAGTTTTATTACATTTTGTTTGGTTATTTCTAAGAAAAACTTTATTCACTTAACCGTTTTATTACAAAAGTCAAATGCATTGCTTTAGTGAAATGAGCTGTATAATTGAACGACAGTTTTATTGAAAATTTGTCTGTGCTGCTCCACTAAAACACTAGTACCATTCTTTGCATTTTACTAAATTTGACCATTCTTTTATTTGACTAGGTAAACGGGCCTTGAGGCTGCGTCTGTCTAAACAAATAGTTATGTTCTCAATGAAAAAAGGTTTATATTTTAAATAATAAAATTTTTCATTTCATTGCCTGACAAAACTAATCAGGATGTGAGGAGGTTGGGTTGTCTTGTATCAGCAATGCCTTAGGCCAGAAAAAAGTAATTAAAGGAAAAGTTTTTTTTCCCTTTGTTAACTTCTTTATTGGTGCTCTGTGTATAGATATTTCCAGCCTCTCTATTCTTCCAGCTTCGTCTGTTCTTCTTTGCTTTTGAGTTAAATCCATTACTGCCTGTATTCCTCTTTTTTGTTCACACTCTCTTGAGTAGTGAAACCTTTGTTGTCCTATTCACCTCACACAAATTTTTCTTTCTCTACTTTTTATTTTGATTTCAAATTTTCTTCTGAAAAGTTTCTAAATTTGACAACTCGTTTTCATTAAAAGTCTATAAGTGGTATTAGCCTTGTAAAGCAACGTGTATCTGTGATGTTCAATGGGAAAATTAAAGAAACAAGAATCGCAGAAAGCAAAACAAATTCAGAAAAGTAGAATAGAACAGTAAGAGTAGAGAAACGTATAAACGGGCAAATGAAAAGAAAAAATATAAGAATAAACAGGAAGTGCTGTAAATGGTGCCAGGGTTTGCCAGGCAGAAACAGGGTAGGAAAGGTTCTTTTCAGGTCCCTTCACACTAAACCTTTTATTAATAACCCAATGATGGGTCAGAGAGAAGGCTCCTTCCGTAAATCTTACAATTAATGACTTGAATGTTAATTGTCATAAATTGTCTGGGTTTTAAGGGTCGGAACGGAAACGGAAACTGTCCTCATTTCCATATTGTGATTAATGCTTTGGGTGAATCTTATTCTCTCCTTCACTTCCTCTTTATCTTCTTTGTCATTTTACTTCATCTTCTTCTTTCTGAATAATTGTAATTCATATTTTTCGGCCGTCGTGAAGGATGTTTTTTTAATAATTATTTTCTTTGCCTACTAACGATGACTGTCGAAGATGGGCTAATTTTCACACAAAAGACTAGTTCATGTACCACAATCCAAGAATTACATTATATTTGTTTGGGTGTGTATCGTGTAGGATTTCACAAGGATTTACTTTTTTGCGCAAAGTATGAAAGCGAGGAGAAATCTATGTAATAGGGCATGATGTGTTTGCGACTGTGAAACTGAAAGTGAATGAAAACGAAAAGAGAAAGAAGATGAAAAAATTATATTAAAGATTTGAGAACTGAAAATCTTAAGAAGTACCCCAGGCTTGCTGAACATAATTTTATTTCCTCCATCAGTTATTCACCTTCTTCAGGCTTACCTTTTTTCAAGTCATCCACACTACATATTTTGTCATTTAAGTCAGCGTACATGATGGTTGGCATAACAACTCTAGAGTCTTTACATTCGTGCAGACATGTTCAGTAATACAAAACGAAAGACTTCCACATAAATGAAGACCCCAAAGGACAGGATTTCTTTATTAAAATTAAAATTTATGTAAAATCATAATTATGTCATGAAGTACAATGAAAGAACCCCCGAATTTAAACGTATAATTAGTCTTGAGAATGGTATTAATCCAGTGACCAAAATATTCTGAATTTCTTTCGAAATTCTACATTATTTGCACATAGGTTCTCAGGTTCGGTTACACACTCAGCAGCCGAACACAACGAGCCTTACAATTGCCTGATTCCTCTTTCTTATTATTGTGTGGTGCGTCGTCAAACCTTTTATTCTGTACCACAACGTGCAATATAAGATGGATTTTTGAGAAATAAATTAAGTTACAGGTTGGTTTTATTTTATGTTGTTTATTGAAATCTTTTTTATTTGAGCATATAAAATCTATTAATGTTACTTAACAGCGTTGTATAAAAATTAATTTTTCACTTATATGGATTACAACATAGAATGAACGGCCAGAAGGTGAATAAACAGGTGCGGCGAGGAGTTCCCCAAGGGTCTGTGTTGGGGCCCACAGTTTGGAACGTACTCTACTCTAAATTACACAAAATTAAATTCAAGAATAAAACAGAAATTCTCAGTTACACGGATGACCTCATCATCGACGAGGACAACCAACATCTCCTGCACATCAGCTATGGAATACCTTGCTGATTATTGAAAAACAAATGAAAGAAATGGGACTAGAGTTCGAACCGAAGAAATCGTCCATCTGTCTAATTGGAAAAAAAGAAATCAGGGCCGCCATGGAGAAATCCAAAAATATCAACCCATTCTATACAATGAGTGCATTCCCTTCGTTCAGTGTTTTAAGTATCTCGGTATACTTATTGACAATAATTTGAAATTTAAACAACACATAGAAAACATCGAAAACAAATGTATTAAATATTATGATATTTTCTTTATCTTTATTTAATGTACTGAATAATTATTATAAATAAATAAATTATATTAAAAAATATGGATCACAACGGCTAGTCAAAGATAGCTTTTCATTCAAATTGAACCTACGACTGTAATAAAAAATATGCTTGGGCTGCGACTCAGAGTCGAACCATGTTCGGACGGTCATTTTAAAGAAAATGATGGCGTAAAAGAAAAGAGAAAATTTTGAAGTAGACTAAGAAAAAAATTACAGAAGGCAGTAATTGTGTTCTCAAATTGCCAAATTCAGAGATATTAGATGGAAATGTATAACCATTTTATGTCCACTGAAAATGAGGGTTCAATAAGTCGTTTGAAGAGGTAAATTCCTTCTCCGAAAGCAAAATGTCTGGGAAATTTGAAAATTACACCTAGAGAGATAGCAGAGATTGAAGATGAATATGTAGAGCGCCAGACAGAAAAACAATAAGTTTAAAATAGGAGCACAGGAGTGAGGAAATCCAAAGTCGACAAAGACACAAAACAAGTCCATGAGACTCTAAATTCCTATGAAAATGAAAATGGGTAAAAGCAATATACTTTAAAAGTAATAGAATATTAGTATGCGACACGATTATTTTTCTCTTTCTTTTACAAGGTGATAAATTTCCATAATTGTATGAGAAGGTAACCCAAGAAGACAAAAACGACTTCTTTCATCACCTCAGAATGAGAGGGAGAGAGGGATGGACGGGACGAGCCTAGAGGCAGCAGCAGTAGCAGCAAAAAATGCTGTCACTGAGACAAGAAGAATTGTGACAGGATGAAAATAGCATAATATAGAAAGGAAGCAGATGGCGGAGCCACCCCTCAAGAGTAATCAGTATTCAGACTTGGTCTAGTTGAAGGCGGAAAAAAATATTTGGAAGAAGAAGAAGACCGAGGTAAAGAAGAAGACGAAGACGGTAAAAATGAGGAAGAGGAAAAGAACATGTCGAAGATGATGATGGTCATGGGTCTATCCGTGTCCTCACCTTTTTTCTCATGATGAATTACTTTTGCAACATTTTTTAACAAAAATATACCTAGAAGACTTTTAACTTCCCGTTCTGTTTCACTCCATTTATTTCCGGTTTCTTTTTGGTCTCCAAAATCCCAGATATACATCTTCAAGTTGTGAGTTGTTACACTACACCCTTTTCTTGTTCTTATATCAGTCAAGTATTCGGATCGTCAAAAGCCAAACACAAAATATGTTGAATTGTTTGTGAGAGTTAAGTTACACTGTTTCACTTATCATTCGTTGTTAACTTCCTATATACTCACAAACACACTCCTCTGATGTGGTGATAACATCAGAAATCTTATTCCAGACATTGTCCCTCATCTAAAACGTCTGACTCTGGTTTGATCGGTTGTCAATGAGGGTTTGGAGCATGAAAACGGGCCAGGCTGGGCTGCGATGCGTTGTGGTGTGATAGAGGCATAGACTGACGCGGAAGTCGGAAATTAGATTTCACTGCATGTGCGAGGCTTGACGTTCATTATTTACAGTGTGTATACTTTTTTCTCTGTCCGTGAAACGAAAAAATACACGATAGAATTGATGTTCCTTCCTGTCTGTGAGACAGACCGAAAAACCATTTTTGCTTTTTTTATTTCTTCAATGAAGAAAGAAATCGTTTCAGGGTACGTCCGATTTATCAGGATTCGATTCGATTTGTAAACTCTTATACCTACGAAGAGAAGCGGAAACGTACAATCCTAAAACGAATTGTCACGACCAAAAACAAACAGAACGATGAAGATGAATACGGAAATGAGAATCAATGGTAAACAATATTGAAAGGAATGATAAATAAGGAATGGTTCGAATAAGCTAACATTCAGTATAAGCACAAATCGAATGTATGTTCAAAAAGAACCAGTATTCTATTCTGATAATGTCCACCAAGAGTCAAACAGGTAGAAGAAAAAAAAAGAGTATCCTTAACTGATTGTAATAAATGAGAAGTATTGTCAAGCTGTGTGCCACAGGTCCCATTTCAGTTCATGTAGCTCATATGTTAAGGATCATACACATGACAACCGTATTCCTTGAGCCTAAATTTATATTTAAATCAGAATATTTTTATTAATTAAAAAAGTCACTGGCGACGGTCAGGTGTCAATTTATTTTCTTTTCTTGGGTTTTAAAAGTAAAAATACTTAACAAATGGTAGTGTAGAGTAAAATTAAGAATATTGGTTTTGGTAGAGAAAAAGCCAGGTGTAAAACATAAAGATGAAGTTATAATGAGAAAATCTCAGGCTGATGCTGTCCAGGCCGACCAAAGTGTGTGTGACAACGCTTTATGTGTAAATTTTAGAAATTTGTACTGCTTAATGTGAACTAATTTAAGTTCAAAAACAGGAGTGCATTAAGAATTCGGCGTTGTCGTCACCCTCGGCAGTCGCCCACGTCCAGGTGCACCATTATTTACGTCAGTTGGACCTCAGTTGGGACATGACGTGACCAGACTGTACAAAACGAATGTAAATTCTTCCTTTTCCAGCATGAAATTGAGGATCGAAAAGCAGAAAAGCGATGATTTCAGGGAAAAAGAAAAGCAAAAACAAGGGGGGGGGGAAAAGTAAGGCAATAGAAAAGATCTTCTAGGATTAACAACGAAGGCTGCATGGCCACGAGAAGACTCGTTTCTGGACAACCAAGACGAACCAAATCCGAATGTAACCGGACGGAAGGTTCGTCTCCTTAGTCTATAATTTTTATTTTAGACTTTCTATTTCAGACGAAAGCACCGCGTGTTGCTAAAGGGCAATTCATAAAAGTTTCCAGCGCGAAAAAAAGTTTTTAGCCATAAAACTAACGACGAAATCTCTGTCTTCACTATCCGCTATTTTAATATTACGATATCTAATTTTTACGGCTTGGTCAGGCGAAAAATAAAGTTTTATTTTAGTTTAATGTTTTATCAAAAATGCGACCCTGGGTTACTTGTGTCTTTATCATCTCGTTGAATCTAAAACCTTCCGGCAACGGAACGTAATATTTCATAACTTAAATGCTGGTTGGCAGTACAAGAACTTAAAAGTTTCTTAAAAAACGAGCACTATTAGATGGGATCAAAGGAAATTGATGATAATTTCGAATTCAAGAAGTTCAATGGGACGGGAAAATGAGAAAGTCAGAAGTCGAAGACACAGATGAAAGAATATTGAAAAAAGAACTGTGGCGGTGAAGAACGGTGGAATGGTTAGAAGGACCATGGTAAGAAGGAGAACAGGCAATGAATAACAATTAAAACAAACCTAGAAGGAAATTAGCAAACATTTCAATGAACTTATCAAATATTGCAAAAATAAGAAAAAAAACAGGACACAGCTATGAAGAACGCGCAAGGAGTAACAAATAGGAGACAAAACTTACAAGGTCATAAAAAGCACCTCTTAAAAAAGTCTCGATCTAGTGCATATCATAAACAGCAAGCAACAGCATTTGATAATTCATGAGTAAGTATACCTGCAACAGAGAAGCCAACAAACGGAGAGGATTAAGCCAAGAAATGCAGAGACTGAGAAAACGGGTAGAGAAAAGGAGAAGTTCAGAACGTCTGCTGACACGACGTTACATTAGACGAGAATAAAAATCAGAGCAAATGTTTTCCAGATTTTTCCACACGGTTTTTCCTTTTTTCCTACTTTTTTCAATATCCGGCAGTGTGTAATCAACCTTTTGGGGAAAATTTTACCCTCTGCGAACCTTCCCATCCTTTTTTTGCACCACCTGAACAAAAAAAATATTCCAACGGCTCACGAACTCTCTCTTTCATTTCAATTTGCAAAATAAATTTGGAAAATTTGATTTCGAGTTTTCTTTTGGTTTTAACCTTTTAGTAATTTGTATTTTTATTGCCTGTCGAGGTCACCGCCTTATCACTCTGATAATAGCTTCCCTCCCAATTTTTCTTAATTAATTGGAAACCGAAGGTCACCGCAACTTCCTACAGGTAGAATATATAATTCAAATAACTGAATCATTCCACTACTCATTTCTGATGGTATTTGTCATTTTCATAAACAATTATTTTCATCTATCCTAATATTCTTTTTGCTATTTTTTTCCTGAGTGTTCCACTTTGTTTTTTGAATAATTATAAATTCGACAGCCTTTGTGTATTTAAACAAAAACTCATTATTGCTCAGACAATACGATAAATATTTCATTATAACTGTGATTACTAATATCGATGAATATTTTATTATTAATTTGCTTTTTTAAATGAATAAAAATTCGTTTTTATGTTACTTTAAAGAATTCCTATGCTGGTCTTCTGGTGCCTTTTCCTCTTCGTCTCGATCACAAAGCATGCCAGGAGCCTTTCCAAATGTAACTTTCATTATTGCACAGTTATTAAATGTTCTTTTATTACACAGCTATTATTTTTATTTGAAAATACCCTAAGTTCACGTGAGAGGAGGAAGAGAGAGAGAGTGAGGGAGAGAGCTGACACTCAAGTATGGAGGAAAACCCGATGGATGAACGAAACGAAGTCTCTCAGGAAAAAAGTTTTCCCGAAGAGTTTTCTGTAACACTTTGAATTCTTCCAACGAACAAATCAAACAAGGAATGGCTCCGGGCCGAACTTCCCGGAACGGGGGAAATGGCTTGAATTTTCAATACGGTTTGACCGCCATCTTGAAATTTGAATGAATTGAAAATTCAATTTTTCTTCTGCTTCTCCTTATATACTTCCTTCTTCCTCGTCTTCTTACCTCTACCTTTTCTTTTTTTTCCTCCTTTCTTCTGCCTCTATTTTTTTCATCATTTAAATGTCAAAAAAGTGTAGACGTTTATATGTATGAAACGACACGAGAGTTTTGTTACTTTCTAAACATTCACTACCTCTTATGCTCCGTTTTTCCACAGAAAAAAATTCCCTTCCTTTAGTTCGACTGAAAGCTTAATACGCAGAGCTCAACGTGGCCTTAACCTTTATTTGCACAAAATAATACTTTGGCATGGCCTTCTGCAAACTCTTTCTACATTTCTTTTGATTTGCTGGCGTTTTGAGCAATTAAACATTAGGGTTGAACGTAAACATAAGTAAAGCAGACGACTGCTAACATTTCATTAGCATGTCAGCGACAGTTTGTCATGGATTAAAATGATATAATTTTCTATCTTACTAGTAATTCCTTACCTTCGTACAACGTGGTGTCATGTTTGGCTGTTTTTATGAAACAATATGTTCAGGGGTCGTTAAGGGGTGGTAACAATGTTTTAAGATCACATTAACTTAAAAATGATGCAAAAATTCATAACCTTTCAAATGAGTGCTTGAGGCTGCTAATGTATATGTACGCAACATGATAAAAAATAGTGGCAATCAATTGTTAAAAATGCGTGACATTCAATTCTACAATGACTGTCATTGTGGGAGTATGAGTTAGACCTTCTCCTAAAATTTTTTAAAATTTATTTAATTAAGAAATAGGAGTTCTGACAGCATTACTTTTTATTTTTCTCCTTTAGCTTCTTCTGCAACATAATAATTATTGTGGATTTTCCGCGAACATCTTCAATGTGTTTGGGTTCGACATCCAGATTTTCGGTTTACAGATATTGTATGCAGCTGTTCGGTGAATAACACTAGCTTTGAAAGATTGAAAGGGGTTCATATACAATGGTCAGAATTCTGTTCGCGGTTTTGAAAAAGGACATAAACGTTCAACTTTCTCAACAAAGCTAGTCAATTTCAAAAAAAGTTTTCCTTTCATTGTGGCAAAAAATTGAGACGATGGTCTCCTTTGGTGACAAACGCAACTGTCTCATTGTGGTCTCCTGGACGTTTTCAGTCCTCAAATAAGCTGATTTCAGTCTTTGCAGCCCATACCTGAGAGCTTGAAAATCACGAAGGTCACTACAATGGAAACCTGCACGATGGAGTTTCCTCCCGTAGAGGTTCGGAAAATTAATTTTGACTTTTCCTGATTAACGGACAACAGGAAATCAATTCCAATATTATCGATATGAGCGAGTTATTGAAGTTATCGAATCCGAAAAGTTGTCCGTGTTGTTAACTGAAATGAGAGACTGGTAATTTTTTCTGCCCTACAACTTTCTTATTGTTAAGAATTCTCATGTCCATTATTTTTTTTTCTGAAAATTTCTCTTGACATTTTTTTAAGAAATACTGATGATGTACAATAGACGAGAAAATTTTACATAAATTCACGTAATTAGTGTTTTAAAATTCTTAACCATCAATGGAAGACAACGATATAAAATTATTACTAGAAAGTAATTATGCTTTATATTCAATTAATATTGTAATTTAATATAAGTAAAAAAGTTATTAAATTATGGTGTCAATAAATTAAAAATCGCAAAATTATATGTCCCTTGTTGGAATTGACGTTCATTATAATTGTTACGACCGTGTCTTCATGAGAAATAAGTGTAAAGGCACAAATTATGGTAAAAGTGGTAAGACTCAAGATGAACTCCAGAAAGTTGAATTTCATTTGAGTGTTCGTTAAGTTCATAAAACGACGGGGGATGAAACTGTTTGGTGGTTTTCACCCTCTACCTTACCTGACGTCTACGAAAAAATACTTCGACCCGAATAATCAATTTAACCGAATTTTGATTCTACCCTTTAGGAAACTTTTAGAGATGTGAAATTGGTAAAACAAAAGTTTTCACATCTTCTCCCTGTCCCATTCTTCCCAGACCTTTATCCACATACCCTGGCATATATACTCTCTTTCTCTTTCTCTTGCATTCAGTCACCCAGGATGGGTCTCATCTAATTTCGACACACGGTTTCTTGAGCCCCCGAGGAGGTCTCCTAATGGAAAAAGCTAACAGAGAGAAAACGAGACGTGTAACTTGTGCTGATGATACGTTTGCTCGCTTGCATTTTTAGTTAGGACGAAGGATGTGAAATGGTGTGGGTGCGACAATGATGAGTACAGCACAAGAGGAATGAATGGAAACAGGTATATGCAGAGAGATAATTAAAATAAAAATTCGGAAATGAAAGAAGGGTGTAAAAAAGTAGAATGGAAGGAAGGAACTGAAAAAAACTTCAAAAAATAATTGATCTATTACATACGAAGTACGTTTGCAACGTATACTTTCTGTCAACATGTTATAAAGAATCCTCCACAATGACCAAAGTGGCACGGTACCCAGTGACATAATAACAGAAAAAGTTTTAATTTAATCCTGAAGCAATAAGTATACAATATTTATAGAAAGTTAATTAATAAGTGAAGAACCAACTCATTCGGTGCCTCGTATGTGTCCTAGACAAAGTCCTCGAGAACATAACTTATGTATAAAAACTGTTTTGAAAGAGCTCTGAAGGCTACGTTTTTACCAACTTAGAGGCCTCTACAAAAGTGTCGACATCATTTAGGTCACAGGTTTGTCATTTTATTTTGCAATGTTACGTTATGTTTTTCCTTCCTATGTGAAAGTTGCTCCGATGTCACCAAGAACTCGAAAATTGTTTGACCTGAAATTAAAATTATTTATTGGAAGTTGATAAAACTGGAAACGGAAATGGATGGATGCGGTAAACGCTGATTCCTTGTGTTTTCAGTACCGCGACCCTGAGTAATCACCTTCTGCCACGTTCACCCTTGTTGATTTTGTTTTTTTTTCGTTATTTTCGATTAAAAAGGTTCTTGCTAAGCGTTTTCTGCGAAAGCAGATACACCTGAAAAAATTGTTTAAGGTTTTTCTATCTTTTGCTTTTAACCAGACTTGTTCTCTTTCCTTTCGGTTTCAGCACTAGAGAGTTTCGATCCGAAGATTCTTCAAACCCATCACTTTGACTCATCTTGCATTTCCCCTTCTCATCCGTTTGGCAAAATAGATTTTTCCTTCCGGTTTTTGGCTCGCCTAGAACATTTGGCTTTCACTTCTCTTTCGGTCCGTAATTTGTGAGTTTAATTATCTTGTGAAATTGTATCTTTCTTCCTTCCGGCTAGAGTTGAGGTTCGTGTTAAGCCTTTTTGCCAAATTTCTTGGAGTCTTCTCGGATTAGACTGACCTATTGTATGTTTCTGTACATTACACTGTTTTGTCACTTTCTCTTGTCGCTCCTTGCCCAGATACATACCTTCTACCGACTCAGAAGGTGGCAGATATGTGTCTGCCTGTGAGACATTTTAAATCTTGAATATCAGAGCAAACGCTATCAAATGATGACTTTTCTTTTTTCCATCCCCAGCATCCCATGATATCTCTATACAGGTTTTAATTTCTGAATGCTTTATTGTAACTCTGCTAATTTAGAAAAAGTAAATTGAAGATGGACAGTAAGACGATCAAATGAGATGGATTATTTACTATTAAATTGAAATTTATTTATCGACTTTAAGTCAACTGCTTAATCCATTACTAAACTAATAAATTCATTGATATTTTTCATTAAGTTTCAACTGATTCAACCTAAAAAATGACCAAAGAGAGGTGGAACAATAGAATTGGTTTTTTACAGGGGTTGTACTGGGGTAAGGTGGTTTCTGAGAGTTCAATTGCAGTTAGTCAGAAGCTGGGAGAACGAAGATGTGCTCTGGGGGTTGGAAAACGCATTAAATTCATTTCTTTTGGGATTTCCCCTCATTTCCAATTCCTTGGATTTCCCAATATGGTCAACATTATACGGAAAATACGTCTTCTCCTTTTCTTCTTGTTCCTCTCATTGTCCGTTTTCTCTACTTTGATGTCAGAGCTTTTTGCTTAATCAAGTAGACCGACTTATTATTTCCTTTCTTGTCTCTAGCTCTACCCTTTTCATTGTCCCCTTGCCTTTTCTTTTGGCACAAAAAAGACCGATTTCGATTTTGGAAATTTTTATTTTCGGATTGAAAACCTGAGGGATGTGGATGGAAAAAATCTTTTAATCTTTCGACCGTTTCATGTATCCGTCATCTCTTCCTCTGTCTATTGTTTAGAAAAAGTGGTCGGAAGTTGCCCTTTTTCTCAATTGCCTCTTTTTTTTAAGAACCACTTTGATTAATTGATATTTTTCATCTTTTACAACTTTCTTGGAGACTTTTCCCAAAGAATGGCTTCTTTCTTTTCTGCCTTTCGGTCTCTTGGACTTTTGTCAAATTGTGCTACGCTATATTTTTATCGACTTGATACTTTTAATTGTACAAAACAAATGCTGAATAATAGAGTTTTTTGGGAGAACAAGTTCATCAAATTGTAGCTAAAAACCCAGCCATGTGTATCTGTAAGTTGTGTGTAAAATTGTTAATGCTCTGACGTGCCAGAATGTAAATTAAAGAAAGTAGTACTTAAGTAGTACAGAACCGCAAAATCGTCTAAAACTAAAATAGAACAGTAAGGTTATGCATGAAAAATTTCCATCTATTACCGTGACTAACAATATGCCTGAGAGTCACAGTTTCTTTCTATTGTTTGTGATTGCCCATTGGCACATTTGCTAGTATCACTAGCCTGTTATAGTTTACTACTCCAAATGTGAGTGTAATCACTACTACATCAACAAATTTACACTCTTTTTTGGTGCAGCTTACTTTTTTTTAATGTTACCACACTGTTTATCAGTCACCGTCAGTTCTTCTGCAGTCCTTTTTGTCCTGTTGTCTCAAATTCTTTTTCAGTTGTACCAAGTTTTTTTCTTCTGTCTCATTCTCCCACTTTTTTTGCAAAAACTTTCCATTTTTCTTCGTCGCTTTCACCAGTTCATTATATCTTGATTTCAGCAACTTCCGGTCGTCCCTTTTAATTCATTTTACTTCTTTTGTTATCATTAAATTTTTCTTCCTTTTTCTTCGTCTAATTATTTTCATTAACCGACATTATTTCTTTGCACTCTCACGACTGAGGTCGTTAACTGCCGTTCTCCATTTCCGGTATGGCGGTCAAATTGTTTCGGACTATGAAAAAGAATCAGAAGACGTAGAAGAAATGTAAGCCGAATAAAACGGAACGAAGGGACAGAGAGAAAGGAGGAGGAACAGGTTTCAATCGTTGGTAAAATAATAATTAATTTTCAAGTTTGTAGAAAAGTTTTTAGGAAAAACATTACGAAACCATTGTCGAGTAAACGCCGTGGAAAATTCAGAGAACAAAAGATGCCGGATGTCCTCTAGGCAGTTTCACAAGCCTCAAAAACCCGAAATGTCACCACGAGATGATGGAAAATGGCAAGCAGCCCGAGGTAAAATGAAAGAAAACCAAAAAACCCATGGAGGACCACGTTTCAAATTTTTGTTTTTCTTCTGCTTTTTCGGAATCCAGGGTTTTACAAAATTAATTTTAACCTGACTCACGGATTTTTTAAGGCACCTAAGGCACCTGGTTGAATTTGAGTGAAATTTTCTACGGCTACGATTTGATGTTTTCTTCTTGGTTGTATATGTATAAGCCGATAATGTCACCCTTCCGCGTGAACTCGAAGCCGCCTCCTTTGAGATTTGCAAATAATTAGGTATAGATACAGGTAACGAAAATTCTAATAACTACTTAGTAGTAAGAGCAGAGTAACTTTATCCTACAAATTGATCGCACTTCATTAGTTTTGAAAAGGTAAACTTTATGGTTTTTAAATCGAAGTGTAGAGTCAATTACAAATCTTCACTTGTAGAGTGTTGATGGTAACTGCATTTATTAGTTTTATCTGATTCAATCGTTTTTAAATACAAATTTAAATGTAATTGAACCACTTAAAAATTCAACCATTACTATTCATCGTATAATCAAGTGGTCGATTGATGAGTCCACGCCTCGGCCTTTAATAATTCAAACTGTGGCGTACACCACCACCATTCATAATTATGTTCGTCATACATTTTTGTATGTGACTCAAAATTCTAGACAAATAGTATGTTTTTCTTCGCAAATCTGTTACCATTTTTTACACTTTTAAATTTCCAATTCGTAAAGAGTAGCGCTTTAATTGTTACATAGTTTACAATGTTGTTTTTCTAACTGAGGTAATAGATACAGGCAGGCGCGTTTATTCGCGATAGTGAAGCTTGATAAATTTTATAATTCTTCTTTTCTTAATGTTTAAGTTCGAGAGATGAATGACTAAAGCTTTTGAATGTCCTAAATCTCTGAGTTTGAACAAAAAGTTATCGTATTTATTAAAGTTTGAAAAAATTCTAGGAAAAGACTTTCTTGCCCGTTAAGGTGATGTTGTGGGCAGACCAACAGAAACTTTTTAAAATTAAAAACAGAGTAAACAGACCGGAAATTGAAATAACGCAAAAGAAAAGAAGGGAATTCACAAATATTTCTTACTTGATGAGGGATGTGCCTATGAAATTGTTTTTCCTATTCTTTTTCTTTACAATTTTTCCTTTTTATTTTCTGTGTGACGTGAAAATCCCACCCAGTTGAACCGTCCATTGGTCGCCGGCCGGAGAAAAGCTCGACTTTCATTGGCTGAGAGAAATTTGTCGGACAGGCGCGTGGAACTTTCGCCTTCTTACGACAAACGCACACCGGGCACCAGCAGCATACTCGGAATTTAACCGTCGCTTGACTCGTACAAGAGTGGTATATTTTCTCACTTTTCACGCAGTGTTTCATACTTTCGGCTTTATTTTCGCGATCGAATTTACGCGGTCAGTCGACATTTTCGTCATTTAAGAGTAATACCGCAAACGGGCGTGAGAAAAGGCGGCATTTTTATTAAGTAAAACGACTATTTCTCCACGTGCTCCAGCAAACGTCATGCCATCTATTTTCGAGTTTGCCGTTTTGTGGTGATCGTGCGAGTAAAATAGTCGCTGTAGGTTAAAGAAGTGAAATTAATTTTAGTTTCGCGAATTAAAGTGATAAAAATGCCGGTGGGAAATGTACCGTTTGGTTACTAGAAATATCGGCTCGGAATTATATCGAAATGGAAACGACCGTATAAAAATGGGAAAGGTTCCCGGGTTTACGAATTGGATTGTCGCACTGTGGCTGATGGCGAATTTTCTTCTTACGATGGCCACTACAGGTAGGTTCACATGCATAAATAATGGTTTGTTATTTATATATTGTTACCCTCATTTTAGTGGCGTTCACAGAAATTCAATGCTCTCTTAAATGTTACCCATATTTATTTTGTTTTTGTCACGTAGGCCGCTTACCTTTGTGTGTAACTTTTTATACTTCTGTAATGCGACACACGTCACATATGAGTCGATTAGCATTTTATAAACATTTTTATGTTTGTGCGACGAATTTGTCTTTGTTGCGATAAGGCTTTACCTCTGTTCGTATTTCGTGTACTGCGATTACATTATTAATTCCTGGTAATTCACACTTCACTTTATCATTTCCTCAACCCAAACCGTCTTTTCTTTTTTCTAAACTTATGTAACGTTCTGTTTCACTTCTGTTGGTTTTTAGTAAGTGGTTGGAGTTTTCAATTTGATATGCTAAATTTTTTAAAGGGCTCAGGTTTACGGAATGATAAAATAATGGGTACAATAGTGGGTACAACAAAGAATTTACAAATGAAGAGACATACGCGACCCGGTATATTAGCTATTGACATGTGGCGAAATCATTTATTTGTGTTTTTGTCCTCTACTTTCAATTTTTAACTTGTTAGGAAACAGTTCAAATTGAATTTCTTTATTTTTGTAATATATTATAGGAGGTCTATTAATACCAAAAATTACTTTTTATTGTTATAAATGTAGCCTACTAGTACTCTTTGAATAATTGTTTTGGGCTGACCACTTCTTTGAAGTGAAGTGAAATCGTATAATTAATTATAATTTTTACGTACAGGTAGAATGATTGCCTTGGCATTGTTAATAATTATGCGAATTCTCAATGTGAATGAAAAAAGATATGGTTTTGCCACTTAATATATATTACTGACCTCTTTTTATTTATTATTATTATTAACTTCATAATTTTTTCCAAGGTTCCAAGGCTCTAATCGTTATATTCTCTCTTTATGTTGTTTGAAAATTCTTTAAGGGAACATCTATTTCTTATGTAGGATTTTTTAATTTGACCATTGTTTTGCAAAATATGTTACTTTTCATTGAGAATGTAAATTTTACTCGAATTACGTTATCGAATCATACTTAAAAAAACACTAAATTGTCGGTTATACATCTTGAAATTTATGGTATCAAAAGAAGTTGAAATGATGCGAAGATGAAAAGAAAAGTGCAATTTAAAAAAAAATTTAGGAGGGAATTAAGAAGAATCAAAAAGATACTGGAAAAAGATAGAGTCGCCCATGACGGTCACGTACTTCAAGTGAATAGAAAGAACCAGAAGATGCTAGAGAAAGGCGCCTAAGGCCCCGAAAACGGGTTGAAATCAACCGAAATAACCCTCAACGACTTTATAATTATGGAAATTAAATTTTATTAACGGTAACCGCAGATCGGAAATGGAATCCAAATGACGGAATACTGATTTTATTGGATTTTGTGAAACGCAAAATTTCTTCCGGATGGGATTCATTTTGCAATAAAAAAGGCGGGAAATTTCATCAGCATTAGGTGGGAAGCTGGAATTTGAATATCCGACAAAATAACTGAAACCGATTGAAACTTATGAACTCTTTCTTCTCGTCTTTGTGAAAACAGACCACTAATACAACAAAGTTAGAAATAAAAAAGTTATCGTCATAATAATAGTTCTACTTCTGTTATAGAGTTTAGTTAACATGAATTTTGCTAATTTAATATAACTATAGATTCGCCTGATTACACATCTGCATAGCACACTATGTATTGCCATTCAATTTCTACTTAAATGGCTTTTGAGTTTCGTTCGATCATCTTACCTTTCCCGGCAAAGGTAGGCTGAACAGCTAAATATTTATTGGTATGCATACCAGTTGGATGCCCTTGTATGTATCTCTAAGATTTCTGTTACTTATAAAAAAACTTTGGTCATTCTTTGGATGCTCAAGTGGAAAAATTATGTCGTCACGAAAGAACTTTTTATGACTGGGTAGAATTTTGACAGTGGTTGAAAGCGGGATCTCCTGTCTTGCATCTGGTTAGTTATTACCTTATGTGTACGTATTTTACTCATAAAATATGTGTTCCTGGATTCGCGAAGTCTCGTATTTAATACTTATCGCATGAAGATTAAGAAGGACAGAAATGCAATTTTGGTTTGACTTTTTAGCGTGGAGAATAGAAAATTCCTTGAAGAATTCGGTCGTTTTTCCTGCCGGTGTTCGTACATCTCTCTCCTTATTTTTTCGTTCCCTTCAGTCTGAGAGAGGAGATATTCTCCATCTGCTGCAAGTATATTTTGCTTAAAAATAATAAGTTTAAAAGAAAAGCTTACACGGAAAGAAGGAAGGCAGAGCGAAAGAGAAAAGTTTGTGCTTTTTTACAGTGTGATATTACTCTTGGGTTTTCCTTTAAATCCACTGTTCTGAAAAACGAATTATTGAAATGGCAAAGAAAAATTTTATTTTGTTCTACCTAACAAAAGCATGCATTCAGTTTCATTTTTGTTTAAAAAAAAAATAGCTTCAGTTTCAACATAGTTTCGATAACGTTTCTTACTATTTTGTTAGTCCCAACTGCGTCGTGCTTCGTATTTGCCTTCTACTATATTTTTCCTTTTTAATCAAACTACATTCAAGTAAGATACAACTAAATAATTTACCTCCATCGCTTGTCATGTAGTTCTTCTTGAACATTCCATTATCCAAGGGTAGTTGAAATTTTCTACCTGTGACGATTCAACGTCACTATTCCATCAAGAGGAAAAAATTACCGTTTTTTTTTTTTAAGTGGGTGTGTGATTCTAACTTTTGGTAGGTCACAGAAAAGTTCTGGGAATGCTAAGTTGTGTATGATAACATTGAAAAATAGATGTGAACATTTCTACTGCTAATTGACTTTAAGCACATTGTAATATTATTAATTAAAATTTTTTCTTAAGGCTTAAAACAGTAGTGGTATCTTAATCGTCGCGAAATACTTAAATTAAAATATTTTTAATGATCAAATAAAAATATAAAAAAATAGATTTATAATGAAAACGATAACGAAGGGAACCGATTCTGAAGGTTGAAAAAGATAGAAGCCTTGCCCCATCCAAGTTCATTCATTTCCTGCTACCATCTGGGCCATTTCTTCCGTTTTTCTACACGGAAAAAATTATAATAAGTGAAATATTTGAATTGGGGAAATAAATGAAATTCTAATATTTGATTATGCATTTGCTTGGGCGAAATCTAGTGTATACTGAAAGTATAAAAGTTCAATTTTACCTTTTACGGTACGGTATGATTGAAAATGACGACCGACTAATATGAGGATGCTTTGAAAATGTAAAAACTTACAAAATTTTATTTAATACATTTTGAAGAAAACGTAACATAAAATTGTACACCTCTAATTGAAATAAAAAGTAATTTAAATGACCGAAGAAAAAACAGTGAAATGGCACACAAGAAAAATGAATTATGAATTACAATTTATCAAGAAAAAGGACGAGAGCGAAATAAAACTAATAAGGTAAAATTTTGGAATGAATGAAGTGAAAGATACGAAGAATTCGAAACAGAACCTGATAATTAAATAAAAATGTGAAAACCAAAACGTGAGGTGAAAATAAAATGAAAATCAGGCTCCCGTAAGAAAAGTTCTGGGGAACTAAACGAAATGAGAAAGCGGGTAGATAACCCGTTCTTTATTGACGAAAGTGTCAAAATATTATTTCTTTAAACGACAATTATGACATAAGCGGGAATATGAGATACAAAAAAATGACCACGCTTTTGCTTCTTAAAACTGAACTTGAGACTGAAATTGACAAACTATTAAAGTCAGGTGACTGTAGGAAACGATCTAAAAATGAAGAACGTATACAAACGTTGAAAAGAAACACAGGCTACAAAAATTTACAGAAACAAACAGTTTTTGAAGGGAAGGAAACTGAATTGAGAAAAAACTAGTTATGAAAAACAAACTATAAACAAGCTAACAAACAAAACTATAAATGCTGTTAAATATGTAGATAGAGGGATGAATGGAACTCTACTAAATTTATTTGTGCACCCAAAAAAGCAAACTACACCAACGCTGGTAAATTTAACTTAACTACTGGCGTTCATCAAGTTGTTTTTTCTATGAGTCCAGAAACAATACCACTTAATGTTCCTGATAACGTGTTAGTAAATAAATAAATTAGGGATCCATTAAAACATAAAATCAAATTAATAATTTATTGCGTTTAATAGTTTTAATCCAAATGAACTGCCCGTGAAAGAACTGAAATGTTGAAGCGAAAGAAGTGAAATTTCAAAGTTGCTTCCATCCACTCAAGAGGTGATTCGAAATTCTGATAATAAATTTGATGAAATTGTGAGGGCGCTCAATATGGAACTGAATTGATAAAAATAGATAAGAGTTAAAAATAGATATAACGGATAAAAAGAAAAGGAAAAAATGGAGAAAAGGAGGAAAGATAAATGAGTAAGGGAAGAACAGGAAATGCAAAATGTGAAAGATGTAAGAAGGAAAGTTCCTACATCCGATTCCTACGGCTGTTGCTCTTCTTCATAGCACCTTGATGCTTTTTTTCTTCTTCAAGCTGCTTGGTTTCCCAAAAACCAAGGATGAGAATCGAAGAAACTGTCGCCAAAATTAAGGGTTCTCTTCACGTTTAACGAACTTTCCTAAGGTTCCCTTTGGGGGTTCGACAGGAACCTAATTTACATAATGGCTGAATGCTTGAACGGGTGAATGGCTCGCTAAAAAGGACAGACCGTTGGGATGGGTTCGTGATCACCGTAAAAATCCACAATTGTTTGTTTTAGACCCTTTTTAGTGGCCACCTTTACGTGAAAAAATCTGAGAATTTGGTTTAGTTTCAGGGCCCTAAAGTGTGACCTCCTTTGGTCTGAGTTACCCTTTTTGAAAGCTACCCCTTCAGAAATTTACGACCAGCGAAAGCAGATACGGATCTGTGTCCAGGGCTTTTTAGGGCCTTAGACATTTTCCCATTTCCGGTTTTCCAGGTGGATGTCTCGCCTTCCGTTCGTTCACTTTTTGAACCGAAATTTCTATATTATTTTTGTTTGGTCCTCTTGTCGTTTTTGAACGCTTGATACCTTTGTGGATGTCAGAGTCTTCCATCAGTATGATTTAGATTTATACTTTATAGTGGTTTATTATTTACAATAGAGTTAACTGTTGTTTTTGTCCAACTGTTAGCTATCCTTGAAGTGCACAGTTTACGTAATATTCAGTAATCATTTTAATGTTACTTAAACCCCCTCCCGTCGTGACTATTTCTTTCACTGTTTTCTAAACATTGTAATTATTTTGAATCGGACAACACATGAGGGGACTAAAAGACTGTCTGATAGTTGGGAAGAGAGAACGTGGAAAAGCTTTCTTTTTTCATTCAGTAAGACTTTTTCATTTTCCTTTGAACCGTTCAGAAAAGTTTGAAAAAGAATTTTCGAGCCTTCCATCTATCTTCTACCCCCGGGGTTCTGTGAGGCTTCCTGCGTCCGTGGCCAGAAACAACCCCTAAATTTCCCTCCTACAAATTACATTCAGTTTAATTTAACAAAACTTTTAGCATTCTCATGAGAAGAATGGCAGGCGGAGAAGTATAATTTCAAGTTTTTCAGTTTACCTTTTTCAGTTTTCACATTCCTTGTATTTGATTATGAAATTATATATTTTGTGTACCATAAATTTGTTATCCTCAAACATTGTGAAATACGGTGGTGAGACAATTTACGCCAGTTTACGTGAAATTTATATTGGTTGTAGAAGGTAAAACTGAAAAATATTGTCGTTTCTAATATATTTTTACTACAGAAAAGATGAAGGATGAAACGTAGAAAGGTAAAACCTGAAAAGCATATTTGCACATTTATAATTAAACGCAGACCAAAGCTGGTTGGGCCCCCAAGATTTAACGCGGCAAAAGTCGGTCGTCTCGCAGCAATGGGCAGTCTCACCTGTCCCTCACCTGTCTTCTACATTCATTCCCTGTTTTTACCTTTCCGACATTTCATCTTTCGTCATTTTAATTTCATTTTCCACCTTTCCCGGCTACTTAAATATTATTTCAACCGTTTTCCTTTCCGCCGAATAAACTTTTCGGATTTTCGAGTGTTTTTAAAACGACGGAAATTCTTTCTGCTTGCCCTTGCGGCTACTCTGCCCGTGTATTTTAAAAAATTCCACAGCCTCCTTTTCAAAAACACCTTTTCAATTATTTTATTATTCCCGTCGTCCACTTGTGTTTTCTTTCCCTTGTACGTCCTGCCCAAGCATAAGCAAAGTTTGCCTTCCTTGGCCGTTTTTTGTAGGGTTCATGAGGAGCTTAGTATACCAAGGACTTCGGACTACAACGTACGGGTCGATCTTTGAATTGAAGCCTAGGCAGATATGTTTCACAGCTTGTGTCGGTGGAATTTTCTACTGGTAGTACCAGCTAGTCATTTTTATTTAGATTAATTACAGTTCTAAGGTGGCAGTGAAATTTTTAATTTCAGTACTAATAATTCAGTTAGTAAAAATTTTCAGTAACTTTGATTGCATTTCATACATTCCTTATACAACCTCAAAATAGTTTGCGTTTAGTAAGTATTATCTACAGATATATTTAAAAAATCAGTAGAATCATTCGGCAGAATTATGTTGTTTCTGTTCTCTATTTTTTGTTAAAAGACTCAATTTTTTCTTTTCTAGTTAACAAATCGATTTGCTTTAGCTCAATTGTTACATAAATTATTAACTTGACTTTTTTCAATGTTTCTTTTTTGGGTTAAAAACTTTGCCCATAGTTGAAAGTGTCTCCACATTTGTGTTATACAACTGACAATCACGTAATATTGAATGTTCATTGGAAAGCATGATCGTCAATATTATTTTGGTATTTTTGGTTGGCGAAGAAAAAAAGAAGAACCAGTTTTGTTTATGACGAACTTGAAAGTTTGACTTTCGGATCACGCCCAATACTTCAGACAAAGGCAAAAAAAGTTTGGTAATAATCCATAAACAAACGAAAAAGAATTATATGTCACGTATCTTGACAAATTTTTGTCCTCTATTCTTACTGTTACTTTTTAGTGTTTAGTTTAGTTGTTTTTTAGGACAAGTAGTTGTGTTTTAAGATAATTTTTTGTTTTAATTGTATAATGAGCAGCTCTTTCCGAATGAAATGAGAATTCCTAGGACTTACATTATTAAAACCATTTTGTATTTAGCAGCCAGTCAATTGGCGCCAACCGATGATATAAGAAAAAGATTTAAAAGAAAAAAAATATGGTAGTGCAGAATATACAAATTGGAGTAAATCATGAGAATCATTTACCTGAGGTTCCAAATGTTTTCTTTTCCTGTTGAATAGTTTCA
This sequence comes from Polyplax serrata, assembly GCA_037055365.1. NCBI lineage: Eukaryota > Metazoa > Arthropoda > Insecta > Psocodea > Polyplacidae > Polyplax > Polyplax serrata. The sequence continues at coordinate 537,141 of JAWJWE010000002.1, forward strand.
TTCGTGGCAAAGGCAAGTGGCGCCAGATCATCTTGTTTACTTTGTCACATTGACTTCTAAATTTGAATCATTAAATTCCATTATATTTACTTTTACTTAAAGTTTTTGCCTTTCTTTTTCGTTAAATGCTTCTAATTTTTTGGGCGTCAACTCTATTTTGTTATTCAGTACTATATTATTTTACATACATGTCGCGACTTTCTTGTAACTTAAAATCATATAAATAATACTATTTAACAAAATAAATGTGGACTAGCTATTATAAGGGAATGAGTAATGTATTTTAAGTAAGTGTAACATAACAGAATTGTACATATAACTGAAGGAACTGAATAAAAAGAGAACATGTAGAACCTTTGACTGGTACTGTGGAGTATTATGAAAGAATTAATTTAAACCAATAGCAATAAATTAATAATTAAGGACTAAACATATAGATTGCTTTGTTGACGTCAATAGATAAAGTATATTCATTAGCGGAGAGTAAACACCTTCCTTGACTCGGCAAAGTATCATTTATTTGTCAAGAATTCAATTTACTGTAATAAACTAGAATCTCCCTTACTTCATAAGAAAAATTGAGTGCCTGCATATTTAGAAACAACTTTAAAATTCTGTCCGAAAGCTTAAGCACAGGGATAAAAGAGAAACTCGTATGATATAAAGTGTAGAATAGGAGAAAGTATGGATGACCAGAAAGGAAGTTACCCGCACGTGAAAGTAGACGCTGAAGGACGGGGATAAAGACAAAAGCCTTGCCAAAATTTCAGTATTCAACGTGCGTTAAACATTTCCAGGCGGACACCCGTTCGGATTTTTTCCTTTTTAAACCCTCGACGTCCCTTTCGCTGGATGGAAAGTACGACAAAGTCTTTCGCTTTCTAATTTGTTTCCTTTTATTCTATTACCCCGACGACAGGAAAATGCCACGGAAGCAGGGGCGGCAGATTTTGAAGAGAGAGTTCGTCGGCGTCCCTTAATTTACATCTTTTTTTCAACTTTCCACCGCCATATTTTCTACCTCTTCCCAATTCATCTAGTTGGCTAATATGTAAATAAGAGAAGATTTTTCAAAATGAAACATAATTTTTTCTTTTTACCGCTTTTCATCAGTTCTTCAGTTTACAGCTGTCTTTTTTGTAATTGAGGTAGTTCCAAATATGATTCTGTCCATACTTTTGCTCTTGCCAATATACTGTTTTAAACGTCATACTTTTTCTTAACTAACTACTGTTTAAGCGTGCTAATGAGATAAGTTATGCTAAGTTTCCCGAGTATCTACACGCATAAAACAAAAATGAAAGTGTAATACAAGAGTACGGTTAGAGTTGTTACGCATAAGCGTACCTTTACCTTCAATTTTAACTTCTTTGTGATAAGTATGGCTGTTCTAATGCAACAGAATTCTTTTTGATTTCACTTTCTGTGTTGCACTTGTCAGTAACAGTATTGGGTTTTGCACTCTAGTCCAATTTATTACATATTGATATATATATATACGCGAGTATAAATTCAACTTTATAAATTATAATCATTTGTTTGGGTAAGCGTAATCTTCTAGTTACTTAGTCCATTTACTCTAAATTAAGAAAATAATTCTTACGACAATTGTCAATTTATAATAATAAATAAAGGTAATTATTATCTCTTGTGCGTTCTTTCTGTACAATGGATGAGGAATGCTGTTCTTGTGGTGGACATCAGGCTTATTTTCTGCAATCTCGGTCTGCAATTAACTTTGTTCTGTTTGCTCGCGGCATGGAAAAATTTAAATGTGAAAGTAAATTAATTCAGTGAAATTTCCCCTACATAATTAGACCTGGTATTGTGTCGAGCCTCGATTATGCCAATTTCTAAACCCCCCCCCCAAACGCCCTTGGGCGTGAGATCCTTGTCTTTGAATGAAACATCTATTGACATACGTTACAGGTTTGCATGAACATGATCGGCTGTCAAAGAACGCCACTACTTAAATATATACATAAATACGCTTTCGGTGTAGGTTTTTTGCTTCCATTCAATCACTTTAGGAAGTTATACCTGTGACAGTATCGCTGATCACGTTACTTAGTCGTCAACATAACTTGAAAAATTGGAAATATGCAAAACAAGCACGTGTCGCCGGTTGGAACCCTGTTGTTAGGGTAACCGTCAGCGATTGATGTTCTGTTTCCCTTTGTTTTGACTTCCTTTGGATATATCGGGCCTTCTGCATGAGGGGCGTAAAACCACGACAACGACAATAATATACTTGCAGTCACACCCTGTATAAGGCAATCCGTTTTGTAATGAGCTAAAAAAGTTTAGAATTACAAAGAGGCGACAAATTCGGGGGATGAGCTTGCTTGAATGTGTCTGTTTGCACGTCTGTTGCTGCAGGTTTGTGTGTGCGGTCCAGAGATTTGAAAAGAAAGCCCTTAATCTGGCAAATCCATCGACAAAACCGTTGGGAATTTCAGATTTTACCGGATTGAACGCCTGTTTTCCCTTCCATTCTATTGAATTCTGAATTTGTTTGGGAATAATTTGGATTTGATAAATTCGGATGATGTGCTGTGAGCACACGTGAGCTCTCTTGTATGATTTCCTCTTGCACGATTGTTATACTGACTTTATTTTTTATTGTTGAATTTTTGATGTTGGTATGAAGTCTAACTAGAAGATGTCTACGGGCAAAAGAATTGTTGAATAAACGTTTCAGTTGATTGAACCATTCCTTTTGACCCCTTAATGCTTTATTATGCTATATTATGCTATTATACTAATTATGTAGTCTTTGGTCTTAATCATCTCCTAAATCATGAAATGCTTATTTAACTCTCAGAATGTACTTTTATACTTCGTCCCATGTGTTGTTGTTTTCTTCCAGAATTCTATTCAGCAGCACTTTCGTATCAAAACAGAAAAGCATTGGTTGTATTGTAGTACTCGACTAAGTAATTAATAAATTCTATTAATTGACAAAATTATGTAGTTCTTCCCTCATCTTTCAGATTTTTCTTTTTTTGTATTTTGTATTTTTCATTTAATTTCGTTTCGTAATTTTTACACAATTGCCAATGTTTTTTAGTTAAAATACTTCTGGTTTGTTTCAGAGGTTTTCCCTAAGGAGTGTCTTTCTTTTTTTCTGACAGTTTTTCCAATTGCAACCTCCACTTTCTGTATATTTGTCTTTTTGTTTTCGTTCTTTTAAAAAATTACTACCCCCTTGTCTAGGGTTAAAAAAGGTAAATAAACAAATATTGTTAATACAAAGAGTGTTCGTTGCTGGAGGATAAATTTTTTACTCAAAGGTTCACTGAAGGCAACCCCGTTCTTATTGCTAATGAACAACCCTTCAAGTCTTTCTGTGATTCAACCCTCGCGATACAAATTCTTCCCCTACCGGCACCTAAAAACAAACATTCATGGAAGGTAAAACTCGGTAAAACAAAATTTAATAATTGTGGTTTCTGTTGGAAGAGTTAGAGTTGGTGAATGTTTAAGAAGTAAGAAATGCAATTTGAAATGTCGAAAGATTTTAAAAAGAAGGCAAAATTAAAAAGTTGGGTATTTGTCAGAAACCATCGATGCCCATTTTAGTTGTACTGTACTGGTGCATTTGTCACATTATTTTCAAATCATAAAATATTTAAGAAGATTCTAAAGTTATTGCAACGGTAATATTTCATCATAATTTTGGCGTACTTCTAGTTTACAATAACTAAATTCTGCATCCTTCTTAAAGCTTACATACTTGTTTTTCGTATCGGTCTTACCCAACGTTTGCATTTCTTTCTTCGCCCCCGGCGCATCTTCCCTTTCCTTAACTTTATTAACAAAGAAAAAGTAGAAGATGGAGAAGAAGAAAGCCGTGATATGTGTGGTTAATAATTTATGAAGAATGTTATTCCCTCGCCTTTATCTTTCTCAAACCGGATGAGGACCTTAAAGGCATTTCTTTTTACGCCCTTCCATGGCCTTTCATCCTCCTTTGCCTGGAAGCTTTCGTTGCACTTACTTCTTCCATCTTTGCTTTCATCTCTCATTTTGTTTCTGTTTTCATCTTCCTCTCATTTGTTTCGTACGTATTTTCTAACCTTTTTTTATAGTCAACTGAAATTTTTTCAGTTTCTTTGCGCTAATAATTTATACAAGTTTCTAAAAAAAGTTCCATAAAAAAAGTTGAGAAATCCCAAGCCGCGGTTTCTTTCACCCTTCGCCTTAGTACGGGAAGAAGTTACTCCCGTCGAACGGATAGAAAAAGTTTTTCTACCTTTCTACGTCTACTGGCCAACATGTCTAATTTTTCTTTTTATGACTTTTCCGGTATTAAGTGTCCTTGTGGCAAGTACATTGTCGGAAAAATTATTAGCTATTTATAATGCGAATGCACTACATCATTAATAGATGACTGAGGACAGGTTCAGGGTGGATGCACTCTTCTCTAAATGGCCAATATGTTTTCTTAATCATAAGTACGTAGTTTTTTATTAATATTTGTTCAACCGAATGGAATGTTGAAAACATCCTGCGCTTTTTTAAACTTATTGTCCACCATCTTATATTTAGCTAAATCTACATTATTACTATTAATCAGCAATATTCTTATTACAAATAGTACAGCATAGAAATGTTACAAATATTCTTATTTTTATAATCATACTCCTTTTTACAGGTAAGAAACAGCCTTTTCTTGTCAAGAACAGCAAAATTCGTATACAGGTAAGATAAAGATACCTGATTACAAATACTACACAAATCTACCGTCAAAACTAATTGTAAAGAAAAAACGAAGCTTCCCTTTGAGTTGATGTTTAATTTTAGCAACAAAGTTGGTCACACGACGACATTTTACACACCTCTGAAGAAGGGGGGGGAACTTTTTTGTCGCCGTTGTTCCCCCTTAACATTTTTTGGTGTAAGCACAAAACACGCACCCGTAGAAGCACTTGTAATTTCGACCGTAAATCTCGTTTTCCCTTCGCGACTAGAAATACATCTGAATAATTTAACAAGATGTGCCTTAAATTCGTATTTTATATTTTTTACTCTTACTCTCTACTCTGTTGAACAAGAGGCTCCCTTACAGTACGTAAGCATCAACCCCCGCCTAGGGTATGTGTGTGAAAATGAGTTGATTAAAAAAACCTTGCATGCAAATAAACGGTCCGTCGGGAGTGGTTTGGGGTTTTCTTTTTAGTATGAGACGTGGAAAATGGTAATAGGGCTAGTTAGCAGCCCTGTGTGAATCACAGAGCAATGACCACCCTCTCCATGTTACATTTTATTATCTCCAGTCTCCAAAGTATCCTTTTCAGGCCGTAATCCACCGTGGGGTGGCAAGCAAGATGCTCTTCAATTTCCGATAATGAAAGATTCCACGGTCGATCATGCTCCCTGTCACGGATTTATTGAATAAATAACCGGGAATTGGTATTGTGATCGTATGCACCCCAAGCAATCCCGGTCGAATGCTCAGAAATAGGAAGGTTTTCGCTGTGTTCATTTTGCACGATAGCGCTGAGAATGAGGTTCAATTCGGATAATGAAACACATTTTTAAGAGATTGCTGTCACACCAAATGGGTAGGGTCAATATTTTTGATTAGAAGGCTCTTTAGTTCGGAACAACGGAAACATTCAAAACGCTTTGTCCACATCAAGAATCATAAATCAATATCAGAATATTTAGGAAAATCCAAAAAATTTATTTCGTAAAAAATATAAATTAAGTTAAGAAACGAATTATCGATAAAAAGAGAGCATGTGTAAAAACGTAGGTTTTTTTCTACATATTTAAAATGTGAAAGATACTATGTGAGACAGTGGTACACGTCGTGTTGGTGATAGTAAAAGTTATCAGAGAATGTAAAAGTTTCGCAGAACTAGTAAGGTAGACATTAACAATTACAGATGAGGCAACCATTGGGATGGAATAATGTACAATTGACGACATTTATTATTAACATCTATTCGTTGGCAATGGTTATAGGTTGGTCTTGGTGTTAAGCAATAAACGAAGATTGAAGGTTCAATAAAAGGCATCAAACGACCCAATCTGGCCTTCAAATCCCCAAAAGATGGACCCATTGGTACGTAAGAGGCGGCATAAATATGTCATAAAAAACCCCGTGAGGGTTACATCCTGGGGGTGAAGGAGGTGTAGGGATGAATACGTCATCAAGCACGAGTGGACTTTTTACACCATACAAGACGTCATAAAATAAGCAAATCCCTTGAAGACTCTTCCCTCTTGAAGACTAAGGGAAAACTCTGCCGGAAGAGCTTATAGGTGACACGGGACATGTCCCTTTTCAACAGACAAGTAATTACACTTGTAATTGTATGCAAAATAACTGATAGTGGTTTGCAGTGTTAAAAATTTCAGGTCTACGTTCCAATGAGTCATAACATTTATAGGAAAAAATGCTTTGTTTGATGATTTTTAGGATGGTAGGAAAATTAGTGTGAAAGAAAACTATGTAACCTTTGAATGGATAATAGTGTGATAAACAGTGTCAAATATTGCAAAACACATTACCTAGTTTGGTACAAGGAAAGGAAAGTAAAAGAAAGAAACAATGAATGCAATCAAATCTTGATATTAAATTATAATTTAACGATCATGATAATTGTAGATATATTCAGATAAGTAACTCAGTGGTAAAACTTTGGCATTTACACAATACTAGAATTATTTGTTTTTAAACAATTTTATTAGCAGAATATTAAAAATAATTACAATAGTAATGAACTCATTACGAAGGCTTATTAATAAAGGGTGTTGTAAATACTGGAACTAATGCTGTGCGCTGCCCAAGTATTAATTAACTGCCCAAGTATTTTGTATTTTAGGTATTTTAAGTATTTTAAGTATTAATTGGTAGAAGAAATTTTCAAAAAGAAATTAAGCTTTATGGCCACTTTGAATTACTCTGAAGGACTCTCCATTTTACGTGTACTACTACATATCTTAGTGATTCACCATGAGATACTGACACTCGCTATTGTAAAATATTAATGGCTTTGCGACTTATAAAAAATTGTAAGCAAATAACAAAAAGTAGTAAACCGCTCCGTAAGGTGTATTTAGGGCTTGGAAAATAGGGATAAACATCCCCAAATTGAGTTTTGTCACAAATCTCACGACCATAAGGCCTTAAGCCGTGCTAACTACGATTAAATAATGATAATGAGAAAAACTGATGCAGAGTGGGCCTTCGATGTGCAAATGCAGTTTTGCTGTGATAAATATGGGTCGTCCAAAGGGGCTTAAAACCGCAGGAAAGATGTCTTTGGGTAGATAGACAGTAAGGGTGGCGTCGCAATGAGGCATAGGGGCAGTAGGGCAGCCAGAGTGCACGCGACCCATCTGTCACGAGTAATGGTAACTGCATTGCTCCCTCTTAAGTTTTGCTACAACAGTTTAGCAATCTTCTGACCTTCTGGTTGCTTTCTACCGTTTTCTGTTTATCTAGCTATCTTTAGTTTCTTGTCTCTAACATCAAATTGCATAATGAAAGATTATCTTTTTATCCCCTTTTAATCCTTTTTCTCCCTGCCGTATGTCTATCTTTTTGTCTATCCTCGTCTTTTCATGTCTTTCTTCTGTTGTTTTGTCACTTTTCACATTTCCCGTAGAGATTTGATGATGCTACCCGTTTCGGTTTTCGCTTTATTCTTCTGAGTAATGCGATTTTCCACATCGCCGTTTCGTCGTTCTAAATATGATTTATTTTCCATATTTCTTTCTGAAGCGTTTGCCATTATTTTACAGCCCGCTCATTATGTAATCTTTTCTTCGTAATGTGATTTTTTTATATACTACATCTTCTTTGTAACAGTCAACCGCTTTTAGAAGCAAAAGGATCATTCGCATAATTGCGCAAAACTATGTAAATTATTGACGCGTGGTAAATACATGGTACATATGCACTAGTTGCTTCAAAAATTAGATTGATGTGAATAGCAAAGATATTCTGAGCCTCGAAATCTTCACCTCGGAATGTCGCATGTAGTGGAGATTTTGATTGAAGAGTTCGTCATTTGAGCAAAGACTGAAGTTCACATGAAAGGTTCTTCACAGGTGTATGTCGCTTGCTTGGGGACCAAAAGTCTGAAACAGTAAAAGTCTTTTAACAGTTTGCGGATGGAAAAAATGATAGTGTTAGTTTCAAGATTGATAAATTTCTTTTCTTCTACGTGGTGCAAAATTCGGTTGAAAGTCAGAAGAGAAAAGAGAAAAAATCACTTGAGCAGAGAAGAAAAGTGATGTGCCTTTAAGTGAAAAGAAGATGAACTGAAAGAACAAGAAATATGGGATTCTGAAGACTTTTTTTTCAATTCTTTTTGTACGTTCTTTTCTTGCTCCCACTTGTGTCTTCTACTTTATCATCTGCTTTTTTGCAATATTACGTACATAAATTATCTTCCGTTATTGTTATTGTGTCAATAATAAAAGTATGTAATTCTATTAATATAAGTCGTTACGTGTCCTCTGTTTTGATTGTTAATGGGATGTATTCTTTTAGTTTTTATTGTATTACTACTATTTCTGGTGGGGCGTGAATCATCATTTATAAGTAAAAGATCCTGCATTCCGTTTCTTGAATTTTCACGGGAGTAAACCTATCCTTACGGCTACTTATGTCGTGCTATCATGTTTTAATTTTGTAATTCAAATATTGCGCTTGAGTGTATTACAGTTTTATTACGTTATTTTTGTAGGTTTTGACTACCGTTTCGTTTAAAACAGGCAACAGCCGCTATCGATGTCATTCTGCAATCTCGTTATTTATAACGCAGTATATGTTGTTCCAAAGTTTGGAAAGAATTCTCATTTTGATATTACGTTTTCATTAGATCATTGAGGTTTTTCAATTTTCCTTTTGTAGCTTTTATCATGTCATTCTTTCTTCTTTGTTTCTTATGCCTCTTGGTAGTGCATTCTTATTCTTTCTCGCCTTGTGTTGTACTTTCTTTTTTCTGTGTCTTTATTTTCGTATCCGTTCTTCTTTCTTCTTCCAATGTTGGATGTAAATTTTACATTAAGAAAAGAATGGAAAACTTTTCCGGAAATGGCATTTTTGTAATCTCAATTCAGTCATTCTAAATTATGTCCCCAAATAAATTGGATTTCGAGGGTAAAAGAAAAGCCTCGAGGAGATGAAAAGACGAGGCAAGTAACGCGACGAGGGATGAAACCGTTGGAGGATTCGAACAGGAGGAACAAACGACTTGCCCAAGGAAGTTTTAATTAGCCATCGAAGGATTTTCCTTTCCCTCTTTCTCTCGCCCCATGTATGGATGTTTTTTATTTGATTTTTTTTACAGCGATAGAGATTCAGTATTCACGATAGAATGGTGTCAAAATTGTTGAAATAATAGAGGTTGAAATCCCACAGAGTGTGTAGGTCCGCCCGGCAAAGATGCCAGGCAGCAAAGCCTGTGGTATTACAGGTACAGAAGACAAGTGAACGTGGTGGTAAGCAGACGATGATAAACATACCTTCGGACGTTAATTCAGTTCAACTAATTTATCCACGTCAATCCTTCTTAATTTCAACAAAAATCACTCATTAAATTGTATCACAGTGTACCAGTAGATTTAAACTGGTATTAGCCGTGACCCCAACGATCAGGTCACTCTCCCTACCTTATATTTTTCACTTTGTAGAAAATGATACAAAATTCTGTGGCCACTTTGAAAATTCTTTGAGGAAACTATATTTCAGCTAAAAACTTCATTTAAATTTTATAGCTTCAAATCAACAAACCGGAAATTAATGAAGTGTGGTACCGTCAAAAGTATCTTACTTCCTCTCCGTCTATCTGATGCTCTCATTCGTGTTTTCCTTCTTATTCTTTTTCTTGCACTTCACCGTTTAACTTACAGCTTTCTCCCTGTTTCTTTATTTTCCTTATTTGGTTCTTTCTCTTTCTCCCTGGTTTTCCGACATTAAAATTCCACAGCGACGTCTTAATAACATCATTTCACTCTTTCACGCCTGTTTTTTCTCTATCTTTCTTGCCGTTTCGTCGTCTGCTTTTACGTTCTTTTTCTGCTCGAAAAAATATTATGTAATCTTTCAGAGAAACAAAAATAATTTGCATTTTTGTCAGGAAACGAACGGATGGTGAGGGAGAAATACGTGAGAGATGGCGGAAAGCTTGAAAAATGTTCAATTAGATTGGGAGAATGCTTTTGGCTGAGGAAGGCTACATTAAAGGACAAAAAAAGAAGCACCGCTTTGTATTTGGACAAATGAGTTAACAGCAAGGGTGAAAGATCATTTCCTTTGGCCATTTTTTTGATGTGTCACCACAATTTGCATTCTTGGTCTTCTTCTGAACCTAATATTGAATTACCTACCTCCTCGGTTTCTTTGAAATTCATTTTCCTCAAAATTATGGTAACGGTTTGAGAAGTAACACATAAAAACAAAAGAATATAACAGTTACAAATACAGTGAATTACCATATAGGTCATCATTTTTATTATGGCGTATGTTTTGTTATGTACATGACATTTTTTAAAAAAGTGTATGCTGTGGGAGTTTTTTTCCCTAGTGTTTGACATTGTAAAAAATACTTATTACAAATTAAAAAGTAATAGGCGAACAATTATGAAACTCACAACTGATGTCTTTTTGTTCCATACAGATATCAATGTTGATCAAATTTGTTATTACTAATTGTCTAAAATTGGTAGTTGATTATTACCAGAAAAAGTGACTTAATTCCTTGAATGTTAGTGTTAAACTAATGTTCGAAATGACAAAAATTCGAATAATCCTTAAGAATAATTAAATAAGCAATCACAATAAGAGAAAGAAGGAATTAGGTCCGGAGGCATTCTCGGGCCCAGAGAATCAATTCCAAATGATAGATATTAGACTTTAAGAAGTCTCATTTTCTTCTTTCACAGCAGCACAGGAGGAAGAGGAACTTGTTCAAAAATTCGCAATAAATATTTTTATGGTATAAAAAATATATTAATTCAGAGCGATTATTATTGCTCCGCGGAAACTTTTAATACCAATTAGAGCAAGATGTTACAAATTGCGCGGGAAGAAAATCACTTTTTCTTCTTTCTTATTTTCCTCGTTTTTTTCTCGAGGAGAAATGAAGCAGCTCCCCTGTTAGAATTCTGTCTCTAAAATCAGTTGAGAAAAATAGCGCCCAAAATATTTGAAAGTGGTCATTTTATGGCAGGAGCGAGAAGTACCGCTTTGGAGAGGAGGACACGGATTTAGAAAATTGTTAAGTCTGGCAACGTTTCGGCCTGTAAGCTTTCTTTATATTCGCAATTACATTTATATGAATCGACAGTTATTCGTAAAAATAACATCAACCCTGACGACAAATGGTAATCGAGCTTTTAAAAATGAACAAAATTACATTGATGTTGTCACTTTAGCAGGGGGAGCCCGTTGATTGGGTCTATCCCAGCTCACGATCCCAAAAAAAGATCCTAATCACGTGCATCTAGAACTTTTAGTGTTTAAATCGATTTCAGTTATGTGACCGTATGTGTTTTGTCATTGGAAACGACACGAAAGTGCGGAAATGCACGCGTACACGTGCACTCATCTATAGAAGGGAATGGGGTAGACCTACGGGTGTGAAGATGGCAACGACCACTCATCATTCCTATATCCCCTCGCCCCTGGCGCCGTAAAATAATGGCAGATGATTTACGCGGACCCGTGTTTATGCAAATGGAACATTTTTATGTAAATGATTTTCACTGCACAATTTGTCCGCATTTCTCGCGAGTTTTCTTGTCAACCACAAAAACCTACCCATCATCCGGGTCGATTTGAACTACCCCCATGTAATAGCACCTGAAAGTTTTGCACGGTTTTGGACGGCGTGTAAAAAATTTATTGACATTCTGTTGCGTGTTTGGCTTTTTCAGAAACGAGCGTGAGTACGAGGGATGTAATATTCCTACTGCCACAGACCTATCCTGTGCTTCCTAGTGGCTTTTGTTAGCAAACAACTACCTGTAACAAGCAGCTTCTGTTTTTAAGTTTAAGAAGTATTGGACGAGGCATATAATATTTAAAAAAGATCTTTATGTCTCGCGATAGATTATGACTCTAATCTATTAAGATATTTTAATGGCGGCTTTAGGGGTGTGTAAAAGGATTTCTGTTGGAATTTTACAAAGTTTTGAAATCCAAAAGCTACTCTTAGCACTGCGTAGCAGAAGTAACGGGGTGCATTTCCTCGGAGTAAAGCGAGGGCAGAAAAGTTTGTTAACACTTTGTTAGAAGCTTTCTTCGTTCTTTGCTTGCTTCTGCGAGTTTTCCGTCCTCCACCTCCGTCGTCAACGGTTTCTTTCCGGAAGGTTCTTTGGCTGGAACACACCCACCCCTTCTCCGATGACTCTTAACAAAAGAAAACAACCTTCAAGAAGGCAGTGGGATGACGGGAAGAGCGGCCAAGACCGGAAGGAAAGGGAAGAAGAAAAGAGAATTTGCATAATTTGAATTTCTGTAAACTTCCTCACAACTATTGCTCTTCTGTTTGTTATGATCTTTCCTTTTCCGACTTTTTCTTCTTCTTTTCTTCCTTCTACGTTTCTCTCTAATTGCTGATTCATCGGAATGAAAACGATAATCCAAATGGAAAATCATTCTCATTCGTGAATACAAATTTCCCCTTCACCTCTTTATTAGTCATATCAATTTTAATGTATTTTTATTTTGATGGGAACAAAATTTTACGTCTTATTTATTTTATAATTTAGGAATTTGTCTATAACGTGACATTAATAAGTTTATTAATTCTGCTTTTAATTCATATTTTTATGATGAGATAGTACTTTAATATGTTCAATAGAATACTAATAATTTCCATGACTAAGAGGTTGTTGGATGGTCACTTGTACTTTTCCTTAGAAGCGAGGAGTGTTAGTAAAACTTCCACTTCAGCGCGGCCGTGTTAGTTCTCTCAATTTAGTTTGAATTTGTTTCTTTTTTGTTGAGCGATTTTAATTTGAGTTACTCCAACTTCTTTCGAGTGTATCTACGTCACGTTGAATTAGGTTGCCCGTTTGTTGTTCATTCGCATGTTACTTTTATGTCGTGATGAGAAGATATTAAAACAAAAAAGCCATCCCTTTCCACTCGTCCATTTATATAATTTCTATCTTTTACAGCCCCCGTTCCCGTGTCTTTCTACCGACACATTCAATTCTGCCCTTTCCATAGTTTTTTAACGCTTTTTGTTTTTCCCTCGGTAGTCTTTCCGGCCGGTGCATTTAAATTACATGATTTACACCTTCGCTTTCTTTTCCTTTGACGCCTTTTTCTACATTTCCTACTACGCTATTACTAGCTTTGTCCTTACGGTCATCATCTTACTGAGATTGTGCCAGCGTATGTTGCATATTAAGTGTGCCACGAAATTGGCACAAAACCTTTTCTCAGGGAACACTCCACATCTACTCCACATATTAGTATTTATAGTTCTGTAGGTTTGCGTAAAATGATTTATGCTGAAGTAACATAATCATACTTGTGCAAATAACAAATATAAAATTCTTTCGTCACATCAAAAGTAAAGAAAACATTTAGGAAATGGTGTTTAAGTATTTACAAATAAAAATATGAAATTAGTTCGTACAGTCAAAAATTCTTAGTGTAAGATTCATAAAAATATTTTGTCCAAGACAAGTAATATTGTTTAGTGGAATTTACCTTTCAAATTATCGAGAAACCTCTAGGTCTAATGTGAGAGAAAATTGAAAATTTACCCATAACAGTAATAAATTTGACACTCTCTGACACTTAATGACGTCTGTCTACCACTTGTACAAGAGACTCTCAGAAATCATAATTTGGATTCATTAGATTGGTCTATGAAATACTGTAAGCCACTTAGAGAATCATTGGCTGACTGCAAACGTAATGAATGAAATTTGTAGGTTGATACTTAATAATACTTAACAAAGTTTGATTCATATTCGTATTCAAATTTAATTTAGTTGTTGGGTGAAATAAATAAAGTGTCGATGTAAGAAAAGTTATATTCAAAGTCTAAAAGATTGTTAATTTTCAATATTGTTCTGCTACCATTGTATGAACGTGTATATTTTTTTTCTATGTAATGTTTTACTCCGTTTGTGTATGTTTTACTCAATATGATTAAGTAATAGGGAATTCAAATAACTTTACAATACGCATATGCAATATGGAGTGCAGGCAGTGAATTGCACGTGGTGGTTGACGCAGCAAAGGAAAAGCATGACAAAGTGGAGAAATAGATGCAGGAAAAAGCGTACAGAACCTTGAAATGATTTAATATTTAAGGCAGAAAAAAACGGATAAAAATTCAAATCGTAGCAAATAAAATTTTATCTGTGTCCTGGGACACAGCAATAAATGAAGAAAAAGTAGTGAAGCCCAAAAAACAATAGGGAGGAAGAAAAGAAAGACAGTGGTGGGAAGAAGCTATACACGCAAATGACATGTGGATAATAAATGTGGCGCACGAGAACAAGAGGAGTCGGAATGCAATATGTTGAAGACGGGGAACTGCAGACATAGATGACGAAAAAGAAGTAGAAGAGACTTTTGGACAAATGGCCTCCTTCGGAAAAGAATTTTAGTTTGGTAGAAGATGTGACGAGCAGATGCGTCAGACAAATTTGAAGTCCGGCGATAGCAAGCAGAAGTAAGAGAAAGACAGCAACCATGGAAAGGTGTATATTCAAGTTACAAGTTATTGATATTCTTTCTAATGGCAGTAAATAATCGCAATTACCGGTATGGTTAGTCCACAACCCGCAAGGCTTGGTATGAATAAAGCGAATGGAAAACCGCAGTGCAACCGGAAGTCAGGCGTGAGTATAACAGGAAGTTATTAAACCCTAGCGTTTGTTAATGAACAATGAAATTGATTCATAAAACGTTGAAAATTGACCAAGTCGGAGAGTCGCGTTCGACCCTCCCGTTTCATTTCCGGTCGAACTATTTGCCATGAGGTGGGTGCATTTCCGGTCAAAATTAAAATCTAAAATTTATGTGATGAGAGACAGACGGACGGACGCGCGGGTAACTTTGTCCAAAAGCGACGAGCAGGTGTGACGAATCGATGTCGCCATTGTGTCGTCCTTCCCGTGTTTTAGTTTTAATTAAAAACTTTGTTTTGATTTACTCAGAGCTCAGTGTGTGATTTAAAATAATTTCTGTAGAAATTTATATTTATAGTTTGAGTTTTGGAGGTTGGGAATCTTTGGAGGTTGAACAGTGGCAACTAAATTTTGGGCATCAACAACTTACATGAACGTTGTGCAACACATTGTGTATTGCAGTGTATCGGTGTTCAGTAGTGCTCAGTCTACTACAATTTTGTGATATTAATTCATTAAGCGGAATATCTATAATTCGTACGATCGTTTTTGAACATTATACTTACGAATTTATAATTCTACCAAACTATATGTTGGTTTTCATTACAATTCGTACTTCAATCATTGTTTATTCAGAAACAATTGAATCAATATTCAATTAGCTCAATAACTATTTGTAGTATAAAAAAGTTAAAAAATTCTTACCGAACGCTTTATATCGCCTAGAAAGCCATCTTTGGCAATGTCAGGGCCCTAAGTACTTGAAATTTTGCAACTGCCGACGTAAGTGACGGGAAGTGGCAGCAGACCCTTCAGTAATTCAGGGGCAGATTTATCAATAAATCATTTCACTTCCCTCGTAGATTTTTCGTGGTCAGAAGCATTTCGAGTTTTATTATTTCCACCTAATTTATTACTCATGTAATTAAATTTCTGTATTTTGTCCTCGAAGTCTACAAGCTGTTTGACATTTGCTCCGGCAATTGCCTTTCCCTTTCACAGTTTCGGCCCCCAGAGTTGCAGGACTAGCCTTGACCTCTCGCAATTTTAATTTGGCTTCCTTTAAGATCATTGATTTCTCTTTTACTTGTTTTCCATGTCTACATCTATGTTCTTAAAGCTTTTTTTGTTAAATTACTGAAAGGTTATATGAGTTTCTAATTGTAGTGCCGGAGAATATTCTTCGGAGAATATTAAATACGGTCACGCGTTACTCATAGACTCAGTTATGTAGGCATTGAGTGTAGTACTATTTTGACATGAGGGCACTGGCAACCTTATAAATTAAGATTGATAGTAAAACTGGTAGATGAATATTTTCATGTTTTTAATTGATAAAATACCCAAAAAATCGTAAAAAATAAGTTAAAGGTGGTGTTTTTAATCACGGATTTTATATTACAGAATACATACCTACATATATAGAAGGGTTTACACCTTAATGATTGCCTGGTTCGCTTATTTGGGTTCTTCAGTGTTCGAACTTACGAACTAATTTGATTCCAGGTCTAGAACAGGTTCTAATTATTTTACTGAACAGGACCTGGACGGCACCTTTTCTTCATCTTACTGGCACCTCCAGCGACTGATCTTCTAAAATTGTTTCCCTCAGGGAAGGAAACGAGTGGCGACAAATTTTAGTGAAAGAGAAATTTTGCTGCCTCGGGTGTAGATACAAAGGGAGACAATTTGGTTGAAGCAAAAGTGTGAATAGAAACTCGTACAGCTTGTTTATTATTCATTTGGGGGTGAGAGCTGTCTGCGGGCCGGACTCGAAAATCATGGGGCCCACACTGAAGGGCCCCCCTGAAGGGCCCCCCCTGAGGAAGGTAAAAGGCCTTAATTAAAATCCCTACACAAGTGACGCTAAAGGTGGTAAACCGCCCTGTGGACGACGGTTTCGTTGATCATTTGCTTGTTTTCTATTTTATGCATATTGCGTTCTCTCTCACTTTTTCTCTGATTTACTTTTCCGCCTATTATTCTTTTACATTTTCTCTACCCAGGATTTGACTGATGTTAGAGTTGGAAAAATAAATACTAGTACCACAGATACGCCTATGTAAAGATAGGTTTATTTGCCCCTATGTCATAGATGAATTATATACATACATATATAAATATATGTCGGATGTTCTCCATTTGCGTTAATCGGAAACTCCATGGTTAGGTCGTAACAGTAAGATACAACATTGGATTCACACAGACTACTGTCCTGCACAACACGTCCGTTCCGTCGATCATTCTATTCTAGTCTGTTCTTCATAACAATGTCTTTATTTTTGACTATATATATATATATATATTTAACGATGTAAAATAAATTTTAAAATTTATTTTAGGGGCCTGAAGATCTTAAGATATATATTACAATTCGAAGTGCAATGATATTTCTCTTGTAACATTTACGCTTTGAGTTGCCATTAATGTATCGATTATTTTTGTCTTATTAACTTAAGTCTTACAATTCTGTTTTTGTGATATCCGCTAGTCATGGACATCCGGGTTTGTGCTTCCCTCATTCGTTTTATCTATTTCAAAACTATGCCTTTAAATATGTCTTCCCATATTCCTCTTTTGAATTACTTATATATTCATTTTATAACCTTTTATATAATTCACCATTATTACCTTTCGTGAGGTTTCACATATTTAATTTTTATTCCTCGTGCTCTCTTTGTGTATGTGTGAATTTCTCTCTGCACGGTCAACTTTTTCACATTTCGTTGAATCATCATTGGTGTTTTTTAAATTGCTCTTATAGTAAAACTCTTTTTACTTCGAAAGGTGAGACTCTTTTAATTATAGGCCGGAAATGAAGCGCAGATTGCGTGAGCAGAAGTTTCACGTGTTGGGAAGGACAAGTTAGAATGCTAAACAACAAAATTTTAGAAAAAATCAAAAGATGAACGTGTGACAGGAAAGTTGATTAAAAGAGTCGACTTGAGAAGATCCTTTGGTGTTCGGAATGTAGAAGGCAAGATGACAACAGGGATGATGAAATTGAGCAGATTACGACTACTCCCGGGACAAAGGGAGGCAACAGTACTGACATGATAAATGTGCCGCAGAATTTCACATACATCAATCAGGACACGCAATTTGCCAGGTTAAACGTTGACCCATGCACTTGAAGACGTATTTCACCGTGCGTGTCAACGGTTCGGTTCTTTTCTGCATTCTTCGAACTCCTCACACACTCTTTTGTGCGCAGAGATCCTTTTCTGCCCTTGTGTGTCCTCGCCTCTTACACGTCAAGTACTTTTGTTTTTGTTAGAACTTCTATACTGAGTTATTTATTGCTTCTTTGAACAACGAAGCAGTATACATAACAACCGCGAGAAAAAAAATGGTTTAGAATGGAAACGAAAATCAAGATCCGACTCTGTAAAAGCAACTTTAACTCATGTTGACCTCCGCCTGGAATAGAAAAAGAGCATATCGATGTACAACTTCCGGTTGCAGGGGGCTCGTTTCATGCGTACAAATGACAGCACATTTCCGAAAGAAATGGCAAACTATTTTCCATCAGTTAGTTCGACCAGAAAAATTCAGAAAAGCAACAAAATAGGGAAAGGTGATATTGCTGGGGATGCGTGGTTTGTACTTCCGGCGCGACGCGGTTGAAGTGAGAACTACTTCTGGTTCGGTAAACCTGCTTTAAAAACGAGAATAGTCCCATAATTTCCACTCATTGAAACTTATTCCGACGGATTTGCGCATCCGAATTTTGGTAAACAAAAACTGCTTGTCGGAGGCAAGCAGGCATATATTGACACATTTTGCAGTCAAATTTCTTTCAGCTTTCATGCTGATGAGACAGACAAAAGTAGATGGAAATAAGTGAAGCGTTCCGCGGATAAATGATTTCAAGCAAGAAAGATTGTATTTTATTGTTTCAAGGGTATTTGGTTTGATTCAAAATTACGAGACGGAAAAACAGGAAATGCACTTACGGGAATCATGCAAAACTATTTTCAAAAATGCTCTCAATTACGTACTTAAGAAGCCTACTAGTAGCACTGCAAAAGATGTTACTGAGATATTACTAATAAGAAAATACTATTAAATAGTAGTCTACGATGAAAAGGTACTTACAACTATAAATAAAAAAGTAATGTTAATGGGAGACCACCATGTAAATGAAAATTGAAATTAAATAAGAGGAAGCATAACATTCTGGCTAAATGGATGGAATATGAAAAACAAATAATAGTATATAAAACCTTTGGATTTAGTAGAGTTAACATAAGAAAATTTATTAAAAAATTCTTAGAAAAAGAGATTTGTGGCCCAGTTACTCAACTGAACGACTTCGATGTATTTAAAGTCCAACTTCATTTATTTACATTTCAATTTTTATTGATGTCTTCTTACTTCGTACCACCAAATTTATTCTTCCAAATCTCTTGTGTAAATTTTTTTCACTTGTGAGGCTAAAACCGATGTTTGCTGTCACTTTCAGTTGGCGGCACAAGTTACTCAATAAACAGAATTTTTTGCAATAAATTTTGCTGCCACGATCTGTTTGATGTTCCCTCACTATGTAGTACCACATTTATTGTGCTTTTTTTAAATTATCCCGAACTGTTGTATCCTTTTTGCTCCAGAATGGATTCCATGGGGAATCGGTTTGAGGTTGAGAGGAAAAGAAGCAACCTCAAAGGCTCTAAAAGAGGTTCTGCCACACGTTTTCTCGTTGCCCACTTCCGGCTTGTCTTTCGCAGTTTGTCTACCCATCAAATTTTTGTCCACGGAATATCGACATTCAAATTTCAAATTCAAAAATCTTTTATATCATCCGCCATATTGTCTGACCTTTTTGCCTTCATTTTCAGCAGCCACATTCATCCTGACAGCCGTCATGTTCTTCTTTCTTCTCGAGGTCTTTGCTATCCTCTGACTTCAACACGTGTTGCTGTTTTCTTTCTTTAGATGCTATTTAATATGAAGTTTTCATATTTTCTGCCTAGTGCAGTCTCCTCTGTTTATTGTGGGTCTTTGTAAGCATAATTTTATATTAATTGGCATTTGGAAGTTTGGTCTAGTCAATCTTAAATACTAAAGTATTAATAGATTATCAGCATATGATTATATTGTATATATATTGAAATCGTTAACACTCCATCTTATTTCTTACGTCGAAATCTACAGATAAAGGTTTGACCTGGTAACAATAATCATTACAACATGGCACGGTCTAAAAGTACCAGGACAGCATTGTATCACTGTAATACTTCATCTCTACTCTCACAACACAACAATTTTTAATCTACTCATGCACCACACCACTATATATTTGTAGCTTTGCCCATACTCCCCGGCAGGGACGTGGACCTTTAATGGCATTTGTCTTCGTGACACTTTCCTACATAACCCTGAAGTATTGGTTCACCACCTTCTCTTAGGTCACAAGTACCTGCCACTGACCACACTCAATACAATAACGTAAAATTTATTTCAAATATTCATTTGTTGCGCCCAATATATTGCTAGTACCAATAATGTCTATTGTACTGCAGTTACACAACTGCCTAAACGGTTCGCTGAGATTCTATGAATTCAAGTAATATCTGAATTTGCTTTCATTTGATTTATTTTCATTTGATTTCTACTTAGGCTTTCCTCTATGTCAACTATGTTGGAAGTTTGGCATTCTCTACGCCAACGCCTGAGGTGTATACCGTGGCAAAAGCATCGTGTATTTTATGCATTATAATATGCATCATTATCTTTCTCTTAATAGTAACTTTCATTTTTTACTATTTTTCATTATTATGAAGTATTGTGATCGAAATCCTTAAAATTCTAGTGTATGGTGACTAAATTTGTCGTATCTCAAGTTTTAATAAGTAATAATAACCATTTTTGGTGATTGATTGCTGTACATAATGGTAACACTAGTTGTATCAAAATTTGACATTTGAATGTGATTATTTAAATCATTTAAAAGGTATAACAAAACAATTGTATACAAATACAATGGTGACATATTGTATTGATTACACAACTTGCGCCCGTTGAAAAGTGTTTAGGCATACAAATAAACAAATTTTTATGTTCTTGGCAGAAAGTTTTGTAATTTAAGCATGAAGGACCAAATTATTAAACGAAACGTATTTTCTGAGTGTTACTAAAATGATTTTAAACAGAAAAGGGAATCTTGGGGGGACTCTTGTAGGTTCATACAAAAAAAATATTTTTGAGCCCAAAAGAAGCCTCAATGCACAGCAGAAATTAGAGAATATTGAAATAAAGAATTGTCCATTGCCTTGGCTACTTCATATGCAAACGGGGCAGAACTGATTTAAGGTTTATCGAATGTGAAGTACAAGGAGTGAGCATAGACATTGGGGCACCAGAAAAAGTGTGGTCTACACGAAAAACGAAGGTTGAAGGGTATTAACCGAATAGTTTTTCCTAACTATCGGTCATTTCCATTTTTCTCACGTAAATTTTGAAACAATTTGAAACACATGTTGCAGTTATCAAAATTTATACTTTTTGTATTAAGGGAGAAAATGGGAGAGGGCTGTGGAATTGCTGCGGTGGCGGCGGCAGTGGTTTCTGCCTCCTTTCTCTCTTACTCTTATGGTTCACTTGGGCAGCAGGGATGAAGTCAAAATGTCTGGTCGACAAGAAGATTTATTTTTCAAGTTTGATTTTCCGTTTGGGTTCTCCATCGGATATTGGAGGACAGACGAAGCGGAAAGGACGAGTAGAAAGAAAAATACATTTTTTCCGGCAAAAGAATTTCCATGGCGTGAATTTCCGGTTCCCCGAACTACCAAATTTTATATTCCTTCCATTTCGTCAAATTTGCGGGCACACAACGTTGCGGAAAAATTAAATGAGTCATATTAATGGGAGCAAACGTCAAGCATCAGATCGGCGATGCGAGTAGAATGAACGGAGGAATAAACAATGGAAGTCGACAAAAACAACAGGTGGAAAATCAAAAATCATTCTAGAATACCATTGGGCAACCAACGGAAATATATTACGAAGAAAATATTAAAAGTAAAAGGAATGAAACGAGTAGTAATAAATTTCGTAATTGTGCAGATGTTGGAAAACAAATTAGGAAACCTGGAAAACAAGAGCCAATCATCAATAAATGAAGCTTAAATGAGAAATATAAAAATTAAAAAAAAGCTACATGTAATTCTACAAAAAATACAAATACATATAATAATAATATAATAATACAAACTTATGGAAAGTCGTAAATGAGGAAATTGACCTCAAAAGGAATAACGCAATATAATAATAATAATAATAAAGTAATGGGAATGTAGCCAACGACGAAGATATTCATTTTAAAATAAACCAGGTAAAGGAAGCAGAAAAACGCAGAAGCAGAAAAGGCAAGGGAATCTGAAAAAAAAATAGAAAAATGGGAATTAAAAAATAATTTCGAAATATGAATAGAGAAGCAAAAATCAGGAAATAATATATATATTTAGTTGTAGAACAACAATGTATGATAAAAATAGAAAGGAAGTATCAACAAAGTAAAAGAAAGAATGGCAACACAAATATGGGACTGCAAAGTTCGACTTCTTAGCTGCAAGCCTTCTTCTCTTTCTTCTCCCATTTTCTTCTATTCCCGTAAAATGTGCTCGTTTTACTCGAGGATTCACAGATTTGAAAAATGGTTTTCTTCTGCCACTTTTTACCTCCACCCTTATTCTCTGGCTCTCACTTCCTCTCACTTTAAACAACTCCGGGTATTCAAATTCCTTCCGCGGACCACCTCGAGTATGAATAAAAAGCTAAATGCACTCAGAGCTGAATATTAAGTTCGGTGAAACATTGAATCTTTTCATAAATCTTTTACCGTTTGACATTCCCGCCCTGTGCTAGTCTTCACCTTCTCTCGTCCAATCAAGCCCATCGCTCTTTTTACCCACTCTTTGTCATCTTAAAGAAGACTGTTTTCGCTAGAAATAGGTAAGGAAAGAAGAGAAACAACCAAGTGAGGGAACAGGAATAAATGAAAAAGAAGTTAATTTATTTTTATTTTTAGATTAATAAAAAGGTTAAGCAGAAACATTAAAAATTACAAGGTGAATGGAATATATAAAATAATGTGAAATAAAACAAAGAGATATTTTAAAGTCGGAGCAGAAAGAGCTGTACAACTGTGAATTGATAGAAAATCCCAGTTAAGCACGAGGAACGACAACATCCTCGGTAGTATAGTGGTCAGTATCCCCGCCTGTCACGCGGGAGACCGGGGTTCGATTCCCCGCCGGGGAGAATTTTTTTTGAATTACTTTTTATAATTGTCTGATTTTTTAATGCGATTGAAAAGTGAAATATATAAATTTTAGAGAAAAGAATGCTTAAATAATAAGGCATTACTTGTGTAGAGCAGCCGCTCATTGCGTTTACGTTTAGTGTACTATCAGTTTCTTATGAATTTTACCTGTACTTATTTGTTTACATCTCGTTTACAGCTACTTGAGTTAAGTTATGCCAATGCATAAGCACTGATAATTTTTCTCGTAATATTAGACTTAAGGTATTTTATAATGGTTGAAGAATAAGTTTTAATATTATTTCTGTAAACTTAGAATTGTCAGCAAAACATTTGACCAGCAACCGGTGTGGCCCGCAGAAAGGCGGAAGGAAAGTAAAGGTTGAAACAGATCGAAATTCGAAATTTGTGAGGGGGCACACGGCAGGCAAAAAATACGCGGGGAGTGAAATAAAAGTATGAAATATATCATTTTAAACTGCGTTCTCTGCCGGATTATCCGAAGAGGAAAAAAAGATTTTATGGTCCTCCCACATGGGCACCAGCCCATGCAAAAACCCCGAAATAACATTTTACATATTTTATTGTCTCCACGAGAAGAATAACAAACAGAATCGATCCTCCTTCTCTTTTTATCATGGACATTATCTAAAAGGATCGAACTATGAGAGCAATCAAATAAGATAACGTTCATTCCTGGGACGGTCCATCCATCTTCTCCTTCTACGTCTTTCGGGTGGTCCGTTGCTACTTGCAAACAAATTTGACTCTGCATATGCACGAATGGTCCTGGAGTCCAGGGAATTGCATTTCGTTCTGTATGCTGCGTACTCAACTCACCCTCACGCCTATGTCAATTCTCTTATCGTGTTATCAGGGAAAGCCGGAGGTCTTCCGTAGCAGTGCGGGTGTGCCAACCGAGGACCAGAGGAATAAAAACGTCCGGAAAGGAATTCAGAAGAATTTATTAAACCTGTTCGGTTTGAGAATTGCGTGACACTTTAAGGTTTCTATCCACGTGCGGAGATTACGATTCTGATTTGAGCATTTTTTGAAAATGAAGAAAGGAAGGACAACAGAAAAACATATGGGAAGCCAAAAGAGGCATTTTGCCAGCGATGGGGTAAAGGAAAGTATTCACGTAGGAAGCTAAATGCGTTTCCCATAAATTTGAAGTCCAACAACAAAGATAAAAAAGGGTAGGAAACGAAAAAGAATATTTGGGGGAGCGGTTGCAAAGAGGAGCAGAGAAAGAAATGGGCAAGGGTGTGCAGACTAATGAAATTGGTAAGCAAGGTGCAAAGCTAAAACGGGAGAATGAAATGTCGAACAACGGTGAAAAGTGGAAGAAGAGAAGACAAGACGTAGATGGAAAAAAGAAGGCAAAAAACAAACTTTGAAGAAAACTTTGAGAAAGGAAAGACATGAAATAAAAGAATCACATCTCATAAG
Source organism: Polyplax serrata (assembly GCA_037055365.1). Taxonomy (NCBI): domain Eukaryota; kingdom Metazoa; phylum Arthropoda; class Insecta; order Psocodea; family Polyplacidae; genus Polyplax; species Polyplax serrata. The sequence goes on from JAWJWE010000002.1 coordinate 561,700, forward strand.
TAAGGAAAGACAACGTCTATGAAAGCTAAACAGAAGACTTGTAGAATTCGATGAAAGTGGCATACATAAAGACTAATAGTAAGCAACAGCAACTATTGTAATACAAGGTGTTATTACAACTATGAGAGAAAACCATTCATAGTGACTTCTGAAGCAGATTCTTTTGAAGAACCTGAAGTTTTTCAGAATTTTCAACTTTCAAAGTTCGGATTTCATCCATATGCGTTTTATTTCCGTTAGCGAAGGTTTTCAACATTTTTTTTAGCTGTCTTCGGATAGTAATACGAAGTTTTTCCGGAAGAAAATTTTGCCCTACCTGAAATGCGACGACAAAGGAATTTGTTTCGGAGAGGGCAATACAGTGAGGGGAGGTCAGAGATTACTCCTTTGGGGAAGGAGAGGGCGTCAGGTGTTTCCTTTCAAAGGAAAATCTGCCCTCTTCTTATTACAATTTTTTCCCTCTGTTGGGAGAAAGAAATGGGAAATTAGGAGAAATAGATGATTGTAAAATCATTTTCCATCCTTTGAAATCTTCAATCTTCATTTTCTTTATCTTTCTTTAACGCCCAGAACTCCTTGTAATCATTTTCTACTTCATCTTATCTTTTACATCTTGCTTTTATGAAGTTCTTCCTTTTGTAGATGATTTCCCGTTTACCGTTTCACTCTCATTCCTCTTTCTTTTATGCTTTCCTCCAATTTTCTGTGTGATTTATGCCATTTCTTTTTTTTACTATCTATTTTCTTTGTGGTTTCAATTATTCACGCATTCGTTTAATTCATTTTTCTTATTCTTGTATTTTTTCTATCTTTTTTTGCCCTTTTTTACATATTCGCTCTCTTCATGTCATTAATTTCGTCGCCTGTTCTTTTTGATATTTCAGTAACTTTGTCCCCCTTTGTTTTTCTGCTATTTTATTCAGTCTCGACAATTACTGTAATTATTTGAATAAATTCTATTAACCAAATTATTAAATAATTTTTATTTACATATTGCGTATGATATTATATGTGGGATGACATAGTTCCGTATGGTAATGTTGTTGCAGTGACGTTCAGGAAATCAAATATTGATTTCCTCATTTTCCGGGCCTTCTAGGATATAGGAAGTTCATGGCGTTTCCTCTACTTCCTAGGGTAGAAGTACTGACAATCAATTTTTGCTTCAATTCGATTGAAAACCGTACTTCTTATTGAAAAGAAAAAACGTACAAAGTCACATCCGTAGCTGTACGGATGACATAAAAAATACGAGCGTAAGGGCAGGATGTGAAAAGAACTCAAATCTAAATATGAGATAAAAAAATGAGAAATCAAAACACATGAAAATGAAATCCTCTATGGTCTCTACAGGAACATCGGCGAGCTTGGAAAATGCTATGATGGGAAGAATCAAGAGGAAGTTTGAACTCAGGAACCCCGGAGAATTCTTCCGTTTGACAGAATGATCTCAAAAATAGAGGAAAAAGTTGCGATTCCGTCACGTCCAAAAATCAAAAGAATGTGAAATTCTGTTGGGAAGAAACCAGATCAGATGGGCAGATCTGCAGGAAGAAGGAGCCTCGGCTCTACATGTAGCTGCAGCAGAAGAAAACAACAGGATAAAAAGTCAAAACTTTTCCAACTCGACATTCAAGAAGTCTTCTTCCCAAAGTAATTTAACATCCACCAAAAATTGCTGGATTTTAACTTCCATTATTGGTTTCTGGTCTGCTAAATCGTTTTATTTTCACAATTTCAGTCCTGCATCATCTTTTTTTCCGTCACTGCTTCCTCTCAACCCCGCCTTACACCGCGACATCTTTTGTTCTTGAGATAAAAAGTTTCTTAAAAATCACAGCCATAAATGCGGAGGTTAACCAAAGTTTTACAACTGTTTTCCGCCTCCTTGATGGTCCTTGTTCACCTTTCGTATTCTACCTCCCGGCCACACTTGTCTAGTTGCCTTCTGTCCTTCCCCCCAAAAAAAAAAATAAAATTTTTTTCACGTCGAATTCCCTTTGATCTCATCATTTTTATTTTTCGCCTTTCATTAAGTATCGCAGGAAATGGGAAAAAGTATGTCGTTTGTAAGCAGACAAACCCGAATCGATTACGTCATGGTACCCCACTTGCATTTATCGATTAACAACACACGATATTCGTACATTCACACAACAACGTCATTAATATTTCATCCAATCAAAAATCTTTGAGAGGAAGTCATACTCCAGAAAAAAGAAACAAAATACCGCAAAATTTAATGAGATTTTCACCATTGTCATTGGAGAGACAAATCTTTCTTGGTCGACTAGACAAATGCTCTCGAAGGTTTCCCAAAACAAATGTTAAATATAATTTACGTAGATGGCTAGGAAAATGCACTTCCGTGTTCTCGTATTCATCTTTTCCGGATATTACTTATTCATAAGTAAGGGTATTAAGTAATTTAACTAGGGAGAAAAAGGCAGAAGGCCCTTGCAATTTAATATACGAGAAATTGCAATGTTGCTTAACTTCAGAAGTGGCACGAGCGGCGAGCCTTGTGCCATGTTTAATTTTTAAAACTGATCAATTACGTGTTATAACCCACAGTTCATAAATATTGAAAAATGATAAAATGAACATACCAATAAATAAATTTGAGAATTTGAGGAAACTGAAATCCAACAAGGCTAAAATAATTGTAAATGACAAAATTTTGTTTTCATTCGTCCTTCCACCCTACTCTTAAGCTTGGTGGCTGCATGTTTTAATCAGCAACTTCACTGTTCACCTTGGAACATATGAGCCACAAAGAAAGAGATAAAGCAAACACTGTAAAAAGATAAGGAAGAAATTGTACTCATACGAGAAAGGCTACTCATGTAGAATCAATTGAATGCGAAAAGAATTACTGCGAAACATAAAGGGGTGGACGACGTGAAAAAAATTTAGTTACAAAGTTGACAGTAAGACGACAGTGGCAGCAGACATTAACGCAACAATAAAAAAACAGTAAAACGTGAAGTTTTTGGTGGGTCAATGAGGAAAGTTTAATGCGCACGGTAAAACATGTTCAGGAATTGTAATTGGCCGTTTTGAAAAGTTCTCGAATTGTCTGGAAGTTGCCTTGGGGAATTCAAACCGGAAGTACGCGGAAGAGCACCGGCAGTGAGACAGATGAACCGAACGCGGTCAAATGTGTAAAATCTGTTTTTAGCTCTCGCAATTGTTCACCCGGAGGCTAGCAATTTATACCTGTGCATTTCACATGGACTTCAGTTTTGAGGGGGTCGAGGTCTCATGCATTTCACACCTGAACGTCGGAGTGGGTTAGAAAGGAAATACAGGTGCTGGGAAATGGGGGGCAGCAAACTTTGTTTTACGCTACTGTCTGGAATATGCTCAATATTGACGAAATTTGTCTTCCAGACAATTTAATTTACTTTGAACGCCCAAAAAACACATATTATTTCTCATTCCAATTCTGCAACTTTTAAATTAATTTTTATTTTAGTGGTGGTGTTTCTCGCCTTCTCCTGAACGGCACCTTTTTTGTTTTGCATCCCATAAATTAACCATTAAACGTTTCATTTAAAAATTATACCGGGAGGAAAGGTGGGTTTTTGAAACTTTGACCTCGTCCGAATCTCTCAGTCTGTTTCTTCAGCCTTTAATCTTTGAATTACGTCGCCTTTTGCCTCCCACGTTTGACCCTTTACCCATCGGAAGTTACAAATTTAGCAAACTAAAATAATTTACCGATTGTGGTGAACGTTTTTTCCTGTCCTTCTAGTTGTAAAACTAAAGAAAATTCATCTACGACTATGATATTTCTTTTTCTTATATAAGGTTTCTCTTATAAAATTTTCCCTATTAACCTGTGCAGAATATCTTTTAATAAAATATTAAAACTAAAACTCGTGAAACATAATTTCGACATGGCATTTGCATTTCTTGCATTGAGTCGTATGTACATATCTTTTTCATTCATTCCGATTCGCCAAACTTGAAAGCCAGTGATCACACGTACGATCTGGTTGTGTTTTCCAGTGACAAACATCCGTATATTTCCAGTTGAGGCGAGCACAAGGGGTGGCAACACCATGCAAAAGTTCCCATACAATGCATATTAAGTAGATTTGTTGGACGTGACAAAGTATAATAGAAGAAAAATAGAATATTTGGCCAACCAGAATTACGTGGAAGCAATTGAGAATGAAACACCAAGAAAGGAAGCTTTTGGTAAAGAATTGTGCGGTGGAAATGTTAGTAGGAAAAAGAAGATCAAAATACACAAAAGGAAACCAAAGGGGAGACGGGACGCGGAATTTTCGATAATAGAAAATGTAGGAGAGGACATTAGTTTTCAGGTTGGGACATGGGAGACCGTAGTTGTCTTCGTGTAAATATCTAGGCAGCCTAGATTAAGGAAGAATTTTTGGTTCATCGAAGAAAAGGAGATAGAGTGAAATCGACGGGGAAAGTAAAAGTGAGAGTGGAGAAAGTGGCGTCAGTGAAGGTGAAATTCAGGTGAACTAAAAGGTAATCCTATACTATTATCGGATGAGATATTAACACCTTCCTTAATTAGAAATGAGCTGATGAATGCCGGGGCCTATTTTCTCCCCTCGCTCTGTCTTCATCTATCGTTATATTTTGTTCTATTCGTCTAATTTCCTTTAAGGGCATTCATTTTGGTCTCACTTGCCCACACTGTTTTTGCTACATTTCCTAGTTCAGGTGGTTCTGGTGCTACAATTTGGGCAACTCCAATCATTTTATATTCATAATTTTGAATAATCATAAAAAATATAAACGTTATTGACTTTCTATATACTGAGCAGTTGGATGATTATAATCAACTGTTGTCAATTGATCTTGTTTGAAATGGAACGGGCGGCGAAAGGATTGTGTAGGTTTCGAGATAGTTCACATAAGTTTTCTTGTCAAATGCAAAAGAATATGTAACATTTAATTAATAATGGTTTTCTTTTTAGTGGCGTCTGGGTAACCATGTATTATGTCTTTCATATTTTTTTATTTTTATTGCAGGTAAGCTTAGAAAACTATAAAAGCCTTTGGTGTATTACCACCAGGAGTGAAGAGATTTTCAAACGATTGAGGTAGGAAAAGGATTCTGATGTTACACGTCTGTGTAATTGTTTTGGCAGAAGAGCGTCAATGAGTCAGGTGGTCTGGCATACGCAGTTGGAACTAAATTGTACGCAGGCGTACCATCGAGCGAGTTGTTATTCTGCAAACGGAACGTAAACAACATTTCTACGATCGCGACTTATAAATTAAACCGAGGTGTTCTCACGTCTTGGTAAGCGATGAAAAAGGTCGGCTGCTCACTTCCTTGAGGGTGCAGGGCGGCGGAAATGGCGTCTGTTTGTGTGAAAGCTTGTTTTGAACGAAATCGCTTTTCCCGATGTCAGGAAGAATACCCAAGAAGAATTGAAGAACAAAGCCTTGTCGTGTTATTTGTTATGAGAGACGTGTCTTGGATGTTAACTCTCTACCTCATTAATGTCTTCTGATCCTGGGCTTTGCCATAACTATTTTTCACTAATATCGTGAGGTGAGACGCGAGGACACATCGAAGTCTCCGGTGCGGCCTTTGATTTTGACAAATGGAGTGAGAAATTTCTTAACGTGACCGCCTCGGTAAAAGTAATTTCTTTTTTGTATACATGTGGTTTACGAACAACTAACAAATTTGAACTCCCAGGGGAATGGATGACAGCATGAAAAAAATTTGTTAACTTGATAAATTGGTCCCAAGGGATGCAATTCGGACTCTCAGATTCAGATCATTTTTGCCGTCTTGCAACATGTTATGCATATGTGTTTTTGGTGTATTTTTTCAATAAATCTAAATTTCAGTAAATAATTTAGTATTGCTCGCGCATTGAATAGAAAGGTTCTTTTAATAAAAATAAATCAAAACTCCATCAATAAAGCGTACGGAGATCGCGGGACATGCTTTTAGTAATAATTACAAAAAGTTTTTCTTTTATATAATAATTTATTTTTCGTGTATTTGTTTAACATTAGAAGGAATATTGATGCTCCATAACCGCATATCCTGAATCAATATTGTTGTTGGCAAAATTTCATTGTTAAAGCCTAGTTCCTAGTGACTTCACAGTGCAATGAAAATATCATTGTCTTTCAGTGAATAGGCCATGTCGGAAATCGAATTGGTTAGCAAGCACTTCCGAAAGCAGTCTTCTGTTGATGAGTCTTTCCAGAACATTTCCAAGTCGAATGTGTGAAGCAATTGATTTGCAGCCTGACGGTATTTTAGGGTCTCTACTTGCTTTGTTTATTAATTTATTTTCCCAAATATTAAGGAAATATTGCGAACAGTAACACATTTTTGATTCATTGAGAGTAATAATTCTGAACGTTGTTTCTGTACTTTTATTTTCGTATTGAATTTTATTTCGTCTACATAAATATACACTCTATTCGGGTATTTAGTTTATTTAATAAATTATGTATATTTCATTCTAATTCTAATGTTTCATTGTTATTCTTTTCTTTGATGGATTTACTCTTCTATTAATATACCGATTGTTGTTTGACGATTGCTTTTGGATTCGACAATTGCGTTTTGGCTCTGTTTTGTGGTTATTTTTTATTAAGACTGCAAAGGTGAGACTTTTCTCTTGGTTTTAATTTAATTAGTCTATTATTTTTGAAGTTAGTCCCAAGGGATAAATGTAAAGGGTAAATTTTTGGTTTGCTTGAAAGTAACATAATATTGAATATAACTCATACGTGTATCAAAAACACCCAGCAGCAGAAGCCGAATCTACATAGAACCTAACCATTACTTGACGGACCCATCAACAGAAATGATATTCAGAAAAAGAGGTTTCGGGAGGTTAATATGGGAACTCTGAATTTACCGTACATACCTGGGTTTCATCACAGCAAAGACATACAGAAAAATTGAACAAATATCCGATTTTCTCCGTCACTCGAAGAACAGGCAATTACACCGAGGGCTACAGACCTGGCGTTCTGTCTGATAGAACCCCATCCAATAGAAATTCCATCAACCCCACAATGAGAAGTCCATTTCTGTTTTGGTAGTCTAAAATTCTATCAAATTTCATCATCTGTGATAGCAAATTAAATGGGAAGGAAATTCTGTCGTCTATCTGTACAATTTTTAAAGCGATCGACAGTAACGAAGAGACAGACAGGAAACTGGCGCCACGAAACCGGAAATTTAGGTGAGTAATTTTTAGCCTAAAGGCTGCAGAGGAGGGATGAACCTTTTAACCCTACAGATTTACGATCTGGACTTTTTTTGGGGGATGAGATTTGCCTTTAGGGTTTGGGGCCCTTGGAAGTTGCGTTTAGAAAAGCACTCGTGTAGTACCGAGGCACAAGGTTGCCTCCGCGTAGGGGTCTGCTTGAATTCGGGTGAACTGCCTACTCAAAAAGTTTTCATTGCCGTTGTCGAACGTTTGGCGTTTAGGTTAACAAAGGCAACTTCATCCTTTTGCACTACAATTACTAAACATATTTGGATTGCCAAGTTTTTTTTATAATCTTATTTGTTGGGTTGAGGTTTCTCGGTTTTGTATTTCCGGGGCAACTTTAAGGACAAGTTCAAATTTGTGGTCAATGCTACGCAGCTGTATTTGCTGTGGCGTGGAATTGATGTTAATAGACAATACAATTATTTATAGTTTTATTAGTTAGCCTTATCTATCTTCTTACTTCCACTGAGCTTGATTTTTTTAATTCTGAGTTCCATAAATTTCGAGTAATTTCGAATTTTTAATGACTCAAATTTTTGTTCTCTTTAAATGAGTCTCGATTTTTTACGGCAATAATAATTATTTTCCTTCTAGGTTAATTCAGATATTTTTAGTGTTTCAAAAAAGCACTCTAAATTTGATGATCCCTAAGGATGCCTTGTGACTGACGGATTTGTACATGTGTACATCGTTCCTGTGGCTAAATTCTGCATTTGTTTGAGCAGTAAAGTAGAAAATGAATTAAAATTGTAATACAAAAACTAACCGTGGTTTTCTATTTCATTTGCAAATACTCACTTCTATAAATAATTAATTATTTTTTTGGTGGCTTTTTTGTTCAAATTTTGGTGTCGCGTGATCGGTCCACGGGTGAATGCTTTTGGGACAAAAACCTTGTTGTTTCTTCTGCTTCCGGTTAGAGAAACGTGTGTCGACGTGAAACATAAGGGAGATGAGGAAGCTTCACTAATGAATTGAAAATAACCAAACAATAGTTGTATGATACAATAATCTATTCATAATTTCATATTATAATGTACGTAATTCATATGATTGCATTTAATAATGATATGCAATAGGTGTAAATATTTTGACTAACAAAGTTTAAGTTTTCTCTAAAAACGTCTAAGTCTGTGGTGTAAAATTACCCAAAATTGCGAAACATCTTAAATTTTCTAGAAAAAAGTTTGGTGAAGTTACAAAATGAAGAATTGAAATGTCTGAGTGGAGGACCGGAATGTCGTTTTTTGTTGGGGACCACTTTTTTGCTGTAGTCAACGGCCTTTTATCCCAAGCTCTCCTTATTGGCCACGTTTGGTTTGACATTTGGCTGGTAATCAGTGAATCCTTTGTAATGCATTTTGGCGTTCCGTAAATAACTCTTGAACTGATACCCGTATCAACCTCTTCCAGTATGAATATAATTCTTAGTAGTTTGTACGAAACAGTAAAGGTTTTAGGACATCTCAATGTTGCCAATTGCAGAATTATAATTTACAATGAATGGCGCTAATGGTTTGGTTTATTAAGTGTAGAAAAAAAATCAAGTCACTTCCGTGTCATGTTTACAATCAGAACGTGATACGTTGCTGCCACGACTTCTCGCAGTTCTAGTGATGTTCATCTATCGACTGTTGTTGACAAGTTCCTCTCGAACTCATCTAACAAGACAAGAATTATCTGACTGGTGTGATATATTTTCTTAGGGTTCCTCGTTTCCTCGCTTCCCCCATCACTCTCCATCATTCACCCCGATTTTATGAATAGAAAAATATTCAAAACCGGGTAAAGTGGAAGCAGAACGCGAAGAGGTGACTGAGTGAGCAAGTGAGAGGAAGTTTGTGCCACGTCTTGTCTGTTGCTTCGCCGGTGACAACTTGTGACGTTTTTGAAGGTTTTTAAATTACAGCAAGCTTTGAGTTGAAAATGGAACGAGGCAGGGGTTGTCTAGTGCCGCGTCGTACACGGAACCCGGGAAACGAGTGTCTTGTCGCTGTCGAAATAAATGTATTCCTCTCGTCATTTTTATTGCCTTCCTTTTTAATCAAAATATCACATGTGCGAAAATGAATCTTATCAAAGCTCCACCACAATTTTTTTTCAGCTTTTACCCACCCTCAGCGATGCCCACAGCGTGCCCCTTTTTTCAACCACATTTTTTTTTATCCTTTCGCGTTCCACGTAGTTTTTTATTGTGTTTTTCATTCCTTCGAGGCGACAGAAAATTTTCGGCTCATTTTTTACTTCTCCGAAGACATGACTCCGGGCTTTACGAATGCTTAATGTGTCGGATCAAATGGGTATAAGAAGAAAGGAATGCATGAATGCTGCGAGTAGCTATTCACGAAATAACATAAAATTACCCGCCGAAGAAAACATTGAAAAAAGAATGTAACATTTCGTAAAATGACAAATTAGCGTGACAAATTAGCCATAATAAGAAATTTTTATTAATTGCTCATGTGCTTGAGAAGCAAATTTCTGTTGTCCTCAGGTAACCAGAAAATATTCTTCTACAACATACTCCGACTGATAACTTTAATTTTTTCTATAAAACTTATATTTTATAAGTTATAGGTTGTTGCTTTTCACAATGTTTTTTCCCTCAGATTCGTTTGCATTCATGGTATTAGAATGCGGTTAGGAACATCAAATTATTGGGACACCAAACATATGTAAATGCCTCTTTGAACTGACCTCTTTGAATGCCGTTACCTACAATCGTTCAGGTTCGTGAAAAGAAACTTTGGATATTTGACGGAAAGGTTTCTTTTGCTGCGTTACAAAAAGTTGGAACGGGAAAAAAGTAACAAAAAATTGAAGAAAATTGTCAAGAGGAACTTGTGAAAAGAAAATAAGTGAAAATCCAAAAGATGTGAATCTGATTTACAAAAAAATTGTTTTTTTCCTTTACTTGGGGTTTCTTCTACTAACCCAACTGCTGCTTGCTGTCCCTATCATACATCCTTCTTACCTTCTCCTAAAGGCTGCCCCACCTGTTTCTGGTTTCTGAATTTTCAATCTTGTGCTTTGCTGTACACGTGAATTTAAATTGCAATGGTCTGGTCCTGTTTTCTATCCTGGGGAGAATTCAATGAAGCAAATCTAATTGAGAAGCTGAGAGTGTTGTTAACAAATAAGTGTCGTGGTCTCCAACATTTCTAAAGGTTTATCCAAGTTCATGAACGCACTCTGTTAGTTAGTGTTATAAAGTTCTATCTCTACCTTTTCGAAAACTCCAAATGTTATTCAACGAGTTCTTTCAAGCAGAGTCACCAAAATTTCTTTAAGAAGTAATTGTGTTTAAGCATAAAATTAAAAATTCAATGTGGTTTACGTAAAAAAAGAAGTTGTGCGGATGAAATGACTTCCCGGTAGAAAGCACTCCCTTTTCTCTGCTACATCGTCCCATCAGCCCAAAAAGCTTTCTCATCACCGCTCCAACTTTTAGCTTTGGTTGGTTAGGCAGGTGATATAGTTTATTAATATTGGAATCCTTTTAATTTAAATTGGAACAAAATGAACATTTTGGCCTTTTATGTGCGACATTGTGAGGAGGGAACTTTTCTTGAAATAAGTGTTGCCTCATTTTTGGTAAGTTCTGAATGAAAGCAAGGGGACCAAAAGAACTAGCCATAGGGACTAGGGAAAATAAAGGAACAGAGAAGTGAAAATGAAGGAAAACTATTTAAAATAATTTGTTTATAGCATTTACTAACAAATTTAATGTGCGCGTCACGGTGCTGCAATTAAGCTAGTAGGATGAAAGGCGATAGATGTAGAGTATGATGAAGAAAAGAAAGGAACGGGGAATAAGAAATAAGAATAAGAAAATCAGAGAAGGAAAACAATAGTTACGTATGTCAGCGATTTAAGGTATTACAATGATGAAGAAGAATTTGTGCTTAAGAGATCGTACTCTAAAGTAGAATTATAGTACCAGGTAAAAATGCAGAATTACACGAATTCGAATATAAGAAGTGGTAAAATTGTAGTAGTGACAGAAATATGAAACACAATTTTCTGGCAATACAACAAAATGTAAGTCACTAGAAAATGAGTAGAAACTTAATTAAAAATTAATTGGAATGTTTACAAGTAGCCGATATTGTAAAGCATAAGTATCTTAATTTAGAATTGATTGTTCTTTTTAAATTGCATGATCGCAAAACCTCAGCAACCAACTAGTGTCCTAAATTAACAGAAATCTAATAATGTCATTTTTATAGTTCAAGTCATGTTGGATTTTCGTCAGATGAATGCAAATCGGAGACATCTATCTTTTAAAATTTTTCTTTCTTCATCTGAACAATTCAACTTTACATTTCTATTTACATAAATGTATTTATATTTGCATTGTATGCCCCATAAAACTCATCGTATTGTTCAAATGTCTAGCAATAATAATATTTTAATATCGTTTGTTTATTTATAAGAAGCTTTGCGTATAACCCCGCAGAGATTCAAGCGATCAGATTAAATATGTGACTGTGGAATTTCAATATTTTCTCAGTTCATTTCCTTCTTCCTGGGTTCTCGTCTTTAGTTCTTCCTTTCTGTCTTTCTGTCTCCGCGGACAGTTCACTGCGAACGCGCGCATACTTTTTCAAATCAAAAAGAGAGGGAATTGGTAGAGAGGAATAATAGGAAACGGTGGGAGACATTCGATAAGGAAGAAATCATTTGAGAAAATGGTAACAGAATATTGAGGGGATAACAAACAGATAAAAAATGAATACGCCGAAAACGTCATATTTTAACAGCAGCAATGTGTAAGGAATGTGACCACCACGTGGAGGCAGAAATCAGGACGTTCCCGGCTGCGTCACTGAATTTTAATCCTCGTCTCTGATCAAAAGACCATCGGTAATAATACATTCATTTCTTTTCGTATTCTTCAATTAATTAATTTTGTTCTCCTGCCACTTTTTTCTCATTCCATCATAAAGAGATGGAAGAAATTGAATGTCGGGAAAATTTGGTGGAGAGCGTGCGAGAAAGAAAAGCAAAGAAGTGAAAGAACTGCCGAAGAAGAGTTTTCTCCCGCCACTTTTTTCCCTTCTAATTTCTGACGTGGAACAACGGCCGTTTGCCATTTTAATTTCCTCCATAAAATTTTTAGAGATTGACGAAACCCGACATCAAGAAAAAAAATAGGGCCTCGAAGGCACAAAAAAGGGGGAAATATTTTTGTGATTTCTGTCTTTCTTTTACAAATCACCGCGGATGAGTATGAGTTGAACTTGTGCGAAATGGTAAAATGGGATATTGGAAGCCTCATAGGTTCATCAATTTCAAGTTACCTTCTGACTATTTTTTAGTTAAAGTACATGAAATATATAAGTTTGTATGACTTTCGCACTATCTAGAGTACTAAAAAACTTATGCAACAATGTCTTACTATATATTATAAATTTAATAATGAGAAGTACACATAGAATGCAGGGGGGCTGGAGAACTGGAATTCGTGGAGATTCCATCTCTCAAGTTAACACCTTGTAATGCACTATAAAACTAAACAGTTTCTTCCGAGTGAATGCAGTTTATGTCTCATTTATTCTTCATTTATGTTCTTTTCCAAACTCATTACTCCTCTAAATATGTTTTAAGCCATTTGATTCTAAATTTTAAAGGTATCTCTTGGTTTCCTCTTGGTTATGGTACTACTTCTGCAATAGCAGTGTTTTGATATGTTTTATGAAATCACGAAACAACCACAATTTTTAGTTTCTTGAGACAAGCTAAAAAGGTGGCGAAATACCTCAAGCTTTGTCAAATTAAATTGTTTTAGTTTCTTGCTTATAGCCTGTCTTTTCTCTTTTATTTTTTTACTGTTATTCGATGACTTACGATGATTTACGTATGCAATTGACCATATTATTTTCAGTTAGAAGGCACAAAATTCAGGTACGAATTAGAAAAATCAACACTTAAATAGCAAAATGAAAAGCAAAAAATTTTTGAAACAACAATTCTCTTTACAGAGAAGAAATTTTTGAAACAATTCTCTTTAAATAAAAATAGTTTTACCTAAGTACGCAACATGTTTGCAGTACATTATAAATAGTAGGAACACACAACAAAAAAGTTTCAAGAAAAGTGAGTATCAGAAAGTAGGAGTAGTGAATGAAAGAAAATAGAAAACTTAGGGAAGAGATTGGGGTGGTAAAAATTGTAATAAAATCTTTGAATATGCGAGCGAAGGAAGAGAAGACCCAATTTTAATTACTCAAACTCCTTTGCCACGTTAATTTTTATTAATTAAATTGCAAATTTCTCTGCAAACACATTAATAATTAATTAATACATTATTGATACATCGATTCCCCGTTTTCATAATTAAGTTTTTACTTCCTGTTGTGAGTGGGGGATTTATCAACCGAGAGCGTTTTGAGATTCACACAACAGGGGTACTTCCCTGCTAGACAATATGTCGACGGAAATAACGTATCAGATGTGCAACACGTGGAAAACTAATTTTTGTCAAAAGAGTAGAGGACGAGCGAAAGGACAAAGAATGGGTGTCGGGGCAACAGCGTCATCACCAACAGCAGCAGAAGCGTTGAAGGCTGTCACCTGTGCTTGTGGTCACACCATCCAAGTTCACTAGCACTTCCTACTAATTTCCTAGTACTAGTCTCTTAGGCTTCGTTTGCCAATGTCCTTCAAGACAAGTTTTACAAATATTACTGTTGTATTATTAATGCTTCACCACTAATATCTTCTCAATAGGTGCGTTCTTTCTCTTATTGTAGTACTTACCAGTTTTCCGTTCCATTAATTTGTCTCCATTTTTGCACATCTATTATTCTATTTTTATGTATTTATATGTTTGACATTTTGATTCACTTATCCATGTAACCATGGATGTATTTATCTCGCAGCCTTTATTTTACCTTTTAATTTTTTTGCTCTTTCACTTGATTTAGTAAATTAGTAGTTGTCCTGAGTATAGAAAATTGAAGTCTCAATCCTGAACCACTGATTGGTTACCTTTGTTCGAACGCCCTACATTTTCACATCTTCGGAGCCTTCTTTTTTTTCTCTTTGAATGAAGCTTTTGCTTGTCTTCCTCGTGTCTTTTCCTTCCTACTTCACCTCGAGTTGCCTAAAGAAAGGTGAAATCGGTAAAGTTTGATTGGATTTTTAATGAAACGTCTCGTCGGGTGCTGCCTTCTTTTCTTTCTGCTCCTTCACTTATCCAGGGAAAAGTCACTAATTACCGAACGAACCTTTCCTGTTACTTTTAATCTGATATCTCTCTTCCTCGTCACGACTGGTGTCTTCTTTTCACTGCCATCTTAATCATTCTACCGTATTGTAAGTTTGCTTGTAATTTGTTCGTGTATATTTTACTTTAAGTTTCAGTATTTGCCTTGTGTCCAGCTTCCCATGACTTCTATTTTTTATTGCACTTTGGTCGGTTACCGTTTTGCTCTGGATGAACCCAAGTTGTCACCAAGTACCAAGTAACCAATTGAACTAACAAGTTCCGCATTGCCTTCTAGTAGTTCTTCCTCTTTTTCTTCACCTGGTCACTTCTAACTTTTTTGTGTTCTTTTTTATGTCGTATTCTGGTTGACGTCATCAGGAATATCTTTTTTAAATGTTTTTTTCTTTTTTTTCTAGCTCTTTTTTCACATTCAGATTTTTGGATATTTTACAAAAATTCTTGTCGTAGTGTTACTCGCTTGCTGTAATAAATCACCCTAATTTATGTAGACAATTGTTTTCCTCGACTTTTTTTCATAATTCGAGTCTCGTCTTTGTGTAAAGGTGGTTAAGGTCGTCACTTTGGAGTAGGTAAATTTTTTTCGCCTTCTTCTAACGACAGAAACAAAATAACTTCTTCCGTTTTATTTCTGTGTAAATTACTTTTTAGCAGCTTTTCTTTTCGAATACTTTTCTTCCGGCGAGTTGTTTCCCGTGTCTTTGATCTTCATGCTATTTTTCTTGTATTTCCTCTTTTAAAGGGGTTTACGTTGATACATAAAGCAAAAGTTTCAATTTCCTTTGCATGTTTCCTAGTTGCTTTTTATTCATTTAACTTTTCTTTTTCTTCGTGTGCGCTACACGTAAGGTTACCTTGTGAAGTGTCATTGTACTGCAGGGGGCGTCCTTTCTCTAATTCTTCGGAATTGTCTTCCTATGTTCTTTGTTTCCAAAATTTTGTTTTGCCGATCTTTCCTTGGATCGTCAGTTTGCAGAACTTATTAATAACTTTGGTTTCTCATTGTTTGATGTGGAAAACCCAGCACGGATGGTTCAGAAATTCTTGTTCGTTGTTGTACTTTTTTGCTGCTTATCCTAACATCTGCTCTCTGGTCATTTCCTAGGTTATTCTTACCGTCATTGTATTCTCGTGGTCTGTTTTTTTGTGTATAAGCTGATTCTACGGTTTTGTAGTTTCTAGTGAAACATGTAGACTTCTAATAGATTTGTAATATTGGGTGTCTTATTTTTGTGTTTGTTAGACTTTCTTTCTCTGGTTTGTTGCCCTTCGTCCTTCAAAATACTCTAGTCCAATATCTTTTGTACAAGGTTTTCCCTCAGCTTTTTGGTCTCCAGGGATGCCCCACCAGAAAGAAATTTATTCCTTCCATTCCAATTGAAACGACGTTGAAAGAATCGGAACATGAAGGTGGGAAGAGTCGTTGTGATTTGACTGCTGTCTCTAGAGCCTTTTTGGGTTTTTGGTATGGTGCCTTTACTATACGGAAGGGAGACGAAAGGTTCAGTCAAAGTACAGACCGCGAGGGGAAGACAATCAAATAATGAAAAAACCTTTTTTCAGTTTTCTCGCTTTCCTGAAGGACAAATATTGACTCCGAAGGGTTTCCTCATCACCGTGTTGATCTTTAGGCGCGGTTATTTTGCTCTGTGGCACTGTCTGCTTCCGTTTGCCCTTTTGAGTTGACTATTTCTCGAACACCATTTGTTGTGGAGTTTTTTGACTTTTTAAATTTTTGTCTGCTACTCGCCGCTTAAGTGTTTCCCTTTTTGCTGCATTTCATTGAATTCCAAATGGTTTTGGACGAGCGCGTTTATCCAATGATTTTGTCCGCAAGCCCATACATTTACAATTTGAGTTACTGAGCTTTTGTTTTCAAACTCCAATACCCTGGTGACATGTTTGGTTGTTCCTTTTACATTATCCAAATAAGAAAATAGTATTTTTATGTTTCTCCTTTTACAGCCAACCTGTGTTTATTTTCAATTTCATAGTAAGATGTAGTCAAGCAAATTTTGACTCATTCAGGTAATGCAAATGGTGTAATAAAGAAATAATATAGCAAAAGAAGAAATTTACTTTTAATTAATAAACTCAGTTTACAGTTGACGATGAGGGCGTGAAAAGCTTTTTCCACTGGTTTTGTTTTCTCGTTATTTTTCCGAAAAATTTCCCTTCAGTCTCTGGTCGCAACCCTCCGTATTTTTGTCTCTCTTTTGGCCAAAAGTTTTTTACTAAACTCGAATATTGTCTTCTCTTTTATCTTTCTTATTTCTTGTGTTTTTGCCAATCCTTAGTTCTTCCATTCCTTAGATTTTCTTATTCCTCATCACCAATTTCTCGAAGTGCGTGTTTCTGCGTATGCCTCTGTTTACGAATTATCCTACTTGATCTTAAAATTTTTCAATATTCCGTATTTTCTTTTCTTTCCAATCGGTTACTCTTTTCATCCTCTCCTTTTTTATTTTTTCTTTATTCAGACTTCCTCTTCCTCCTAATAAATGTTCCCCAGGTAACGGAGTCTTTCTGACCGCGAACTTTCTTATATTACTTCCCCTTAGATTATCCTTTTTTACTTGTCTTTATATGTATATGTTTTTCGCAAGTTTTCTTATTAAATTTCTCTTTGGATAGTATTTTAATTGCAGAACTTTTATAAATTTTCTTTTCTTCTCACACGTAATTCTTTCTGTTGCTGTGGTTCTTGGAGATTTGCCATCGACAAGTAGATTTTTGAGTCGAACACTTTTCTGGGTACTTGAGACAATCAATTTTATCTGTCTTTATCATTGAATTGTTCTCTTGTAATTTTGTTTCGCAATAAAATATGCCAGCAATATTGTAATCGTCTTTAGTACCGTTTGTTTTCGTTCTAATAAAAGACGTTTTACCATGTTGAAACGCATCAAAAGTGAAATTTGTTTTTCGTCTCTTGTCATCTTTAAAAATCATCTCCTTTACTCTTCACATTCATTTTTCTGACGGTTTACGACTTTTCTCTTGTACTTGCCTGCAACCACTTTGTCTGCTTTGTCTCTGTTTTATGTATCTATTACTTTGATATGGATGGAGTATTTGGATTTCTTTTATCATATTTTGCTTTTTTATAGTCGTCCGAATGAAAGAGCAATAAAGTAATACAAGCTCTTGGACAATCATACAACATACCGATCGGATTAATTTCGTTTTATTTTTATTACTGTTGATTTGTCCGAATTTTTTTCCTCTACGGTTGCTTTCCTTGAATAAATTCAGAAAGTCTAACTAACATACCAAACATTCACTATAATTGTGTCCTATTTCTAGAGATTGAAATGAATATCAATGTTTATGTGTTAATATAGACAAAATTATACTTCAAATTACATTGCGGTACACAAAAAGTGATAAATGAGATACACAATTAAAGACTTAAAGAAGATTGGTAAGTAAAAAGACGCAAGGTGGATGTAAAGTAAAGACAGGGGTTTAACAAAGGCAAGAAATGATAATGTAAGCAGAGAAAATAACCGAGAGAAATAGAGAGATGGAAAGAAAACAAGAAAAATATGTGGAAAGAAGCAAGTGAAAATAAACAAAGATTAAACAAATATAAAGATAATATACAAGTATAAAATGAACACAAAAAGGGAAGAAATAGAAAAAATTAGAAAGAATGGAGTCAAAGATAGAGAAAAGAGAATGAAAGGAAACAGCAATGGGATGGAAGGAAGGAAAGCATTTAACTCCACGTCAGAATTGTCCCGATAATGTTCTAAAATCTCATAAAATCGTTTAAAGTGGTCGTTTTGGTATTCCTGAAAACCAAATTTCGTTTTCATTACCCGGCCGTCGGATTTTCCTGAGCGGAAGTGACGGGGACGGGAAGGATGGGAGAGTCGTTTGGGGGGTGCCCTTTGCCTCACTTGGAAAACCCTTGAATTTTCCCTGGAAAAGCGATGTTGACTGCTGCCCTTTTGCCTTTTTAGGTGTGAGACCTACTAACTGATTTGACTCTTTTTTTTCTGTTACAGTACCCAAGGAGGACCCGGAGTTTACTGATCAAATAGAAAATGTGACTGTTGCTGCGGGGAGAAGCGTCAAATTGGCATGTTCCGTGAAGAATTTGGGCACCTACAAGGTAAGTTTATATTTTCAATATTTTGTGCTGGGATACTGGAGGAATTTTGGGTTGTTTTAACAGGCAGACGCAGTCAAATCAGTTGGGTAGACCATTATTTGCTGTGACGGTGACGCTAAGCATGTATTTCAATCAGAAAATGCTGCAATGCCGTACCTGCTCATGTGCCTGACAAAAGCCATATCTTATATTTATATTGTTAATCCTAATTGTAAGTAATTCGATTAACATAAAGTACAGAGTAGTACATTAACATTTAACAAACTATTCTTCTTCATTGACTGACTTTTGCCTCTTACTAAAATGTCTTTTTAGTTACTACCGAAAGTGAAATATCATCAATTACCCCAGTTTAACGTTTTGATTTTTTTTTACGATAGGAAACACTGAATTTCTATACAGGAATATACAGGTAACATGTTACCATATTAAACCGATAAATTGACAATGCTACAATTTCTATGTAAAAAATAATAAATTAATAAAATTAAAATTTTAATTCTGGTTATTGTCAAAATAGAACGTAATAACCTAAATATTGTGTATTTGGATGTACGTAATCGTGTGTTGTGGTAGATGTTATTGAGGATGCTGAACAAACGTGTCACTCATTTTTTTTTATCCATTTATTTGAAATTATTCAATTTAAACCGACAAGAAAAGTTAAAAGGGCCTTCCAGTACCCTTCCAAGGGTAGACCTTTGTCTTAATGAATCTTAGTAAGATCTACGAGATTGAGCAGAAGTTTCTCCTGATTTTTTTGGTACTTCCTTTTCGGTCTTTTCGAGACAGGCAAAATTGCGCAACGGACCGCCGAAAACGATAATACAGCGATGATAACATCAAATGAGTTTGCAAATGAAACCCTAAAGCCTTGAAAAGCAAATAAAAGGATGGGAAAAATCCCTCTTAACTTGATAAATCACGATCGGTCCGAGAAATAAATTTCCAATCGAAGTCAGAACGTCAGAGAACGAAAGAAAGAGAGACAAAAAAGGCGGTGAAAAAGCCAGAGGAATTCAGAAATTGGATGGAAATGGTGGCAGAGTAAGGTAAACAGACAACTAAGTGAACTTTTAGAAAAATGAGCATGAACAAATGGATCTTTGAGTATAAGCCTGAGAAAGAATACAAATAACATGCGCTACCAAATAAATAATTGACAAAATAATGGCTAAGACAAAATCAAATTTTCGTATTAAAAAAAACACTCATAATATTATTAATTTGTTTGAATTTCTTTATGTTCTAAGGATTTTCTTTCTTTCACCTTTCTTGCTTCAGGTTTTTCTTGTAAAAATAGTAACAGTTTGTAACAGTTTAACGTATGTTTTTTGTGTGTTGAAATTCTTAGTGTTCAATAATATTACCTACATAATAATTTTGTTATGACAAGTTGTACATCTTATGTTGACATTAAGAAATATCAAAGTGCACTGTGACACTGTGCTAGGGGATGGTTGTCGTACTTACGTCACACATACGTAACTTACTAAAGTCTAACGAAACATGTGGATGCGGTTAAATCAGACAAAATCCGTACGAGAATGAGTTTTGTAAGTGTTAGAGCATGTGACACATCGTCACGAGAAAGGGAAAGTAAAAGCATAAGAAAAATTTAATAAACATGCAGGTGCGTCAGTCGCTTTTCTTTTTATTTCCTTTTGTCTTTCACTTTCCCTCGCTTTCTTTTGCGATGTCGAGGTGCGTTGAGATGTCAACTTCGTCTCTACTTTTACTTCCGGTTCGACTTTTTTGTTCTTTTTAATTAACGATTTCTGATTTTCTTGTTTCTCTCTCGGTTTGCTATTGCTCTTTTTTTTAATCCGTTGACAGTTTCATGTTCCACTTTGTTCAGTTCACTTTCAGTTGTGGCCACTGTTTTTCTTGAACAAAAGCAGCCCGTCACGTTTTCTCAGAATTTTTTGCGAAAACCTTCTTTCCTCCACAAATGTTACTCTTTTACCTTTATCTCTTCTTTCTCTTCCTCACCACCGTCAAATTGCCTGCAGGGACATAAGTCAATCCGAGAAAAATCTCATTTTTATGCAAAGATTTTCTCAGCTTAATCTTCTCTGTTCACGTGCTCTTTGAGTAGAGAAAGAGTTTGGTTTTGAACCCGGTCGGCTCTTGAACCCCTGAGCAACTTCTTTTCGTCCTCGTCTTCTTCCTCTTTGTCTCCTTCTTCTACTCTGTTTATCCTCCTCTACTTCTGCACCTCTTAGAATAATCAATATTGGGGAGAAAGAATTTTGGGAAGACAAAAACTTGCGAATCACCTTGAGACTATCAGTTTATATGAAAGTCTTCTGGCGTCGCTTTATCTATTTTCGGTTGCCTATTTTTCTTTCTCATCCTCGTCATCCAATTCGTACGCAGATGCAAGATGCATCGCGTTTGCCTACTTAAATTTTCTTTTTCGATGCTTTCTAGAGTGATTTTATTTTTTTACTGTGTTATTCGCGTTACGTTTTGTAAATATATTGATTGTTCTCTTCCTCCTATCACACGTTTTTCTTTTTTTTAAATAAAATAATCGTTTAAGTAAGTGTTTCACTAGTTTTCAACAATATGTTGTTGTTATTATTACGTTTTATAGCAACAAGTTAACAAAAATCTGTAAGGCTCTAAAAACCCCGCGTTTTTCTCATAAATAAGACACAAGACGTTCTGCTTGATAGGTTCTGAGTCAAGACAATCGCGCCTAAAAATTGTGGTAAGCCAAAGAGGAAGAAGGTGCGGGCGTAGAAACTATAATTAAGACATGAAAAGGGAAAAAAGGGTTAAATTTGGGTAACAAGGTGGAAGAAGATGAAAGGTCCGACGGAAACAATAGAATAAATTCAAGTGAAATAGTTTTCCGGCTTTCATAAACTTTAAAATTTGGGTGTCCCCCTGCTTTCCCACACTATCCTAAAAACCGAATAAAGAAGAAAATGAAAGCGGAAAACAGACAGAGGGAGGATGAAGAAGTTTCTTCTTCGGCTGAAGATCTTGGGGTTCGAGTGGGTTTGCTGGCTGGGAGCAGGGCTGTTGTTTTGAGGTTGCTGTTGTTGATCTTCTATTGCGGTGGTTTGGCTGATGTTCCACCACCCCCACGCCCCATTTCGGCAAAAATATTTTTTTACTTTTTCTTCCCTTTCATTTCCTCCCGTCGCACCGCAAGACAATAAAATTTAGTTTTGATAAGAGGAACAGAAATTTTATATTTTTATACATTCTCATAAAGAAATGCTTTTATTTCAAAACAAATTTTATTTATTTATTTATTTGATTTATTCATTTTTATTAATGTTGTTTCTTGCTTATTTGTTAGAGGTTTTTGTACTTAAAACATTCCTTTTCTGGCTTTTTGCCTCCTATTGCAGTTCATTGGAACTGAACTTTTCATATTTGTAATTTTGGACACTTAAGGTAAATGTCAGCTGCATCACAGACAAAGCAGTGAAAGAAAAGACAAACCTTGGATGCTTGATTCAGAATGAAACAGTGAAAATAAAAATAGGAAGAGAATAATTGTAGGAACAGGACTAAAATAGTTGACAGAAGGTTTAGTGCTAACTAGGGCCGGAAGACACTACAAGTGAGCAGAAAAAGGGTTAATGAAAAAGCAAACAGAATATTAAGTTGAACCAGAAGAGTTGATGTCACGACAGATGAGGAAGCTACGGAAACTGCAGAAGATAGACTTAGAGGAACAAAAATGGAAGAAGTTGAGGAAATAAAGCGAGATGAAGCGAGGTAATAACCCTTCATATTTTACGATTACGTTCCTTATATGCGGAATATGTTTATGTTGTTTATGTTAGATAAGGTTAAGTTAAATCTTGTCTCAGGGCAGACCAAAGATACGGACACAACGGGGCATCCTCCCTTTTATTTTATGGGTAACCTTGTTGAACCTTCTCGAAAGGAAATAGTGAGGAAAAAGTTTTATTTATTTAATCAATTTTGGGTAAAGCCTTTTCAGATAAAATTCCGTAGGAGTCGTGATGAGGTTGCTAAATCGCTGTTGATTGCTCCACTAGTTGACCAGATTTTTTCGAACGGTTATCGGCCTCGATTTTATTGATTTTGTGATGGATTCAACCCTCTACCATCAAAGAACGGTAAAAGGAGCAAGAGTTGGTGATAGGATATTGTAACAGTAATTGTAATTTAGTGGTTTTAGTCATTCACTTCGTAACTAATAAGTAACAAAGAGTAAAATTTATTTTCTTTAGAAAGACGAAAAACTACTTGTTATGTTGTAATGTTGTTTGGTACGCGTATGTGACACGGTCCTCTCAAGTCTCATTTTTTATAATTTAATTAAAGCACGGAATTTTCTAAAAATGCTTAAAGAGAAGAAAAATAGACTGAAGTACTAGAAAAACCAGTGATGCAACTCTTGTAATAGTAAACTTCTCTGTGTATCTGAGCTCAATAAATATTTCATGTCTCTTTTGTGGGCCTTTTGTCTTCCAGTCCCTCCCGTTAAAGACATCGCAATTGATCTTAGTTGTGATTTAATCTTTGTGAAACTTTCACGACTCTATAGAATGTAGTAAGCGTTCATCCCTCTTCTTGATTTCTTTCTGCTGTGTTCACGAATCTCTTTATGAACTGCTGGAATACAACAGGCCGCGGCTGCATACCTACAAATAGTAGTTTAAAAAAAACACAAAAATTTGAATAAACAAGTAGTGTTTTTGATTGGGAAACACTATGAATTCTGTACGAATTCACTTGAACTCTCCACTGTGGCTGTAAAGGTAGAGAAGAAGTTAAATGGAATCAATAACTCGGGTGATTTGGCATTTACTTTAGAAGGATAGAAATCAGCGGTTAGAGTCTAAGACGACACAGAAGATGGTCTGTGGGACTTCCAACCCCCTAGAGTATTTGATACATAAAATGTTCTCCTCATCCTTCTCTGGGTCATTTCATTTCATTCCTCCACCATCACTCGAACTAAACTTTCGATTGACTATTTATCTATATTATCATCAAAACGTTTGTCCGTCGTTTTATCTGTCTCTCTGTCATCTCTTAATGTACTTTATTCATCAGATTTTGTGCTGTTACTGTCGTGACCGATGTTGCTGACTACTTTTTTCTGCATTTTTTTGTTTTATTGATTTGTCTGGCTTATCGCCTACGTTTGTCTTTTACATTTTGCCTGTTCAGGGCTTAAATTTGCTTAAATTTTAAGATGTGCTTTGAGTTTAAATGTCTGTGTTTTTAATACCTGAAACGAAAACTCAGTTGTGAGTTATTTACGTCATCAAGATTTTCATACACTTATATCTATTGCTAGAGTGTTCCAATCAGACTTAAAAAATTATCGCTTCCATGAATTTTCATGAGTTAAATTTTAGGAGTGAAAATGTTTTTTTTCTGTTGAATTAGGTATATATGTATAACGGTTATGAAATTGCCATGATGTGCCTTCATTTTATTTTATATAATTGTTTTTTTAACACTTTGTTCACATCTCTTTATGTATTTTTTAATGCACTCAATTTTCAAGTCGTTTAATTTGTTTGTGGTTTTGTAATGTGTCGCCTCGGTTCAATAATTCGTTTTTCTTTGTTCATTATTCATACGGCCATTTCATTTTGTTGCTTAACGTTTTAACATGATGCTCACTCAATGGTTTTTCACATTAATATTTTTATATATATTCCAACTGGTTTTGATATCTTTTTTATTTTATTCATTATAAAGCGTCGTTGTCTTCTATAAAGCTACTTAGAGAAAACAAAATGATCTCTCGGTTTTTTTCTTGTAGGCGCCTTTATTCCTCTCGAAATCAATTCTTGTGGGGGCTCCAAAAGGAGCAGGGACATTAGCAAAGAAACCACAAGTAATAGAAGCGTATTAAGAAAGAAGAGGTGCACCGGGTGCTGGTTATGTGCCCTTAGGACTATTCTGTGGCAGAATTTATATCTCACCACCATCATCAACCCCCAGGCACCTCTGCACGCACTGGTTGAAGCCCTCTATTTGGCTGCCCTGCTTTTTCTTCACCCACCAAGTCACGAAGAAGAACCGTCTTCTACCCAGTGAAATGTAAAATATTTTCTTTTTCCTAGGGAAAACACTGTAGAGATGAAGAGATTTTTAAAAACCAATCTTCTACCTCACTTGAACTCCCTCAACCTTTCCTCAAAAGATCTTCCAATTATTCAGCCAGAAGCTGTTTTATAAAGATTTTCCATTGGCAGACATATTGTTTTCAATGGTTAATTTTCTGTTTTTATTCTTCTCACCCTAGCCGTTGAATGTATTAATACTCGAGGCTGTTGTCATCTGCTTCCACACCGTTGGCTATCTGTCGCGTGTTTCTACTGTCATTAAATCCGTTGGAAAGGGAGAAGAGAAATTTATGAATTTTGAACCTGTGCCACGTGTAAAGGCAGAACTTTTTATTTCGATTACAATCAAACTTTCGTCCTCTCTTTCTCGTCAGTCCGGTCTACCTGGGCTTTCTGCTTTGTGTTTTTCTATTTTCTTACTCTTCTCCTGTGATTTCCTTCATTCTTCGAGACTTAACACTCGTTAAATGCATTCAAAGACCGCTGTAAATAAGTTTTTTCATTGAACCGAGATCTTTAAAACGTGTTATATTTAATATTACATACTTGTTTATACATTTTGGCTTTCTACCCTGTCTTGAAATATTTTAAAGATACGTATTTGTCGTCATTTCTCTTCCTTTCTTCCTCAACACGCTGTTTGACATTTGTACATACTTCTATTATTTATTCATATTCGTCTCATTGCTTTTATTTTGAAGTAGACACCATTCAACTTTCTCTCCGCCGTGTTGTTCTTTAATTCTTCCTTTTCATTTCTTCTCATTACAAAAAATTTAAACTCCTGTTTTATTTACCGGCTTTATTTAGCAAAGTTCTCTCGTTCGCAGTCGTTCACCTCTTCTTTTTGTTCACGCGATGGATTCTCATTAATGTAACCTCAACGAAAACTCAAGCACCCATAAAAATACATTGAAAACTGGAATTTAAACTGGAAATAAAACGAGGAAAAGCAAACGGGCATGGGAGGCTGTTGATGGAGGTGAATAGGTGCGTGGAAACTCTAAGGGAAAAGACCATTCGGTAATTTACATTTGAAAATAAAATGGAAATTTATGACGTCATCGATAGAAAATCGAACAATCTAAGAGTTTTAGGCGATTGGATATTTTTTTTTTATTTTTCCTTCGAGCTTGTCCAAATCGCAAACTTCTGGTGAAACTATTACACTCGTCACACTACTAATTAAATGGTTGCCAGTTGGTGACGGTTTGTCCAATTTTCGACTGCTTTATTTTACTATTTTCTGGTGGATGTTTTTCTTCTATTTTTCTCCTGTATTTTCCCTATAAGTATTTCTGTCACGTTTAAATCTTCCATCGTCCTCGTCCTCTCCCACGTCGCCGTATCTCCCTTTCTTTTCATTTCTCTCTTTTTCTCCTCGTGTCTTTTCTTTATTTTAGTTGAACATTTTGAAAACTTCAGTTTTCAATTTATTAGTATTTTTATTTCCGCTTCGCTTCCCTTTTTTCTGTTGACTATTTATAGTTTTCCCTACTTCCACCTTTCTGCCTCTCTGGTCTGCACTCGTGGTGAATCTCATCTAGGGTTCTAGGATTTCTTTTAACGTATATTCTTGACGGACGGTTCTTCACACTATTTAGAAGACTTGTACTTCTCACTCACTTCTAAGGTATTTAGCGTCTATCGTTTTTCAATGAATTTTCTACTATTGCACGTTAATTACATTTTTTTTAACCACAATCTTTTATTTTGTTTAATTTTGTAGATTGTTTATTTATATGGTTTTATTTAATTATTTCCTCAAAATTATTCGATTTCCTCTGTTGTTTCTCAAACGATTTCAAACTTTTGAAATCTTTCACCGCCATATTTTTCATCGGAGGATTTATAATGGGAAGAACGTGCGAGACTGAAATGACAACCGAGAC
Organism: Polyplax serrata; assembly: GCA_037055365.1. Classification (NCBI taxonomy): domain Eukaryota; kingdom Metazoa; phylum Arthropoda; class Insecta; order Psocodea; family Polyplacidae; genus Polyplax; species Polyplax serrata. The sequence goes on from JAWJWE010000002.1 coordinate 588,267, forward strand.
GGCGGTTAAAATTTTGAAATTTCCTAAACGGAAGCCTTTTATTTTAATAATATAATGAATTCCTTGTTCCCTGTTTCCTTCTTTCACCACCCTGTGCTTCTAGTCTTATTCTTCGTGATGGAACAACAGGATAGTAGGAAACTTGAATGGCAAAGAGAGTGAGAGAGAAAATTCCGGAAGGATTTACTGTCTGCATTGAGAATGTTCATCCTCTTCTGTGTAAATCATGCTGTATGAAATGCACCCCTTTGGCTGAATTTTAACCACCCTCGTCGTTTGGGTAGTTTCTACGACAGGTAATTTATGACCGGGACATACAAAGATTTTTACTTGGTTTCCTGCTTATTTTTTCCAGATATGCCACTATGAAAAAATTTAACCCTTAGTTTGATAAAAGTACTTTTTGGCTTAGGAGTGTAACAGAATAAAGAAATTAAAGGAAGGAACCAAAATTGAGTTTAAGAGTCAAACTATTTTCTGATTTTCTATTAGTGAATGCCTGAGTGGTGAATTTGGAAAGCGGGCAACAACCTGCAGTTGCTGCCTTTGGGTCGCACCACTTTTATATTGCCGGTTATTAGTTTGAACGCCATAATGTTGCAGTAGCGAATGTGTTGTGTTGTTGTGGCGTGAGGTATAAGTGAAGAATGTTGATGTGTACTCTGCATGTATTGTACTGGTTAGCTTTGACCGAACCCTCCTAAAAACTGTCCAAGTTCTTTTGCTTTACTTGATACATTCAACATTTTGCCCTTCTTTTTTTTTGTTTCGCCTCAGAAGTGTTATCTTCCACTTTATTGAACGCTTTTTTACACAATCTTGTGTATTTAATTTAATGGGTTTAGCCATTGCAATTAATTTGACAAGAAGTCTACAAAGATTTCCTTATTCATCACAATAATATGCACTAATATTTGAGACTTTTGTTCGTTCAATGGTAAATAGCCGTGCATGGCAACCAATATATAGCAGAAAGGAAAAGAGGATGGCAATAAAATAATATTAAGAAAAATGAAGGCTCGATGAAGAAAGTTGGACAACCAACTATTTATTTTATCTGTTCCAACAGTGCAGTATTATCTCTTTATTGAGTAAATAAGTACATATATATCCTTTTAGATGTCTTGGTGTTCAAACATTGGCGTCAAATACGGCAAAAACATTGGCATTTATCAATGAGGTTTGACAGTTCAAAGCAAAACTCAATCAAATCCTTCTGACGACTTTTGGTCGCTATTCTTCAGCTTTATACTTTTGTGGCCTACCAGAACTGAGGGAGAATGATTGTAACAACGAAGATGAGCGATTCTCACTAGAGTTAGACAGAATATAGATCCGATTTTAGTTCCGTTAAAACGCAGAAGATGTTGCGTTTTTCATGAAAAAGTAAGGAAGAAACGTGTCAGTCAGAAAGACGACACGGGAGAAGGACAATTCAAGAGCGGATAAATAAAAGATTTATGAGACTTGTACGGGGGAAGTAGCCCCTGAGAGAAATGGCAATAAGTCAAAGCAGACCTGGCAAAGGACTAAATCAATGTCAAAGAGTGTAGGGTGGCGAAAAGTAAAAAGAAAGAAAGAGTGACTCGGTTTCTAACGTGGCAGACGGGATCAGAGTGAGAGAATAAGACAAAGGACTCAAGACAAATGGAACAAGGTTCAAATGGTGACAATGAAGGTGTCACGTTACATGAGAAGAAACTAGAAGTTGGAAAGGAACTGACAAAAAAATGGAGAGTGGAAGCATCGGGCGGGGTAGATGCAAAAGAGCGCAACGCAGAAAGGCAGATTAATAGATTTAGTCAGGAAGAGCAGGTAGGCAAGTAGGCAGGCAGGAAGGTAGACAGACAAAGATGCAGAGATGTGAGATGGCCGACAGACAGAAGAGAAAGGTAACAACAAATAATTAATTTCATAATTTCAACACTTTATTAATGTTATTTAAATATGCCCGTGGTGCAGAGAAACCGGAAACGGAAGATTAAAAAGTATATTTTGCCTAAAAACGGGAAGAGGTGCGGAAACAAAGGGAAGTTGACGAAAAGATAAAATACCTCTTCTCTTACGTCGGGTAATTTTTTTAGCCTCTTCCTTTGTCGAATTTATCGCGTTTGCCTTCATCCATTTTGTTTCTTTGACTTTTGCTATTTGATATACCTTTGTGTTTCACTTCATTAAGGTACTCTCTGTTGCTTTTTTATCTTAAAATGCCTTACATCTCGACCTTTTGAACCATAACTTTGCATTCTTTTACTTTAAGTTCTTTCGGCATTTTTCCCGTTTCCCTTACCTGCTACTTTTTTTGGTTGTGGTGATCTTTGGTTTTGCGCTTTTTTCAATTTACAAATAAATTACATATTTTTCTTCTTATTAACAAGAAAAGACAAGAGAAAGCCATTGATCATTTTGGTAGTTTTCTTGTAGGAAATCATCATACGTGAAATTAAGACTTGTGCAGTTGCGTAGTAATTGTGCGGGTACGAAAATGGAAACAGTTTTTTTGTTTTTTTTTATTTTTTTAACTACTACAGTACATTAATTACAGGTTCTAACTGGCCGTAAGCCAATGGGAATGCACTCGCTGTTTAGAATGGATTGATCTTTTATGGATCTCTCCATGGCGGCCCTGATTTCTTTTTTCTCAAACAGACAGATGGACGATTTCTTCGGCTCGAACTCCAGTTCCATTTTTGTCATTTCTTTTTCAATAATCGGCAAGGTGTTCCACAGCTGATGCAGGAGTTGTTGGTTGTCCTCCTTTGTTTTATTTTTGAATTTCATTTTATGTAATTTAGAGTAGAGTACGTTCCAACGTGTGGGCCCCAACACACAGCCTTGGGGCACCTGTCTATACTTTCTGGCCGCTGCATTCTATGAAGGCTTGACGATCGCTAAAGTAACCATAAATGAAATTGTTAAGGAATTTTGATACGTTATTGTTTCTCAGGATTTCCAATATAGTTGTTAATTTGCAATTATTGAAAGCTCCCCGAACGTCAAGAGAAATTGTTACCACCACCATGTTAGTTTTTAAGTATGTTTCCACGCACTGAACAGAAAAAGGTTTCTCCGAAACCAGTCTTCTATTGATGAGTCTTTCCAGAACTTTTCCAAATCCTTAGAGAAGAGCAATGGGTCTGTAGCCTGACGGTGTTGTCGGATCTTTATCTAGTTTATTTATTAATTTGAATTAATTATAATTTTAATTAATTGCAATTTTCCAAATTTTGGGGAAGTATTGTAATTCGTAGCATTTTTGATATATCGAGGCGGGTATCGAATATACGATGGAGACTCTTGTTGACGTAATTGTTTTATGTACCGACCAGATGCCCTTTTGTATAGAATGGTTCAGTTATTACAGCAGCTGTTACTTTACTGTCATTAATTTATTTAAATAAGAGAGTTTGGGCTACTTGGCTGTTGAATCGGACCGTTTGATTTTTTTACATTGACTTAGGTTAGGTTTTTTTGAATTTTTGTATGTCATATTATTCGCATTTAGTGTGACTTTTAATGTATTCTATTTATTTTATCCGGTAGTTTTGGTCCGTAGTATTATGCGTATGGTTGAGTTTTTTTGGAGTTTTATATTTCATTTGGGATTCATTATATCTAGTGGAATTTATGCACTCGTTATCATGTAGTTCTACTTTATCATTTTTACAATATTTGGTGGTACGCCCGTACATGTGACAAATTCCACATTTGATAATTTACATACGCCAGGGACATACTATCCATTGCATTATTAGTTTTCTATTACATGTTACCTCTGTCCAAATTGCCGGGTTTAATTTAATTATTGGAAATTTTTCATCTGTTTCATTTTTGTAGGGTAATATCTTTATGTATTCCTGTTTTGAGCCTGTTCTTTTTAGTATGACTTCATCAATATCATTATTTTTTGTGTCGATGGGCAGGTTGTTGATTTCTAATTGAAGATGAAATTGTTTTTCTTTTATTATTTTGAATTTTTCCGTTATAAGTTTTCTTCCGTTTTTTATAGGATTTATTTCTTTGTTTAGGATGTCAATAGTAAAACAGAGAGAGTAATAATAAGGTATATCTTAAAATGGCTAATGAAGAAAGAAAAATGTATTTCGTTGAACACGATGACAACAAACTGAAAATAGTACCTAGTCATGTTGTAAAATTTTTAAGGTTTTACAGGTCTGTCTAGCCACGATACGTAGTTTCTTGTCGTTTTAATTGAAATTATTTATTTCGACAACGCTTCCTTCTGTTTCTCTGCGTTTACGTTTAACGTCAAATTAAAATCAGAATATCTCTCGCTTTTTCTCCTATCTGTCATCCAGTGTACGCTCAAATATCGTGTTGGGGGGAAAATCATCGATTCGCGCTGTCGGGCTGAGCGGAACTATTAGCAACCGGTCTCATTGGCAATTACCGAAATTCAGTTATGAATGAACGTTTTTTGCTATCGCAACGACGCGACCTTCGCGATTTTAATATTTTGATTGGGTTTACCGGTATCCATCAGTAAAATTTGGAGGAGGGAAAACACCATGGTAGAAGTTGAGAAAAAATGAAAGTAAAACATGACGAGGGAAGAAGGCTTTTTCGCTAAGAAAAAGTAAAAAGAAGTGGAAATTTGATTTTGTAAATTGTCAAGGGAGGCAGAGAAAGGAAGAGAAGGAAAAGCCCAAGAATGAAAAGAAAAAACTCATCTCAAAGTCCTCTCGTAAGCTAAATAGGAAAGTCACCGCCCTTCCTCGTTGTCTCCTAATTTTGATTCCTTTGAAAAAGTTCCTTTTTTGGCGGGGAACGGAAAGAGAAACTCAAAATGGAAACATTTTACTGCATAATCTTTCCTTTTTCTACAGTTTTTAAATTGAATTTTTTCCGCTCATTAAAAAAATTTTCTTCTATGGTTGTTTACACGTTTTTTGGGGGGCAACAAAAAAGGGGTTTTTGAGGGACGAAGCAGGGAGGGTACTTAAGACCTCATCTCCTTCATCTATTTACTTATGTATTTATTCATCAATTTATGTACTTTAAGAAGTTTTGGTTTGTTTGACTGTTCTGTCACCTCACTCTTGTCTTCCTTGCTTTTGTGGTTTTGCTTTCTGCTCTGGAGGGTTTGACTGCGGAAGAACACCAGCCCGAACTTGATGTTTAAATTATATAAATCATTTTCTAAATGATTTAGACTGATTCCAAAACGGTTTTCTGTTTTCCTCTATGAATACATTCTCATTTGGTTTGGGTACACGTTTTTCTAGTAATAGCATCAAACTTTTTTTTTAGAGCCAGACTAGTTTTAAAAAAAATTATAAAATTGATCGTAAAAGTTTATAAAATACTTAAAAAAAAATTCATAAATTTGTAACACGAATGATTTAACACATGATACCGTTATAATGGCACGAAGAACACTTTGTGATGCGTTTAATGTATTTTCAGTAACAATTGCCTGTATATGTTTTATTTGCATGAAAAGGTTCGTAGGTGCCCACCGTTGAGGTTAGGTTTACACCAAACCTTCCTATTCCTAAGATATCCTGCTACCACATTCGTACATCACTGGAAAGCTTCTTCATTCGTCTAATCCATTGATACCCTAGTCTTCATTCTTTTTACTTGCCGTATCTGTAGTACCTATCGATTTGTACACTTCCATGTTTCACTTGAGCCCTGTGAAGGCATTTAAATTCACCGTCGGCCGGCTACCTCATCCATCTTACTCTCCTTCCATAGGTGTCACGTTGCAATGGTTAACGAGGTCAGAATGCAGGTTACGAATGCTAATTCTGTTTTCTGTCAAAATAATTTTCCTCTCCCTTACCTGAGGCATTCGCTATTTTACCTAATGCCCGTGTCGTGGCAGGAGTGAGGCTGCCATCGGTGAAGGGGTAAGCTAAAGATTTGTAAAACGCGACGCGTATTTTGCCGTTGCTTCCACGTTGATTCGTTGTCAATTATTTTCAGGGAGTCATTTAAATTCCCCGAAAGCTCTCGCTAAAGCTCTTAGATTATTCTTCTTTCTTCTTCTTTTCTTCTTCCACTTTTTCATTCTTTCGCACCACCGCCAAGGGTTGGCCTCCGTGTTCCTTCAGCATTTAACTCACATCCAGAGGATTCTCCTTTCGGCTTGAATTTTCTCAACTCTTATACCGCATTCATCTCCTATGTGTGACCTAAGTTTTTAATCTTTTTCCGCCGTATCAAGTTTTCAGTCACTGCTCTTTCTTCTATCAACCCAGAAAATTTGGGAAATCGACAATTCCGCAGTGTTTTTCTACTTCATGATACTTAAACCCATTATTATTCCACCCCCGGCATGTCATTTTTCTCAAGTTTTGACTTGAAAATGATTTCTTGCCTTCCCGGTGATCCACCCGGTATGTTTTATTTCTCTTTTTAAGCATAGAGGGACCTTTCGTAGTTTTTTATTTACTCAGTGAATTGTAGAAATTACTAAGTAGGCGGCAGTGGAAATGAAAAAATGAGAGTTAATGGGAGAAATTAAACACAATTTGATTTTTCGAATGTCATCAACTGAATATTACCTATTGAACATATAATTAACCTGTAACGACCACCGCTGCCTGTACACCTGTGGAACCTTCTGTCCCGGGAAGTCATATAAAATAGGTCGACCCTCGCATTTCTTCGCGTTCTTATTCCTATGTACTGCAATAATCTGTTATTTTCCTTTTCACTCCGCGAAACCTTTTCCTTTTCACAAACACCCAAAACGGTAATCGCCGCTACTCGTCAATATACCTAAAGCCAAGGTTTATGGCAGGTCTTGGATCTAGACCAATTGTACCTATATTTGCCTGACTTTGATGATGCCTTTCCAAAACAGAGACCAGCACTAATAAATACGAAATCTTTCCTTTGTCCTTGACGACACGGGTCCAACAGCAGCTGTCCCATGCCTTTCCATTACTTAAGGAACGAATGACGGAAGGACATGTACATGTAGGCAGTGCGTGAAGAATAAAAGAAAGTCTTAATTAGTGTTTCGCGGGAACAGGTTGTGTCGGTGTCAAGTGTAGAATACGTCTACATAACAGAATGTAAGTACAAGTAATATGTGGGTTTATCACTACCTCATCCGACTCAGTAATCTTCCCTTGTACCTAGAAATCTAATAGGTGTTAATAAAAATAGTTAATTAATTTTTATTGATAATTTGTTTTTATTGGTTTTTGAAAATTTGACGTAGTGTGTTGCAATGATATGAGAGCGGTTATCTCGACCTTTGCGCCAAATGCGACAGATCTAAGTTAAGGACAAATTTTTTACAAGTAATAATAATTACCTTGAAAAGCCAAATCGGGCAATAAAACAATTTAATAAAAGAAGAAGAAGAAAAACGCAAACGTAAATTAAATGTTGAATTTTATTTGTTTACTGCCTTAATTGAATTATTAATTATTTTTTATTGTGCAAGTTTTCTTTTCGAACTTGTTTGTTGCCGTTCTCGGAGAAAAGTTTTCAAACGATGATTTTTCCGTTTGTCGTTTTCCTTTACTTATGCTTTGCTATTCGCTTCTTCACTCGTAAAAATTGTGATTAACCAAACACAGATATTTTGTTTGGGTCATATTTAGGTCTGGTTATTGTCTCAATGTTTTTTTTAATTATAGATTTTATTTACATTATTTTAATATCATGTCACCGTAAGATAAAATGGTTTTATAAAATTATATAGTAGAAAATTAGTATAGGAATAAAATTAGATTCATAGCTTTAAAATTTAACGGGTAACAGTTTTAACATTATTTATCTACAAAAATTGGTAGAAGTAATTGGAAGTAGGAACTGGTAGGAAGTCACATAGGAAAACAAAGTTTTCGTCTAATGGTACACCAGACAGGATCTAAACAATTGGCGGGAGCCACAATGAGGAATGTCAAAGCTTGGAAAGTTAGAAAAAGTCGAAGGTCTGACAAGGAACAGCGGGAGCGAAGAAGACCAATTTACGCATTTTTTCTTCTTTTGAGTTTTTTTCATTGCTTCTTCTTTTTCTTTCACGTCGTCTGCGTCTTCCCATTTTTTCTGCCTGTCTTTTTTTCGTAAAAACAAAGAGTGTCATTTGGGGCATTAGCCGACCGGCTTTTCATCCCTTTCTCTTGTCAGATGCAACATCCAAATGGCTCCGGTGTCAAAGAAAAAGTAACATTAGACCCAACGCTAGAGAACGCAAAAAATAAATAAAAGGCAGAAGGCGAAATAAAGGAAGAAAATTAGGTTAAAGAAAGCTAATCCTACAGTTTTTTTTCTTCGGAATGGGCAAAAGGAATGAGGAACGGCGGCCCGACCTTGCTGCTACGTTCGCCACCAAAATTTTTAACTGTACCATCAGGAGAGAATTTACTCCAACGAATTGAGATCATTTCAAATAGGTATAGTGGAAAATAGTGGTTTTCAATATATATTGAGAATGGATACTATGGAAGAATTACAATGACAAAAAATAATTCTAATTTGTAACTTATTTAATATTTTAATCGTGTTCAGCATATTTAACAAATTAATTACGATTATTAAAAATATGAATACATATATGTTTTACTGTAACCGTATGTGAACTGCACTGTATTTCGTTACTACTTGTAAATAGTTTTTAATGCCTTTGCATTTATATTAATTGTTCTAATTGAGTTTTTTGGGTTACACGCCATTAACCTCTTTTCAGAACTACAAAAATTTGAGTGCAATATATAATGTTGGTATAATATTTCTGGGTTGAAGAAAAAGGAAGTAAATGACTGGGAAGTTTTTTAATTGAGTAAGAAAGAGCAAGGCAAACAATTAGAATGCATGGAAACAGTCTTCGATTAACTGAATTTAAATTGAAAAGGAAATGCAAGTTAGATTTTAATTTTGTCGAGTCGAAAGCAAGACGTTGCCATCCAAGATGAGCCTGAGAAACGTCGGCGTCACCTGCTACCTGGCAGACCCTGAAAAGAAGAAAATAGTTGCGAGAAAGAAAGAATGAGAAAATTAGAGAATGAAACACGGGGTAGACGTAATGACAGGGAAACCGCAAGCTAATTAATTAAACAACGGATGAAATGCTTAATTGGGGCTATTGTAGATGAAAAACGCGGAAAACTTTGAGAATGAAAAATATGCGTAAGGAAATAAAGGAAGAAGTGGTAGAAGAAATGAAAAGAAAACGCGAAAGATGTCTACGCGTGACAGAAGTTTTAAAAACACTCAACGAACGGGAAATAGAGAAAAATTGAAAGATAAAAACGTAGTAGAAGGAAGAAAGAAATTTATGTAGTTTCTAATTTATTCCGTTTCGTGAAGTGAAATACTATACAAAAGGCGGAAAGGTAGCGATGCAATATGTTAAAGCGGATGTTAGGTCTTTTTCAGATCAATTTCTCGAAGTGCTCCCTGGTGACACGATGGGTTCCTCTGCTTTGCTATTTCCACGTCTCATTTCGTAACGGCCGATTCCCCCGTAGACACATTTTGTATATGTCCATTCTTGTATTTACGATATTTTGTCTGTTTAGCAGACTGTCTTTAAGTCTGTTGATTAAATTTAAAAATACTCCTTTTCGGTCAACTGGCCGTAGTGGTCGCATTATGTTCAACCTTTTGTGAACTGGTTGATGTTGATCTGTGGCGACTTTGAGTTCCACTGGCTTCTCATTCTTTGCCGTCCGTATTGCTCTAGGGTGATGCATATTGATTTTGGTTCTTCTTCTTTGGTTTCCTTTCGAATTGCCATTCTGTAGTCTTGTCACACGGTGCATCTTGCGCTCTCTTCTCCGTTTCCTTCTTCTTCCGTTTTCCGAAAGGATAGTGAAGATCCATCCTTCCTGTACCTCTTTCTTTTACATTTCTTTCGTTCTTCAAGAGTCTTATTTCAGTTTGGCATAGCTCTATTTTTTAATACCACAGACCCATACTTAAGCTCTTGCTTTTTATAAAATTCAATATATTTTTATAGTGTTCGATTCTTTATATTCTTTCATTATTTCAAATGAATGACCTTTATTGTTGATATCATCCTAATGCAATACCAATGAATATAAAGTAGCGTAATGAGTTAGGTTAGGAGCAGAAACTGCAGCTCATTTTGAGAAAACATTGAAATTGACTACGGTTTGAAACAGCCGTAGACTCGTCAGCAATAAAACGAATCGACAGAAGTTACCCTAACAGTTGGAACGTGGCAGAGAATGATAAAAAACAGGAAATGGAATGCAATGGGAAGAAACTTGAGAAGGAGGTTTCTATTGATTTTGCGGATGGCAAATGACTTGAGCTTGGCACGTTTCTGCAGGCTCATTGGAATTTCGACATCTCGTAATTTTAGATTAGGAGAAAAATTCCGGTCATTAAACCTATTTACAATCTGCCCCATGGACGGAGAATGGTAAAAAAAGTACTTCGCATGTCTGAAATCAAACTGAATGGATTTCAACGTTACAAGATTATTTTCTGTTGAAAACTCAATGATGTCACGGTTTTCAGTGAATTCAAAGCCACCTTTCAGGTGTTGTTGTTTTCCCTGGGAACACGACAATTAACAGACGCATGTACTTTGGCCTGCACAACCGAGGAAATGACTCCTAGGAATTCACAGGAGTCTTCACATAGAAACGACAATGTCAAGACAAACTCTCATGAGATGTTTCTTGCTGGGGAGAATAAGTTTTCACGTTTTCAAATGAAAACGCTTATGAACATGAAATGCAAATCTATTAAAAAGTCGGTTTTCAATCAGGTGAGATTCACGTATCAATCTGACCATCGAGAGTAGGTCTTATGAAATCAGTGTTTAGATACGGAAGAATGAAGCCAATTAATAAATCACAATGATAAGTAGTATAAATTGTATTAATTCATTTATTAATTAGTTCATTGAAGTAAAAAAACTGATTGAGTTTGATATCAGAAAAATGCTATAGCTGTCAAGGACACGGAATTAAGGGAAAGTTCCACTGATTAAATTGTGGCCGTATGAAATTAAAACAAAACCCCTAGGAGACAAACATTAAAAAGGTCAAGGAAAGCAACCTAATGACCATCAATTTAGAAAGGAAAAGTGAAAAAAGAAAAAAGCTCTTGAGTTCCATTACGTGAACTTGAACAAATTACTAGAACCAGAAAGACTTTGACTCAAATGAGTTGGGGTACAAGGGTGGCAGCGATGACGCTGTTTTGGCAATGCCTTCCGGATGGTGTGAAATTCTTCTCACTTCCACGTCGGCCACCTCCCAGCAGCAGGCTTCTCTCCTTCGATGGTCTCAATTCTGCTTCTGAAAGGAAACCAATTTGAAGTCATTGAAAAATGAAAGAAGAAAAAAAAAGTGGAAAAAAGTTTTGATTGAATCTCGGCAGACGGGAGGAAAACCATCGGCGGAAACCTGCGGAAGGAGTCAAAATTTTGAATTTCCCGCGTCTGCGGCACCTCACATCACGTCACATCACACTTCACCACAGCAAACAGTGGCGGAAAACCCCAACGTCTGAACATCTCATCCCAGTTCCTATTATTCGGGGTTTCCTCTGGAATTTCACTGAATGTCACTTGCCAGAAAAGGCAGACAGACGCACATACTTACGCATTCAAGCACGCACGCACGCACACGCACACAACAACCCAACAAGTAGAGAAAAATGAAGAATAAAAAAGTGTTCACCCACCGCCGGAAAGCTAATAATAAATGGCGGAAGAATTATTCAAAAAAGTTTATAATAATTTCGCTGAAGAAAGTTTTCTCTGGTCGAAGTCAAAAGTAGGAGGTCGGCCATTTTGAATTCTGGCTGGAAAGCATGAGACGGAAATATTTGTTAATAAAATGAAGGAGACAGAAAACGATTTGATTTGCAGAAATGTCGAAGAATAAAACATTCGAAGCGTTCAAACCAAAGTTTGTTGTAATTTTTCTTGATTTCATGGCAGTCTACCAAGGGGTAGTAAGCCGAAAAGTAAGTTTATTTGTAGTTTGTCTATTTTATGGTCTTTGTAGATTGACGGTGTCTATTACTCTAAATGATTATCCAAGAATTTCCTCACTACCACCGCCGGCACTAATCAGAAGGCTGTTAGACGCCTACCTCCAACACCTGGCAACAGAATTGCCTTAGAGGTCTTTGCCATGGGCTTAGCAATGGCTTTATGTTTCCTGGCGATTTCTACGGCTTCTGTTTTTGTGACCTTCCTCAAATTAATTCTTTTGTTGTTTTGTTTCGATTGAAATTTGAACTTTGGTGGAAAAATGAATTTCCAGAGGATTGGTGATGAATAGATCTGCAGACACGTGTTGCATTCTCACTAGAAATGGAATTTTTCGCTGCATTCTAATTATTACTTGTGGTAGTTTTTCGGTTTTTTTTTATATTGAGGTTACTCAAGTGTAGGAATAAAATCGACATTACAACGATAAAACTACGGTGATTAACAAAATTTTTATTCATATATAATTCCACAGTTGTCGGTGGGCATTGCAAATCCCTAACGGAGAATGAGAACAGAATGTTACTAAGGCAGAATATTATTTATTTAACACCATTAATAACAAACTAATTGATTGCAATATTTTAAACACATAACATATATAATATAAAAAATTTCAATAATATCAAAAACTTGTTGGCAAATTTATGGTAAAACCACAACATTTATTAATAATCAACTAATATTATTCTAACTTAAGTGTATTTTAGATTGGTGACACAAACGACAAGTTTGGTGTTGTTTTTCTCAAGTCTGACGTTTTTTGCAGGTTTCCAAAGAAAGGAGGTTTTTCAGTTTTCCTCCAGTTTTTCCAAATTAAATTTTTTTTCAGCCGCCCACGATTCTTTCCCTTCTGTTTATTTATTAAGAAGTATTTATTAATGTATTCCAAGGTTGATGTTTTCTCTTATTTTCTTTCTTTTCTCTGCTTCCATTACCGGTGTAAATAAATTCTTTCTTCTTTTTCTTTGACTGTTACCAATCCCCGCCCACCAATCTTCTTATTCTTTCTTCCTTCCCTTCCCTCTCGACGTTTTTCACTTTTATTGAATATTAATGGCCGTCTATTATCGTTTGCATTGACTATTTTTACATTTTATTTCTCTTATAATTTGTAATTTTGATTGTTCACTCTTTTGCGTTATTCATTCATTAAATTTTTGTGTATTTGTTACCAGTTTTGAACTTGAGTTCCAGACCTTGTCAGAAGAGAAGGAAAACGTTAGAAGGAAGTTTATTGGTTTGAATCGGCGTTTTCCTCAATTACTGGTTTTGTCTCCCACCTAAAAATTACAGAAGGGTTTGTTATTATCACCTACACATCTCTTTATTTATGAATTTATTTCATATGATTACTAGAAATCCTGTAGCTGTCAAAAGGCAATTCTGATACTGAATACGTATATTTCTCGAACCCACTAGTTTGAGTTGGAAAGGACTGAAGTAATAAATATTTAGTAAGAAATATAAACATTACTTTATTCCGTACTGTTACATTCCGTAGAATAAAATTAATTGGTTTACGTCGTTTGGTATGGTCCCCTGGTGAGATTCAATTTAGAACTTTGTAACATTTGAACAAAATGCCGTTTTAACATATGAGAACATGATGGACGTAAATAAATTTGTAAAACTTGTTCAGATTACGTCATTACATAAGTAAACAAGTTTTGTATTTACGTATTGACTTCGAGTCGAAAATGACAAAATTATATTAATATTCTTGTGAAAAAATATTAATCATATTATTCGTAAAAAGTTATCTCCTTCATGTTAAAAAGGAGTGACGGATAATTTCGAAAGAGGAATAATTCAAAGCTGCTGCCACGTGCTACCCCCTCGACGAGTCATTAAATTACATTCTGTCAGTCATTCCTTTGGATGTTGCTGTTGTTGCAACCTCTTCTCTCCCCTTCCGAAGAACGACATGTTGAATTTCCTTTTTTGCTGTGGTTGCTGCTGCTGTTGTTGTTATTGTAGAAGAACAGGGAAAGTGAAAGCCGGGCATGGAGGGTTGGAATGGAAAGTGACAGACCGAGAAAACATTCGAAAAGAATTTTAAACTTTTTCAAAGTTCGGCTTGAGCGACATTCTCCTGCAAATGAATCGGTAGAGAAAAGACAGTAAAATGGGAAAAGTCCTTCTTTCCACCTTGAAATTTGGAAAAACTTGGCGTATTCAGGAGGAAAACAAAATTTTAAAATGTATAAAAAACTCCCGGAAGGAAAATTTTTCGGGGCCGCCGAATAGACGCCGACTTCCGGGCGCCATTTCTTCCCGCCATTTTTGCTCACACCTTTTACCTATTTTTTTGTCCATAGGGAAGATTTTCATGGGGCTTGCGAATCTTTTTATTGGGTTCCTCTATTCCGGCTTCCTAGTTGAAAAGCCTTGGCCTTCAACTGACTTTGAATTCAAGTTCCTCGTGTTCTACCTGGGATTTTACAAATCCTAGGGAATACTTTTCAACCATTTCATGTAAATGGTACGAGACATTTATATCACCAATCTACCTTATTTCTAAGATTACCCAAAAGTCTGCAACATTTTACCGTTATCATATTTCACGTTGCAATTGCATTCATCTATTATCAAGAAGTAGTTTTTTAAGACAAAAATGCCTCAATGTTTTAAATTCAGAGTGATTATCAGGCACGTGAAGAATGGAGCAAGACCATAAACAACGAGACCAACATGGGTTGAGAGCATTAATGCCGAGGCAGAAGAGCAAATCCTATTAGGGAAGGTTGGAAACGGGGAGGTTCGTGGTTAAGTTGCTTATTGCTTTACACTTTGCAGTCCTCCTCTCTCTTCTCCACTCCTGGAAAATCGTCTGGAAAGTCTAATCGGATTAAAAGGTTGGAAATATTTTGTGAATGTTGGGTAACCAAACAGCTTAGAAGCTCATCGGCGAGAGCTAAGGAGGAAACACGCAGAAATGAGGATGTCAAAGCAGACACCGTGAAAATATTAATTCGTACGCGTGCGTGAGGGAAATGATAGAGAAGGAAGTGCAAAGGAGTGGAAGAAAGCAAAACGAAGACGAATTTATAGGAAATAAAATTGCAACAAGGAGTAGGCTGAAGAACTAACTCGAAAAGAAAATGTGACCTTGAATAGTTCTAACTACACTCCTCTGTTTGTGTTTAACACATAGGTTACAACTATTGATAGTTGGAATAGTTTTTAGCGTTGAAATACATTCGATATTTCGGACAGAAATGTCCGAGTGTGTTCAAACTACTACGGCAATGAATTCCACATTTCATTTTGCTATTTCACCTCCGTTACCCTGTGTAATTCTAGGCGTAGTAGAAACTATGAAATAAGATAATGTCTAGGAAAGTGAATGAACAGCCTGGAGGTATTTGAACCTAAGGGAGTAGAAAGACAAGAGTAAAATAAAATAAAATCGGTCGGAAGAGGCATTTGTAATATATTTCAAATCCAGAACATTAGAAAACCATTTGAAAGGTCTACATTTGGATAATCTCGAACCCAAAATTCCTCGTCCTCGTAACCTTTTCCAACCTTAAGCGTTGATTTTTATGCTAAGAAAAATCTCCCAAGAAAAAATATTTTAACTTCCTTTTGCATCCTTTCACCGTCCTCTTGCCCTGATCCTTCCCAAACACATCCAAGGGAAATCTTTTTCCCAATTTTTAGTCAATAATAAAACAAATTTTGTATAATACAAAACAAACATTTCTTCTTTCTTTCACGGGCTGAACTAAACTCTTTCATTCGAAGAAATTGAAGTGTTCCCCTATTTATCCACATGTTATATAAAAGTATTTGTCGCTTCTTTTCAGGTCGCTTGGATGCATTTTGAACAGTCTGCCATTTTGACGGTTCATACACACGTAATCACGAGAAATCCGCGGATATCAGTTTCACATGACAAGCACCGTACCTGGATTCTACACATAAACAACGTCCAGGAGGAGGATAAAGGAAGGTACATGTGTCAAATCAACACGGCTACGGCTAAAACGCAATTTGGCTATTTACATGTAGTTGGTAAGTTTCCATTTTTCATTAAAAGTAAAATACAAAAAGTAATGAATGCGAACAAATTGGAATGATTTAAAGGAAGGAATGGGTGTTAAAGGACGTTGAAATAAACAAAAGCAAGGGTTTAGGCAAGCAAAGAAGCGGGACTCAGAAGCGTCAAATTCACCTTTCCTTTGAGAAGAAATCATATCAAAAGTTGTTGGAAGGTTCCCCGTACCAACCCATTTCCGGTGAGGAGATAAGGCACCAGAAGGAAAATAAAAAAGAGCTTTTAACACTTGCTTCTTGAGACACACGCAGGCACACGCCTCAAAATTCTAAGATTGAAAGGAAAGATAGAAAAGAAAGTAGTCCGTCGAATGTGTAGTTGACATACCACGAGATGGCAGTAGAAGAAGAAAGAACAGGCGGGTTGGGACGGAATTCAAGTCTGCGACGGGAAAAGGGTGAGATTATGCAAAGAAAAGGTTCAAGGGACTGACAAAAGTTGCAGAGGAGATTGGGAAACCGGTGAAAAGATTGAAAATAGAGCCCGAGCGAAGGAAGAAAGCTTGCCAGAAGAAATGGGAAGAAGACGGAGACGTGGAAGAAGAAAAGAAGAATTATAATAGGGAAAAGGTTTCTGTCAATTTCAGTCCGCTTTTCAGGGCCCACGATAATTGAGGCGTTCGATCCCATTGAAAAGGGGCCCCTGCGCGGTGTGAAAAACCTTATTTTTTAGTTCCACTTGTCGCCAAAAAGTGTTCCTCTTGTTTCTGCCACAACAAAATAAAATGCCCTTGGAACGAGAGAGAAATTACCAACAGAAATTTTTTAACTCCCATCAATTAAAGTTACGAACCTTACGAGAAGAGGCTAAGAAAAGAATGTCAAATTTGCCTTTACACTCAGGAAAACATTTCACATTTGAAAGACTTTCAACCGCAGAAGAATACCTGGCAATCAGACCATCAGAACCGACATTAAACGTGAGACTTGTCTGCTGTCACGTTTAACAAATTAAATCAAATCACCGTGACACATTCCGGTTTGTGTCAGGTATCTACTGGATAATTTCATTTTATACGTTTCTTGTAACGTTTTGAAGATAGCGTACAAGAGAAATACTTGAATTATTAATTATACATAATTGGAGAAATAGGGAAGAAGACATCCATTCGAAGACAAATCTATGATATGAATGTTTAGGCGGGAAAGGTGTAGTTTACGAGGCCAGAATTATGTATTTAGAATTGACATTATTGCTGATCAATCACATATAAATCTCAACGGTTCTCTTAAACAGTTGTTGTATTTTCTTTTAATCCGTAATCTCGTGATGGGTTGTTTCTCATTTCAAATTTTTTGGTAATTAGGCACAAAAGGGTTGGATTTCAAGGATTAGTGTGGAATTGTGACAATTGCTTACGATATTTTACGTATGGGAATGGCCACATTAACTAAGGAATGAAAGATGTTTGTCAGAATTTAAGACTGCTTGCCCTCTTATCTAAGGTTTTTATGGTGTTGCGATTTGTTTGCAAGTTTGTAATGTGAGTTTGTTTTATTAATTTAAAAAAAGCCTTCCTCCATGAGCAATTTCGAATCCAAGTTGTTTCAACCGTTGCAAGAGAACTGTTGTGCTGCTCCTGCCACGAGGAACGATGGGGTCCTCGTTATAAAATACTACATTGGAATTTGGAACTCCGAAAAAGAGAGAGAATGTTGACAGTTTCAGAGTGAGTGAGTGAAGAATGAATGTTTCCAGGACAATAAAAGAAAGGAGGATGGAACAGAGAATGAAGAAAACGGAAGAAGTTGCTTACACAATTTTCCAAAAAGAAGGATTAAACAGGGTAGACAAAAAATATGGCGACCGAATAAAGGTCATTAATTCGACATGAAAGGCATGGGTTGTCGTTAACGACGCGAAAGATACATCATCATCTCCTCATTCCATCTATCTGTCCTTTATTTCCCCAAAAAACGCGCCATCATCTACTTCCGCTTTGCCAACCTTCTGTTTCTTGTTTTCCAACAGGGTTGAAGCCTCGTGGTTGCCAGAAAAAAGGTTTTTTCCGGTCTTTTGTATCGTTTTCAAGACAGAAAGAACTTGGGGTCGTTCAGGGGGTTGAAGAATCCAATTAAAGAAATTATGTCATTTATCATAGAAGATTATGTTTGAAGTTTGTCTAAGGTCTATAAGAATTTCTATTCACAGTGAGAGACCCCCAGGGTTCGAGCTCGCGGCGACACTTTGCGAGTCACCTTTGTCTGCCGGTACCTGGTTTTTCGTGATAAAAAATAGATACTGTCTTCAGACATTCTGTATAATTTTCTCAAAGCACGTTCGAGCAGTTACCCAGAAACTTTTCTCTCCATAAACCCGAAGTACTCAAACTGATATTGTGGAAATTCGTCTAGGCGAAACGGTTCCCGCTTGACAAATCAAAATCCCGTCCGTATCGAACTCATCAATCGGAACTGCAGCGGAAACGGCAGAAATTTGCATTTCCGGTTTATTGAACGCATCGACGAACGTGTGCGGCGGAGAAAAACGGTGAAACCAAATGAAATAAAACTGGTTTAACATTCGGATCAAATTCAAAGTCAACGAGGAGAGACGTGGTTAGAGCCACGACACTTTTCGGGGTGCACACCCTTCAAATAATTTAAATGAAAAGACTTAAACCCGGATTTATGGGTAATGGCGGCGACCGGATTTCCGGCCATTTTTACCCAAATTCCATTTGAGTTCTCCGGTGAACGTCTCTGACAAACGGTCGTTTGATTTTCGCGATTTCTCATTCTCCACCTGAACCATTCAAAAGTGTCCGTGAACTTTCGTGAATTGCAAATTTCCTACCCTCCTCGGGGGCTGTACACCCCCATCCACCCTCGGACATTCACCATTAATCGGATTCGGCAAAATCTTTTGTTTTCGAGTTGGTGGGAATGTTTGCGAATTGTTTCACGGCGTCCGGATTCATTTTCCAGTCGATTGTCTCGACTGGTAATAAGTTAGAAATCTTAAAAGCCATTTCCGGTCGTAACAAAGCAGACGACAATTGAACAGGATGGGAAATGCCGCGAATTGTTGAACGAAAATCCACGGCAATTAATATCAATCCGAGCTGCACTCCGATCTTGTAGACCATTCTTCTTTCTTAGAGTGCCATCCGCTTCTTGGGAAGTTTAAAAGTTTCAGGCACAAGTTTTGGCGGCCATTATGTTGACAGGGAAAATCGAACCAAGTTACCTTTCTCTTTGAATCTACCTTCTTTTATCGTCCGTTTTGTTGTCTAGTTCTCGAACAAGAACAATTCTCAGACTTTATAGAAATATCTGTGTGAGCAAAACTTAATTTGTCAATTAATTTGTCATGTACAAACAAAAAAAGTGTTACACTATATGGATAAAGGGTATGTGTCACTATATCTATCTACTTCTTAGGTTTTGTCATTTACGAAATTTATTAGAAAAACATTTCCTTTTAAACAGGGAGTTACATTTAGGGTTATTACATTTGGAATTTTACATTTATGTAGAACTGCTTTTTTATTTTATACAAACCATCGTGAGTTTCGTGTAACAGATTTAAAGTGACCAATTTTGTTATGCACTTGTTGGCTGCAGTACTTACAATCGAATGCGTCAGTCCACCAAAGTTAGACTTCTAGTCACTAGCTAGACTGCAGTACAAAGCTATATGTATTACACAAGTTTGATACATTCATAACCCAAGTAACACATTTACTTAAAAAATCATGACTAATCCAGTAGTAAGATGTTTTATTATTACTCTAAACTCGAAGCAGAACTCGGTTCGGTCTTATTTTCCTAATAATTAGACGCAATTATGACTGCAACAATAAACACATAATCTTTTTCACAGGCTCAGTGCAGTTGCTAGTTGCTCAAGTGTAGAGTAAAAATTTTTGAACTCCCATAATGCGCCCAAAGGGGAACACACTGAAAGATGTTGTAGGAATGTCAATTGTGGGACAAGGAGAAGAAGTTACGGGATTTATAACGTAAAACAATTTAGAACATGAATGAAATAAATAAAATTTGAATGCAACCTGTGAGCCGCAGTGTTGAAATGAGACTGAGATGATACAGGGTTTTTGTAAGAATGTTCTAGAAGAATATTAAGTCAATTGCAGCTGCGCTTTTGAGTTTGATAAAAGGGGAAGGGAACCCTTAAAAACTTAACGAAAATTAAAAAGATTCTTAGTTTTGAGTCTCGAAATAACCAAAATCTAAAAAAGTGAATACGACCCAATAGTTGCTCAATAAAGAATGTTATGGTTCTGTTGCGATTAAGTCGTGCTTGTTAGTGCAACAATTACACGAGTAGTAGAGGGTATGCACTACAACATGTAGGAACCCTCGACAAACGTTCTCTCGACACGTTTAACGTGCCTTTGACGAGGGAGCCGCAGCGGGAAGTCAAAAGTGCCATTTCAAATCAATTAGGTGCCTCTTGCCAAGAATCACATAAATTGCATTAACGTAAGTTGAAAACAATGAGAATGTGAAACAATTAGCAGTCGAATGCAAAACTGGTGACAGGAAGTGAGAAGACAAAACGGAAATGAACGTTTTAACGCAGTCGATCGTAGTGGCAACAGAAAATGGGAAAATCAAATTGAATTTTTCTCCGTTTGAAGACGTTGAGTAGAGCAGGGGAAGAAAACCAGTGAAGAAATTCAAAGTAAGACGTTTTGTGAGTTTGAAAGAATTGAAAGGTGGTGGATGTCGAAAAGATGAGAAGAATGAATAAATAAAGACAATGGAAAAGGTTTCGTAACGAATGGCAGAACTGCTACACCTGTAAATTTCTGTAAAGGTGGTAGTCCAATTAGCGAAAAAACAGGTTACAGGTTTGCTGTTATTACAAACGCACATTATTACATATCGGTTTGACGAAAGAAACCAAGAACAAATTAACCGGTCAAATGTAGTTCAAATATTACAACAGTGAAAAGGATATGGCGTGGCCATCTACAAAGAGTGCTAATTGTGAAATTGTAGTGTATAATTGATATGTGTACATGTAAGATTAAGAAAATGTCGTAATGTTACGTGTTACGTTGAAGATTGAACTGTCGCTGGTTCTTTCTCTCTTTTGATGAGAATGAATACACTGATGAATACAATGAATATTGAAATGATCACAAATATCTTACATCAAATTTGACAGTGAACCATTTAATATGATTCCTAAACTACAAACTACTTTGCTACCAACTCATTCCCTAAGGGATTTAAGAGTACCAGCTAGCAGAAAGAGAGCGTCGCCGCCACGTGAAGTTCGACAATGAAATGGCACTTGTTAATTGCCGCCAATGAAACTTGAGACAAGTGGCTAGACAACCTTTTGTTTATTAAAAAAGGTGCTCGTCGAACGCGGACATTTTACCTTTGAGTGATGACTGACTAAAACGGACATTTGTTTACGAAAAAAAGTATAAAATAAGAATTTTGTTGCTTTTAAGTAACAGTCGAAACAGAAGGTAATTGAAAATTTCGTTGGACGCAGAAATTTTAAAGAATTGGACACAAAACTGTCATTTAAGAAGTTTTCATTGAAACCAACTTTTTCACAGTTGTTATTTTGTAATAGAACGGGTGATATTCTAGGATTTTAGAATAATCCTGGGGACATGAAAGCTAAGCAAAAAGTTGAGAAAACGAGAATTGAATTTACAAGGCCTTTTCTTTCCCCTTCTCTCGTATTCCTCCCTTTCTCGCTCTGAACCGAAGAGGCCCAAACAAAAGTGTTCTGCTGAGGAATTGCGATTGGGGAGGCAACGGCAAACAAGTTCTGAACTCCCTGAATTTCTCACCAACTTCACAGCATCATTTCTTTTTCCGTCAACACGTGACAGAACGGCCAGTTCCATTAAATCAAAAAACTTTTTCTGATTCACCGGAACTATGTTGATCGTCTTCTTGTACTTTGCTCAGCATCCTTCAGACAATTTCTTCATCTCGTCAAGTGCGACAGAATTCACATCTGCCACGTACTCCTCCACTCTTGTGCTTCCTCGCCTCTCTCGTAGACAGAACAAACGACGAAAAGATTAATTTCATTGTTGGCCAAACTTTTATTATCGCTTTTAGGGTAATAAAATTTCCCCTTCAGCTTTCAGGGGACCTTTACGGCCCAGCATATTTTCAACCTTCCACCCTTTTCGAAAAAATAGTTCTCTATCAACCTTTGAGGAATTCTCTAGAGCTTCTGAGCCTTTACGTCGGAATAAGTATTTAGTTATTGGATGTTGAACCAACACGCGGGAGACGTAAGAAATCAATTGAGCGTAACCCTGAAAAGGATGAGAGCAGTTGTTAGAAAGTAGACATGAAGGCTCAACAGAAAAACCCTGAACAGTTGAAAGGTGAGAAACAAAGAAAATTATGAACCTTACATGCATTTCAGAAATTGTACGGAAACTCTACAGATTAGTGAGAAGGCAGCGCAGAAATTATGGAGGGAAAATGAAAATAAATGAAAGCAGTGAGAGTACTTCTGAGTAAGTGAAAATGAGGGAAAAAGAGATGATTAGCTCAACAACGAAAGTAGAAAAATCAAACAGATACCGGAGGCTTTGAAGGACGGACAGATAGACGGATAGGCAAAGATATATGACGAAACGCAAAGAAAAGATAGCTGTCGATGGATTGTTCCGTTTAAATTCAAATTTGGAAAAGTCGAATTGAGGTTTCCGTTCACGTTCGAGATAAGTTGCTGGTATTAAGACTTCGAGAGAATAACTCAACCGTTGAATTCTGAAAAAGTGGAAAGCACGGGGATGACGAAAGGAAAAAGAAGTTTGGAAGAAGAAAGATAATCCGGAAAAAGTCGACGGAGTTGCGCCGGACGAAGACGCTCGAAAAATCCTGTTGTAACCGGAAGTTGAAGGAGAAAAGATGAAACATCCGGTTTCCGGTTTTCTATTTTGTTACCTCTACTTAACATTTCCTCCTTGGTTTCTTCCTAGTTTTCATTGTTTCTGTTTCCGCTTTCTTCTCGTTTGCTCAATTTTTTTTTATTAAACATTCTTCTCCCGTATCCATTGTTTATATTTTTTGGTTCTTTTGTCAGTTTTTTGTCATTTCCTTTCTCCTGCTTTTTTACTTCTTCTCTTTTTGCTTCCCACGATATTTTTCTCTTATCGATACATTTTTCATTTGTTTACTCGTCATTTCTTCCTAGTTTTATCGCCTACAACGTACATTCCTCTCTGGATACGACTTTAAATTCCGGCTAAATGAAAAGGGTCACGCAAGCCAATGTGTTTGAGACACATTTTATATTGTTGTTATTAATCGGAGACACGAAAGCAACGGAGAAATTGAATTACATAACGGTGGAAAATCGAAAAGGAGGCGAAGATGGTCTCTGGAAGGGAATGCAACAGGTGGCTGCTGGAAAAGATGCTGATGGTGAGAGATGGGGCGGCAAAGGCTGTAAGGAAAGCCATCGGAGACGGAGGGAATGGGTGAGAAATCTTTGGGAGAAGGAGCCTGCCATTTCACATTGTTTAGCTTGCCGACTTTTAACAATAAAAATTTTTATGTATCAGGCAAGACGTTCGTTTTATTCCACCGCCTTGTTGTTTTCATCTATTTTTTTCTACCTTTCCTTTCATTGCTGTCTTCCTGTTGCTACTGCTGTTGTTGATCTACCTGATTTTTTAAAGCCTCTCATTGATTTTATATGTTACTTCATTGCCGGTGTTATTTCGCTTCCCTTGTTCTACCATTTTATGTTCACATCTTTTATACTATGTTGTTTCTGTGGTCATTTGAAGTGGAATTTTTCACTACAAACCAGAGGGATTTTGGTTTCCCACAGTTTACTAGTTACTGTTGGTCCCGGCTAATTTTTTTGCACTTTATTTTACTCTAAGAATGGTATTTTTTCTTGATTTCCAACTTTACCATTTGGTAAAAATTTATTCAAAAATATTACAAAATTATTTACAAAAACATTTTGGTGAACTCTCATGTAGGTTTTTTTTGTAATTTTGTTTACCCTCCGAATCATTTTGCAATGTCTGTAAATGTGTTTTATGAAACTTTAATAAATAATATATAACATTCACTTCCTAACAGTTCACATTTTATGTTCAGTTCGAACTTGTAGACGTAATATTTTACGACGTAATAGTATATTGGTATAAGACAACGTGAAGTGAGAGTCCACTCGTACTTTTAATTTGCAAATTTACAATTTTTTGTGTTCGTTTTCTTTCCAGTTCCTCCAAATATTGACGATTCTCTCAGTAGTTCTGATGTCATCGTTAGAGAAGGTGCCAATGTCACATTGATGTGCCATGCATCGGGTTCACCTGCTCCTAGTGTGAAATGGAAAAGAGACGACGGAGCCAAAATCAACATCAACAAGTCGCTTTCAGGTGAGATTTTTACTTTGTGACGGCCTTGATGAGCTTCCATTGAATTGAGACTAACGAACTTTCCTTTGTTTCCTCTAGTGATGGAATGGGAAGGTGGTGTCCTCGAACTGAGTCGAATCAGCCGTCTGGATTTGGGAGCCTACTTGTGTATAGCTTCAAATGGGGTTCCACCAACCGTCAGCAAACGAATAAAAGTCAGCGTTGACTGTGAGTACCAAAATCAAAGATTTAAATTGCAGGGATGAGGCAAAGTCATTGTGGTCGTGTTTCGATCGTGACAGACGTTGAACTGAGCACAATGAAGATCATGGAACTCTCTGATGTGATTCTCTTGTTAAATTCCCATGATAATTTGATACCTTCAATAACATCGTCAATGAATAACAATCATTAGAAAATGAAACAGAAATTTAGGCTAACATTTTGCATTTACACGCGGTTGTCGTCTATATATATTAAATTATTGATTTAGTTTATTCGTTTATGAATAATTGACAATGTGCCAATCTGAAGCATTCTACCCTGGCATTTATACCCGAGGAAACTACTTTCAAAGCCTTAATTAAATAAAAAGAAAGCGCAGTTTGGCTAACGTAAAGTCAAAAGAATAATCATAACAATAAAATGTCTATTAGTTTCATTTTAATTAGCGACGTATACAGTTTTAAAAACATAACAATTGAGTTGTCAAGGGTAAGTTGTGAAATCATTAATATGTTATTCAAGAACAAGGTTTCAGTGTTTCTGTTTAAAATGCGTGCAATCGATCAGAAAATGCCTTTACAAAATCTGCAAACTTCATAAAATCATCCCGCAATAATTTTGTAAACTCTGGAATAAAAGTGAGGTTGACACGTGGTTTCCGCGACATTGACTAAACAGTACACGTGCCCAACTCTCTAAATATTTAAATCCTCTCGTCGCTTCTCCCAAGATTTGCGGCTTCGATGCAAATAACTTGAGAAACACAAGTGTAGCACCGAAAGGTTGATGGCAAGTCTGTGCATGTGCAAAAGCGAAAGAGAGAGATGTTCGACGGTTGATGTGAAGGAGTTAAAAAGGTCGGTGACAAAAGGTTGGGACGATAGAAACGGAAATAAATCCCGGTTTTGAAAAGAAAAAAAGAACCAAAAAAGATTAGACGGCGGAAGTGCGCAGAGAAATTTTTTCTTCATGCAGATATGGCGCCATATTTGAAAGACATTTAATAAGCTGGAAAGTAATTTCTCTTTCTCTCATCACTCCGCTCCCTCGCTATTGGGGTTAATAATAAAATTCTATTTAACGTAGAAAATATTATTCAGTGAAGAAGAAGTAAACAAGAGGTGGGCTTTTTGAAAACTCAACCTTCCCAAAAGCGAGCGGAATGCTGCGGAATGGCGGTTGCCTCCCGTATTTTACGCTCAAATGAAAATGTGTTTCCTCCCCATGCTACCCGCCTGAACAAAAGCAGTGCAGACAACCTTATAAACTTGTTTAGTTGCTTTCCTTCTTTCATCCCTTTCTTCCATTTCCGGTTCTCTCGCCGAAAATTCTACAGGCCTTTCCAAACTGCTTCCGGTTTCCTATCTGCACTTCCGTTCAATTCGGCTTTCACTAGTAGTCCTCCTTTTCTAATTCCGGTTCATGTAATTGCCGTACAATTGCATTTGTATTTACCTGTGTTAATTTAAAACACAGTTGGCCCACACATTCTCAATGATTCTCTCTTTTTTCCTTTCGGAGCATTCAATTTCCCACCTGTGTGGCCGGTACTCGCAGAAAAGGGTTGGTCATTCACTTGATGTCAGTCTTGAAAATCCGCACTCATCTGTGACGACTAAAATATGTCTTCTCTCGAATTTTGTTCTCCTTCGTCTTGGCGGTTCCGGTCAACCGGAAGAAACGTGAAACGAATTACTCTGGAACTTGATAATCACTGGTTTTAGTTCTAAAATTCGATGACCGGACGGGTGGTCAAAGTGTTTCAAGGGGTAGAAGACTCCACAAGTCTATGAAGGAGAAAAAAAATTGGAAGCCCAAGGGTATAGAACGGAAGTTTCCACTCACGCTTATCGGACGGAGAAGGCTTGCTTTGTCTTTGTCTATGCGTTCCACCTCATCTATCTTTTCTCCATCTAGGGAGTTCTCCACCTCCGTAGTTTGTTTTGTTGCAAGCCGGTTTCTAAGAGTTTCCCAGGGAGACGGGCGGAAGAATTCCGTTCAAATTGGTATTATTCAAACGAACTGAAACTTGAGTTGCGTCACATCGCATAAAAGCTCCTTTATAATCCGAAGCCCTAACGACACGTTTTATTAACACTGGTGTCAATTTGGAAACTGTTAACTTCTCGTCTTCGTCCTAACGTTCTACTACCACGATTGACGGTTTCTTGCCCTTCACATTTTCTGTCGATCTCACCTAATGCTCAATCACCTTTCATGTTTTTCAAACGTTTCCTGGATTTGCCGTAAATCAAACGAACACCACTCAAGTCGACGAACTCACCTCTAGCAGTTCTTGATGCGGATGTTTTTTTTGTTTCCGGCCTCGACAGCCTGAGGTAGATGTACCCTCATCCCGTAAGCAGTGAAAAAGCTATAATTTATAGCTATATTAGAATCAATAACAAAAAAAAGACGGAAGAAATAAAAGAGCCCAGCTCTTCAACCGGGCATTCGAAGTGAATAGTAAAGATATCAGGCAAGAATTCAGTGGTTAGTACTGCACAGAAGAGGTTGACTTTTTTACTATTAATATTTACTTATTTTTTTCTTTTATTTGAAAGTTAAATGGCCATTTATGACTTGTAGTCTCAATATAATTAAAGGATGGTGAGGGTTAAATAATGTTGAAAGACAGGTAGTTGGGACTTGAGTGGACGTTTCTGGAGAGGTTTTGTAATTGGCCGCAATGACAATGGGTTAAATGAAACAATTTGATTTTACCACGCCTTTACTCGACAATTCTGTCAGCTTTCCGAGCGAACTTCGGCGAAATGACCAAAAACAAAACTAGAAAATTATTATTTTAATTGAAGCAGGAAAATATGAATGACTCAAGTTAAAAAATAGGAATCAGTACATTGGTGAGATTGGAATTTCAACTAAAAGTTCGGGTACTAAGCTTTCACAATTGGTTTTTCTGTATGATTCTGATTCTCTACTCTAATGAGGAATAGTTTTATGCAGTACGCAATAAAATATAATGAAAACCAAGCACAGTAAAAAAATACTATTATAAGTAGGATACTGTTGTCCCACTGTAATTATTATCATACAATAAATTCGGCGTCCTTTTTAATTTTTCATTTCATTTAATTTGGTGATAATGAAAATAACTGTGAGAAACAGTTTTGTTAAAAGGAAGTTTACCCGATTACATTTATTGAAGAGAGCTAAGCAAATTTGTATACATTTCCCATTTCTGAACTACTGAAAGTATGATTCTTTGAGTGTTACATTAAATGTAAGTATTTTTTAAATACGGTGCACACATCCCACGATTGGAACTTATTTGCCGGATTCCTCAAAATCATATTAATTAAATTTCTTGGGTTCCAATTGCAGATGACGACACCCTCGCTGATTAGGCCGATGTTAAAGGACAGAAACATGTTCTCCCCTCACGATCCTTTTTGAAATGTGTCGTCGGTTAATTTGAATATTCAATTTTTGTTGTATTCAACACAACGTGCGATTTCAACCTCATCTGATGCGGCCAAGGCCAAGGAGAACTAAACTAAAAAGAAACTTGTTTTCATTTTCAGTTCCTCCGATGCTTTGGATTCCTCATCAGTTGGTGGGTGCACCACAGGGCTACAGCGTCTCTCTCGAGTGCTACACCGAAGCGCATCCTTCTTCTCTCAACTACTGGACGAGAGAAGATGGTCATATGATTCATGAGAGCAAGAAGTATAAGGCGGAGAACACGGTCGGTACGCCGTCTTACAAAACGCACATGAAATTAACCATCACAAATGTACAGGACAAGGACTATGGGACGTACAAATGCGTAGCGAAGAACCCAAGAGGAGAGACAGATGGAACAATTCGCCTGTACAGTAAGTTTCTTCTTCATCTTGTTCTCTTTTTTTCTCGTTGTACTTGGTATTCTTGTAAGAGAATTTGGAATTTCGGAGTACTCGCATATTCGACTTTGAATTGTCACTTAACACACATTAGATTACTTTCTTGCGTCACTCCAGCCCGGGTTTATTGTGCATGAAACTATTTCCGCTCATGCCTTCCGGTCTCTAGGAAGAATGTGACGTTTAGGTAGGAATGTGAGATCGGAGAGGTAGAATTCTCTTGGAGAAAGATTCGGGAGAGTAAGGAGGGTCAGAAACAGCAACGTGGTGATCCAGAAATTTTAAAAAAAAAGTTACAACTTTAGCTGTTCGTGATATGATGGGAAAATGCAAGAAAATGACAAGCAACAGCCACATTCTTCTTCGGGGGACCAACTAAGAAATTGATGGTGACGTGGGAGTTCCAGTCAGGAAGTCACAATGAAATATAATTTAATTGGCGTTCGTTTAAAGAAAAACTTTCTTAGAGTCTGAGAAAAGAAGAAAAGTAAGTTTTTCTCGTGCCGTAAAAAGGCAAAAAAGTTTAAATTTAACGAGCTATTCATCCGAATTTTAACCGCCATTTGTAAGAAGAGAAAAAACGACAAAAAGAGAGAGAAGGATGAGTGTGGGAGAAGAAGCAGAAATCCTCTGATAACATCATAATTTCTACTTCTTATTCTTTTTCACTCGGTTCCTCTTCTTGTGATTTATTCTTCATTTCTACATTTGCTAAATCTCGGTTGCTGACTTTGAAGTTTTCAGAAAGTTGTTGTAAAAACGAAATAACATGAAGAGATTTCCCCTGGAAAAAGGCAAAATTTACTTCTTCGGCCTGTTGCAACAAGAAGCATGGGTTAGGAAAAGAAGTAAACGATAACAAGTTGACGGCTAACGATCAGAAAAACTGCAATGAGAATGAAAGAGAAAGTCAGATAAATTCAGTGGAGGAAGAGAAAAAAAAGTCGATGACGAAATGCATAGGTCTACAGATCGTTAATATTCCTAGAAAGTGTAAAAATGCTACATCCGTTGGGAACATCTGCAATTTATATTAGCAGGCGTAGAGCAATAAGCGTGAAAGAATTTTTAGTTATAAAAGCAGGGATGATGTCGAACCGAATGTAAGTTCTAAGATACATGAGTCCAACAGAGCAGAAACAAGTTTCACCAGGCTAATGAGGCACGCGGTGGAGAGCGAGAAATTAATAGTGGAAAAAGAAGGAAAATATGGCGGAGGAAGACCCAAATAAGCACAAAGAGATCACAAGAGAAGAATTACGCAGACGAATGACCAGAAAGACTAAGGTAAATGAATCGAAAGTGATGAAAGTCGACTCGTCTGCTGCCACGTCTTTGAAGCATTCCCCTTTCCTCCTTTACGAAATCTGAAGCTGAACAGAGAAAATCTCCCGACCGTCTGCTTAAATTCCCCAATGTAAGAACTTTTAAAATATTTTTTAATTGCCTCTCATTCATTTAATACAAATTTTTATATTGAAGATAATATCTAATTTTAAGCCGTAAAAGTGTAATTATTATAAAATTAAGAAGAAGCGCCAATTTAAAATAGAATGAGGCAACGAAGATGGAATCTTTTCCTGCTTCTTACTCACTCCCTGTCCCTCATTTTCTTCCGCAGCTTTAACGGCACGAAAAGAAGATATAAATTATTACACTTAACATGTATCTATATATATATAAATATATGAAGAGAGTATGAGGCAGTAACACAGCCTAACTTTGTTACGAAACCAACTGAACTGAACATTCATCCCAGTTTGTTTAATGATTTTCTGCCCAATTCTTCTACATCTTTATTGTCTACAACTGGTTCTTTTCTAATGCTAAAAAATTTCGATGATATTTTGTTCTGTGTAAAATACTTTACTCACTACCTTTTCTTCAAATTTTCAAACAACAACTGATGTGGTTAAACTTTAAATAATGCAGGGCAGCACTTGTAAATCTTGAGATAAGTTCCCGGTAAATCCTTCGTGGAAGTAACAAAACCCAAACTTTGTCAGGTACTCAAGTTATCAGAAGTCGTTTCCGGTTAGTTGTAACACACGTTGAAACCTCGTCGAAGGATGAAGTTGAGGTTTTTGGTTATTCAGTTTTCGGTGTTTTCGGTGCTGAGTTGCCGAATTTCCGCATCACCCAACATCAAACTCGATTTGCTAAGGAATTGGAAATTTGACGGGTTGTACGAGGCGGCTGCCAAAGTTTTACAAGGAAAAATCCTCACTTGGAAAGGAAAAAATCTCCGAGCCGGTCCGAGGTGGGGAAGTTTTGAAATTCTCCGGAAATCCATATGAAAGCAGAAGACGAAAGGGAAAGAGCAGATGCCGGGAAGATGCGGAAACGGAAATGACATGAAGACGAGCAACACATGTTGGAGGAAAGAACGTCTGCGGATGTTGTCATCTTCTCGCCTGTCCACTAATGAATAATGGAAAACACACCGCAACTTTGTAATCTTCTGACCCTCGTCAGTTTGGCCACAATTTTGGCACGAAATTCACCACTTCCAAGTCTTCTTCTTTGACTCATCCGTTTCCGTTTCGTTCAAGAAAGTCAATTTTTTGAACGGATGAAAGAGAAATATTGACAACATTATTGGAAATGAAATTCACAAAGGAAGATAAGGTTTGTTCCAGATATATGGTCATTCAATGAATGTTCTATGAATGAATAAGATTGATTTTCTTTAAAGCTTCTTAAAAGTGTATATAAAATGACAACCCGAAATATTGAATTGGAAGGAATAAGAATGAGTAGGTGACAAAATGTAGTCATTTTGATTTGCAACAAAACCGAAAAAATAGTAGAAGGGTTGGTCTTTCTTTCATAGTTGAAAAAAAGTGAAAATGACATTCACATCGGTAAAACAATCACATAAAACATGCAACCAAGATTAAACTGCGTTTAAACTGAAACTTGTACAAGAAAGTATACCTACGTTACGTCACCAATAAATGGTGGTACGCATGGGCGTCCTGGTCTTGAGGTGAAAATATGATTTGATGAAACCAGTGAAGTTGGAGGAAATGCAAAACGTAGGACAAGTTAGCCTGATTACTTTTCACTGTGGCCTCGTGAATTACGAAATGGAACATTAACATAAAAAAGAATACGACGAGTTGAATACCAAAGGTGACGTAAATTAAATACAGAGGTTGAAATTTGGTGAGAATTGATGAAAATATTCAAATGGACAAACAGAAGAATTTCGACGGGAAAAACTGACTCTTGACTAAAACCTGTGGTTAAAGACCGAAGAATAAGAAATGGAATTTAAAAAAAAAGAATCGAAAACCCTGAAAGCAACTTGTTGAAGACGTTGAACACATCCAGAATACTGAAAAAGAGAGGCTGCGAAAGGGAAAAAGGATCGGAATGAAAGCAGTCAAGGGACAATAATTAATAAGAAGACAAAGGTTCATTCAAGGAGGTCAACTCTCTCAGCCTTCGGAAACCTCCCCGGTGTTTGCCTTGTATCAACCGCAATCGTTTTCTGCTTCATTACTTCCATTATTTCTTTGCTTTCCTTGTCAAAGGGTTTGGTCACGGTTTCCCTAAACAAGTGAAAGCGATAGTTTGGGCACAACCCATTTGAATTAATAGACTTCTTTGCCTCTTTTCTTTTGCCATTCACCGAAAAGGAACAGAAAGTGGTGAGGTGGCGAAATAAAAACTTCAGCTTTAATTAGAGGAACGTGTCAGACAAGAAAGTAAAAAAGCTAAACGCAGATCGAAGTGGCTTTTTGTAGGTTTCAGCGAGGGATGAAGCCTCTCACACCCTTAAAAGGACACATTAGAAACGAATTAGCGAATTACGAGCGGACACGACAAAGGAAAACGAAAAAAGAGAATTTTTTGCCCGAAAAAGCTGCCTTTTTCTTCGGCGGCTTTGATTTCCTCCTTGATCGGCCATTTTAACACTTTTCTCTTGTTCGACACTCGAAATTTTATTTTCACGCAAATTAAATTTTCTTTACGAGCAGAAGACACAGTGGCCAAAATGAAACGCTGGAAATGTCAACTTGTCTGCAAACGAAAGGTTAACTACCGGTTGTGGTAACTTCGTCTTTTTGAGATTTCAATGGTAGTGGTCAATGGCACCGGACAAAAAGTTTTCTGACTTTTTTGTGTTTCTGTCTTTTGTCAGGTACCTAGAGAGACTAGGTATTCGCTGACAGGTTTTGCGTAGCACTGGCCAGTTTCAATTGTTTTAGAAGTGGTGCAAAATTCGACAATAGGATATTCGAAACTAACTACAACTACTGTTGGTGTGATAAATCACATTTGTATTCTTCATTTTTCCAATTCTTTTCGGCATATCTGTATTTTATAAAACTGTAAATAAATTGAGGACATTTTGTGTGAAGGGAAAAGTTGAAATTACCTGGATTGTCAATGTCTAGTTTCACTTCAAAGTAGAAGGTCACAGATTTCCATTTTTCCTTTTTTGGCAAAGCCTTCTGATTTCTCTTTCTTCTTTTTCTTACTTAACGGGAAACCCAATTTTTCTAATTAATCAGTGACAATTCGAAGTAATCGATTTATCTCTCACCCTGTCTGTCTGTCTGTCTGTCTCTCTCTCTCTCTCTCTCTCTCTCTCTCTTTATTTCTCCCTGTATATATCATTCTTCCTTTCTTAGTTTCTCCTCCTACTTATCTGCCTCTCTTTATTTTCTTAATTTCGACTTTTTCCCACTCTTTTCCATCTGTCTGTCTGTCTGACTGTCTTACATCCTTCCAATCTGCTCTAGGTGGAGAATGAAATGAAACATTTTGCAATACAATTGCGTCGGGCGTTCTTTTTCTGTTTCGTTTTTTTGACTCGTTTCGTACTGTCGTTGTTGCACAGTTTCGACGCACAAACACACACAGACACACACAAATGGCTGCTTCTGTTTTTCTTTTTTTTGTTTCTATTTGTTTCTTCTTTTCTCTTTTTTTCTCTTTCTTAAGCTTCTGCACCGCCATCGACCACACCGGGCCCGCAAACCACCGAACCACCGTCGGACAAACATTTGGGTGAGTTTCTTTTTCACTTTCTCTTTCTTTGCTTCTATGCCCATGGTCTACGACTTGACTTTCAAACAATCTCTCTCTGTTCTCAATTACATTGTGTTGTTTCATTCGGTTAGTATACTCAGGTTACGTGTATGCTTCTGTCCTAGAACCAAACGGCATATTTGTGTGCTAAGTACTTGTTACATAAATTTATTTAACATTGTGTAGTTTTACATTTCTACAATAAGA
Source organism: Polyplax serrata (assembly GCA_037055365.1). Lineage (NCBI taxonomy): Eukaryota > Metazoa > Arthropoda > Insecta > Psocodea > Polyplacidae > Polyplax > Polyplax serrata. The sequence continues at coordinate 621,968 of JAWJWE010000002.1, forward strand.
AAAGAACGTTTTATTTAGTTCTAGTTAATGCTATTAATAAGGCTGTTCTTTTCGGAAGGCTTAAATTTCTACTATAAAATTTGTGAATTCGAGAAAATAAACTTGTAGAAAGAAAATTAATTTATTGAGAAAACCCCCTTTTATTTTAGCAATAATAAATTAGCACAATATTTATTTATTGAACTCTGTGATTGAAAGCTTTGGAAAATTTCTAGGAGGTTTTTAAAAGCTATCTATTTTCATAGTTTTCTATGTACCTCATACACCTCTTTTCGTATTACTGTATTTTTCATACTTCCGGCTTCGATAGTGCCGAAATATTAATAGTTTTTTCTTGTAGAAAATTACTAGTTGTTCATGTGCTAGCTGCCTAATTTTGGTCAACATTTGAGCACGCTGTTTTTTAGGGTGGAAAAATGGCAAATAACCGAACATGAAGACAAAATATATGGGAAAACTACAATTGGTTGAGGAACCTTAGGTTCCTTAACCAGATAAACTAAGCTGGTTTGATTTTGGCTAACTATTTCCGATTTGACGCTTCAACTAATTCCTCTGCAAACTTCTTTCTACAAAATTATTAATGGCTCTCATCTCCAACGGTAGAAATATACTCTTTATTTTTTTATTATCACTGTACAACTTTTTCAAAAGTTTTCTTTTCGTCGCTCATCATCGAGTGTCATGGCCGCCGTCGCTGCAGTCTCTGTCGTCTTTCTTATCCTCTTTTTCTTCCTCAGAAAAAGTTTGCAGCTTCATCTCTTCATTTCATAGTTTTCCTTACTCGGTTTTTACCTCCGTCGTTGTATCTCTCTCTCTCTGTCTCTCTCTCTCTTCCCCTGGAGAACTATATAAATTTTTTTTGATAACAATTTGTTTTCCCTCGACATCGATTCGTTTAATACGTCTCCTGGGATTGTTTCTTTGATTTAGAGATCTTCCTCTTCTGCCCAGCACAGTTTCTTTGTCATCCCCCGACGATTTGGTAATTTGATTATTCCCATATTAATATGGCTTATTTTCTAAACGAAAAACGCAATCGTATTGTTTTTATTGTCAACGTTTATAACAACCGATTTCTATACAGCTATATATGCATTTCATTATATATGACATTTTCTTACGACTGTTAATCAAATTTTGTTTTTCTTTTGTTTTTGTCTTGAGTTGGGTAAATCGCCAGACAATTGGAACAATGGGAGGTGCTTTATTAAATAATAAGTCGTGACTCTCTAAGCAAATTTTAATACAAAGTGTTTGTTTAGGGCAAAAGTAGTTCTCATATCAACGAAAGCAATTGTAGTAGTGAGTTTCTTTTTCGGATTGTTTTACCCAATCCTTTACGAGCTTTAGTGTGTACAGGTACATTATTAATGTAGAAATTCGATGGCCACAGTTCTTTAAAAAAAAATATTTTTCTTTGCCGTGCGTCTCTATACTTGACTTTCCATTCCGTCGCAATACACGCAGTTTAACTTTGCAATATTTACATGGACCAAGCATTATAGTCAATGCCTAGAAATAAATAATAAATATTGTGTTCATTTCACACTTCCACATCGTTTTCTATACCTAATTGAGCGATTACAACAGAAGTATTGCCATATTAAATTAATAACATGCAATAGTCGTTACGTTCAGGTTGCAGGAGCTTCTGTTAAAAAACTTATTTGGTTGAAGGAAACAGATTTTTTTTGGTCTTCAGACATCGTTTTGAAGCAGATTTTTTTCGTGTAGCAGCCCTCCTCTTTCTCTGCGTATTCCCCATCATTGGATATTGGCTTCGACATTTGCAAGTCAATGGACAAAAGGCTATGGGGAAAAACAAAATTGATTTTATAATGTTAGATTTTAAAATGGAAAGATAAAAAATTTTGTCTAGTTGAAATAAAAGAAACCAGGCCTTTACCACAAAATGAGAACTTTGATGACCTTCAAAATTTGGCTTGCTTGCATACCTCAGGTCGCAGGTAGTACAAGTAGCATACAGTAAAGGGATACAAAAAAACCGATTACTAACGATGGGTATCTTCTGGTACTGCAGGACAGAAGCGTATATTAGTTGAATACACAAGAAACTTCCTTTAGGTCCGATTGCTTTGAATACCTTTTCATTCACCTTTGTCACTTTGTCTTTCCTTGTGCACGTGGAAGTAACGGCGGTTTGATTCTCTTGCAGACACCACAGTGGGAGAAACAGGTGACGCGAACAATTCTTTATTTGGAAATTATTTTCCATCCTCGGAAAAAGGTGAGTAGACCTGGTGTGGGATGATGAACTTGTTTCAACACTATTTTACTGGCTAACCAATTACTCCTCGCCCTGTGCGAGAACACTCCAAATATTAAAGGAACGAGGCAGTCCTTGATTCATAGAAACTGATAATTCGCGAACATAATAATTCAATCGCCATAATGAGTGATTTTCTTTTTTATGTCGTAAAAGACTTTTATTATACTTGAGTTGAGTGACAACTACATTTTTACAGGTGGGAGTGACTGCATGGATTAGAATATTTTACAACACTTGTACATTTATTTCATTGTAGATTGACTGGTTAAAACAATAATATTGAACCCACTGAATAGGCACAATATATGGTAGACATATTATTATGTCCTGGCAAGTTTCCCAGAAGCACTTACCTCATGTTTGTTGCAAGAGGACAACACAGTGGATTTTTGTGTTTTCTTTGTCCTTGTCAGAGTGGAAACTTTCCTTAAGTTTGACTTCGTTGTTGAAAATTATAGTGAAGATGAAAAGTTAGTTGGTAAAATAGTTATTGTTACAACCCATTTAAAAGAAGTGAATGTCTTTGGGGGGATGATCCGGTCAAATACTTAGAACAAAAACAATCCTTAAGTTGGGAAGCACCACCGGGGTGTGGAGGTTCACCAGTTGAAGAGTTTCCCGTTTTGTGGCCATAAAGCAGGTCCTCTTCAACTTCAGTCGAGAAACGACCGAGTCGTACAGTGTTTGACGGACCAAGAAATTGACCAGAAACTTAGAAGCTGGGTTCTGTTTCCACGTCGGAAATTGTGACTGATGAGTTAAATTGAAAGTTTCCGAAGTTTTCCCTCAAAGAATCGCGTGACGAATTGCAGGTGGTGAAACGAGTGGCCAACCAACTTGTACAAGTAGAAACTTGAGAAAGAGAAATTATTTGTTGACGCCAATGTTGAAGTTGATGTGAGTTTTAGTGAATTACTTAGCCTGTCGTAAAACACACATCCGACCTTGTTAATGGGATTGTCTAGTGCCACGGTGGCTTTTGGAACATTCACTTGTCATTTTCTCCTCATGTGCCTCAGTGTTTGTCATTTTAATTTGCTCTTATTTTTTATATCTTTTGTTTTACTTTCATCATTCAGACTGTTCTCCTTGTTTTTCCGTTACTTACATTTTCGTGTATTTATTTTTATACTTTTGGTGCTCTCATTTGTTGAGGTAGAAAAGTCTTTGTTATTTGACTTTTCTCTGTCGAGATCTATCTTGTTACGACAACCGCTTGTCTTTTTCCTACTTAACTTTAAGTTTCTTGAAAATTGCAAATAATTTAAGTACTGGAAGCAGGAGAAAAGACGAGAGATCAGATAATTTGTAAAAACGAAGGAAACTATTGCGTTTCCTATTTGAATTCTCTAGGCAGACAAGGCACGACAAAGAAAGAGAGAGAGAGAGAAAGAAAGAAAGACTCTCTCCTCGGTTTCTTCTGCTAATATTTGCCCAGAGAATTCATGGTTCAATACTTTTTCAATGTGTACTCTCCCTCTCTCGCAGCAAAAGGCTTCCCCCTTCCATAAGCTTTCCACCCTGTGAAAATGTGAGAAAAAAATTCTCCGGAATTCTTTTGAATAAATAATTCCAAGTTGGAGCTTTCGGGAAATTTCTAAAAGAAAAGTTTTTTCTGCCGGCGTTCGGCCACGTCGTGGCACCAGCGTGCGACAGGCAAACCTCGCAGGAAGTAAATCAAGCGAGAAAACATGTTCCTAGGGGATGTGGAAGAACAATAAGCACATCGTGGCATTAGTCGGATGAAGCACATGCTAAAGTTTCTGCAGAGCTGCGACACGGGCGACCAATCTGGCGACAAAAATGAATTTCTCTCGATCGTCCCTGGCTTTTTATTGAATTCGTCTGGCTGTCATGTCTTCATCTATTGTTGTGTTTTGGCGCTGCACTTAGTCTACGCCATTTTACTTCTGTTTGTAATATTATTGTCGCTTTATTTTAATTTTCTTCGTTCTTACTTGTACTTCCTATTGACTATCTGTGCACTTAAATTGCACTTAAATATTATTTTAAAATGTGTCCCATTTCTGTATTGTTAAATTTATTTGCCTAGGATGTATATTTCTTGATTGAATTACTTTGTTTCAGGTTCAAAATACTTGTCTCCGAAGTTAAATGAGATTGGTAAATCAGAGCAGAAGTCAACAGACACGTCCGGAAAAGGATCACACCAGGAGTGGCCACCAAGTAGCACCAATAGTTGTGAGTATTTTTGCGTATTTTCTTAAAAGGAAACCGTGTAATAATACCCGAGTAACGTACCTGGGGTACTTGTTTGAGTACTTCTTTCAGCCCTTCTCCTCGAATGGACTGACCTGTTTCTACTTTCTTTGTAACAGTCCCACCTAATTCTTTTTATTTATCTCCTTTCAGCCAATGGCACAGGACCCTGCAGTATCGGTAACTACCTGATGCCAGTGTTGCTTATCATTTTAACCAAAGTCATCATGTCCAGGTAAAGCTGTGATCCTTGGTTCCCATGGAGTGAAAAGACGAAGTACCGGCATTGGTCATTTCGTCAAAAGGACACGGACGAAGTAAGACAAACTCTCTTGCCAAATTTAAAATGGTGCTGGTGCTTTCTTAACTTTACGTGAACGAAGTTAAGAGAAATTTAGTGAAAGTAAAAAACGTGGCAGGGAGAGACGTGACGGTGGAGATCATCCGGTAAAAATGTCTGACGCTTTGATGATACTAAAATTCATGTGATTGATATGTCTTAAAACAACCGACGAATACTTTAACTTATCCCAGGACGACGTTAAATTGATTTAAATGGCGTGTGGAATGTCTTAATTTTCAAATACCAGTCAAATAGTTTCAGGACTTGAGTCTAAATTTGAACGCGGCAGTTGTCTTATTTTCATTTCATTTGTTCAAATTCAAAAACTCAAAATTCTAACTTCACCTGACGAGTTAATTCATCATCCAATTGATGTATTTATTTGCATTCAACATTAATTGTAGTAATTTTTATTAGTTAGAATAACGCAAATTGAAATAGTTTAAGTAGTTTGTTACATAAAGTGATGACTCGGTAAAGTTTACTGCTAAAAGCTACAAAGAAACGTGTTAGGATTAATGTCACCAGCAGGCAGAAGGAATGTGAAACCTTAAAAAGTACCGGTTATGGTAAACAAATGTAGTGAAAGGTATGCGATACAATTTCTCATTTGAAATATTGTTTTAAGCTGACCACTAAACCTTAGGCTGCTATTTAGGGTTCTTCTACGATAAAGTCACAAACCCAAGACGGACGAAACAGCCAAAGTCTAAGTTAAGTTAAGTTGACGTCGTCTTTGGCAAAGAACAGCAATTTAAAGTTCTTTTTTTCTATTTACCCCGCCTCGGACGTTTTTCATTCAACTTAATTTACTTTGTTGCTTTCTTAAATATGGCGGGGCAACATTTTTCACGTCCAAGAGGTTAAAGAAGAGCTTTAGGGAAGATAAGATAACTCCCTAAAGTCAATCACCCTTTAACCGCCGATAGATCAGAGGAAACAAAGAAAGATGTCTAACGGGGTTGCAGAACTCACCCTTCTTACCTTCAGATCTTCATCCACTTATTCTGGTTCTACGTTTTTGTCTTCTTCTTCTCTCTCTGCTGACATTTGATTAAGATGATTATCAAATTACAAGAAGAAATTGTTAATGTTTTCCTCTCGTTTTGTCTCGGGTCGAAACTTCTTTTCATTCGGTTTCCTATTTAAATGCAAACTCGTGGAGGTCGGATAGGAGATGGGGAGAAAGGTGAAAGTAGAAAAGTGAACTTTTTTTGAGTCAGGGAGAAGGTGAGGAAGGCAATGAAGCGAACTCGAAGGCAGCGGCTCAAGAAGAACCGTTGGGAACCAGAATTTCATTACATTTTAACAGTGTAATTTTCTCTACTTTTTTGCGATTTGTCAGAAAGTGAGGTTTTTCAGACTCGTGGAAGAAAGAACCTTTTGCTCAAAGCTCTAAAAGCGAAGAAAACATTTTTTTTTAAGATTTAAAACCCGTTAAGTTTTAGTATCGAAATAAGTTTGCTGGGACGTAAGACTAGAAGAATCAACGAAACGGTTATAGAAGATTCCAGACAAGGTAGTAGTGCCTTTTACTACTACTCGATGTGTAGTAGACAAGCAAGTAGAAACGTTTGACAACAGAAAGACAGACCTGTTACGTGCAATGAATTCTATGTATTCATAAATTTACAACTAGAGCAGTTCACCAAACTAGTCTTACTTCTGCTATGAAAAACTTAACAACCTTCTCGAACAACTGGATGCCTAGAGAGAAACAGACAGTAAACCAAACCACCAAAAATAGATTAAGCAGGTTAGCGACCCGCCAGGTAAGCGTCACGTCAGGTACGTCACGCTCTGCCGTCACGTCCTTAACGTTTTCACGCGAGTGACAACGGGGTTGAACTTCGTCTCCGCGACACACGCGAAAGAATATAATTAATTAGTAAATAAATTAGTGTAAATAAATTATGTATAAATAAATGAAAGACTGATGTTTACCGAAGAATATGCTTTTAGGACTTAAATTACAATTTAAAAATAAACAAAATGGATGTGATGGAATGCTGCGCCATCCTGCCGGTTTCTGTCCGCAGGTGGCCAAACCGCGCGGACTTAGCTGAATGAAAATTGTTTTCGTGATTTTAATACAAAAAAAAAAATATGTTGACGCCATCGCCCACTGCATCGAAATCCTCACGGAACACTGTCACAACATTATGTAAATTATTATTAATAATCAATAAGAGTGAAATTTTATTTATGTTCGACATTTATAATGACAGATTTTAATTTCTCTGTGCAAAGAGAAGGCTCGTTAATGTGCGCGCACTTCACCAATGGAAGTGCCAATGTTTTTTTTTCAAATAAATAAATTAATTTATCGACTAATAAATAATTCAATGTGTTTTCACCGTAAACATTTTTCATTGGTGGGAAATTGGTTTGTCATCAACTCATCACTCGAAATTGTTTGGATTGAAAAACACACGGCACGAGAAGAGTCGGTCACGAAGACGTCGCGTCAATGCAAAATTAGTGCCAGCGGTAAGAATAAGAAGTTAACAAAATATTGAATGATAATGAAGAAGTTCCCCCCCCAAAAAAAAAATTAGTTAACAGCATTACGAGTTAAAGGTGGAAGATTGACATTAGAAAAAAGAGAAAAAATCAATAGAAGAGAAGAAAATTAAGGGAAGTAACTGTGAAACACCGACCAACTAATAAAAAAAGATGCAGAAATTAAAACTAAAAAGAATGAAAGGAAAAAGGTAAACCGGAAATGATCTCTCCATATCCGGTTTGAAGAATCCCATCGACCGCGGGCATTGTTAGTTAGCTGAACAAACAAATCGGAAAAGAGATGGAAAGAGGAAAATTCTCATTTGTAAATGCGAAATTTAATTTTTTTACCCGGCAAAAAAGAGACGGGGCAGAAGAAGAAGAAGAAGAACTAAACGTAAATCAAATTGAATTGAATTTTATTTTCATCCGACCCGGAAGGTTTCAATTAATTAATTGATTTTCTATTTCGAATTGAACTTTCGCCGCTGACGGGACTGATCGGAACAGAAAAATTAAACGTTTTTTTCTGTCGTACTTCGTCGTGGATTCAGAATTGACCGTGTTTGACATTCTTAGGTAAGAAATAATTGAATAAATTAATTTTTACAAATGAGCAGGCTACGTAGCAGTGTAAAGCGAAGTCAATTTTTCAAAGGTGTCGTGTAAGATATTTTTAGACTTGAAAAACAAAACTGTAAGAGTGAGAGTTGATGAACTTGGTAGAAGTTCCAAAACTGATGAATAACTCTCAGATAGAGCATATTGAAGAAATTAATAAACTAATAAAGCTAATACAAGTCTTTTTGTAAAGAAGCAAGAAACAAACACTTTGGAAGGAACTTTCTAGGTAAGTAAAAATATTTTTTCTACTCCCAAGCGTTTTGGTCACCGGATGGGAACATGAGAGAAAAGGAGACGACGGAAGTCAACTTCAAAAATCAGTACAAATAAAACGATGTATCTATTTCTTATAGATAAATGTCTAAAATATGATTCTTACAAATGTTGAACAAAGGAAATGAAACTTTTTTTATTATCTGAATTGAAAATTGTGGCGAACGTCCAAGACGGAAGTTAAACGTTTAATTTAAGTACTTCCGTTTGGATCTTCTTAGCGATTGTTCTCACACTGTATTTTCGCGTTGTTTTTGGTAGGTTGGAAGATTTTCTGGCTGCTGGTCGAAGGCGTTCCTACCTGAAATTCAAAAGAAGGCAAAGTCAAGTGTTGGTGTCGTTGCCTGCCGGTCGGCCGTTTCATTTAATTTATTTTACTTGACTCTGTTTGAGTTGAAATTTTTCTTTCCTTTTTTATATTTTTATTCTTTCTCTCCCTTACCTTTTTCTCCTAAAAAAAGGATGTGTTCAAGGATGTGTCATGTTCAAAAAAGTCTGAATTTATTCAATCCTTGGACGAATTCATTAGACATTGTCGCCTAGTCAAACAACTTGTCATAATTCTAGAGGAAGATAAAACATAAGATAAATTAACTGCATTCCGTGTGTGTGAGGGGTGCTTTTTAAGGATTGCATTTCATGAATATTAACAGGATTTCGAAGGTGTGTCTGTCCAACGGAAAAAAAGATTTGCAGAGAAAATTGTAAAATTTCATTAAATGGCGCACATGAAATTGAATGACTCGGGTGACAAAACTGCGGGACTGCAGCGACGTGGCAGGAGATTTCCAACGAGGTCTTGAAAAAACTTGCTTTTTTTCTCTTCAGGTCTTTGCCTTTTTTTCTACAAGTAGGGAATAGGAAGTGTTTTTTGTTTCGTTAACGACTTCCCGCGAGAAATTGCCTTCGTTACATATTTTCTTGTCATTTGTTTCGACACACGCTGTTTTGCAATTATTTGATGAGACGTGAAGTGTCACAAGAGAACGGGCCGTCTTTTGAGGACTTAAAAACTCCCAATTTGTGATCAACTCCTGCCACGACTGGTGGAAAATCTTTTTTTACGGCGAAATCAAAATGTTAACGTCAAGAAAAGCTCTGGGAAACTTAATTTCAGTCGGCAGTTTATTAAATCACAGGAGCTTTCGACGAAACCCTCACAGCTGAGCTTTTAGAACTTCCCCTTGGCTCACACCTAACATCTTTTCACGTTTCACCTCAATCTTTCTCTTCCTACGGTTTCACCGATTACCTTCCCTTATCGCTTTCTGCTTCCACTTCAGCCTGGGAATTATCATTTTCTTGTAACCCCTTAACCCGGTTCTTCTTCATCTTACCCCCGAGGGCTAAAGGAATTCATCGCCTTGGCCCGTGCTAAAGTACCTGGAACCTTCGTAATTTTCTTTGAATTCTTTCGTTTTCTTCTTTTCTTGCTTTCTTTTTTTCTCTGCATGACACCTCCAGTTTTACCTAGTTTTATTTCTTCCTTTCTAGTTAATTTTGGTCCATCGCTGACTGAAAATTCGATACCAAGTGATGACACTGAAATGTTCTTAACCCCTCCTTACGTTTAAGTATTTTCTATTATTTGTTTTTTAACATACTTTTTAAGTTACTCTTGTAACCCCTAGTATGGTCTACATTGCCATTGTGCTGGACAATCACCAGGAATTCTGACAGGACGTACAATACAATTGCGCTCTTTCGAAATGAATTCGTTCTGATAAAATTGATCGGAATGAGAACAATAAAATACTTTCCGTCAGTCAATGAGAGACCGAGCTTGCAGAGATTTATTTAGATAAACTGACGGTGAAAGGCCTGTCCATTCGTTTTCGTACAATTGTCAAGAAGAAAACACACTCTTAATATAAATAAATAACGAATACTTTAATGGGTAAATAAAGTACACTTAAGTGAAAGAGAAAAAAAATGTTAAAAGGTGGAAAATGTTAGATTTGACAACAATAGAATTAAATTGTTTTCTGATGTTACGAATAAAGGAACAATTAAGTTAATGTTACTATTCATTTACTGAATACTGATTGATTAATTGACAAGGTATTGCTAATGCAAACAGGTAATTATTTTCCATTTTAATAAATAAGAAGAAATACTACAGTTATGATCTTACTACGGGTGACGTTCCTGAAGTTTTACTAAATTTATATGACGAATTTTGTTGAGACTGGTGTTGGCTTGCAGTAATTTTATTTTATCCATACATGACCACGAGGGTTGATGAAAGACACGTGAAATCTCACTGAGGTGTACCTCTACGAGAGCAGGTAAGTGCTAAACCTTAAACGAGTGAGGTTGTGAAAATGAAAATCCGACGTCCTCGCATAGAAAGGAAAATTCTCACGATGAGAAAGTTTCATTTCACGGAAAAAGCGTGAGCGTGGGCCCCTGAGGGCACCTGATGTTCTCTGCCACTGCTGCTCCTGCTGCTGCTCCTGCTGCTGTTGCTTTTCCTTTTGCTACTTTTGCCGCTCTTTTCCCTCGTGAGACCGACGGTTTTCCCACGTAAACCTAATGTTTGTTCATTTGGGACTTAACCTCATCGCCTTGATGTGCACTTGCCGCCGAATTTTAGAGCGTTGAAGCGTTTTCCTGTCAGACAGCCAAAGTGTGACAAGGAATGAACGGTTTTTACGTTCGGTTTTGGCGTTTCGCAAACACCCACGGGACAACAAGTGCCGGGAAATTTTTTAAAGTTTCCCCCTCGCAAAGCAAAGTTTTGTGTTTCTCACTTCTAACGTCGTCTCTCTTGTCAACTTTCACCTAAACCATAGGGAGATTAATTTTTGTAATCCATGTTTCTATATAACTCTCTTTAATATGTTAAACACCCTTGAGAAGAGAGGGAACAATAAGGAGAGAGAGAGAGTGATTTCAACACATTATATGATTCATAAAACATCATCCTCTACTTTAATGTCTTAAGTGAATATCGCGGAGGTCTAATTGTGAGTATCCCTCGTTTGTTGTCAATAGTCAACCAGTAAAATATAGAGAAACTTTGTGGTAGAAGTTTGACTTGTCAAAAATCAATCTGGGCACCACCGGTTTACTAAATACTGAAAGGAAATATACGGTTAAAGAAAGTTATATGCAGCAGGCAGAAACTAGAAAAAAGTTTATTAATTTTGTCCATTACATGGTGTAAGAAAGACATCTACGAAGTGAGAAGAGTCAATAAGGTACTCATCTGTTGCCGCTGTTGCTATTCATAGTTTATGAAATAGAATTATGGCTAAACGGCAAACGTTTAACTTGTAAAAGATATAAACGGAAGAAGACAAAATACCTGCAACTTTGATTTCTATCGATTTGAATAATTGATTTTCCATTTTAGTGAACTTTCCCTCTTCATCTTCCGCTAAACAAACGGACCGAGAATTCCTGATCTGATTGATCCGATCAATTTTCTCATCAGTTTCACAAGATGGACCCTCCCGTACTTGTGCCTATTGGGCCGCAAAAGAAGTATAAAATTTGGATATCTCATAAAAATCCATTAACTAGGTTTTAGCTAACGGTATTTTCTAAAGTTCCGGGGTGGTTATTAACCCAATTAGTTCCGGTGGAAATGAAGCTGCGTGACAAGATGATACGTTCCTTCTGCGAAAAAGCACTCCATTTGCGCCTTGCGTGATTTGTTGACAAATCACAGGCTCTCTCCTCCGGCAAAGCTGTACGATCAGGTGGAATAAATCCAGTTTATGGATCACACGACCTGTATGATTTCACCAATAATATCTGAAAATATGTAACCCTCAGTTTTATTCGTAAATGATAATCCTACTTAGAGTTAACTCGGAGTTTTTAAACTTCTTACTGCCGAAAGTTGTACCGCAAGGGCACACAAAACCCATTCTATCTATTTTGTTGGTGTTACGTAGTGTAGTTTTTGAATACTAAACGAATCATCACAATAGTTAAGATTGGTAGTGGTATACACGTGATAGTTTATCTGTATATCGATTACCTTCAATGGTTTATACATTAAAAGAAGATGAGTCTCTTCCTGCTCACCACTCGTATGTTTTAAGTAAGACGTGATCTGTGATGTTCACGTGCAACACACTCAGACAGGAACACAAATTATAGTAGAAAACTTTAATGACAACCGTAACAAGTCAGCAGTGGTGCTCAAATTGTTTACAGCCGCAGGGACTTTAGGTTATCTTACCAAACAATCCTCCGCGTACGTGACGGCCCATACCGAGCCGAGGGGGTAAATTAAGGTTGAACGGAGGGGGAAGTGGAGTGCTCCGAGTATGCCAACAGATAATCTAATAAACGAGGATAGATTCTCTTTCTCTCCACCATCTTTTAACAAGATATTTGTCTTTCTGAACGAAACCGTGGCAAAATCGGATGATGTTGGGAGAGGTGAAATCAGTTTTCCGGTTTTCCAGACCTACCCAACTTCCGCCCTCATCCCCACGAGAAGAAAGGCACGCATCATCAGCATCAGCAAAACGGCGTGCCTTTCTTTTTGTGAGATGACGCGAGAATGCCAAATAGACACAAGGAAAAAGAAAGTAAAAAAAATGCTTGAGGGAATGATTAGAAATAATATAAATAGACAAATAGACATAAACTGAAAGAAAATAGCGAAAATAGATATTACCGGATGCGGAAGTAAACAGATTTAGTCAGGGGACAAAGAAGGTGTCTGCAGGTTCTGTTGATCTCCATCTATAGCATTCCTTTTATTTTGTTTTATTATTTTTTCTTTACATTTTTTTCTATTTGTTATCTTCGTCACTTACATTTCCATTTGTCTATTTCTCTTTCTTCCTACGGATGTTAAGGTAAAGACAAAAAAGAAAAGTCTTAAGTGTTCTTGTTTAATCAATTTAGTTGTTTCGCGGGTGACCTCGCCCGGTACTCAGGAAAACTTAATTTTCTTGTTTTTTTGCCAATGTCACTGGAACCCTTTCTCTTCTTTACGAACTTCGTCACGTCCTTTTCACTTTTCTGCAGCTTTTTCTGGTTTTAACTCGCGAAAAAAAGACAACAATCGAGGAAAATTTAATTTCAGACGAAAACAATAGATAATCAGCGAACGTAACCGAACATTTGTTAGCCACCCTAACAGAGGAAAATGAATTGGACGGGTAGAAAACTCTGGGAGACATCCTGTGGGGTTGATCAACCCTTTAGAATATGACTCAAATTAAATTTTGACTGTGCGTTACTCGCCCGCGACAAAACATCATTCTTCATTCTGAGTTTTCCCGTCCTACCTGGCTACCTATTATAATGACCCCACCCCCCTGTCCATATTCTTTGTTTTATGACAAATTTTAAGGAAAATTGTTTGGACAAATTATTAAACGTAGAAAGACCTCAAAGGTTTATTTTTAATATTTTTGAATCAAACAATATTGTGAAAATTCATAAAGGCATAAGATTTTTCTTCGGAGAAGTTGAGCTGTCACCGTGAAAGAAAAGCAAATGAACCTGAAAAAATCCTCCTCGACAAAAAGAAATGGAAACGAAAGTCAAAAATTTTAAATTCGGGACACATAAAGTACAAATCAAATTAATGGAAGTGTAATCCCGTATTCAGATGACGAAGCAGTTAATCAATGTGGGCAGAGCGACAATTTCGTTGTGCAGGTGATTTTCAGGTAGGTTGAAAGGTAAACGGTTACCGCATGTCTATTCGGATGAAACTTTCAAAAGGATAAGCAAAATTTCGGTCAAGTCAATTGCGTTGGACAAGAATTTGTAGTCTGCTTTCTTGCTATTATTTTTTCGGTTGATATCATTAAGTTATTGAGCTGTATCAGGACTTACAATATAAAGCAAGCCTGAGTTGTAGTACATCAGATGATGCAGGCAAAAGCAATTCACAATCAAAAATTGTATTCAGATGCCTCAGTTCCTTTTCATTGCTCGGGATGCCGGACTAGGGTCCCTCCAGGTGCACGGCTTCATTGAAAATTAATGAACTCCAGAGAATTCTGCTGTACCTACATATGACTTTTTACGACTCTAATATTTTTGGTTGATTGAAATGAGTTTGTGAATGAACCACGTCATGACATCTAACGAAATTTGTTCGAATTACTCTCAACTAAGCCCCGCCCCAAAAGTATCAGAAGCAACAATCTTATGATACCTCCTAAAACTTTATAATTGCCTGATAGAACCGGGGGTATTTCTCATTGAAAGAATGAAAAATTTAGTTGATGTCCGGTGGGATTTCTTTGAACTACTCGCCACACGCATGACACCTCCTACTTCTTCCGAAACAAACAGCCAATGGCAATGATCCAGGATTACTGCATGTCCTTCTTATCGTTCAGGCACGACAAGACAAATCAGAGTTTTATATTTTACTTGTCATGTAGAGACAATGTTTTGGTGTTCTCTTTTTATGTAAAAAAATATGGAAAAGTGTGACAAGGGGAAACAAAAACTTAGAAAAATTTAATTTTTAGGCACAACATTATATTGACTTAAACAATTTCTATCAACAGTAAAATCATTCCGAAACATTTCCATTTACATCGAAAAATCTGCAGAATCAACATTTCAATCAGATCAATTTATAAGATGAATCTAAATTCTCTTTTGTATTACAAAGAATAAATTAAAATAATAAAAACATATAAACTCCCCCCAATTATTAACTTTTGATTAAATTATTTAAATAAACCACGGAACAATAATAAAATAATAAACTCTTGACTAATTATAAAACAGAAAACGTTCCCCATCGTATATGGCCCATTTAAATAGATGCCAGTGACTTCGAAGAGTACTGAGAATTTATCAAAATGCAGAAGAGTAAGTTCTTAAATAAGACTACATATCCTCATTGTTCCTTTGGCTCACTTACTTAATTACATTATACCTTTCCATATTTGACGTAAGCAAACAGGCTACACGATCATATAAAACACTAAGCCCAATTTTAGGAAACAGCCGAAATATTATTACTCAATATATACAAATATGCAGTTCACGATTTAAAACTAAACCATTACAAGAAAAAAAAAACAGCCTGAATTTCCAATATTTAGGAGGGTGGCTTCCTGATGTTGGCCCATGTTTCATTCACTCGCAAGTATTCAATACCACCCAGTACTTTCTATCGAAAATTCTTTGCTTTTTCTCAACTTCCCGGATCTCAACGCGATCTCAACTCAACGGCGGAAGCAAAATTGTCGGGGGTGAAACATCCCCAATTGTCTCGTTGAACTTCAAAAATGTACTCGTTAACGCTAACGACATCATTCTCTTTAACTTTCTTATCCATTCACTGACATTTGGTGGCCTGAAAAGTCAGGTATCGGTGAGGGTTTCTTATTTTTAACAGGTACCCAATTTTCTTTTCTCCCTGTTGTTGACAAATGTAAGCAAGTTTTCATAACTCTTGGGGGGAGGGGGAGGGAAAGGCTTTGAAGGGCCTCATTAAAACCCCAAATTGAAGAATTCGAAAAAGACAGTCTCAAGTGGATGAAACTCGCAATTCCTTTCTTCTTCGGAACACCTACTTTTGAACCGAAAATACCATAAATCAGTGACTAAATAAAAACGGTACATTGATTGAAACTTGAATTTTCAATTTTAGATTGGAAAACAAGGTAACGATCATCTTCTATGGACATAATTTAACTCACTGCAAGTTGTACGTTCTTCATCTCATATGAAATGGTACAACTTCTTTCCCATTTAAAAATTGAATTTAAAAACTGCAAAAAACTAATAAGACAATGCTCGAGTTACTCGTCCAAGAGTTCCAGTAAAGTTAACACATAAACTGTCTATAAAAAGGTCTGTAAAGGCTTGATAAGGCACCAAATGATTTTCGATTGTCGATTGCCGTGTTTTGGTTAACCGGCGGAGAGACATACCGTCCTCTTTCCAGTCTTCTACCTTACTAAATTTGTCTTCTTATTCTGCTTAAAGTTTACATTGCTGGGATCTTCATGTACCTGAAAGAACAAAGGTTTATCGGTTGGAGATGGAATTTCAAAGGTGTTTACTGATTTCAGTGAAAGTCAACTTACTGGAAGTACGTCCATTGCAAAATGAAAGCTTCAGTTCCCAACTGAGTCCTGGAGTCGCATCGAACGCTTCAAATAATTTATTCCTGAATTTTCAGGTACTGCCTCAGATGATACCTTTGTTCTTCTCTCTGCACTTCTTGCACCTTTTGCAAGTCTCCCGAGCTTTTTTTCGTCTGCCAACCAGCCTTCTGGCAGAATTGATGACGAACCGTTCAGACTTCTTCGACTGTTCTTTTTCCTTTTCAGTCTGGTCGTTATTAATTTTTGACTTGGTTGTTCTTGTCTTTTTTGCTTCTTCGACAACGCTGGCGGGCTTACTTTCTACAGGTTTAACTACGCTTTTGTGTGGTCTGCCCAGCCTTATGCACTGCTCTACCAGTGCCTCCTCTAGAGGTGTGCAGGCCTCAGGGAACCAACAGTCAGAATTCAATGAGGTGGCTGACTGTGTTCTGGCAGTCAATTGAACGGGATATGCTGTGTATGGCGGAGGTGGGGTATGTGACTTATAAGAAATACCTCTGGCGGTGAAGGGAGGTGGTTTCACGTTATTAAACATTGTTCTTGTACTAACTGATTTGGATTGGACATATTCATGAGGCTGTTCCAAATTTTTCCCTGTAAAAATAAATATTTACGTAATCAATATAATTAAATTTCCAAAAATTCCAAAACTCGTAAGGTGAAACAGTCCAAATACAAAGTCCATTTACAATAGAACATTAATTTGCCTGCAACTTGCCTAGCTTTGCTATATGTGTTATTGTGTCGAAGACACTGAATCAAACTTAACGTAATATCTTATTTAGATGACAATAAAAAAGATATGTTTTACGATGCATAATAAAACCCGATCTTTAATAAATACCGCGAAAGGATTGATCTGATTAATTTCATCTGTATCTCTTTAATGTACTTTTATTGTAATATGTGCAACTTACTTTCAGGCAAAACAACTTGATTCCCGCGCTTCGGATTGTTTCCTTCCGATTTTTTACTCTTTTGAGGCATTCCAAGGCGTATGCATTGCTCTACGAGGGCTTCCTCGAGAGGAGTGCAAGCTTTCGAAAACCAATTTTCTAAAGGTCCTGCAAGAAAAGTAAATAAGAACAAAAATATTTGACAAGAAATGTCAAAACTACATCGAGCTACTTACTCTCATCTAACGACTTGAAACTATTATTCTCTCTTTCTAGTTTTCTGGTGTGCGTCTTTTGTGGCATCCCCAGTCGAATGCATTGCTCTACAAGAGCCTCCTCGAGTGGTGTGCAAGACTTTGGAAACAAATCTTCGACTCCTTCTACAAAAGCAAAAAAGATCAAGTCACCTTCCTCAATTCGTAATCACAAGCTGTTCTACAAGGTGACACTTACGTTCGTCGATAGATTTAAAACCGTCCACTTCATCTTCCTCCTCAACGACTTCAGATATTTCAATTTGATCGCATTCTGTCAGAAGAGCTTCCTCGCTTTCCGAATAAAACGAATCATCCGAATTGTTCTCAGTCCCTGAAGGTGGAATCCCAGAGATCAGACTTAGAGTACTTAGATCGGAGTGAGAGCCAGCATGTGAAATATTGGCTGGAGTTCCTTCTGTGTGGTAAGTGTGAACGTCATCATCTGAGGCTTCATACGATGTATTGGAGAAGATGGGGGGAATCTTGGCTTTCACTGAGAATTCAACCTGTCCACCAATTGGACCAATTATTTGGCTTCGCTCTGGTGGAGGAGATGGCGGAGGTAAAATGTGACCCGAGATGGGGACCTCGAGGTCATCCCTAAAACCAGAGAACGTTGAAGTCACAATACAAAATTAGAAAACTAATAACACTACATGACAAGAACATCAAAACTTACTCAGGTTCATCCAGTCTTATGTTATTAAGGCCTTCTGTTAAGATGTCATCGACATCAGCAGCTGATGATGAGTCTTCAGTCTCAACTTTGGGTTCGACTTTAATGACTGGTACTTCAGGTTTAGCATCAGTTTCCACATTAAGTATTCTCTCTGTTGCCATGTAGCTACTACTCTCCTTCTTGGTGTCGTCGCCACCAGTCACCGACGATGCCTTTGAATTTGTCTAAAACAAAATAAACCCCAATAAATGCTACAGTTGCCAGGTGGTATTTGCCTTGCCATTGGTGTCATTAGAACTGTGACCGTTACCTTCAAATTAAAATCCTGCTTGACAGGATTGTCAATATTGAGCGAACTCAGGCTAGTGGCCCGTGAAAATTCAATTGGAGTGTCCTCCTGTTTATAGGTGGCCACATCATCCTCAAAAACGCTCTTCTTTTCTCGTTGCAAGGGAAAGCAGACGAGTTTGTTTCTTTTAGGACTGGACGGTGCTGTCTGTGTCGGCGAGTCGGGTAATTCGCTAGGTGAAATAACACCACTGGTGGTGCGACTGAAGTCACTCACTATGGAACTCCTGTCGTCAGGTATCGACTGTGTGATGTGGTCAAAACTACTAAGTGATGTCAGGGAACTACACCGTGAAAACATCAGAGGTGTTTGCTCCTCACTGGCATACTGCTCTGGAGGTCTTTCATTGGTTGAATCTTCCTGTTCGGCCCTGGGGAAATAAATGCACTCGTACGGAGATGTTTTCTCTCCGTATTTTAAACTAAAATCGGTCGGTTGGTCCAAGTCGGCCTCGGATGATTCGGCGAATTCCTTAAATTTGGTGCCGGCTGGATCTGATTTGTTATTTCCTTTGCAAGGCTCAGTCTCTGAGTACTTCAAACTGTAGTTGACAGGACATTCTTCTTCGTACTGAGACTGATAATCACTGCCTGAGAAACATTGTGTGTATAGGACATCACAACCTGCATTAAAAAGAAACACTTTTAATAGGTTTTGTGTTTTCCCTAATAAGTAAATATGCTAATATTTCACTGTAGTGGGATGAAAAAGATTTTATTACTAGAGAGAACTCACAAGGAAATGACAAAAACAAATTCGCATTCATTATAATTGTAATATTTTAGTATTTCTACCTGAACCATCTAAGTCTAAGTTCAAATTGACAGTGCATATTTACTATTGTTTCTTGCAAAAGCAAACTACAGAAACAAAAGAAACTTATGTTCTTACCCAAATTTAAGTCGCTACCATTTCTTAAAGTTCCTTCTTCCTTTCTGTTCATATTCCTGAAATTAAACATTTAAATTTAAGATCAAATAAATGTGTGAAAATACATTGTAAATTTGCTGCTGATATATGATGTACATAAAATTTTTAGTAATAAAAAATTATTTGTAATAAAGCAATCAAATTAATTAATTAAAACAACCACAGACTTCACAAATAAGAAAGAAATGCACTTTTCAGGATTTTGTTTTAATTGCAACAGGATACAAAAACACAGAATGATATTGAAAAGAAATTTACAAATTATTTCTAAAAAAATTGCCTTCAAAACTATTAAATAAATTCAGTTGTAGCTAAAAAGGGGATAACAATAATCAGGGAGACTCCATGGTAGGTTACATTTTGCAGCATGAAAAAATTAATAATAAGAATGTACTAGAACCAGGTAATCAATATTTTGTAGATAAAAGGAAAAATAATTGTGGCTGATACTTTTTTAACTTCTCTCACTGATTGAGTTACTCTGAGAGCCAGAGTCAACCCTAAATTTACCCTAGTAAATTCATTTTACTAGATAGAAAAAACGAAACAAAGGGTCCTGTCAGGGTGTCGGTGACGCGGAATTTGGAACTTAAAATCCCTTCATAGGAAATTTGTAGGCACAAGAAGGAGTTTAATTTGTTAAAGATCAATGTATCAAGTCTCACATAATTGAAAATTAATTTAAATAAAAACACATGAAAGTAAAATCGGTTAAATAAAAATAAATAAATTCACCCAAAGGATCCTTTACTTGCTGAGTTTTTGTGTACGACTGTTAGCATGTCGCAATGTTGTCTGATTTCGACGTGGCGGCAGACAATTAGGATAGATAATACTTTGAAACTAATTTTTCATTTTTTAAGTTTTAATTTGAAGTTGAGACTTTGCCCTGCTCAAAATATTATGTTAATAAAAACAGTATACTTAAAGTTCGAATGGTCATCCCTTAAGACAAAAATGTCTGCTGTTTTTCAGTTTAGCACAAAAATATAAAAAGTAAAAATTAAAAATATTAAAATTGTTGCATTTTGATTGAAACCCAGCGGGTATTATAGAAATCGAAGTCGGTATATGAAGAGAATTTCCAGACAAATATGAAGTACAAAGTCACTCTATCTTATTCTGTCATTGTTTTTCATATTTAAATACTTTCAACATTGCTTCAACATCACTGAATCACAACAGGCGTTGCATCTCTTGCATAATCTGCAATTTAAAAAAAACCAAAAAACAGTCAGATGAAACTTGACAGGAAACGCAACAAAGACCTCATAATTTTACAAATACAACTGTTAGCGCTGTTTCGCTTATGTGAATAAAAAAACAAACGGCTCACATGGATGTGCACGCGTGTGTTTTTTGTGCAGCAGTGTGGGACCCATAAAACGTAACTTCCACAATGAAAAGAAATTTGATTGAGGTAACGTAAATGTAAAGGAAAAGTCGGCATAGGTAAAGCCCAATACAAATATTGAAATATTTTTAAATCTATAATTTTTTACTGTACAATTGAATGAAAAAATAATAATAGACGATTAGTTTTGTTTCTAAATATATGCATAAAATTCGAGTCCGAAATAAAAAAAAAGAACGTTCTAATTTTCAATATATTTCTCTCTCGAATTGAATGTCCGACGTAGAATGATCGACCGTCGTGAAAAAACAAACCGGAAGAGGAAGGAATGGACAAAAATGAGCAGAAGAAACCAAATTATTAAAAATCATAATAATAGCAACAAAAATAGAAAAATAGGAAATGACAACACCGATCCATTAGTCAATCGATGTAAATCAATCAATCAATCAATTGAAAGTTCCTCTCCCGTCACACATAAATAACGAACAAATATTATACAATAAAATATGATAATATTAATAGTATACAAAATGATGACCGATCGAACTGGACGAATATTAAAAAAAAAAAAATAGCAAAACAAAACTAATAAAAATGAAAATGCATCGGAATGATTAAAGAATCCTAAAATTTAATTCAATATTATATATATTATTGTAATGTACTTAGAACTTTTTATTTCCGTTTTATTAACTTTCATTACTTCTGCAATATAACGCCTCGGGACGACTTCCCGTTTCCGGTTTTTCATCTGTCTTAATTATGATTATTTCTGGTTTTCACACAACTTTTCTTCGGCATCCGGGTCTGCATCAAATTACACCCAACGCTGCACTACCTACATTATGACAAGTTCTTGAACGTCGGTAGCACACCAACAGACAGAAGCACACCAAGGACTTTTTGGGAATCCGCATGGTGTATTACATATGCGGGAGCAGTACGCCTTTTAAATTTCTTTTTGTCAGGAACCAAAACATCTTAGAGCTAGTTTCCTACCCTGTTCCATCCCGTTTTGCTGATGATATTTACAATTTCCATTCTGTACCGTCCGAAAACGACATCTCCGTAGTCAAAGTCATGACTTTCCACAGAGTAGCAACTTCAATTTGTTCCAGTCAAAAAATCACAATTCACACAAATGTAGTTACAAAATGTAAAATAGATTAACTTATTTCTACACCCAGTATTACAAGCAATACAACATACCTTTTCTTACTTTTCATTACGCAGCAGTAAAACTAATAGTTTTAGTCAAAAGTCAACATACTAATTAGATAACTTTTAAAATAACCGTATGACGGCTGGATAAGAACCGCAGTAGTGATACTCCCGAACATGACTGGAACTTTTTTACTTTTTCAATAATGCTATATCCCAAACTATTAATTTTCTACTGGAAGGTGTACATTGTTACAACCGGAAATGGATAGTCGTCCTAATTCCCAGGCCCACCCCGAACTAATTGAACAGTCATATTGCACACTGTAAATGCTATTTTTAAAAAAATTATATTACTATTTTCACTTTCAGTATGAAAGATCTTGGCCGAGCGTCGACTGAATGCTTATATTTATATAGTTAATTAATTTTTTTGTTGCGTAAGTTACTTTTTCAGTTTTTACAATAAATATACAATAAAACTATCGACACCACTATCATCGTCATCGCGGCGATCATTATATTACTCTACTTAAATCATTTAAAAAATATTTTACTTCATTATAACTTTGTTGGCCGAAAATTTCACATTCTTTCAACTTGGACACACCGTCTTCTGTTGTTGTCCTTTTCTCTGTTTGTTTTCAAACAGCAAACCAAAGTCATGTTCAACAATTTTAGTTTCTTTCTACAAGTTGTATTGGGAAATACAATGACCGAGTGGTCAAACCGTTCAGGAAAAATCAATTGTTTTCCCAAAATTCAATGTTAAATTCATTCTGTTCGTGTGCACGTCTCTACACGCATGTACAAGTACATACTTTAACTACCGTCCGGGAACTACCAACTTATATTCGGTCGCAAAATTTGACAATAGCAAAAATTAAAATATTAAAACGAAAACGTATGTCGTCTACATACGAAATGTGCGTTTCTCTGTTTTCATTCTCCTATCTTTATATATATGTATATATATATATGTACAATTTTATACTACATATATTAATGTACATATACACAAGCCCGTTTCAATGGTGAGGTTCCAACAGGCAAAAAGGGAAATGAGTCTCCTTCTCTCCCCAAAATGGAGTCCAACAGGTTCGAGGCACTCGCAGCTTTTTGAATTTCTCTGCAGGTTCGGCTCTCACCTGTGTGCACACACGTGTACACACGAAGCGTCTGCGTACGTGCTGTTTAGGTCTGTTTCTGTGCGTGTGTGTGTGTGTGTCTGTATGTGTATGTGAACACTGTTGGCATGCGTCACTTTTCTTCAATGTGTGACTTGTTAGTTCGTCCGTCTGTGTGTGTGTGTGTGTCCTCTTTCTTTCTCCATGTCTATTTATTCGAGTTCGTAAGTGAATTTGAGCATTTTTCTTATCTCTGTATTAAGTGTAGGTATTAAGTGTAACTGTTTAATTATCTGAAAAAAGAGACAAAGCTTTAATCTGTAATCTTAAACAAAATGAAAAGATATGTAGGTAAGAGACGTAGGCAGGTGTGTCTGAATTTTAATTTACCTGCGAAATGAAAAACGCTTTCCTTCCGAGCTGACCGACTGCTATAATTTATGGTTCGATGTAAGCCAAGTTAAACCTTCGTAGAGGCCATCACCGCTGGTAGCACAAGACGGCTGGACATACCAATTTCTGTCTCTAATCCGTGTCAGCCCCAATTTCTCCTGGATTTCATGGGGCTTCATTGCTGAATAGAAAGGCATAAAAATAAAGTCATTAAAGTTTTAAAAATATAGCTCTCAATGTAAATATGCCGAACGTCAATAACCAAGGATGGAAGTAAGGAGACTGCTTCCTCAAATCCTAAAAATGCACACCAAATCAATCAATCTTCCTATGCAGACTTTTCATTAGATGCAACAGATGAAGAAAGTCTAACTTTAAGTACCGTCTTGGCCTTGATATTGGCACAAGAAAGAATCTACACCTGTTCACCTGTTTCGTACTTAACCGAACATAATTTTTGGCACGAGACATCGTCTAAAATTTGAGTAAATAAAAATAAGGTGAAACAATTTAGAATGCACTTTATTTCTATTTATTTTTGTATCGTATGGATAGATCTAGAAAATACGAAAATACAAACTAAGAATACGATGATTACAAAGTTTGAGGAAAAATAATATGACGTTGAAGAAGATAAATTAAAGTTATCGATGACAGGTAAAAGCAGAAAAACGAAGAATACACAGTTTCGAAAATGACATATACAATTGTATACATATACATATACAATTGTTCACCATTACATATTTATAAGAACCATCAGGAAATGACCACGTAAAGACTAACTTTTTGACTTCATCTCAGAATTGAGTAACCTGCCCAACTAAAAGATCTCTAACCTCTGTGCTAATAATTACAACCATCTGTAGTTCCAACTCCGGCGTTCACGCCCTTTCAATATATTGGCAAACAAAGCACAGGTGCAATTTTATTTCAAATTAATTGATAAACCCATTGAAGTTGGCTGAACGTGTCAATAGTCGGCGGTCTAAAGAAATTTCAAATAAGCTCAACAAGTTACAGGCATGCCGTATCGTGGTTCTCAATATTAAATATTAACCGTAACCAATCGATAAACTTATTGATCCTTCTGACTAAAAGAACAATTTTTGTCTATGAGGTTATCCACCGATGGTTAGTATAGTTTCAATACGCACGATTGTCACGTCACCGCATCTATTACTATTTCCACGCGTGATTCTACTATTTTCTCTTTAATTCAGTCATTTTCATTCCCTGTCGCTTGAGAAAACCTTGAAAAACACAAGTTTCTTTTTATTCTAACTTACCGTCAGGAAGATCCTGTTTATTGGCAAAAATAAGGATTATGGCTTCCCTCATTTCTCTGTCGTTAATTATCCTATGTAACTCTTGTCTTGCTTCATCGATTCTGTCTCTGTCTGCACAATCGACTACGAATATCAGACCTTGAGTACCGGTGTAATAGTGTCGCCATAATGGTCGGATTTTATCCTGTCCTCCGACATCCTGTAAAGTCAAGAATCTCGTTTAATCCAGTGATTCCCTGCAACTGCACTGCAACACCGTGACCTTCTGAAGGCCACACGTTCAAACTCAAGAACTCTTGGACAGAATAAACCAAAAAGGCACCCTCGAGTTTTATGGTTCCCATTGGTGTCGGCAAGGAATCGATACCTGCACAATATCAGTATACTCAAAGGGTAAAATTCCTCGAAATAATCATTAAAAATGAAACTGGCGGGGAATTTTTCCGCTGAAGTTTACCTACCACGCCAATAGTTCGTCTAATTAACGTGTTACAACTATTTTCTGTAGGTTAAACTCCTAAAAGTTAGAATCTGTTTGAAAATGAATTTATCTGTTACCTTGTTATTTTATTCTAACCATTTGGAGACTAGAAGAAACAAATGTCAGTAAAAGAGCAAAGGTAACTTATAAAAAACGTAACTGGACTAAATCACAGGTAACTGAATAAAAAATTCGTACAGTTTGACCTGTATAAATTATACAAACTTTAAACTACCTTTATTCAGTTAATTTGGGTGTTATTGATTCCCATTTGAAAGACAATTAAACAAAATAACAACGCCTTACATTATAATTTCTTTTATTTATTAGTATAAAGTAAAATTACTTTAATAAATTGTAACCTACTTAACTTGTAATTAACTACAATAAAGAAAGCCTCTAGTTAATTTCTAAATCATTTGAGTGAAAGATTTTAATTCAACAAATAATCAATGAATCCTTCACAAACTTTCATGGAAAATTTGAAAGGTGACCTTTGGAATTTAGTAAGAAATTCTTCAAAAATTTAACAAACACGTATTAATAGGGAATTTAATAAAAATTCAGTAACTACAGAAGTACAGTAACTACAGAAGCAGAAGTATCCCATGCAAACTTAAGTTACATCCTTTAAACCCCATTACACATTTACATCCAATAAAAATTTTCATTACTATACCTTTTCCATCATCACGTCAATAAGTTTTCAAACCTTCAGAGTTCAAAAGCTTCGCATTCAAATGGTATACAAAATTTTAGGAAAAAAAATTTAAGAGGAAAGTAATATTCGATAACCTCAAATCATCGTGTGTATATAACCGAATTTTTTGTGCGTTAGAGCATAAACTATCAAGGTACCGACTCTACCATTTGGCTGTGCATTTGTTATCTGTGTCAAGTAGGCACAACTACAAATTTTCCTCATGGATTCTAAGTACATGCAGCAATTTTAACAAAGTATAAGACAAATACTCACCCAAACGTTAAATTTAACGTTTTTATATGTAACAGTTTCTACATTAAATCCTACTGTGGGTATCGGAGTTACTGATTGTCCCAACTTTAATTTGTACAAGATAGCTGAAATAATTGCGTTAAGGAAATAATGCCAATTAAAACAAGTATAAAAATTAATAATATTGAACCATCATATTCATCATAACCAACAATAATTTCAATTACACTTAAAAAAATATGTAATACTGGAAAACCAGAGTTTGTAATTTTCATATAAAAGGGTATTTCAATGTCTAAAATAAGTAATAATCTGCTTTAGATTAGAGAGAATTATATATTGATGTAATTTCAATGGAAATTCCACATTTCTATTTCCCTTACTAAAAGCATTATCCTTTAATATAACCTGAAGAACTTGTATTATGTAGCAACAGCAGTGAAACAGAAATATACATGTATTTTATTCTGAGCTAATTCACAATTCAGACGGTAAACTTTACTGGTAGATTTGAATATTGTCAAAAGATTAGGATTTTAATCTACTTAGAAATTTATACCAATTAGTTTTTGGACCAAAATTGGTGTCGTTATACAAAATACAAACTTACTTCCAATACCATAGCATGATGAAATTCACTATAAACAGTAAATGATGATGTCTATCAAATGGCTGTAATTCGAGAAAAGTTCAGTCCAAAAACAGGTAATGGAGCCGGAAACTCATGACAAATCCGGTTCACTCCTCTCACTCATTAGTTACTTTTTGCTATAAATAATTAAATTTTTTGCGCAAAGCAAATATTAATAACCAATTAAACTTGGTACAGTAAATCAAATATTTTCGAACGAGATTTAAAACCAATAAATATATTCACAAATAAAGTCAAAATTGTTCTGTACTACTTTTCGTTATTTCCACCCACAATGGCAAAGTTGAAAATGAGAGTAAATAAAGAATAAAGGTGGGATCTTCAGTGCAGCACACGTCAACCAGAGCAATAAAAATAGTTTTACGAACTAAATAAAAATGGAAAAACACGATTTTGCATGTAAGTTTGTATGTTATGGTTTCCATGTCGAATTTTATGTCTATAGTTTCCAAATATTTGTTCCCCAATTTTCAAATTTTGTATTTAAAAAATATGCACGCCCAAGTCAAATCTCTCAATGTTTCCGACCAACGGGTACCACATGATACCTGAACTATGAATACAATAATAAAACAATAAAACAAACAAACAAACACGTTTCTTTTCGCCCAGGCATCCCGTGTTTCCATCGATTATGTCGCTTTTGCTTAGGCGGTCCAATTTGAACCGGACCTGGTGTCTTGACCGTGTACCTGAGAGCTCGTACGTAAATCAATGGTTTGCGATCTGCGGTTTGGGAAGAAAGCAAAAAAATGAAAAAAAAGAAACCGTTAAATGTGCCACGGGTGGAACAACCTAGACCAGGTAATCAGTCCCGTGGGTACTTTCATCCAAGTTCAATGTCATTCGAGCACTGCGAGCGGAATGTTTAATGCTTTCTACACTTCTTTTAATAATCACCCATATGATTATACAGAGTGCCACAAGCACAGTGTTGGAATGAAACTCGGACTCGCATGAGTTATTTGTAAAGACTAAAATTCCGGGTAGTTCGCACCGATATTTTACAGCTTTGCTGAGGTGCTAAAGTTTTACATTCCAAATTAGTGACAAAATAAGTGGATGAGGTTAGCCCGAGGTAGGGCCAACTGAGACAAGTTTTAACCATACAAGGCCAAATATAACCTTTGAAAAAATACTTATGATTATAGTTAGCGTTGAAGTAATATTGCAGTATCCACTAAACGAATTATTTTAATAACTACTAGAATCATTAAATATAAACAGGAACATTTCATTTATATTCCCCCCCCCCCAATTATGAGAAATTAAATAGTCGTAATCGACACCACTTATTTTTCCAACGTATGACACCCATTGCAACACGAAGGATGAAATTTAAAAAGAAAACTTAGACGCCAAGGTTCAGATTTCCCAAATTTCAACAACCTCGAGATGATTGCCACAATCAGAAATGAACCATGAGAGAAATAATATCCGCGTTTATTATGCTGTGAACAATCACATTGCATGATAATTTTGAAAATATCCGGATGGTACGGACCCATTAGCACACTAAATTATTAGATAGTGCTGACAGAATCCTGCGAACCCTAAATTGTAATTAAGTGAAAATAAAAAATATTAAAAACCATTGTATTTACTCAAAAATTGAGTGTAGAATTACCATTAACTAGTAAATATTAGTCGCTAATCCGCAGTTTTAGTTCTGATGTTCTGTCATTTAAATACCCTTTCTAGATTATTTTCCCAACAATCAAAGTTAGCCCTTGTACAATTCAAAACCTGAAGAACCATTGACAAGACATATGCACAGCACAGAATTAGTTCAGCAGCCTATAACATCTGCCACGTGAAGAAACCGGATCACGAGACTTCTGTTCTCTACATATGAGTGCTAATTAAAGAATCTAGACCAGGGGTCAGTCCTAATTCAACATTTATTTTCCGATCAAGTTCATATCATAAATTCCACGTTGATGACAAATAGGAATAAAAATGAGCCAGTATTCTAACATTGTTACGAAGTTCATAATTTGTTATCTTACTTCATAAGTAATTATTTATTAGAATAAAATTATTTAATTTTAAAAGAATCTTACGGTAAAGGAAATAAACCAAGTAAGCTTGAGAGCATCCATCATCATTCGAAGTTTTAAGTTATTCTTTTAGATTTAACAGTGGTGCATTCAAGTTACAATTAAGTTCAAACAAATCGTTATTCCACTTCCAGTTATTTACTGAAATTCACATTTAATTTTCATTGTCCTTTCTTTTCCGTGATATTTCTTTTCTCAGCGTAATTCGGTGTATTTGCTGTAAAAGTCCAACATTTTCCAAATAGCGTTGCCTATGTAATTACGTTTTCAAATGACAATAGAATTTTATGAAAACCTGCTTTTTACAATTTCAAAACATAACTTTGCATTTATTTCAGTCAAATTGATTTTAATACTTTTCATCTCAGAAAGCAAAAGTTCTACTGCACTTGTCGGCAAAAAATAATGTCGTTTTGCACAATAATTAATGAACGATTTCTCCATCGTATTACAACTGTTGTTTTGACACTTTACATGGGTTGACTGAATTATTAATAAGCAAAACCGTGCATTTTTACAGGATATCCTACCTACATAATTCTCAGTCTGGACGAACTTATTTTATAATTCGATTATATATTCGATTAATTATATTCGAATTTACATTGATGTTAATAGTTTACTCAGGAAGTGCGTTATGCGTTATTGGTTATTCAAGACCGGACCAACTCAAACATATCATATTATTCTTCCCTTTCAAAGTGTAACCATTTTATTAAGAGTAAAAAATTATTCTACTGGTTAACTTTGCCACTTATGTAAAAATTATTTCCATGGATTATGTGGTTTAACAAATAATTTTGTTTAGGACACTTATTTATTTTCTCGAAAGTGGTCAAAGAGTAACATTCAACGATTTCAAATTGATTCCATTGCTTGAACCGCTCATGTAGTAATAACTGTAACTTACATTAATTTTGTATCGGTCTAATCAAAAAGAAATCTCCATTTCTCAGCTGCATCCCGTGACCTTTAACATTAAACTTCTCAGGTCAGATCACATCTATTATTTCATGAGTTGAACTGTACGAAACAAAATATAATTTTAAAAGAAAAAGTTAAACCAGAGAAAACTAAGAATGTCAGGAAAAAAATAAACCACCAAAGTGTATCGCCAGATGAATTCTCCCTAATCATCATGGGTGAAATACAAAATATTTTGTCACCGTAAATAAAGACAAATGTTGAAATTTGTCGCCAGCAATGAGAGCGACAATTCATTTTTATTTTATTTATATTTTAAAAGAAAAAGAAATTAACGAGCCGTTGCTTTTCAAAGTAGTAAAACTTTGTTTACACTTAAATTTCTGCTTCAACTTGAATTCCTACTATTAGTGTAGCACAGTAAATTTGCAGTACTATTTCCGCAAATTAGCAGAGCAAAATAACAAATTTACAAGGCAACTGCTTGACTGATTATTAAACTATAAATTTACTCCTCTTCTTCCTCAAAAACAAAATATTTAAGTTCGTGTAACTAATAAGTGAATGAATAATTGATAAATTGATTTAAAAAGTGATGAAAGTTTGAGTAATTAATTTGGTAATTAGCCAATAGCGACGGTTAAAACACTTTATGAGGACTACACGGCAGCCTATTAACTTATTTACAATTTACATCCAACCGTAGATGGGTTAACATACAGGAAAACGGCACCTGATTTATATTTCATGACCAGAGAAAAAAGGTGTTGACCGTGACAAATTCCACAGAAATTCTCCCTACATAAAATATACATATCTTCTGCAAATGGAATATACTTATAAATAGCACGATGTTCATAATATGAACAAACCTGATGATTCGTTCTCCTTAATAATAAAAAGGATACTTGTTTTTCCAGCGGCATCCAGACCCAACATCAATATCCTCATCTCCTTGTTGCCGAAAATCTTCGACAGGAGTTTTCCCATTTTCGCTTTCACAAATACTAACTGAAAATAGAAAATAAGGAAAAATTAATATCCAGTCAACAATAAAGAAGAGAAGAAAAAACAAATAGCCAATAAAGAAGACTCAAACGGACATCTCATGTGTTGAAAAAATGGGAGAGACATGAGAAATCGTTTTTTGGTTTCTAAATTGAAAATTTCCGTGTAATTGATAACGGAATGTTCAAAAGTGCACAAGATGAATGTATTTGACAGAATTAACGTAATTGTACTTTAAAATTTTAGCGAATTTCAATACAAGGATGATCATTGCTTGGTGAAAAGATGATACACCATTGTGTCACTTCTGTAAGACTCTGTAAGACTGCAACGCACAATGCATAAAGATCCTTACAATACTCTCAAGGTCTTCATTAGGCTCATTCCTCGCACCTTTAATTAGAAATATTCCTGGCAAATTCGTGGATTATTAAGTCGGCCTTTCGACCGTTTCGATCAATGCGAGAAATGACTTGTACGAAGTTTTTCTATTATTGCAGGACTCTTCGTAATGAATTCATTCGGCGAAGATGCGAAAAAATGAAGAATGATAAGATGCAATCACGAATTTCCGATCATAGGCGAAGAATGTTAACGACCTATAGAAATGTTCATTTCCAGAATCTTCCCAGAATCTTTTATTGGTTAATGCTACCTACGCAGCCGAGCTAGAACAACACGGTCTTCAGCCTTCAGTTAAAAATATTGAAAAAATTCGTACCTTTACGTTGCCTTTATTAAGTATGTGCCTATGTCTTTTCTAGATTTCCAATTAGGTTATACATAAATTGAACATCACAGTTGGAATCAATATCATCAATAAGCATTACAATATTAAGTGGAATGCTATTGTGATATATATAAGTGATACACACAATATACACAAGGTAAAAATCAAGTAAAATTTTATAAAAATGTATATTTATGCATCAATTTGTACAAACTTTTAGCTCATTCAAAACGTACAGTGATCTTTTCTCCTGGGTGGTTCTGATAGCTTTCATTGAATCAGATTATTTTATCAAACATCAATTGAATGCCCACGAACAATGTTTTAAATATTCTTATTTATGATTTTGTTAGGATAATTAAGTCTAAAGGAAAATGGTAAAATATAAATTGGCCTATTCACAATTTTCTACTCCAATTAAGTTCGAAGGTCAATGTTTCTGATGACAGACAATATAGAAGAAGAAAAAATATTCGGAAGCTACACCTACTCAAAAAACCAACTTAAAAACTCTGTTGTGAAACTCAGAAAAACCCGAAGACTTGGGACAAGCAGGAAAGAATGAAGATGAACTCCTCAATCAAGTCTAGAATAAAAACTGACGTAGTTCCCTACAACAATGAGCCTTAAAACGGGTCACGGACTAATAAAAAACAACGACATTTACTTAAACACAGGATTAATTTGAAGAAAGACAAATGCCCTCAACCACTTCTTCAGCACTGGTCTTTTAAATAGACATAGTTGTTCGAATTATGTCTACACAGGTACTGAAGTTACTTTTCATTAATAGTAAGTGTAATTTACACAACAGATTAGCGTTCAACTATCAAAAAATAAAAAAAAAATAATAAATAGAAATTAAGTCAACCGAGTCTCTTAAAAATCCCACCAGTTCCAAAAAAGTACAAAAAAGTGCTGTTGACTAAAGCAATATCTTGAAGTAGAAATGTCAAATAGAACATGTCAACTTCCCAAATTTACATTCCTCTTGCATCATGTTAACACTACGAAGTGAATCATTTAAACGACCTTGCAGGTATTAAAGCCATGATAATCATTATTCCGTGAAGACAAATTAGGTCGTATGAGAGGAAATCTTCCCTCAGGAAATAGAGCATGTGTCCCTGTGTAGGAGTTAAAGGAAGATGCACCTTGGATGAAATCCACCTAGGGCAGTTAAGGTCCTTCCGGAATATAAATAACACGAGCCCAAATCAAAAAATCAGAACATTTAACAGCGAGGCCACGTTCAATTAAAAACAGTTCGGAACTATTTATGTAATCAGTCAGTTAGTTTCATCCTCACCACGTATTATATTTATTTCATGTTATTAATCAAAAAGAAGATGAGAAGGTTGGTCCACAAATAGGACCTAATGAGTTCGTCTCGAATACCAACGAAAGGAAGTTACAGAGTCGGACAGAGTCGTTAAAATTGTTTCTGAACAATTAAGGTTCAAACAATAAAAAGTCCACTTGGTTCTAGTGTTGCTACCTAACTCCACCAGTACACCTACAAGGACCTATTTGACCTAATAAGTAAATGATTGCTTTTATGTACGAACACGATGAATGGGCTTAAAAAGACGAAGCGGTTGCTGCGCCAGTTCCTTTGGGGGAATGTTACATCAACAAACAAATCACGTTCAAATCACAGGTGGCTATGAGCATAACAAACGCCACCACTTCCCGTGAAATGGCTTGTTTTCTATCATACGACATCACCTTCATCTCTGTATTTTCTTTTATTCTCCAACTAAACAGATCCTGCGGTCCATTCCAACTTCAACTTTCTCGTGGCTGAGCCTTTGGAGATTAAAAATATCCCAGCAAATTTATACCTAATACTTAAAACGTGACATGTATAAAACCTAGAGCTATTATAAATAAAATACTATTGAAATGTTCTGTCTGGAAACAGATTAGAATTAAGCCCTGAGTAATAAGAATATATGAATGTCAGCCTTTCTCAAGTTCCCACCCCTTCAGTTTGTGCACCTCAATTCGGATAAGCATGAATTATGCAATGGGGTCAAGTAAGTGTTAACGTAAAAAAAAAGAATAGAATTAATAATTGTGTTCTAGAACTAATAGAGCTCTTCTCGGAAAACAATTAATGAAAAGTATGGTCTTCCTACTGGCGTGCTATTGCCATACTTCCTATTGCCTTTTGTATGTAACTTTCAAGTTAAACCATCTTTGTAATAGTTGTGACTTTTAATTAACTTCCAAATATTAACCTCCCACATAATACGTACGAAAGTAAACAGTTTCCATAAAATAAAAAATACAAAAAAGAAGATAAAATTCTTAAATTCTTAAAAACCAATCTAAAAAGGAACATTTCATCAGTACTTTAAAGCAAGCATCTCATAGCAAACATTTCCTACAAGTGTTTTCCAGACTTCCGGATATCCATTCTGTAATATTACTCCTTTCCAGGATCCAAAGCACCAGAGAAAAGGTTCAGTCTCAATTATCCAGCACCCTGATCACCGTACCTTTTCCTTGAATAAATTTACCTATCAAATAACTAATAGTTCTCAAGACACTAAAATCGTCGCACTTTACATACTCAAATGCATCCTCAATTATTAAAAAATGTCTGCAATTTTCATGTAAGAGAAAAAAAAACTACTGGGACACTACTGGGACCACACATTACAGGGCACGTTAAGGCCCTGTAAATTATGAATGTTAATGTTCCGCAAGCTTGAGACAACTTGGCAATTCTAAAACTTCTCTCCTCTTTTTTTAATTGCCATTTGCTTTACGGTGTAGAGAAAATAAGTTTATTTGGCTTTTATTTTCTGGCAGTAAAGTTAAAATTTACTAAATTCTCTACCCAGATTCCCGACGTTTAACTCAAAGCTTGAAAAAACATGAGAAAAACCTCTGGGAATGAAAGCTTATTGGTTTCCATCCATTTGGGAATGATGTTGACGCCGGAAATTTAACGATTACGAAACCTTTTTCTATTTCAAGGGCTTGCTCGATGCCAAACATTTGGTGTAATCGAATTACCACTTCAAGAAAAAACTATGAAAAGAGAAAATTTGCAAAAAGTCACTCAAGAGGTGCACTTGTGTAGAATAGTTTAAAAGATAATAACAGTACATCGTAGACCCATAAACGTTATATAATCCTGTTAATAAGAAACTGAATACTTAAAAGTCGCAGACATATGTCAATCCATATAACCTTTCCATGTAGCAGGTAAGTAAGAATGTAAAGATGTCGTAAGTTGATTCTATCACTTTTAACCTACAGATCGTCTTACGGTTAAGAATACAGAATTGTTGAAACGTTACCTAAGCCAAACCGTGAAATACGTTGACATTCGTCGGATTTTAGAATCATTTAAGTCGACTTCTCTTCTGCATTGAAAAGTCGTAGGTTATCAGGTGCCCATTTTATCAATGACCAAGCAGTTCATTCATTGTTTTACTCGTAGTCTTAACTTGTGTCCTGACAAGTATTTTTCAACAGTTCGTAACAAATAATTCTTAAAATTATGTTCAAACACAAATCGGATCCCCATTATAAATGAGGAATGCTTTTTTACTGCACGCCCCAGATTTAGGAAACGCAATAAAAGATAATAAAAAACTGAAATGTTTCATTTTAAAAAGCACTTTCTTTTAGATTCCTGCTGAGATATATATAAAGGCATGCTTTTATACAACTTTGTTTACATGTAAATGACTCCGGCTTCCCAAGAATTTGTAGTTACCAACCGCATTATTACAAGTAATCGGATTCAGAAACGGACCTTAATAAGGACGACGTATGTCCATGCAGCAGTAACGAAATAGCTTAAAACGTACATCACAAACCAATACAAAATACAATTACTAATTTGTACTAAAATTAAGTACTTCTGTGTCAAGTTTTATTTCATTACCTCCCGAGTGTAGTAGAGAAAATTTATTGTTGGGCAACTTAGTTCAGCATTGGATATAACATTAATTATTAAAATAAAAAATCATGGCAAACAGAATTGTGTTGACTAGTGCGGATATACAGAATTCTTCTTGAATGCATAAAACTCACTAATTCAAAAATTCTATCACTTCTTATCAACTAAAATCTATGAAACTAAGAATCAGAATGAATTCCAAGCCTTTACATGTTTCCCATTTCCATTTGTCGTACAAACAATCAACATTTGGGTCTTATAGAAGAAATTCCGAACGTTCGTTAGTTTTAAGTCACAATCTTAACTTTCTGACTTAGAAGAAAAGGTTTCAACTTTTTAACCAAAGCACCGATACCGGTGGCTAAACCATATCAAAATAAATCAATCAGTACAGATTACCTAATTATTGATTATAAACTGCAAAAATACTGGACCACAAAAAAAATCATCTGTAAAAATTTGAAACATCGTTTTAACGTTAGATTAACGATCGAAGAAATATAAATTAAAGTATAGAAACATGTCACACGTCCAAGGATGAACATCAATTGACTTTGATCACATGCATAGCAATCACTTGCCTGACAGGTCCTTGCTCATTAATCAATTACTACAATCCGTTTGAGCATTGGCAGTAAGCGAACAGAAAGTTTCTGCTGCTCTAATAAAAGTGCATTAGTACGAACACATTCCACTGCAACCTATTTTTCTATTTGCATCTTGGATGCGATTTGGGATCTGATACAAAGTCAAAGGCCAAGGACATTGGCCATTTAAAAAAAATTTTAATTTAAATATCCTAAATTCCGTTAACCAAAAAGAAAGACGGCGGGAAATGAAATTTCGATATAATTTGAACAAATCAATCGTATAAGTCAAGCACGATGGAACATCTAGATTCGCTTAGCATCTCCTAAGAAGCAATGGTAGGGCAACACTCCAGTGGGTCGAATGCGGAGGTTGCCATTCAATTTGTAAACCTCTTATTGTAACCAATTTCTCTTATTTACGTCCCGACCATATTGAATGACAGACATTCTTACATAAATTCACATTCAAAACAGCACGTTTGTTACATCCCACTCAACAACCGGCAAAGACAATTAACAGTTTGATTGCGACCAAAGCAGTTTACACAAATCGACCGATTTCTTGCTGGAAGGCAGGTAGAAATATTAGTAGAATTGTAACAGTGTCAACCTCGGCCACAAACACAATTCTTGACAATTTTTCTGATTAATTCGAGTATCCAAGATCTGGTAAGACAGCTGCAGCTGTTGCGAGGCCATTTCAATACAACTATTTCATTAGTATTCAACTATTGGCACTATCGCCAACCAAAAAGATGTTGCATTTAGGCTTGAAATTACACTCGTCATCATAATGAATGCGTCTCGTGCCCACTTCCAACAACATGGCATTCCCATCAACAGGAAATGCTCTTTGGATTTGATACAACTTATCAAGCAACCACATAGTCCACAAGGTCCAATACTATGACAAGTGGGACGCTTTCCGTGACAATTAATTTGCAACACACCAAGAATTAAATCTCCATGAATTCTGGTAGAGTTGTGCACACTATCAAATAGTTAACCAAACTTTCCACCTTTTCATAGTGGTTCTTTAAACAGCCTTTTATCAGTTAGTTCTCGTGACCCCCATCTCAATTACAAAAACAGACATTTGTGTTGTCTCTCTATTGAGCGAAATTAGTCGACCGCATCTGGTCTTCGATAGTTGAACACAAACAATTCAAGTCACTTTTATTAAGTCAAATAAATGACAGATAAACAATTCTTCGGATGAATACCTAAATTTAAATTCTTCATATCATATCGATTATTCTATTCTCAAAATAAATTGAATTTGTTCTGGGACTATCGACCATTCGATTAACCTAATGGTTACTGCAGTCGTAGGAAGAAAAAAAAACAGTTTGTGACAGATTTCAGTAATCTAACACAATCTTAGATTGCTCTCCGCATTTTAGTACGGCCACAATGGTCTTTCATCAGTAATGGAAGTTCAAACGTGTTCGGGTGCCAAAAAAAATGTACATTCTTATCATATAACTAATGTTATCATGAGGTAATCATACATTCAGTAGTTACGTAATAAATTCTCGTTATATTTTTTTGTAATCTTAGGTATAACTATACATGGTGTGTAAACCAATGGAATTTTACATGAATTAATAAAATTTCTCTTTAATTTTAAAACCCAACAAAGGAATGAAATAAATTATTAATCATCACACGCCCAAAACAGACTTACCTTTTCTTACCTAAAACGTATTTATTGATCCAGACGTTTCCATTATTTTAGTGCACATCAAAAGATTGGTCTTGCGTAAGAAAAAAATTTACACCTCACCACCATTTTGGTGCTCTTTGTACCTGATGCTACACCTAAATTTATTAAAACTGTGACACAATTTAATATTTTCTATCCTACTGGCAAGTACCACGAACCGTGTCATAAATGGTTTGTCAAATGACTGAAACCAATTGATGAAGCATTTCAACAGGAGCAAAACACTTCGATTGCAGAAGTCAAACCAAAAGCGCAAATAATGCAAATTCGCTTTTTCAATTTCTAAAATTAGCAACCCAAATCAATAAGACTTTTGCATTGATGTCAGGTGGAACGGCTTTTTTCACTTTTCAATCTTTTTCACAACCGTTTTCTTCCAAATCAGACAAATGATTTTCTTAGTGACTAGTGACGGTTCCCGCTACTCAGTCCTAATTAGTCACTAGATTTACTTATTAAGAGACAGTGAATAACTTTAAACCACCACAAAGCTTTCGGACGGAGAATATATTCTATTTGTCAACATCTTAGACTGCATAATTACCCGCATAAATTCCATAGAAAAATGAAAATTTCGAAATTTCGAATCGAGTTGTGTCAGCTGTGTGATGCATCACCAGCAAGGTTAACATTTGAATTCTTAAACTGTGCACTTCTATTGGACTTAGGAATTTAAACTCAATAATCAGCTCGTTACCATATGCCCCTTTCTAATCGTTTCCAAAAATAAAATTGCATTAATCAGATGCTGTTGATTCTCTAAATTCATCTTCGCACACGACCGAATCTCACTTGCAGTTCTTCCCCTGCAGCTAAAGTTGTTTTTCTTAACTTATAATTGTACATTT
This sequence comes from Polyplax serrata, assembly GCA_037055365.1. Classification (NCBI taxonomy): domain Eukaryota; kingdom Metazoa; phylum Arthropoda; class Insecta; order Psocodea; family Polyplacidae; genus Polyplax; species Polyplax serrata. The sequence continues at coordinate 660,617 of JAWJWE010000002.1, forward strand.
GTTTTAAATATTTCGCCCACTTACATACCAAACGTTTCCTACCAGCCCCCTAAATAAAATATCTACCGACATCAATGATTCTTTTTTATAAGGACAAAGGGAAATACAGAAAAGAAATCATTCGAAACGTCTACAAAGAGAAAACTAAATTTTCCTGAGGGAAATGCTCTTAAGATGTCGTGTATGGAACTAAATGAGTTTTGGCAAATTGAAAAATAAAATTGGAAATTGGAACCAGATATCAATATGATGGCTACCTTCGATGAAGTCAAGGACGAAAAGATCCTAATTGACTTGAAGTGCCTAAAAAACGAGATTCCACGGTGTTTTTCAACATTGCTGCTGACGTTTGCTGATGTTTCATGCCAAGTGACATCAAATTTCGTCACTTTATATAAATAAATGTCTGTTTACAGTGTGCTTGAGGCAATTAAAATTAATTCAACACCTCAAGAGCTTTGATAGGTGAGACAAGGTCACATAGGAGTACCGGTTTCACCCGCGTCAGGTACTCTACCATATACGCCACTGTGTTTACAGACATTCTAAATCTTTGGCTGTTTGCACAAGTTAACATATCACTTCTTACATGAGCAACGGACCTTTTCTTCCATCTTGTGAAGATGAAGAATGCGAACTTAGATTTTTCCTATTGACAAATTTATGGTCACAAATAATTGATTTGAATCAATAAGCAAAATCAAGATTTCACACAAATGTAAAACCCAAATCGACAATTACCGGAACAACAATCATTGGTCACCCTTTTAAATAAGTGTTTATTTTACGTTAATTTAAAATGTTCCCAAAATTGAATTACAAGTTACAAACAAGTTGATCTATAAAAATTCTCGAATCATATTAAAATCTTAATACGTGTAATGAATACAAGATAAAGGAAATAAAGAATGCAGGTTCAAAGTACTTTAAAGGGCATCTCATAGTTTCGTTAAGATGAGCGCCGGCTGTTCTTCTTATCCTCAATAATTTTTGATAAAATTTACAAGAATTTCACGTTATTTAAAGCAAAAGCTATTGGTAGATTTTCACTGTACTCTAAATAACTTACTTTACACCTTTACGTAGCCGTAGTCAAATTTTACAAATTGATACGGCATCGAAAGAGATTATGTTAAAAACTAATTTATACTCTTGTTCAAATTATCACCGGTAACCTCAGGTAATGACAATCCATTCATTCCAACTTACTTAACCTCACATTTTATGGAAGCCTAATAACATACTGAATTACTCGCATCGGTCTACATCGTACTCCATTGTTACACCGACCAGTTCCAACCCTTGGAATTAGTTCAAACTAACACTCGTTCAATTGTAACATGTGAACGAATACAAAGAATAAACGGCCTTTATAAATTCCATTATTTTCCACTTTGTTTTGTGTGTACGCCTCTTTAATTGAACCATGAAAAAATTTTAAATTAACAACCAAACGTAATGAACCAGACTTTCTAAGCTGATTTTTATGTTCCCATGTTCCCGTTTTTCTATTTTAGTTTTCTTTTTACGCAATTTTAGGCGGTTTTTGTACATGTAACGGATCTAGGAAAGCCGATACCCTTACGCTACCAATAAGTGATAAATTCTAGCCAGAGGGGCCTTTATGTAATAGACTGTACAGGTCACATTCACGCCGTCAAACATGAAGAGAGAAAAAATCTTGCATTCCTAAGGCCACAAAAGTTCTTAATTAAACGTGAAATTAAGTTAAAAAGTTCGGTCAATAAGTCAATCAAACAGTTTGAACTATTTCAGGTGGCGATCAGTTGTAGAGGATTTTTAATTTTACTAGGATTTCTTTTATATTCTTTGGAAAAGTAAAAGTTTGTAGTATGAACATGATGAAGTACGTCATCGAAACCAATAAAGACTGTACTTCAGCATTAGCTAGACCAAATCAAGTTTTACGATTCAGATCATAAGAAAGTCTAAGACCATTAGAAAATTTTTATCACACTAAAAAAGCCCACTTTTTAATTTTACGTAGTCATTCCATCATTACGAGTGTCAAGACTGGTGAATTGCAAAGACTAAAAATAAAAATGTCACATTTTTTCCTTTCGAATTTCATAATCAAGATACAGTAAATCAATAGAGTGAAAATAAAGAGTAGGTGTAGATGTAAGAGAAAATAATACAGATGGAATGCCTGGTTACTATTTGTACAGCCAACAAATTGACTAAAATTCAAGACTCAATAATTGGTTTTAGGTAGTACAGATTGTACTAAAATAAAAGTACAGAGAACATTGAAATCAATTTTCATTGCATACAACTAGGATGAGAAAGGGAATGAGAAAGAAAAAAGTAAATGTTAACAAGTCCACACAAACTATTGGTGACCTTTACAGTTCATAAAAAAATTGCAAAATCAACAGAGAAAAGGTTAAAACTTATTAGGTACTTAGTTTCCTCAGTGACCCAGATATATAACTCACATTTCTTGTTCACAAGTTCAAGGTTCAGAAAATACTTTTACTTAATAGAGTAGGGTTTAACCAGTTTCACAGAAAACTGGATGTTCATTTTTCATAATGAACTAAACATCAACAACATTGTGTTCGTTTTATAAACTTCACTCAAGCTTTGCCACCAGCTAGAGTAAATTAAATTTGCAAATTTCTTCTCATTACTAATGTATTGAATTCAACAGTCAATTACATATTGCCCATCTAAAATTTGCTATCCTTGGCCTGTAAATGGGCACAGACTTTTTGAGTGTTTCTGTTTCAGAATGGCATAAATTCTTGGAGATGTTATCCATTATTAATAAAAAATATTAAACTAGCTAATGGTTAGTTAATAGTCCTTTACACTACAATAATCAAAATTACACAAGCCCACCTTTCTTTAATTGTTACTATGACTGCCTAACAGAAATTTCTGCTCATTTAAAGAGGCAAATGTGAAAGTTTAAATGAAATTAAAGCAAAGTGAGCAAAAAGCACTTTTGCTTGCAGTTTTAACGTACACCAAATGCTTTGGCACATCACAATTATGAGATGAGTTACATGAAGATGCATAAAAATAAATGCAGAATCAGCTGCCCTGCATTATGCCTTCTTACTTATCAAGGAATGACTCTTTATTTACAAAGGTTAGAAATGGTTTGCCAAGCTTTGACTTATATAAAACATATTTCTGTTCACATGTGACACATTATAAAACAAAAGTGAATCACTAAAAAAATTAACCATTAATAATAATACATAAATTTATAATAAATATTTTATTATAAGAAATTTTATTAATCAAAGAAAAATTTTATCAACCATTTAAAAATTAACCAAATAAAACAAATTTTGCAATAGCCTGTAGGACGTGTAATTCTTCACTACAAATAGAATTACTGATGTATAGGTTGTAGAAAACAACTTGAGGGATGAGAGGTATTTTTCAGGTGTAAAATTGAAGCTTTTTTGGTAGAAATAGTTACAAAAAAATTCTAATGTTCATGGAAATGTGAATGTGAAACTTCATCAATTTCCCAAATTTTTGGCTTCTCCAAAAGTCTAAAGAAATTATTGTAAAAAAGTTCAAAAACAAAAATATGTCTCTAAAGGGCACATTGCCTCTCTGTTTATTGTTATGGCTTTAAAAAATTCAATATGTATTTTTAAATAAACAAATGTCCGCAACGCCGCAAGTCTTTTAATGAGAAGAATTGAACGCGTTAATTCGGCAACGGGAATTCAGTTGGAAGAAATAAAACCGTAACAGATAGAATCACAATACGGAGGAGGGAACAATTTTTTAAATCCGCTAGACCGCTGACATGGCCGACGTTTCATACATACCAAAGATCGATGACAGAATTCCTCTTGTATCGATTATCCTGTAATCCGTTAAATTGATACATCGTCCACTCCAGCAAATCACCACGTAATTTTCACTAATTCATTAATACTTTTTTCTAATGGGAACGCGTTATAAAGAATTTAATGACAAAACATTCTACACCACACACTGCATCATCCATTTTAGTACGGTCCAGTGTGCCAACATCGGAGCGCAAGACTTTTAACGGTTTTCTGCTTCGTTCTCCGGCTGGCGACATTTTTTCCTCGAGTGACGTCATTCCGCGTCGCCTCAAATTTCATTGTTCGATTTTTATGTTGAATATTTCAAGCCAACTTCAGTTGTTGGATTTTTAAACGTCATTCAACTCATTTCAAATGTTCCATTTTTGCGTCCATATAAATATTATGTGGTTGGGAAAATGTATTTAAATAAAAAATAATTTTAACATGCGTACTGCATTGAGATTACTCACTTTCTCCTATATTGAGAATTAACAGATGATTGACACCAAGCATCATCAAGCAAACTTCCTTTATAATTCATTCAATATAAAGTACATTCATTATATTGTATTAAATAGACTATTCACTCGACTCAAATTGATAAGCATACTCAAAAGGTAACCATATACGAATTGAAAAAAATTTGTATCACAAGATAACACAAACGAAAAATGAACATATTACAGTTCGGGGTGCTTTCCAACGGATTGTCCGGTCACAAGAGAAGTTCTTTTTATTTATTGGTGACAATATCAATGATATGAGTTTCTTTTGGTACTTTGTCATCCGTTTGGGAAACGGTTGAAGCTCTGCAGTTTTCCAAAATGATATTACATTAAACAAGGAAGTGGTATACTTAAGCATTCTTCGAAGAATTGTAACAGAACTCGTTTTAATATAATTTCTCAGAAACATGAAAAAAAGAATAAAGAACTCAAAAATATTTTTTCAAAAATCTTTATTTATTTTCATCATTGATTTATTGTTTTATTGTATCGTAAATAAAAAAGTGAAACATTTCAAAATAAGTCTTACAAAACAATTCATTTATTTCTTATATTATTTTATGTTAAATTCCTTATTAAATTATAAATCTTTTCCTCGTGTCCTTTCCTTATTTTGTTCGAGTGCAACTGATTCTGTCGTAAGGGCTACCTGAAATATTTTTTTTTTTTGGTTTCCGATCAATCTTTCCAATAAAAAGATATCATTTCTGAATTGTAAAATTATTAAAAATTACAGTTGTCTGCCGACAGATATGAGACAAAATCGGTTCGCATATTTAATTTTTGACGTGTTCTGGGGGACTGCAAACCAACTTACAGAGAAAACTATTCAAATTCGTTAATAATTAATATCATCCTCGTTACAAGTATCAGTATTAATATCTAACATTAAAATGGCCGAAATCAATATTTCAATAATAAACTTAGAAATAATAATAACAAACGACAATGTAATCGATAAATATGCATGTTGTTAAGTATAATTAACAGAAGGCGAGAGAAGTTCAAATTTTATCAATAAACTCTTGTCTCTTGACATTTACATAGAGTGGTATTTGTCATTATTATTGTAACCATTATTATTATCGTCATCGTTTTAAGAAACAAAATTAAATATTTCGGGGGTGGGGAGATGTCGGAATGTTCGAAAACAAGGAAAGAGACCCAATAGGTTCTCGTAATAAGGACTTTAGTACCATCATTAATTTGGGTTGCATCATTTTCGTGCCATTTTCTGATATCCGCCAATACATTAATCTAAGAACTATTGATCATCTTATGCACCGTGATACTAATTACCCAACAGCTTTCGTGTGCGCTAAAAAAATATGAATTCTAACGAAAGTGGAGATTGATATAAGAAAGTGTAACTAGTCGTTGTATTGTGAAACGGCAATAATTAAAGTTAATATTTTAGAATATTAGTACGAAGCATAATTTACACTTTTCTAAATTTGTCGTAAAATGAATTACGAAACACCAACCAAAATGGGGCGGTGAGTTTCTATATATAATGAAAAATTATTAACAGAGTGTTAAAACCCAAGAGAAGGATATCGATGTATGAAATAAAGTTGAAGTTACAATAAAACCAGAAAAAAACAAAAACCCAAACATACAATACAAAAGAAAATGCCCTGAGGGCATGTCAAGAGGGTTGGACGTCACCAAGTTGAAAGCAAAAGGTAGCTTGGCATCACCTTGTGTTTGATGTCGTACGGCAGTAGAGAAAACAAAAGAATCAAAATCTCACCCTTGAAACCCCTGGCGTGTGAGACAGCCAACCAGTTGCTAATGTAATTCCTCATAAGAAAAGGGTTTCGGTATTTCAGTATGAAAATCAATATCGTTAAGGGAATAATAGTCAGAAAGTATCCTCATGAGGACTTGAGAAGACTAACTGCAAGAATTTCATGTACTCTTTGTACAATCAATGGCATCAAAATATTAAATTAATTGATACAGCATTTCATGATAATATTAAAATTTTTTTGCAATGAGGAGTAATTCATAAAATTAAAAGTAATTATCGGTATATATCACTCCAAAGTAGAAGAGAATGAAATAAGTAATAATAAAAGTACGACAGTGTTCAACCACGACAGATGACATTCCAAATAGTGCAAAATAATAATTATGTACATTAGTGTAAACAAATCCTTTTTTTTCAAACGTTATACGTTACTTTAATACCCCACCCTCCGAGTAAGTTTATCATTGTTTTTTGTAACAATGCCACTAACCGATGAACGATGACGTTACATGTATTCTTGTCGGTCAATTGTTGATCAATCCGCAAGAATATTCTTGAGTTGGTACTCATCAGACCGTTTGTTACTTGTGCTTAAGCTTATATACATTATAAATATTCCGGCTCTCAGTTTGAAAATCAAAATTTGTGCAATTTTTTTTATAAATGTTTTACACGGTTTTAAATCCCCTGACCTGCCCATAAGACCCTTCCTCCGCTACTGTTTGCCTAAGGTAACTACGAGTACTCGGTCCTGAGTACATTAAATGAAAAACAATTCATAAAAACAGATTTCAGGCGGAGGAAAGAGCCCATTGAATAAAAAAGTTCCTTGTTAATAATTATTAATTTACCCACATCATTCGGTTGTCTAATGATTAATATAAAGCAAAGTTATTAAAAGACTATATTCATGTATATATATATATATAAGTATATATATACATATAATTATATAATTTTTATTTTTCAAAGTTAAATTTAATTTTTTTAATTCCTTATTTGAAATGGAAGACTTATTCAATTTATCTGTGTATGTTTGTTTAAGTTTATACATATTTTTTATTTAATTATTTAATCATTTTTATTATCATCATCATCATCTCAGTTTATTTGAAAACTTTGCGAGATTCAATTAATAATTAAACTTTCATTTACTTATTCAATTACAATTTGTATATAAATTATTTCACCTAAGTGTATATACAGTTACATAAGGCAATTTCGCCGCTCTGTCCAAAACGCAGTTTGAAATGTCGATTTTCTGACCCACTAAAGTAAAATGTATTGCTGCATTTATGTAATTGGTTATTTACATAAAGTGCCGTGTGCTTTATCAGCCTATTTTGAAAAATTTATTGTTACCTTTCTGCCATTGCTCTAGTTCCTTGAAACAATTTTGTACCTTTGTGTAGGATCATACGATGATATTTTGGGTACACGAAGGAACGTTTACAAACTATGGCAATACAATAGTTTTTAAGTGATAGAAGAGGCGAATTCCCAAGCAGACTAAATGTACTTAGTTCAGTAGTTCAATAGAATAATTCAAGTTCAGTAGGAGTAGAGGCTCAATTTTCCAGTTCAAATTAAACTTATTTGCGAAATAATTGAAAAATAAGATAGATACATAGGATTAGTCGGTTACAGAAAATAATAAGAGTGAACACAGAGAGATAAATAGACCGGCTAGAAAAGTAACTGAATGTACAAATTTTACTTCGTAACACGATTGACGATTGATATCGACGAGACGATATGGTTCAACTGTAGTTAAACATTAACCCATTAAAAACAATTTTAATAAAAAATGTCAGTGTTTTTTAAATAGGCAGCTTCACTAGTTATTTACCGTCATCTTAATTTGGTCTAAGCCTATTTGGTAGAAAATCGACATTTTGTCCAATGCGGAAAAGAAAAATTCGTACCGAAAATGAATGACCGCGTCATAATTTTTTGGTTTCATCGTTTTTTCTTTCCGGTTCGTTTTTCTTTCTCGTCTTTCCTTCTCCCGACTAGACACAACTCCACGCAACACGAATAGAAATTTACGGGCATGAAATGATGTCCACCAGTGTTTATTTGCACGTGCACTCACACAAAAATTAATTATTAATCAATTATTAACTAACTGGCTCAAGACAAATTTAAGGGAACTCCGCTGGCCTATTCATCATTTGCTAACTCGCTTTTCCTCGTGTGCAAAATTTCTCACATGTTGCGATTCAAGTTTACAGCGTCATTACAATAACTATTATTATCATCGTCACCATGGTTAGTTTTTCAGTTAGTTAAACTCTACTGCATACTGCGCTTAATAAATTGTATACCAGGTAAAAATTCTTTTTCTCTCGTCTTTTCCTTGCAATTTCATATTTTTCTGCCGTATCGGGCCAAATTCGGGTACCTGGTACCGAGTACCGAGTACCGAGTACCGAGGTCCGGGAACATAACCGTGGCGTAACGGACACAAAAAAATTTAGAACAAATATTCAATTGTCAATGGTAAACAACATCACAATTTTTCTTATAAAGTTATTCTGTTAATTTAAATATTACTTATTCTTACGCGACGCAGATGATCCAATCGTTCAATTACTTAGTAATATTTTTAATATAAAAAGCATTCTATTCATATTATTTTATTTTTTTAAACATTATCTCGGTGGATTCATCGCCGACCTGCGTTGTGACATTTATTATTTATTATTAATAATGTATTTTTTTTCTCGTTCTGTGCTCGTTTTATTATTCTTTTTGATGTAATCATGGGATTATTATCTAGTATTACGCACCACAATACTATTCTTCAATTATTATTGAATTATTCTGCTGATTGGTTACGTCGTCCACCTGAAGTCACCCGCAAGTCTCGTCATAATCACCGCCAAACAGGTGCTCAGCAAGATGGCGGATGCAGACATCTCGTAGGCTTTCCCGCAAAGGTGGATTTCTATTTCCTGTGAACGGCCAATTGTTCAAAACATTACTGCTTGTGCAGTGCTCTGACAGATAAATACTATAAAATATTGTCCAGTGAGTTTACGTAAAGAATTTGCGTGAATTATTGTGTGGCTGAATTGTTTCATCGGCTTGCGATTTTGTTCGATTTCATTCATGTATTTCCAACACTAATAATTCAGCGAGAGCTAAGTAAAATTTATTTATTATTAGTATTATCTGTCATTAATGTTTACTAATAAATAGCAAGGACTATCTTGACAAGATCGTTCCATTACCGGCATTAGAATGAGTTAAAGGTGTGAGGTAAAATTTGCCCTTAAGATGAAATCAGAACCTACAGCCTCTTGATGGTTAGCCTGGTAGAAGTTATGCGGGGCTCCAAAAATAAAAAATCACACGATGTTTATGGTTTTACTATGGTAAACCGTACAAAGAGCTTATAATTGCATACTATTTAAAATTTACTCACTTTAACCTTCAAATTTTATACATGGGTGTAAAGTAAAGTAACGTCGCGAATGTATCACAGTAAAATTTTACGTACCTCTGGGTGGTAGTTTATGCATTTGGGTGGCCTTCTGCGATACATGGACTCCTGAGGCTTCCTCCTGCACGAAGATCCGTCCCACACCACTTCTTGAGGAGTTATACTTAACTGCTTACTACCGCAGGGACACAGCGTGTCAACTACTAACAGTATTAAATTGCTATGTGGTATTTTTTGGACGCTGAAAGGCCTGAAAATAATACGAAATGAATAGTCAAATTCAATCGAGTTCGCACTCTGACGTTGATCGAAGGTGATACATCCAACGTACCTTTCGCAACCGCTCGAGTGACAATTCGTCAACTTCCCTTTTAGAGGGTTGAATATTCCGCTAGTATTGAGTCGATCCGGTTGCAAATTATATAAGAAAACTCTTTTGTCGCAAGGGCGAGGTGACGAACCGTTTGTCGAAGAATATTTAGTATTCGATGGATTTGAATTTAAGGGATGGACAACTTCCGGTGGAGGATTGAAGTTTCGAAGGATTTGTTCAGGCGAGCTATCGGTGTCCTCCTCCTTGATGGGTGGTATCTGGTTGTCAGTTTCACCATATGCATCGAAGGGGTTATTCGACTCGTAGTCATCCGTATAGTCAAGATCATCGTCGTCATCGTCATCATCTTCATCGTCTGCTGTGTAGGAGAATCCTTCGGCCCAGGATGGTAGTAACCAGTAGTGAAACTGAGTTTGAGTTACCAACCACTTGAAGTGCCTCAGAAGTATCCGGAAGAAGAGTTTTGCTGGTTCTAGGGGCTGTAACAAGAATTCAAACAAACAGTTAGATGACATAAGGTAACAAGTCATGCTTAATAGTGCTGCTACACTTACGGAAGCATATGGAGCAGAATCGCTATATGGTGACTTGTCATCGTAGCAAGCCCCCTGATAGTCGTACACGGCCACCTTCTTATATATTCTGTCCTGCACGAGAGAGTCCATTATGGTTCCGTCAATCTGTCCGAAGAATTTTCCAGTGTGTTCCAATGATTCAGATAATATAATAAATCCGTTATTATCTAGAACATAACAGTCTAGTTCTGGGGAAGCACAATTTCTTCTGCACTCCATGCCCCCCGTGCACTGCAACAGATGAAAATATAAAATTAAAAGAAACTATTCAGATTATGTGTGTTTACCCGATAGGAAGTGTACTCACAGCCGATGTGATGTTAATGAAGTGCGAGGCCAATGTTGAGTGCTGGAACTGAAGACCCACCACAGCTGCTGGGGCCCTGTGGCCCTTGTGTTCGACAAAAACGGCGTGCGTAGCCGTCACCAGGGGCCTTTTTTGTATGTCCGCGTCAAAAGGCACCGAAAACACGAAGCTTTCGGGTTCTATTGTATGCTGATGAACTGCCCTCTTGTACCAGAGTTCGTCGATGGCCCTTTTGTTTGTCTCGCTAAAGTGTCTGAAATATAAAAAAAATTGAACCCTGACTTGATCTGATGTAAATCGTTGAAAAGTTAGTGGAAATTAAATTTAATTGTTCACTTACGGCACCGACAAATCAGGTGGAGAATTGCCGTGTTCTCGCCATCTTAGCAATCCGCTCCGTGTGGCCACAAACGAAGTTGTAACACCAAACATTTGATATCCTTGTCTGCATGAAAAAAAAACAATCGTAACACTTAGAGACAATCCGTGGCAATGAAAAAATCCAAGGTACCAGCAGTTTGATGAAAAACATGAAAATAAAATATTAAAATTCAGCAGAATGTCTCATTATTGAATTTTCAACGGGACGTTTTTTTCTGAATCTGAAAAAGATTAAAAATAAAAAATAAATCTGAAAATAGTTCCAGCTGAACCACAATTTTTCTTCTTTCCAAGTTATTTAACTTGCAGTATAAATATTATTGCAATAAATAATACATAAATTATTCCTAATTTATTTAATAAATTGAACCATTAGCAAATATATGTAAGTAGTTTAGTTATCTGACCATAAATCTTATGTTTGTGCACTAATAAAGTTATTTATATTCAATTTAATGACAATAAAATACGAAACTAGTTTAAAATACAATTTAACTTAATGTATTTGACCTTTAATAATGGTTGTACGGTTATCTAGATTTTTGAAGACAACAAAAATTCAGCAATGAAAGTAATTTAATTGACAGGTTTAAAATATTTGGTCTAGTTAAAATAAAATATACGTTTCAAACGTTGGATTCCAATCTGAGTTCACAATAAAAAAATCTAAGATGACGCCGTTAACGAAAATGTCCGGTTCGCATCGCCAGTCGATTATGAGTGGCTCGTAGGACCAGACAAATTAGACAAAGACAAATGAAATTTTTTAAACTATAATACAATAAAAATTACAAGAGAATGAATGAATTAAATAAGTGCAAAAGGAGACAACCCTTTCAAAAATGAATTCATGATTTGGATTGCTGTTTGTGTTAGACCTTAGAATTCTGTATTCATTTCAGGACCACTGCTATTGATTTGGTTTGGTAGCAAATGTACTTATATCAAAAATGCCTTTAAAGTGGGTGCACTTTAATTTCTGGTACAGCTCTGAACTTTATTAATGTTAAACTTATCTCAATTACCAACTTGAAAACTCTTTAATATTACACGCATTTATATAATTCCTTTACAAGATACAAAAACGCCAAGCAAATACATCACTAATTGGCGTAATTTGTTTTCCAAGGAAATACAGCAATGGAGAGTACATTTTAAAATCACTAAAACTATCAAATAAAAAATATATTTCTTTAAATTATATTGCAAAAGCATAGTGGAAAATTACATTTTAATTATTAATATACTATTAAATATATCAAAATAGGGAGGGGGAGTTGCAATTGCCAGAGTTCTACAGAAGGATACATAATTAAAGTTCAGAAGTAGATGAAGTGTAGAAAAAAAGAATCTGTAATACAACTGAATACAAAAATATAATAAATAATAAATTGGGTACTCACAAATAAATACCAGAATATTATAATGCAATGTAATAGTATGCAAGTATATTTGATGTACAAAATTAACTACTAGGTTCCATTTTAGGTAATTTAATTGAAACTGGAAAATGTGTAAAACGACAGGAAAATATATAAGGACGACACAATAAAATAACCAGAAACAGAAAAATAAAAGAAGGATGAAACCAACAGCGTGGCGGATACAACGATGAACCCAATTTCATAAAACGGTCCACCCCATAACAACACCACATGTCATCGTTAAATCCAAAATTTTAAATTGTACTCTCCAACCAACAGTTGCAAAAATGCGATCCTATTTGCTAATTCATTTAAGTCTTCTCTGTGAAATTTAACTTGTTGTTGTATGTTACTTTACCTTTGTAAGAGTGCCATTAACGTGGCTATCGGACTATTGTGTAACAAGTGAGATAGAAGATTAATTATTAATGTGCATATTAAAATAAAACTACGTAAAAATAAATACTTTGTAAAAACACATTTGAAAAAATAAGTGTAATTGATATTATGGATGACAAATTTTTAATTACGGATAGTGTCACTCTATATTACACTTTATTATCGATTGTCAGCTATAAATCGAATACATAACTATTCGTCATGACTATTGACTGTTGTACAAAATAAATTGTTGGTTCAGGAATTGGTTTATTCCTGATTTATGTTTTTCTTACTTTTTATAGATTCATTAAAATTGGAGAGCTAGAGACATGTATATTCAAGCACTACTACCTTTGATAACTTTTTTCTGGAAACATAAATCGGTTTCTGAAATTGGTTTGTTGAGCACAGATGTGTTGTAATTATGTTGTGGAGCAACTTGTAGTAAGATTATGAAGCAAACATTAACTATGGTGTGGTTTACAATATAAATCGACTGGGGTGAATATGGGTGAATTTTATCTGAACTACTTTCCGATAGCGTTGTTTTGTGCTTTTAATTGCCTATTCCGTTCGTTCACCGTAGATAAATAAACCTAGTTCATAATCTAATGATAACTTAAAGATTTCTGAGTATTCGATAGGTTCCAGAAGTTCGGTAAACTTTGCGACGGTGTTGCCATTCTACGTCATGTCAAAATATGAAAGAAAAACAAACAAAAACGTGAAGTAAAAAAAAACATAAAAAAATTATTCTAGGCTTTTCTGTAACAACCCATCCACCCGGTCAAAATTTAAAGTGATTCTATTTGGAGGGCATTTGCAATCTGAAAAAATGACGAGGGCCTACTACCCCAAAATGACATCCTCGCCCTTTGACCACTGTCCATACTGCAAACCTCCGGACTGTGGCGGAGAAAAGAAAACCCCCAAAGGATCGACCATTGAAATGAGGAATCAGTGCAGTTTGATGAAAGAAGAAGTAAGATTTGAAGCACTGAAGGTGAGCACCCACGGGAAGTACCTGTTACTTATACCAATGCTAAGCCCTCTTATCTTTCTTCTTAAACATTTTTGTGAATTCATCTGGCAGAGGCGACAACTTGATGAACCGGGCAATGCCGAGGGTGATGGGCACAGTTTGGCAACATCGTCCAAATACGAGGAAATGCTGAATGGCAAAAGACGACAGAAATTTCTTAAGAAGAAAAGGTCACTCAGGGAAATTCCGGTGGGTCTTTCTCGTTAGTGAAATTTGTCATCCAATGTACCATTCATGTGCTAGTTAACTTGCTGAGTGACATCAAAGTCCACTTCAACGGCTACTCAAAATTATGACAAAACTTCCGTTAACATTTTTGAAAACATGAACTCGCGTTCACTATTATTGTCAACAGACACAAATTTCAAGAGCCATTGAAATCGGTACTTTTTGAAGAAAAATACTCACATGGTTCATTACTCTCGTCAAGCTTTTTCGTTGCTTTCATTATTTCATATGTCTCACCGTCTATTCTCTCTCTTATGCTTCTGTAGTGTTCCATTTCACTTATTCAATTTATATTATTAAAGACACTGTACTTACTGTTTGTCTTCTTTGATCTTCGACATTGTATGTCTGTCTAAACCCTCCGTAACCATTGCATCATACACAAGAGATTGCATTAGGTTTTTGTCACAGTAGTAAGAATCTTTTTCCATTTTCTTCATAGTGTGCCCTGAAAGCGAAAACAATTTGAAATAATCATAATGCGTTTATTGTAATTATTAAGTAAAAAGTTAAATTGTTATTTTAACAATTATAAATATTCTAATGAATTCTTAACTTGTTTTAAGTTCTTTTTTACTAAAACAAGACTTGACTTGTGTAGACTTTTTTGACTTGAGGGTACTTTACGAGGGCACTACTGAATAGTGTTTTTGTCAATTCCAAGTAATGGAAATTAACTATTTTGCAGAAAATACAATGCAAGCGGGAAACACCAAATGAGTTATATGTAACGAATATATAAAAAATAATTGTGAGTTATTGGATTTTATGATTAGAAAAATATTATAATGCAAAAACAAATAGTTAAAGTTTCTCTAATGAGTCAAAAACAGAAATATAAATATATTATTTTATCATTAAGCATACTTTTATATTTTCAGAATTTGGAATCCTTGTCAGTTCTGAACTAAAGTGAAGCGGAGGATGGATTTAAGGACTTCTGACTGTTCGATGATCCAGTGTGTTAGTAGACGATGAATGACAACAGAATCGAACAGATTTCACATTTAATACCCCAGATTTCAGTAGAGTGGTACTCAAAATTTTTTCTGTATTCTTTTGTATTATCTTCTTAAATAATGATAATACATAATATGGTATTTCCATTTTGATTTACGTTCAATAAATTTTTAATTTCGTGCGTGCTCAGATAAATCACGGCCGTGATCATTTATCCGAGGTACTTGGGTAGGTTCAGGTACCAGGTAGTATCTACTTCCGACGTTGGAAACGAGATTTTATGAAGGTCCTTGGAAGTGTTTGTCGGTCACATGACGTTCAGAACTGATAGTTTTGGACTCTGAACTTTCTTTCTTATTTCGTCGAACTCTCACAGTGCGCTCGTGACATGCTTGTCACGTTTGTTTCTCATTTTTCTCAACCTTCCTTCCTGTTATTATCTCACCCTTCTGCTTTCAACAAGCTGCCTCTTTTCTTAACATTTTCCTTGTGTCCTTTTAAAAAATTGTTCTCTTGCCCAAACATTTATAATACTCCTTTACTTTGATTTGAACAATGCGAACCATTGTGTAACAGTGTCACACTGCCGTGGATTACCGTAAGGAACGAACTGAGGGGGTTATGTGTCACTACCACGTCATTCAAACTGATCTTACATGATCTTCACTTACCTGGCTCTTTGATGGGTGATCTTGGGCGAAGAGACATCCATTTCCAGCCCGGTTTGTGAGTTCTTTCCAGAAAATGGAGCAACTTTTCTTCCGCTGACTCAAATACGTGCTCAAACGGATAGTTGTACTCGCAATAGATCCTACAAGGATAAAAATTGTTTTACAGAAACAATTCAAGTACTGTTACACAAGCTTCCGCACAAATAAAATAACTTATACTCACCAGTCTGGATGAATTTTCCAGTTGGATCCTTGGAAATAACTCAAAACTGAAAGGAACACAACGAGACTTTTACCAGATGAAAAATAAAGTAAAAGAATAAAAAATTATAAAATTATTCTCTGAACTCACCATTAACCGGACTATGTTTGATTTCCTGTTCGCCAAGAACTTCGTACATGCCATAACCTTCAGGGATGGCAATCCCTAGGGAAAACGGCGTACCGTCAATGGCATTGTAAAAGTATCTATGGCGACGACTCATTACCCGTTTCTGGAACGTCAATTAAGAAGCAGAGTAAACGTAAAGACATTAAATTCATTATCATTTTAGAAAAAAATCTCACACGTCCACAAAACATACCATATTATCGTAATGAATGATAACACTAAGTTCTGTTTCTCCCTCTTTCTGGTCGATCATTTCATGCCTCAACTGCAACAGAAAATTAATGTTTTTTTTAATTTCTCAAATTCTGAATGTCACTACCGTAAAATCAATGACCTGCAGTAGTGGAGTAATGTAGAGTATGAGAAGACAAAAGTGATAAATTGCGAACAAGAAATGTTTTTTTTATAAAAATAGTTAAATAAAGAATAAATAATTTGATTGGCAGAGAACCTACAATTAAATTTTGAGATCCAATTTCTACTTTACTTCTAAACGAGTCAAATAAAATATACGTAAGATACATAAGCCTACTTCTCCAAATCAGTGATTGCACAAACTTAATTGCACGGTACTTGAAACTGAAAACACATACATGAAGAACTTCCTAAACTTCTTAAACTGTGGTACTACAACTTGTGGCATTCTTAATTATGTTAAGACATATGTAGATAATTGACTTTGTAATTTTCTTAAGTATTTCAATTCTTGTGTTCTTAAATTGTTTGAAAAATCTTCTTCCTCCTGAAAGTTTCTTGCAAAAAAGTTCAAGATGTGCAATAGAAAAGAAAGACATAAGGAAGCAATAAATACCAATAACAGTATTATAATCTGCCAACAATAATCTCCAACATTGAGCCATTCATTAGGACTCTGAACCTAAGATTCCTTTAGTACCAAATTCCATCTTAGTACAAAGTAACAAGTATTTAATGTCACTTTAAAGAATTCAATTTCGTTTTTGTTCGACTCAAATACATGTATTATACTCAATACTACGTTTAAAAAATTAGATTAAGCAGTTAGAAATAACTTATAAGGAATTAATGGAACCAAAGCTACGAAACTGTTCAAAATTAATGTTTTCAAAAGAAAACTAGCATGTATGAATATATGGACACATGTTTTGTGTACCAAAGATCAAAAAATGAGAAAATAACTTACATCTAATAAAAGTGTGTGATTTTTTAAGGGAGTTCCGGTCTCTCCGTCCACCAGTTCGACTTGAGTTAAATCGACGCCGTTGTAGTTTGGCTTGAGGGCCTCTTGAAACTAAAAAGAAAGCATTTAAATATTAAATATTTCTATTATGTAATTCTACAATTCACCAAAGGCATAAAATAAGTTTCGCAAAATAATTATGAAATAAAAGAATAACTAATTAAAAGCTAAACTGTTTTCATAAAATAGAAAAATGGTATAATTCAATACTCACATCACCCTTCCGTAACTTTAAGTTTAGAGAAGCATGGAAAGCAGAGAAATAAAGTCAGTAATAATTATTCACTTCTTGAGTTCAGGTTCGAATCTCATTTTAACAATTTAACACGTGCACACATATGGTCACAAATGTCCAATAATCTTGGTAGTGAACTCACCAGTGGACGGAGATCAGGGTGGTAGAGAATGTGGCCATTGTTGTCCACTATGAAAGAATAACCATTCACACCCAGCTGTGGTTGGAAACAAATACAAATTTTTTAGTTTACAATATTACAATTTTCTTCTTATTGTGAATAAAAGATTGCTGTTTTGTTATACACACCTTATATGGTGGAATTAATTTTTTTATCTGGCTAATGGGAACGTCAGTTCCCACTACTCCTAATAATTTGGCAGTTTTCTCCTGTAAAGTTGTAAACAAAAATTAATCATTAGGTTTAGTTCATTAGCCACCTGGTGTTACGTAGTTTATTAAGTTTTCTGACTGTAAAAATACTAACTGAATAATTTCGGCGATCAAAAATGGGTGTCGACACCGAGGTCATCAGATGGTCATCTTCTGAGAGGACAGCTTTAGAATTGTAAAATTTGAGACCTGCATAGACCGGTGTCCATTGAACTGGATGATCGTGTTGATACAACACCATAGGCCTGGCAAGGACAGCTATGTACTGTAAAACCTTGGCTTGTGCATCTTCTGGACTTTCAACCCTCGCGAAGTACCCTATTGTGGATGAAAGGGTAACGTAGTACTCAGTGAATATCAATAGTTACTTTTACAAATTTACAGTCTCCTCAACTCACCTTTGTTGGCGCAAGCCATCCAATTCATTTCGTCTATGTTGCTGCCATCTCTTCCCGTCAGATATGTGAACATTCTAACTGGCATGTGAGGCCAGTTGTATTGCTTGAAGATGTCCTTATATGTAGATGACGGACCGTCTGTTATGAGCATAATGGCCTGATTACACTGACATCCCTGACCTGTTCTGTTGTATTTGTGAAGGATCTCGAAGGCTGTCACTAAAGCGAGTGTCAAATTGGCAGAACCTTCTTGTTTTACGTAGTCGAGGGCAATTCTTAGCTCTCGAACATTTTCGGCGGTTGCCTATTACAAAGAGTGAAAATACCATCAATGCAATGTAACATTTATAAATAAGAATACAATCATTTATCTGTAAAGTTGAAATTCTGTGTTGAGTAACCAGAGTTCACAGCATCAGAAGTCTCCGAATGAAAAATCTTTAAAGTGCCGTGGAAATGTTTCCAGCCGGAAAATATTTGCTCACGCAAATTTTCCCGATACTCAAAAAGCCTAAAATTTATTTCCATCATGGAGAGAGTGAGAGTCAGAGAGGATTTTAGAATTTGATGCATTAAAGGAAACGGATGTCGGTTTATTGGGCGAATATTTTATACGACTGTGACGCAAATTGATGAGCTAATAATGCAATAATATGCACGTGTGTGACGTGTATGACGAATTTGAAGTAAAATACACCTTAAATACGAAGTTAATTTTTCGTATGTAGGAAAACGATTCTCTGCGTCACCTCATGTTCGCCAAGGAAGTTCGGAGGCTTGGGACTCTCAGCTCACGCAGGCACTCAGCAGACTCTCCACTTGGGTTCCTATAGTTCAAATATCTCGTTTATGTCATTTACCTGACCGTCTTGTTTTACTGTAACTATTATATATTTAGCAAAAAATACCATAAATAACGTCAAAATAGGTACCTAGGTACGTTAAAAAACGGTCATCCGTGTTATTGTTGTGGTTTATTGTAAATTAAATGCCCCGGGCCAATGTTAACGCAGGGAAATAATTACGAACCGGGAGTTTGAGTATGCGGGGAATGGTTGTCGAAGAACAATTTCAACTTTCCAAAGAAACTTTACGATTATCTAGTGCGGTCATAATTAATATAAAATTTACAGCTTAATTGTTTCCCGAATCGTAGAAGAAATCTTTTAGACCCAAGAACGAAGTAGATTAGTACCCCAGATTTTAATGCTTTACAGGTTTTGCAGATATTAATTTATATTTAAAATTTATTTAGTTATTCCCAGTTAAACTATAATATGGTAATCATAGAAGATGAAAAACTCAAAAACCGACAATTAAAACAAGAAACACTTTAAAGAAAATGAAAGTGGGTTTCTGATACATTTATATAAACTGATAAGGCTTAACTGATTGTACATTTGGTAAAGTAAATAATGGTAAACCCAAAAATTGTGTTATAACAAAAACAATGGACTCGAAATATCTACGGTTGTTGCTAACAGAAACATGTTTGTTAAGTGAAGATTTCTACGTCACTCAGGAATGGAAATGTCCCTGAAGGAGAAAATGTCACGTTTACTAAGGGTTTCAAAGGCGTTGGCCTTAGAAAAAAAATGTCTAAAAAAGTTACCTTATTACATTTCAAGTTAAAGTTAAATTGTAAAGTAAAATTTACTGGATCAAAGGATATCCCACATAAAAATAAATCCGCATACATCAAAAACTACTCAAAATTGATGTTTGATCGCATTCGAAGTTCCTTTTGGTATTTTCTAAGAAATGTTTGTTACTAATTATGAAGTCAACCTTGAAGTTCGTACGCTGATTTTTAACCTGTAAATTTGAAAAGGGCAAGATGTTTTGAAGTAAGGGTACCCACCTGAACCAAAATATCCTTGAAGCAAGGTACAATCTCATTTGTTGCTTCCGTAAACCTGTAAATGTTGACAAAATCATTGTTTCCCAGGGTGTCAAGAATGGAATTGACAATGGCCCTGGCTATTTCTCTTTTCTTTCCACCCATAGAGCTAGATGAGTCCAAAAGGATGACAATATCTTTACTACTTGTGGCAGCATCAATGTACCAGGAACTCGTGCGGAAATCGTGAAATTTTTCAGGCACGCCGTTTGCGGGCGGCCATTTGATAGCTAAAATCAAGCAAAACAAAAGTTAGCCTATGTGAGAATAGGGTTCACTGCAAATTATTGAAACATACCTGGGTACTTTCGGAAGAACCCGGTCGAGCTACCGAAGTATTGCCACGAAAGTGACGGGTCCATTTCGTAATTATTTACAAAAAGAAGGTCCAGGTATTCAGACCACCTTATACCATTTTGAACCTCAGATTCTGCAAAAACAATTGAATTTTAATGGATTAAAAAAAGCTGCCGAAAAGACAGATACTATAATACGGAATTAAACACAATACACCTATAGGTGTATAATTTGTTGTGCACTACGTATTATTTAATACAAAAATGATGCTTCAAGGTATGGCACTCTGCATAAATTATCTTTAAGCATAAATTTCGAAGTATCACACTTTGAATTGAGTTTCTTCTTCAACATACTGAATATTTATTGGGTATAAAAAATTCTATTTCCTGAAAGGCTGTGCCCTCCGGGCTTCATACTATCATTAACAACATCCCAGATTTGGCGTAAAAAATAGATACATTTAGCTCCGGTATTTCATAAGTTTGATGTCGAAATGTCGAATGAATAGATAATTTGTAATCCTTTCTTATGACAAATTTCTGTGATTTTATTAGAACTAAGAACCTTAGAAACAAAACTGTTTTCATTCTCATCACCCACTCTTCTCGTCTCTGACGCAGTGTGAAAATATACTAAAATATTGTTACAAATAAATTATATGAGTCTCGTTCCGGCAACAATAAAACCTATTGTTGCTATTAGAAATGTTAAATTCAATTTTGAGACACCAAATTTCTATGTAGCAACTTAAACCATTTCAACAAGAACAGGAAATGTCATTGAAAAATCAACCAACAAGTTAAGAAGAAGATCTATGATTGCTTCCGAATTCCCGTACTGCGGTTCAATAAATATTAATTTTCTCTAATTTGTTTTCCACACTTTGTCAGGGTTGATCAGAATCTAACTCTAATTCAGGAAATTTATCTGTCGTGACTTCATCTGATTTAAGGGTAGTACTTACATACAGAGATGTAAGAGACGAATAAATTGTTGTAAATTTTATAGACGTACATTACTCGTAAATTAATAGATCTAGGGGTACGAAGAGAAGACATTCTGACATAGGGGGACGGAAAGATAAATACATTAGAAAGACAAAAGTTAAATCAACTCAACAAGGGAATAATATGAAACTGGAAAGCATGTAAGAGAGGTTAGATAGTGGCAGGAGAAAGAGACAAAAGAAAACAACTTGACGCAAAAGGAAGTGAAAAAGAAAGAGGAAATGACTGATTAAGAAAAGATGAAAGATAGCAAATGGGAGACAGGAAAATAGATGATGAAAAACCGCAGATGGAAAGATATGAGACTTAGAGGTAATCAGGAAGCGGAATGAAAGAATGAAAAGGTTCCGAAGAGGTTCTGAAAAGGTTCAAAATTAGCCGTTAAGAACTTTTACACAAAGGTTAAAAGTTGTCTTCTTTGATCATTTCGTTTCCTAAAGGACTGACCGACTCTTACATAATATTACGTATATATAGTTATGCTTCCGATTTCCTTTCATTTTGAAATAATTGATGATTTCATCTTCACGAATTGGTCACGGGTACCATTTCTATCTGTTTGGTGGGTGTTTGTTGCTTACCTGTTTCTTTGACACCCGGCGACAGGAACACCGAACTAAAATTAACGTTGATAGGAAGCTGGTCAAAATGATTGTCAGACTTGACAAAAACGTTCCGAGACCCGTCTGAGTTTTTACCATTTTGACCATTGTAACGTTGAGAGTATTTGCTCGAAAGAGCAGGATCGAACTTGTGAGAGAGGGCGGCCTGTTCTGCCGAGTCCATTATCCTCTGAAAAAGACAAAATAAATAACTGAGATAAAAAATTAAAGTTATACTTAATATTAGTTAGGGTAAAGTAAATCCTACTAATCAAGCTACAAATCAAACTGTAAGCTGTAATTCTAGTTATAATAATAGTATTAAGTTAGCTAAGAACAATTTTCGGAACATTGTTTAGAAGCATTGTGGAAAACTCCACTAACATTAGGTATGAATATGACACCTGTGAAAAAGCCAATAATTAGGACTGAGTCAAAACCAATTAGAATTCATCGGTCGATCGACTCATGAAACTTTCGAATGGGTCATTGAATAAGTCAGGAAGGAGAGTGAAACTAATGAACCAAAATCAGATATTCCCAAAAGAATTCAGTGAAGACCAGAAATGGGAATAAAACTGAAAACTTTTTAAATGACTTAGCGAATTTTATAACTCCCAGAAATGAAAGAAAAACACCGAAGGCTACGATTGTTTGAAAAAAAAACCTTAAGTACACAAGAAACCTCAAAGTTAAACAAAGTTGACAAAAGCTTCATTGAAGCCTAATTCTCCTGTTAAGCAGCGATTGCGGTGCACCCTCTCAAAAAAACTGTGTGATCTAATTATACTCATTGAAATTTAGGACAACCAATCAGAAAAACCTGAAATCTGAAAAAGGGAATTGATTTTCTTCCAAAATGGCAAAAAATTGTAGTTAGACTAAATTTCGAGGCCAACGGAAAAAATTAAACTCATTGATTAAACGAATCTAATTCAAGTTGAACTGAATAAAATACAAGACACTGAAGAAAAAGAAAACAGCTTGAAACCATATATAAGGGGTGCAGGAGTAAAGTAAAAGTTCAATGAAAATTGCGAAGGAGGCAAAACAAAACATTTCTGACCACTCTGACTTTTTTGTTGCACGTGTCACCCACGCAAACGCACATTAAACAGCATCACGTAGCCTACAGAGACTACAGCCCTAGGTAGTCCAATAGGAAGTGCTCCGAAGGTGATTTACACCGGTGGTTAAAGTGCTATTGTAGTTTAATTAACTAACATCGTGAACATCTTGGTAAATTTTAAGTTTAACAAAGGTTCAAAATTATCCAGTAGAAGTTTGAAAATGAAGGAAGAAGGGTACAGCGGAGGCAACAGCAGTACCACAAAAAAATAAGAATAAAACGTTACTCACAACTTTGAAAAACGAACCTAACTTTGTGGGGGAACTTAAAAAGTTCGAATTCGCAAAGAATTTGTAAAATTTTAAGCTTTCCAGAGGCAGATGGTGTCCTGACCTGACCTGCTTCAACATGAGAAACAGCTTAATAGCAAAGAACACGACCGGATGCTTTGATGATGATAATAGTGATTACGAAGGACTTCTGCCAAGCATCTCAATTCCAACCGTTAAAAATTATTTCCCTAGAAGAATCTTCGCGACAGAGAATTTTAAACTAAATTCTTTGGGTAGAATTTAAACGAGAGAACATACACAGAAGAAAACTGCCGAATAAATTTCAGTGAGAAGATGCATAAAACATATATTAACAAGGAGGAAGTTAAAAAAGTATTTACGTCACAGGTTACAGGCAACCACCTGCCTTGTAACCTGGGGTACAATTTTATGTAGTTCACAGCAACATCGGATTGCAGTATAAGTGAAAAAAAGCTCAATTCATATTAATTTAACCAGCGCTGCCACACCTACCACAATACGTTAAGTTCTAAAATCCAATTCTATGTTAATATCTTTGTGTACTACTTTTGTATAGTTATTACTTTTCTACTACCGAGAAATTTAAAACTATAAGATTTAGAACAGCAATTGAGAAAAACAAAGACGGGAAAAGCGAGTGTACAAGTTTCAAATTCTCAAATGCCTACTTTCATCTAATTAGGATTAAATGGCTTAGGGAGAAGAAGAGATGGAGAGAAATAGGTAACTTTATCCCCTGGGGTTTTTCAGTAATCATTAAAATTTATACAATAAAATTAAATGTTAACCTTCTCAACAGATTCACCCGATATCCGGCTGAGACAAAACGGCTATTAAGGTTAAGTGGAGCACAAGTTTTAATAAGTAAATGTAACATAAAGAAACTCAACTACTTTTTATAAATCAGATTGGTTACGTTGACCTTACTCCATATAAAATTTTAGAATGCCCAAGTAACAGTTTTAGACTTGCAGATTCTTTATTTATGTAAAAATGAAACACATAGGAGGAAAGAATGAAAAATGTAAGAGATACAATGACAAATATATTAATTATATTTGTAAAAAAACAGTGCTGAAAGAGAGACAGAAATATGTGCAATGGTAGTACTAACTATAAAAATTTTTGTGAACATCTCCCTAATAAAAGTATTGAAGAAAATATTAATTAAAATAAAGCTGAACAGACGAAATTAAATTGTCTGGAAATCAATGGACGAGACTAGACGAGACAAAGAATGTGGCAGCTTGATGACAACAATTTAGGTCCATCCCATGAACTTTTACCCGGCAGAAAAGAATGGAGCAGACAAGGAAATACTAAATTTTTTTATACAAAAGTAAACTTGTAATCTCAAGACGGCCTGTCAGAAGGATGAAACAACACACAAGTTTATAGGTTTTGAGGGCACGCAACAAGAAAGACGAGCAGAGCAGACAATGTTAACTGACACACATCACGTTATGAACATCAATATGGTAGACCATAATAGTATATATTCTATAATTCTATACGCTTTTTTTCGAAATATGAACGATACAATTTAGTGAAAGCATCCCAACAACTTCACTTGTATGACTTCCAACTTTCACCATATTCTTTCACAGACAGTTCAAAAATAACAAATAAATATGTACAATATACCCTTAATTACCCCACTTTTAACGTCATAATTTTGTCTTACATTTTTCGTAACTCTCTCATAAGTTCGCTTAAGATTAAACAAAATAATTCTTTTCTCTGTTCATTTGTCAGCAAATTCAAACAATTCATTCGTTTGCAAGTAATATTCGTTCTCTTTGGTCGATAGAATTCAATTCTTGTCCGCAACTGTTTCATTTGTTTTATGGTTTTGTCAAATCGCTTTTGATAAAATTGAAATTTCGTGATTTATGCCTTTGTATTATGTGAATTATGGAACAAGAATGCTACTAGATATATATGCTTTCTTCTGATGAAAAGAAGTGAACAGGATAAAACAAATGTAAAACAAAATTCAAAATCGAAGAGATGAAAGAATAGTGTAGAAAAAATTTTTAGTGTTATTTTCCAGCTGCTACCACCGCCACCGAATCGAAGATGACTTTGTTTTGTCTACATATTAAGTGTAACAATGTTACAGAAACATTGTAGTAGTGAATTGAATAACAGGTGTATTACTTACAATACCGCTGATGGCTCTAATTTTACACATAGGAAGAGTATGAGATAAAAATAAATGTAGCAAAATATAAATACACAGACAAAAATATTACAAGGCAATAGCTGAAATGGTGTAGTTTTATTCTAAACCTCATAGTTGTAACACTATTCTATATTACATTAAACATTTTTGATTTTCAAATATAATCAATGAAATAAAATTAGGCAAATCGATCAAAATCATCGTAATATTCTACAACTAAAACAATTAATCAGAATTTGTTTGAAAAGCTGGAGCGTAAAACATTTGAGAGAGGAAAAGTTCTATATGGATTTCACTAGAAAAGACCTAAGGGACGAGACCAGATGTTCCACTAAGAGATCGGGATGCGATCATTTATCCGCGAACAAAATCCCGGCGATAAAAATCACACAGATCAGGATTATTGTCATAAAAGTTTCTATCGTGAAGAACAAAAATTTCACCCAGACGTCCGAGCAGTTGTGTCCACCACTGGAGTAGCAAAACGTAAAAAAGATATCTTTTAGAAAAATCTGACAAATTTAGTCCTAAAAGAGATGTGACGGAGTTCCCACAAAGTAACGAACACTTCTAACTCTCCTTTTAAATACCTTTGATTAATTCAATTACTACAGCTTTTCACATTTTCGTTCAATTACTTCGGACGGTTCTGAAAGCTGCAGAAGGATGATTTCTTTCTTATTCAGTTATTTACAGATCCGGCTAATCCTCAATTTGTGAAAAGCAAAAGAAAAATGTGAGCATAAGGTGAAAGGAAGCTTTATTCCTTAGATTTTTTGCAAGAAAAATACACGTATACTTAAAGAGTGAAAAGAAATTAAGCGGGTGAAAAGATGAAAGAAGACGAAGAACGGGACAAATGGGATAGGCGTGTTCGTCAGAATGGTAAAAAATAAATTAAATTGAGAATAATAAAGGGAAAATAGAGTTCAATTTCTTTTAGGTACAGGGAAATAATAGAAATAGGAAAACAATGGGCAGAGCGCAAATAGATTTCTACGGAACTTCTGTTAGGATGGCCAAGTCGACAGCTGAAACGTAGAATCCTGTCCTTGTGGTCTACCCTGCCATCAGAGTTCGACTCAATTGATTTTTACCCAAAACCATAAATAAATTATATATATCAAGCGGGCAATGAAGTTCTGGATGAATTTGACCGGAATTTATTTTTCCAGTCAGCCTCCTTCTAATCTGTTGGGAGACGTCTTAAGCTGTTGCGTTCCAATTCAATTCGGCACACCTGGATCTCTACCAGTGATTTATTTTGAACTAAATATGTTTCCTTTGGCAACTTTGAGAGATCCCTAAAACTGATCAGGTAACCATGTGATCGAACTACAAGAATATGCCCTGAACCGATCGAAAGGAGATCTTGAGCTTCTTCTGGGCGCTAACCTTCCTTCTGTCACTCAAAAACTTATAATTCAGAGAATTTTTTATTGGCTGATTCTACGTTTGTCGAAATACATTTATAAATATTACTGAGCATTTTAAAATAGACGTTTTAGTTTTACCGTCAGAATTATTGTTAACTTTTTAATGCGTTTAAGTAAATTTGGACAACAAGTGTTGTTTAATATAAATTTAGAATTCATTAATTCATGGCAATTTGTGTACATAGTAGGTAGGAAACTGAATATGCTTGTTTTGAGAAAAACGACACAATGAAAAATGTAGACGGAATTTGGAAAGGAAATAGAATATGCGAAAAAGCAAACTTACCAAAACGGCATTCATTTTTATGTCCATCATATTCTTCACTTCGGCCGCCATTTCTCGTATTAAAATGAGTCCATCCTTTCGGGCTACTTCCACGTCAGCTTCGTGATATTTCTGCAACAATTTAAGCAGAACGTTTCGGAACAAGAAAATTTAGACTAATTAAGACGAGATTCTTCATCTCGTCTACTCTTTAACGATGGAGGTTTTTTGGGACGATGAAAGACCTTTTTGCTAGGAGGAAACCGGAAAAAGAGAGTTCGTCATCAGATGAGAAACTTGAGAAACCTTTTTCCCGGCATTCGTTTCACCTCCTTCCCTTTGCGGTCAATTGGTACGTCCGAATGTTTCCTCAAATTGTATTCAGTTCCAATGAGAAACCGACAATTCCTTTTTTTAGTTCTTAGAATTTACATAAAAGTGATATACCTTTGTAAGGCAAATTTGTCTGTTTGTCGGTGACAGATTTATGTGTTGTTTGGTATAGTACAGCTAAACAAATTGTTAGAAAAATGTGGGACACTTAGCGAACATCTAGAACATCTATTTTAGACGTTGACGACACTTTAATATTCCCCCGATTTGAACCCCAAAAGTTAATAAGGTGTGTTACTTGTTTTTATTACATTTTTATTTACTTATACAGTAATATAATTTATGAATACAGTACAAATATTTGAGAGAAACTGCGGCTGACTAAAAAAAATTGCCAACGGCCTGAAGAACCAGGATCCAAAAACCGCAAGCGTTTACGGCCGACGAACACGTTCAAATAACAGAAGCTTTCTCTTCAAAAAGGGAATCAGCTTCAGTATAACTATATGTACTCGTACTTGATAATATAACTCTGCATGCAGCACAACTGCTTCGTAAATCACGCGATTTGTGTTCATAAATAAGGGTTGATTGCACACTACAATTCAATGTGAATGCGTATTAAAGCATTACGCTTTTCAATTATTCAGAAGCAGAAGTACACGAGCCCCCCAATTATGTCAATTTTAAAAGCCTTTTCAGAAGGATCGACGACATTTCAACAATTTCGCCGAATTCAACAACCGGAAATTTCCAGACCAACAAAAAAAATACTTAGGTCGCCAGGTTCGAGAGCTTTTTTATGGGAACCCCTGCACAGCTTCAAACTGTAAAAGCTCAAAGAAAAAGCTCGCGTTCTCTCTGTCTCTCTTTCTCTCTCTCGCGTTTGTTTCCACTACCACTTCGCTATCTCTTTCTACTCATGCAAATTACGCTTGCGTACCGGTCTTATTATTGACCGTTTCGCGAGCGCGTCGCGGCCCCACACTATTAAAAGTAAAACACAATTTATTAATAATAGAAAGCCTGAAACTCACAGACCTCTCATGATTTGCCCAAATTCCTTTACGAATTTTTCTTATTAAACTTAACTAGTAAGTTTCATTACTCATTCATAGACTGTCATAATCGATAAGAGCACCTATGCAACACACAAAGAACCGTAGAACGCGTCAATCTTAACCGGTTGTTAACCAGAGGTCTGATTAATAAAAGTGTAATGTATTGGTGAAACGTAATAAATAAAAATGAATTATTCATTAGTTCTTCAACTTGGTAATGAAGTGGAACAATATAAAAAAGAAGTTATTAAAAACAACCCGATATTATGTTAATAACACCAGAACACTCCGAAACACATGCAGAAAAGTTCGTGTTTTGCCCAATGAGGAAACCCCCAGCAGTACGAAAGCAAAAACAAATCAAAGAAAACAAAACGGAACTCGAACTGGAAAATTGAAAGTTGCTCATATTGCCTTTGTATACAAAGATGTCAACTTTAGTTTAGTTAAAATTTGACTCTACTGACAGGCGTGACAAACTTAAACTTCCACTTTAACAAATTAATAAATAGAAAGTAACCTCGAGTCCCTTGGGTATGTCGTTTACAACTTGCATAAATAATGCGGTCTATTTTAGTGAAAGAGACAATCATTCTAAGGGATGGGAGTTGGCGGCTTTTTAGATTTCACTCCAAAAAAGGTATCGCGACGAGGTACTAATACGAAATCTTGGTGCCCTCCCTTGGTAGGCCTTGTAAAAGATTGAAGAAAATGACTCTACTTAAAAGTTAAATATGCCAAATAGAAAAATTTGATAAGTCAACGAAAGAGGACAATCTGACAGAGCAGTGAAGTTCTACATTAGGCAGAATTAAGCTGTTTGATTTTGGTGAAGTAGTACATGTACAGCTATTACCCGATTTTCAAAATATGAAACATAATTCAAGGGTTTTCCCTCCCAAATATAGGAATTGAAACTTTACAAAGAACTATTTTGTTCTTATATTCGTGCACAGGTGCTATTAAATTTCACTGCAGAGCAGAAAATCGTAAAACAAAACCTTCAAAATTTGACGTAGCCCTAAAGGCTACTTGAAATGGATGAAATAATTTATTAAGTGGATACCTATTTCAATATGTTCAATGGTCACTTCGGCCATTTTTAATTCTCCGTAGATGACGAGTAATTGTGAGTTGTCGTAATAGAAAAACCAAGCATCACTTAGTAAGTTAAATTATTACTTGAAATGACTCACGCAGCAGGCGTGGGTTCGAAGGTTCTGAGTTTTGCGGGTGAACGCCAACGTTTCTTCATCGGTGAGGAAATCCAAGGGATGCTTTGGTTTTATAGTTTGACTTAAAACTTACCCTTTGAACTTCGTTCATTTTGGTAAACTGTCGCCCAAATTCCCAGAGGTCCACTCCGAACTTGAGAGCCCAGTTCTTCACCCTGAAACGGAATACCAAACATTTTAAGTTAATTTGTCGGTTGTAGTCGAAACGACAGCCAGACAAAAACAGAGCCTTTTTCTCGTTGACATTTTCAACCTTTCACGGTCACAGCCTGGGAGTGTGCCGTGTCATAAAGATTATCCACCTCTTTGTGCTATGTCTGTTTATCTTTAAAGTTTGACACTAATTCTGAGATTTGATTATAATCATTTAGTTTTATACTTTTTATTAAACGTAACTTATTAATTTTTTTTCCATCTGAAGAACTTTCTCTTCTTTTGGTTCTGTGCTTCTCTCGATCTACCTATATAGTTCGTCTTTTACAGTGCTCTCCTTTTATTTTATTTCAGTGCTCTCAAAAGTTATGAACCGGCATTCTTTATTGCAACTTGCTTGTTCACCATCATTGCTACCATTTGTTTCTGTACTGCTCGAGCATAAAACCAATACCACTGCTGAAACCCGAATTCTTAAAACTTATTTCCACAATCCTGAATGCCTTCTTCCTTTCGTAGGTAACAATCCCCCTGCCAACAACAGTCGTAGCAGGCTACGTTTCCAACTTGTGTGCTCTCGCAACTTTTTAAATCCAATGCTGTAAAACAAAATGAAAAATAGAAAAACTTCTCCGCTGACTACATATTTTTGCGTTTAGGCTCGTTTTTTTTTTCCAGTGACTTGAAAGGTTCTTCGGCAAAAAGAAAGGTAATTTCGACCCTCGTTCACCCCCTACAATAATCCGCCTTTAACGAGACATCTCAAAGCAGATAGGAACGAGATGGTTCACCTGGCCCGAAGGAATTTTAGATCAATAAATGTGGTTCATTCTTTTGCCATACTCACAGCAAAAGAATGTTCCCTTAAGCAAGATGGCGACCCTCGCAGTACGAAAGGTATGCTATCGATTCGTAACCTTCCGCTATTGATCTCAGCTATTGATGTAAAGCAATAAAAAACAGAAACCAAGTGAGCAAGTTTGCTGTTACAATTACTAAAAATTGATCCGAGATGATAAACTTAAGAGAACATGAATCAAGTGAAATGATATCAAAACCGAATTAAAAATGTAAATTATTACGAAGAACGAACATAACAAAATTTTTTTAAAACGGTTGTATAAGATGGATGACCTTTTCCATTGGGTCTTAAACTAATGAGAGAAATACTTTTTCAGAACCTTTTTGGCCCCATGCCTGTGTAGTTGAGTGAGCAAAAAGGACAGTTCAGTTTTTGTAGTAAAAAACTCGAAACTTTTAATTGCTAACATTTACTACAAGCAAAATTTAAAAGCTGTTCCCTACTCATTATATACAATTTTTAGTTTTTTTTGTAAAACATTTCAGAAGTTCACATGTCTTGAGTTGAATCATTTTCCCTTTGGGTTGCCCGATTCAAGTTGGCTTGTAATATTATTAATGTGGTCAATTACGAAAATATAGAAAAAACTAAATTATACAGAAATAGAATACAAGTATATGTGGTAATCCGCCATCTTTAAAGTGTCACATTAGGCGTAACTACATTACAGACCGTCATTTTAGAAAACCGACAACTAGATTTTCCAAGGGAAGGATTTTATGGTGTTTTACATTTATGAATCATTACTTTTATTAAATTAAAATTGACAAGTACTGGAGTAATTGTATTTGACCCGTGTACAGCCACCAGGATGTAGTAGTTTATCATTTTAAAAAAGAACCTACAAAACTGCAACTCAAAGCTCAGTAAGTTGACAGCGTCCGCACCGTTTTATCAATTGAATTGCACATAAAATAGATGTTTAAGTTTTAAATTTATGTTGTTATAAATCAACTAAAAGAAGTCTTACATTATGCTCTTACAGGATAGGTTCTCCTTCCACAGAGTTAATATAAAAAACGACGGCACAAATGAACTATGTTAGTGAAAAATTTTCTTATCCTGCTGCATAATAGTACAAAAAGTTGATTTTAATTAATACTAATAACGTCAGGAATTACTGTCTAACAAAAATAGAAAGGTACGAGAAATTAAGGCAGACAGAGAAGCAGAGAGAAAGGTACCTACACATCTTTTTATACGTTTTGTATTAGTCTTAAGAACAAGATGATACATTAAATATATTTTAATATATGCAGTAATTTAATTAACATGATATGAATTTCGAGACATAATTAAATAGAGGGTCCAGTGCATTGAATTGTATTTTTTTGTATTTAAGTTTTTAAAATTGTTTAGTAAAGTGTAATATATTATTAATTACAGTTTGCATAGTTTGTACTTTTGTATGCCTATAGTACCTCATACTGTACACAGACCATCGGACCCAACAGACAGGCTGAAATCATTTCTAATCAGTTTATTACAATAATTTCTTTAGTTCATTTGGACTTTTTCCTGAGAAACTCGAATTTTATCAGTCCTCCAAAACTTTGAGGAAAAAAAAAGACCACAAAATACTTGTCGAATAATATTAAAACGCGAGTATAGCAAGCGAAACGAAATCTCTAAAACACGGTAAAAACGTCTGAGTTGAAAAGATGGTAGCGAATGAGGCTCTATACGACGGCGGGATCAATATGTGTGTCCCAGACAGCACGCCGATGCTGTAGAGTCTACAGCATCTCTCACTCTCTCTTTTTCTCTCTTATTCTGCACACGCTCTCTCTGTAGTCCAATAATTTGCTCTCTCTCTCTCTCTCTCTCTCTCTCTCCCTCTCTCTCTTGCTCTCGCTGTCTTTATTCCTATAGCGTTCTCTCCTTCTTCTCCTCTCTCCCTTCCTCTTTCACCGCTTTCTCTCTTTCGTTCCTCCAACGCTTCGCTTCTTTCACAGCATCCGTGAGGACTTCCAAATCGAAAAATCCAGTTAAAACAGTCAACCGTTTTCCCCGTCTTTTTCTATTATCAATCACGGTGGTATCCGGTGTTGTCGTGACCTAGATTTCTTCTATTCCGGATATTCTATTTACCTATTTCTCTGTAACATTTATGCCTGATTTAAGCAGGAGATGAGAACTTGCGGATTGCAGTCGAATTAACATCTGAAAAACTGAAATTTTTTCTCATCTATAGGTGCACTTGAATTTTTGGACCAGGATTGCTGGACGTTTTACCTGGTTGCATGCATGTTGCGTTTGATGCCATGCAATGTGGATTTTATTTCTCTCAAGTTCTCTCAATGCTGGTTCTTTACTACAAAATTATGTATTTGTTTGTAAGGCGTTGCCTTTTTCATTCCGGCCTTTTGTTACCTCGATGGCACTTACGTCTTCACGTTTACGCCAGCTTGACTGTTTTTCAAACTAGTTATGATTGTTGAATATCTAGCATCCGGTTTTCGTCTTTCCTTTTGGCACAGCAAGTCACGTGTTGGTAGTTTTCACACTCTTCTACTCAAAAATTTTATTATTTTATTATTTTGATTATATTTTGATTTTGTGTAAAGTCAAATTTCCCTCAAAATTTCGGTTTTCTTCGGATCACCTGCTTTATTGTGCACTCCAATGAACCTTTCTATGAGTCTTTAATAGTTCAAATTAATACATTAATTATGTCTTTGTTCTATGAATATTTCCTGTAGACATCAAACTATTATGAGCCCTGATAATGTTTAACGCTAATTTTAATTTTATGCGCTACGGCAAATTTGTTATTGAGTTGTTGTGTTTTAGTTATTGTTGAGGTGTTGTGTTACTTTTGATGACATTTCAAGTATTTTATTTCATATTCAAGAAAATAACTTCAAATTGATTTCCAATTGTGTCGACGAACGTAGAACACTATTTTACTCGTGAAACAATAATTTATTATTGAGGAAATCTCTTTCCAATTAAAATAAGACAAAAAATTTCGAAAGCAACTCATTGTGGAACGACACACAATAATAAAATATAACAATATAAAGGTATTGTACATCTTGTAATTTACAAAGAAATTTACTAATTAATTAAGCAGTAGGAAAACCAATAGGTAAGAGTTAGTCTTAGGGTGCTTAGTCGTCTGTTAATCCTGCACTGGAATATTTAAATGTCATCATAATGTACACTTGCCATTGAAATGTACTGTTTTTATTTGTCTGTAGCCAGTTTAATTGAAAAGGCTCCCCCAGACAAGTCGTACACCCGTCCTTTCCTTTTTCTGCGTTTAATAAAGATTCCTAATCGATTCTTACGTTATTTTGAAAACCTTTCCGGAAACCTCTCAAGCGGGTAACAAACCTCACAGACCGGAAATCAATTAGGCTTATCGAATCTTAGAAGGTTTCTTCGGTTTTTAGACGTTTTGAGAATGACGCAGGTCTTTCTGTTCTCATCAAGGGTTTTCGTCTCATCTCCCGTTTTCCTTTCTCTGTAGGTGTCTTCACTTACATCAGATTTACCAAGCGAGAAATAGTGTCTTTCAACCGTGTGACACTCTACTTGAAGACGGTTTAGCACTTTTTTATTTATGTTTATGCATTCTGGTTACACTACAAACGCGATAGTGGCAGTAGTGGTAAGATAGTTTTAATAAAACTATTGAGTCTAGCCTGTTCCAAACTCTTAATGTTCATTGCGATTATTTGCATCCTCGTCGGATTTTTGTGATGACACGTCTTCGACTGCTGTTCCGCATTTTCAATTCGTTTCACTTTTTCCATTCACTTTCCTGTATTCCCAAGCATGTTTCCTTTTCTATTTTCCCTTCCCTACTTCTGTCTTTATTTGGAAGGCATCATTGATATGCAAAATTGACGTCAATTTTGTGAATATTTCAACCTTCCCAAATCCGCGTTGTCGTCATTTCTATTTTTTCTCTTAAATTTAATCTGGCATCATCTGTAACAAATTTTCTAACCTCGTTCACTGATCCCGGTGTTATACTTCTTGTGATTTTCATAACTTATGCGACGCCTATTGGAACGGTCGAATTCGCAAATGTGAAAAATCACTTCGGCAACCTCACCGACAAAAATTGAACTTCCATCTTCATCCCTTTATCCCTTCCCCTCATCCACGTGCTCTGACTCCTGTTGTCCGTGTCACACAGGTTGCTTTTTAACATGTTTAGCGATTGTGTAAAAAGTTGTCTGAAGTTTAACAACTGGATGAAAAAACCTCTTCCATTAATCCAGGTCAAACCTTTTTCTGAACAGGGAGACTTCGTTTCCTCCGACAGGAAGCAACACACAGGTTTAAACACATTCAGCAGAAAAACTGGTTTTAACCTTCTCATGTTTTACATAAAAGGCATTAGAGAATTGAGCTTTAATTAACTTCCTAAAAAATTAACTTCCTATGTCCTCTCGTTGACCCGTGTAATACATTTAATGTGAATCGGTGTAAATCTGTAATTTGGTCGGTAAATTGCAATTAATGCGTTTTCATGATTATTAAAAATACAAATATTTATATTTCAGAAAATCAATCCGAAATAAACTATCTTTTGTGTTTGATTTATTAAATAATGTGACTCTGACTTCTTCTTTGAATGGTGCTCATTTTTAATACAAGTAAGATTGCACGGTATTTATGGGCGTTTGAATGTATGTATGTATATAATAATTACTTCTTTTTATCTCTTATCCCTATTTAATATTTGTACGACATCTATATATTTATTGTTTCTTGTAGAATACCATTTTTAAAGCATCCAACCGTGCATCGCCATCAAGAAGACATTTGCCCTGTCCCCAATTTGACCGTTCTTTTTATTTGTTTTCTAAGTAATAAAAGAAATCTAAGTATCTGGAGATAAAATTTAAAGGTTCGATCATACATAAAATTCACTCATCACGTTCACGAGTTTTTTATTGCCCCAAGCTGCCATAAACATCTAACCAATCACTAGAGCCGCGGTATCGGGTATTCACTTCGGGAAATCCGTTATTTCACACTGTTGTTCAAATTATACATAGGAATCGGTTTTCTCAGTTTGCCATTCTTCGCTCGTCTTCTTCTTAAAGGAAGACCACCTGTGGTAAGGGAATTTGCAGACCGAAATTTAGAAGACGTCGACCCCGTAAATCCCTAAGAAATCTTTTCTGGCCTGAAATTTGTCCTTCTTCCCTTTAATTTTGACAAATTTGCCTCGGTTTTATTTAGTTCTGATTTGTTTCGGGCGACCTTTAGACCCCAAATTTGATGCGAAGGTTCATTTCGGGTTTTCTGTGTAATTCAGAAGCAACGGACCTTACTTTAATTGAGGCGGAAGTCAGTTGGCGAACTACGAGAAACCGGAAATCACCCAAAGGAAAACGCTCAAATTCATTTTTTCTATTTCTAGAAGTTAACCCTTCCTGGTTTAAATTCTTCCATTTGAATTTCACTTTCTCGTCTCATTGTTTCCATCATCATCCAAGCCATTTTCTTCTTTGTATTCATCACTTTCTGTTCCGAGTTCATCCAATGCTAGCTTTTTTTCAACCCCTGCAACCTCACTCTTGCCAAATAGAGGGCCCTCTGAGGTTATTCACCTTTGGTCCCATAATTTTATGTTGAATTTTTGGACTCCACGTGGGCAAATCAGGTGACTGAATTATTTTACCAAGTGAACCTTGAAGTGGCATTTTCCTTTCCAGTTGAAACTTAATATTTTTCCTAATTAAAGATTAATGTAATAATAATATTATTACAAAAATTAAATACAAAATCTGATCTAATAAATAGGGATTTTGTGCTGCAGATAAGGAGGTATAATAATCAGCGGCAGAGTCACAGCTGTCTGCATTCCTAACCTTCTGTAGAAAAAATCAGGAAGTGTGCGGAAGTGAAACGAAGAGAGACGAAGGTTACATTTGACGTTTTTCATCCATTGAAAATAGGCGAATTTCCATGAAAAATATCTTCCCTTGACTTTAAAAGTCCAATTAAAAAATGGAGAAGATGCGTTCCAAGTCGACTATTCAAAAAGGATAAATTTCAACCTTTTCTCCCAGCTATTATTATTATTATCGTCTACTGTCTGACCTACCCAACTCATCTACTCCCATCTTTCAACTCTCCTCTACTCTTTCCTTCTTTTTGATTTTCAACTTCTTCAGCTGAAAAATGATTTTGAAACAGAAGAGAAAAAAACTTTTTGAAACTAATTATTGTATACTACAATTCCACGATAGGCTTCCAAGTTTTCCTGTCTCATCTTGCCCATCCTCTGCCTGTCTTTCCCTTTCTCTCTGGTTCCCTCTCTCTTGATGACAAATACTTTC
The DNA here is from genome assembly GCA_037055365.1 of Polyplax serrata. NCBI lineage: Eukaryota > Metazoa > Arthropoda > Insecta > Psocodea > Polyplacidae > Polyplax > Polyplax serrata. Next base: position 698,117 of record JAWJWE010000002.1, read on the forward strand.
ACTTTCTCATAATTACCGTCATTGCTGAAAGAAAGTGAAAAGGACAACTAGAACAACAAGAGAAAGCCTGCAAAAAATTGAAACTTTAAGCTACTTACACGGCCGGCTCAACGAACCTCAAACTTTGTAAAAAATACTTCGGGTCAGTATGAAAATAATGATAAAACACTTACAATAACGTGTCTGATTTAAAGCTGTCTAAAGAATAAATCAAAAGTTCCAAAGTACTGTTGGAAAACAACTACGGAAAGTTGATAGCGGCTTTACGAGGTTTTAGATAGACAAAACTACTAAGGCTAAATAACGGCAGCAAATCATAGGAAAATGTGTATAATATGGGAGTACCCGTTGGCTCAGTAAGTCCCTGTAAATTTTGTGAAAATCCAACAGAAAAAGCCACAGCCCTAAAGCAACGGCAACAGCACGGGATATCATCTCCAGTTTGTTTTAGGCAGCAAATTCGGCCATTACTTTTTATTACAAGTATTCTTTATTATAATTCAGTTAACTTAAACAGCGTAAATTTCGAAACATAATTCTCCCATGAATGCCCACATTTTTATGGCTCATCCCATTCACGGACTAATGATTTATCTGAAGTTCCAATTGTGCAGAATCCCCAGAATGATCCTATTAATTTTTTTTTTGTAAAATATTGATTAAACGTTAAAAATACACAACTCGACGGATTATATCTGCTTATAATAGATAAAGAGAAATGGTATATATAAAACATTTATTGAATCTCAACTCAAGTAGTTGAAAACTCAAAACATACGACAAAGCGAGCTTTTACAGAAAAGAAAACCAAAGTTGTTTTGCTATGTTGGCTTTCTGCGCCGTAATCCTTAGGTAAATGCTAACACCTTCATATAGATAAACTTAAAATTCTATGTATTATTCAAAGGTTTTAGAGAAGGGTTTTTTAAAACAGACAAGGCATGAAATTCTGTTCTGAAGAATCCAGAGCAACTCCATCGAACCATACTCCACGCGATGCGTTTGGTATCAATTTTTTGCTATTTATGTTTCGGTTTAACAATGAACACATTATTATTTCGTAATATACTAAAGTACACAGACATTTAATAACAATAACAAATACCATAAAAGATAGTTTTGTTCCCCGCATTTTCACAATTTCCTTTCATCTAATTCAAATAACTCTGATGCGTGTCTTTTGTGTCTGGGCCTAAGTTAATTAATTAATTAATTATTTAATTAATTTCCTTTCTCTGTTTTGTTTTTCAATGGTGAATTTAATTCATTTCCAAATCCCGGCGTTTAACTTTCTCTCTGTCATGAGAAAGTTAACATTACGTGCTCAACGTAAGCAAAACTGACAAAAAGGGCAGTAGGCAGTATCACTAAGTGTGGTGCATTGGTGCATTCTAAAACCTCATTTGAATGCAACCGAGACCGTTTGCAATTAGCCAGTCACAGCCACAACATATAAACCAATCAGAATACCATAACATCTCCGGTTCCAGAGAAAAAAATAAAATTGATTTAATTTAAACAAATGTCTGATGGATGGCCCGAAACGTATGAAGCGAACTCCGGGAGAAATAACAAATGGATAGAAACACAAACATTTTCTGATTTTGGCTATAGAAATTCGAGAATGCTGAAAACAATCTGGGCTTCCTTAATTTATGCAATCTTTTAAAGTGAAAAGGTTTTTTGTTTCTTCTCCCAGGAACATCACAAGAGAGAGATAGAGAGACTTAAGCAAAAGGGAGAGATTGAGTGAGAGAGAGAGAGAGAGAGGAATAACATTGATTTTTCACTGCAGGAGAAACGCCGCGGGCCGACATCCAACAAGAATTATTCATTTTATGAAATAAGCAGAAGACAAGTTGCAGTTTGACGTGCTACAAAATTTCAAGAAATTTTTAATAGGGCAAGATAAGTAAGAACATGACGGAGGAGTAGGAGAGAGAAATAATGAAGTGCTACAACTAATTACGCTACTTAAGTCACGAAAGAAGTTGCAATATTAATTTGAGACTTGCTTTCTTGAAAAATCTAGACTTGTAAACGAGCAACAATTGAAAGAGTATTATGAGGATAACATACTGTTAGGTGGTAATTGTTAGGTAAGTACGAGAGAAATAGTAAATAACACATAGGTTAAGTTATATTACAAGTCTCCCATCACTTTGGAATAAATGAACCCTCGGTGATTTTAATTGGTCCCATGGGTCGTAACCAAATTTCGTTTCCCAAAAAATTCTTGAAAAAAAGGGGGCATTCCATGTGATGAATTCTGGTGAAGTACACAACATGTACAAGACGAGAAAAGGAGTGAGACATGTAGAAAATTTGTAACAGACAATATGAATGTAAATGGGACAAGGTATATTAAAATTTTAAGAAATATTATATACTTGTGGGCAAAGGGAAAAATAGAAAAAAAGCTGGGTGAATAAGCCGAGGAAAAAACTATCATACTGAATAATTGATGTATAATTGGTTTAGGTAAATCTGGAAAATCCACTTCAATTACAATTGTTACTCAACTCATCAACTAAATCAACTTGAACTCAATTGAATCAATTTGCTTTGACATTGACTAGCTCTGAATTACTTCGAACGGGGCAAAAAAAATGGAGGTAAGTGGCAAGTCAGTCCAGGTGGAGAGAAATCAGGTAAGAGAAAAATATGAGAAACAGACGAAAGATTCAGGGAAGATAGGAAAATGGGGAAAGAAGTTCGTTTTAAATTAATTAAAGAGCAATCTCGGAAAAACTGAGAAAAATAAATTAGTTTCAAGAATGGAATGCCGAGATTCTCACGGGATTGAACGTTCCATGATGAAAACGCTGAAACTGGCGTGCCATTATCAATTAAGCACTTTTGGAATGAGGTAGACATAGTCGAAACGGTGTGAGGACGAAATAGCCAAAAAAGAAAACCAAAATCAATTTTGTTTTTCTATTCTAAAATTAGTGCAAAAATAAACATTTGTACCCCAGCAAAAACCAAACAGGCAGTAACTACCTACCCAAACAAGGATGCAACCCTTAGGAATTCTTCGGAGAAAGGGAAGTTTTGGAAAGAAGATTATATAATTCACCCTGACCCATCAATACCGGGTTAAAACTCCTTTTTGTAAGTTCGATATGGGTGGGGTGGGAGTGGGATGAACAGGTCATTCAACCGTTTAGCATCCTTCATCACCTGAACACTACCCATTGATGTCCATCGTTACGTGACCACCGTACTTGTTATTACAACAGAAATAATGTTTCTTTCATTGAACGTTCAATTTTCACATTAATGCGTTAATAATTATTTTCTTTTGGTATTGGGATCCGATTTGAACGTTAGAAACCTTCTACTCCTATGAACCCCATCCCTCCACATCTCCGGTTGGATGACCAGATGTTTCACTGACTTTTCCAACTCTTAGCATCTTATGTTCAATTATTTTGTATCAGGTTGAAATTCTCCTCCTGTTTCTGTTCCTCTCTCTCTCTGTCTACCGCGCCAAAGTAACAAAATTTTATTGCTTTTCTTTGGCCATTGTATACTGTAATTATCTAAGAATTTAACATTTTATCTCTTAGCTGAGTATAAAATAACAAATCTGTTAACCAAATACCTATTAACTCCTCTTTGTCTACCTCAATGAAAACTTTAGAGAGTTAAAAACAGAAGCGAAATATGGTTAATCAGAAATATGAAAGAATTGAAAACAAAGTACAGAAACATAAATATAAAAAGAGCCCAGGTGTATAGGAGACAAGTAATTTGAAAATTATTAGAACTTGACCCGGTTAAGTCAAGTCATTTGTAGTTGAACAGTGGTAGACAACGAAAAAGATATATAAGAAGGCAAGCCTCTAGACAAAAAAAAACAAAAACACGACAATTGCATATGATTAAACAACGTAGTATAACACAGTACAACACAAATAGTCAACGTCTAACACCTATAGACAGGATATTTTCGAGTGCCAGAGACAAAAGCAAACATTGAAAAAGAAACAAACCAAATAGTTCGCGAAAAAAGGCCACCATCAATTAATATTTTATCAAACCTTTGGAGGCAAATAATCCGCCAAACCGATTAAAATCAGAAATTCGAGTAGCCCAGGTAACTACCTCTGAGCCAATGTAAAATTTTCATTAATCAACGAACGTGTAAATTTATTGGAACGGAAAAGTATCCTTTCGAGACCTGACCATTTTCAATAGCAAATTAAACCTGTTTTTGTAGGGTTTAGACAACAGCAACAACTAGGCTGAGAGAGAGAAAGGGCAGAAAGGTTGGAAACTAACGCTGCGTGCAAAAACGACTCCCAAGAGACCAATTAGGCGCTAATTTTTTGGGACTAATTAAATGTCCCAATAGGATGTAGAAATTAACGTAGACTTCCCTTCCTCTAACCTACTAAAACAAACGGAACAAATTTGGTATAAAGTGAGACAAAGAAAGAGGAAATACTCTGTGGGAACGAAATAACCAAGATATTAAAAAACGACTGAAAAAAGGTTTAACAATACAAGAAGGCACAAAGCACTCCCTTGAGACTAAAAACATACGTTAAATAAATAGAAGTGTTAATTAGTATGCATGTACGGGGGAGGGGGTATATTGTTGAAAAGAATATTGGCCTTCTAAGGTTAGGCCACAATGTAAAACCACGTCGTGATTTGATATTACGTAGTAATCCACATCTAAGTTAGATGCACATATATATGCATCATGAGCTCATTTCCGTAACAAGTGGTAAAGGCTCCTTCTTTTCCTCGGACACCACCCCTCCTTAACTAGAAAATCCACAAAATTCCTTCATGTTTCTGTACTACTCTAAATTCAGACCAGCGTTTACCTGTCGGCAGAGTTTTTGTACAGTTATTCGTTACAATATGTCTTGTTAGGTTAGACGTATACATATTCTTAAGACGTTCACAAAAACGGGACCCAAAAGTTCGATGCTGGATAATACGTGTACCTATTGTTTGGAACCAGAAATAAGTCAAAACAACGTGTAGGGATGTAATTTTAGTGATATTATATAATTGAGGGCACAAAACATCTTTTAAGCTCTTTAATAATTCTAATAGAAGAAAGTAATTCATTTTTAAACTCATCTTTCTGTACACTCCAAAATTAAAACGCTTTTGAAACGCCAAGGATTGTTGAAGTTTGTGAAACCTTCTGTGAAACCTTGCAAATTGACTTTACTTAAATCTGCATAATTCTTATTTCCCGAGAAAATGGTTCGGAAGGAGTGAAATCGAGAGGAGCGTTTGCGTCACCTTTTGAGCAATTAACCATGCTAAATGGGCAGTTCAATACCGGGAAACAGAACGGGGGATAATTAAACAAGGTAGCAGCCAAATTAAGGTAAACTGCTATCAGCCGTTTGAGATTGAAAATAATGTGGGACTGCCTAGATGTAGGTTCATCGTGTCAACTGCAAGGAAAATGCAATGAAGTCAAACGATACAACTTTCCATAACCCGACGTTCCATTTGCATAATGCGGAAGAACACCACTGACTCGTTTACTTCTTGATATCTATTTCTAGGTCTATTGATATTAAATAGATCACGCAAAAAATTTGTGGGCCTTGTTTGTCACGAAAGTTAAACTTTGTTACAATTTTGTGCATAAGTTACCTGATTATTGAATATGCAATTAGGCAGGTTTCAGATTTTATAAATATATAAAGAGCATTTCGATGGTACTACGATGTAATGGCAGTGCTATAGTGCCAATGTATGAAGGTGTCATAACAATCACGTAATTTTTGTCACGTCGCACGACGGAACGTTACACATTTTTTACACTCAAGTAATTGTTATTATATAATTAGTTATTTGAACAAGATTTTGTCCAAGTTTCTATTGTTGTGGTTGTGCACTTTGCCTGAACGCATTCAGGATTCTCTACAAAAGTCAATAAGCGCACTTTTGCCGGAAGGCGAGGCAAGTTTTGCGTATTCACATGTCGATGGTGGTAAAACGGGCGGAAAGGGCAAACTCCCCGTGACCCATCCTTTTTTCCCTACTTGCGCATCTTCCGCGGGCCAAATTGGGATGAGATTTTCTAAAATACGGTTAAAACGAACTCTTTTGTGCTTTTCTATTGAATTCCGCTACACCCAACCCATTCCCGTTTTTACGAAAAGCTTATTTTAGTGAAAGCCCTTATTCAATTATAATTCTCTAAGTCAAAGGTGGACTTTTGTTCGCGAATTCAACTTAATATAATCGATTGAAGGCGGAAGCGCGGAAGAAAAGCGAAAGAGGAAGAACGGGGTGGCTGTTGAAATGGTGGAACCAGACATGGAAGAAGAAAGCATCCCCGAATGAAAGGAAGTTAAGGAGAGAAGATTGATCTTCACTTTACGATGAAAATATAGAAAATGAATTGGACGGTAGAAACCGTACGTGGGAAATTGTGTCAAATGCATATAAAAAGACACTTAGTTTATATGATTGAAAATCTCAGAAAGATAAAAGAGAATCACAAAAATAAGATATCGAAGAGCATCAGGAAGTATGAACATAACAACATGCCACATTAATACACTCAAATTAGAGAAACAGGAGAAAAGAGAAATAGTAATAAACAATAGTGTAAGTGAAAACAATATGAAGAAGATTGCAAAGAAAATTCGGTAAAATAAAAAATTAAAAAGAGTTGCAAGTTGCAAGAGAGCACTTGTAGCAACACAATTTTCAAATGGAAGGCTACAGAGGAGATGAAGAGAAAATGGAAAAGACAATGAATGAGAAAAAGAATACAGGCAAAAGAAATAGAAGTAAAGAAGTGAACTTAAAGTAAGTACAGACTTAAGAGTCCGTACAGAACTTTTATAAAAAAAGAAATACAAGTATAGGAAACAAGGAGAGTAGAAAGAAGAAAATGTGCCCGAAGAAAAAAGAACACAGAAAAGACGTTTTCAATATCTTTTACAGAACAAATTACGGTAATTGTTTTTTCGTTACTGTCGATTCATCCACCGAATTTCCATCTTTCCTTTTTGCCTTTTCCACAGCCTTTGCCACGTCTGAATTTCGAAGGTTCGCTTTTCGCTTCAGTTTGTATTTCCTATACATAAAACACTTTATTACGTTAGAAGGAGGTTCATATCGATCTGTCTATCCGTTTGGTTCGGTGACAAAAAGGCCAGTTTCATTTTGCGGACATCTTAGGAATCCTTTTCCGCGTACAACTTTTCCTCGTAACGTTCTTTTCGTAAAAAAGGTTCAAAATACTCGACTCTTTAATTGTAATGAAATGACTTCAATGAGAATTGAGAAAGTCCAGAAATTGGAATCTCTCTTTACTCTTCCCTTTTCTTCTCTTCTCTTCTGTTCTTCTCCTTCTATCTCTCTATCTCCATCAATTTAGTCGGAAAGTTAGAATTCTTCTTTTCCGCCATGGCTTTTACAGCGAAAAAAAGTGATCCTTCTTAGTGAAAGGTTCAATTCGCCGGATTTGAAAATAATCATTTCACAATTAGAATTCATTTGGTGAAAAGTCAGAAAAAAAACATCGTGTGAGTCAGACTATAGCGGGAGTAATCAAATTGAACAAGAACTCGAGTAAAGTTTTGAAACATTTAAAGGTCAATCCGGCCAAATCCAGTGAAAATAAAATGTGCCAAACACTACACAGAATGAGAAGTAACATAAACATTAAAGGCTAGGCAATTAAAGGTGTACACTTAACTGTATACGAAAATGAACAGGGAACTTGTTAAACTTCGAATCCCGCCACACACACCTGAGTTTTCTTGCTTTTCCACGTGTTAACTTACAATGGAGGAGTATTTTTAAGATTGCAGTTAAGTAAACATGGCAAAACAAAACTAAAAATATTTGATGTTACTATTTAACATTAGGACATGTTAATAGGACATGGAATTTGAGGTAACATTTGACAGGTACTGTTGTAAGTAAAGTACTAACAAAGAAATGAAAACGAATAATAATAAATTAAAATTATTGAAAATAAAAATTGTCATTCAAAAGGGAAGACCGTTGCAATACTACTGGCGACGAAAACAAAGCATTAAATTAAATAAAGTTGCCAAGTAGCATTTACGTGTACTGAAATGAGTAACTACTTACTTGTCAATCTTGATCTCGAAGGAACATGTTAGTTACCTTGCACTCTCCCAAGCAAACAGACGCAAATCACTAATATTTAAGTAAGGAAAGGGTAGAGGAAACCTTTGGTAGATTTAGCGACTCGTTTTTGCACCTCATTGAAAATTAAGTGAATAATGTAACAGTGTATAATCCCACCATTTTGAACGGTCATTATACTCAAAATTTAATTACCCGGGCGGACCGCCGGTCGCCTTTTAATAACAGGACAAAACCGGAAGGTCGACTAACTACATTTCAACATCGTTGCGTTTGAATTTTGCTTGGAAAATCAAAAACCATTAGTGCACATCATTATAAACGATTTATATATATACATGGCTTTTCCCTGTTTTGATATAAGCTTGACAGGTACACCTTACTGCTTTTCGTGGTGACGTGGCCTACCATACCAACTCGCCCTCACGAAAACTATCGGGGGTGCACAATGCAAGGGTTTCAGAATACCTTGAGAAAAATACTAGTTGTTTATTCGTATTAATTTTTACTAGATGTTTTTTGAGAGGTTGTTACTGAAGATATAGAACTTTTTCAATATGTTAATTTTCCCCATGTGTTGTAATTTCCCTTCATGTCTGCTCATTTCCTTCTCTTCAGGTTCCACATTAAAACCTCATTGTTTTAAGATTTTCTTCTTTCACATTTCTTTTTCATACGAAGAATTCCTTAAGACAGATGATTTACGAGGTGGTTATTCAATGTCATTCACTGGAATTTACCTCTCTTCAGTCGATTGCCATTTCGTACCTCCCTTTTAAATTTCTCAACGCTTCCTTTCAGTGCCTTTCTTCCCACTTTGCCCTTTGTATTTCCAGTTCCAATTTCTACAGAAAAATTTCTCATTTTCTCATGTGAAGTGTTCATGAGACCCTTGGAGATTTGTAATAATTTATATATTTAATCGAAGAATCTCCCAATTCTCATAGAAACCGCCATTTCATCGCCTTTTTTAAAAGTGAATTTATGGTTCACACACGCGTTATATTTTGCCCGGAAAGAAAGTTTCGCCGAACACCGAATTCGAAATTATTAATTGTCTACCTTTTCCGCCAGTGGAATTTCACTCTTCTCCTCTTCTCTTTCTCCTCTTCGACTTCCGTTTATAACGTAGATACATTAATTTTTGTCCGCCACAATGAATGAAACATTTGATGAAAATATTAAAGCAATCAGAGCCGCCTTTTCAATCCTCTTACAAATAGATCTGACATATACCTCCAAAAAAAGTTAACTGTAACTCATAGTAAGAGACTAACTCTAATAATAGTAGCAGATAACTGCTTGTACTTAATCAATATTGGTCTACATAAAGATGCTAGAAATGTGTTTAATTTAAATGTGGTACTTTAAAATCAGAAACTTACAAGAAACGAGAACGGTATGACATGTGTAAGGTCTTAAAAAAATGAGTACTACGAGAAACGTTCACGAAGATGGAAAAACTACACCACTCCTTTCTGTAGATTTTTTTCATGAACTTTCTCTCATAAAAAATTAAGTGACAAATAGGAAAATCCACATAAACAATTTGTGAAATGTGATCTTTTCAAACATTTACATTTTTCAAATACGAGTCGTTCAGGAGAGAATTGGCTCACTTTGTCCATTTATAACTGGTGCAGTTTGGTCGAAAAATAAATTAAATAATTTATTAATAGCCGACGAAGGAACCAAGGAAAACCGGTCCAGACCAATCGTTTTATTACAGAAAACAAAATGGGAAATAAAAAATAGAATAAAAAGTAAATAATTCGTTGCCCAAAGCTATTGTAATACGGGTAAGATTAGAAGATTAAATCTTCTTGCCGTGAAAGCTGCTTAGGGAAAACCTTTTTTTCCGAAAATAAAATAATAAAGGTCGAAAAAGGGTATTTAAATCGCCGGGGCCGTAAATGTGGTTCGGAAGAGAAGTGCGACCACGCGAACACCAGAATTGAAAAAGTTCGGTCAAAACGATGCGAAAGGCCCGGTGACCGAATACCTACAAGGACAGCAAATTCAGGTACACCAGTCTTCGTACATAGATGGTAGTCTCGGAAAAGTTTTGAATAGAGAAGTAGACTTTTCTATTGTTATTCAATTGTTAACACACTGAGTTCTGTGAATTTCTAAAATATGAGTTGTTCTCGGTTTGAGGCTTCTGCTAGATACTTGCTGTGGTTTTCTGAGAACCCTAAGTTGGGAATGAAAATCCTTCTACTTGAAAAGGAGGTTGTTTTCTCCCATGCTACGTAAGTGTAGAAGGATCTCAGTTTCACTGGTTAATACTGTGATTACTAACCGTATGTAGCTCATTATTAAATTAATTATTTAAAAATATGTGACACTTCTCTTTTACATGGCTGTAACGCTTGGCCATATAAGATGTCTACTGTTTACGTCCTTATTACATAGTAATTACTAGAGACCATTGAAATAAAAATGGCGGAAAGCCCTCATAAAGAACATACGTTACACATAATATTGTGCATTGCGTTGGGGTATTTGCGCACTTAATCTGAGAGAACGTGGTTGTAAAAAATATATAAAAAGTAAATTACAACTTACTCATTATGTGGAATGTCCTCATCCTGTTCTTTCGAGAATGGCAGGAATATAATAAGCGTTCCAATTATGAGGATAGCACTTTTTATATAAATCGACACCGAGGGACAGGCCATGGTCAAGTCCGTTTCTTAAACATTCAGTTCACCCTCGGGCCGTATATGGTTGTATATTTGTTAGATACAGAGAGTATACGTAGCACACTCGCACGTGCGTGCCTACTTGAAGCCACACATGGCACGCAGAAATACGTACTCCCGCACACGCACGCACACGCACACCGGAAAGCACGCACTAAGGTATCACAGCCAGGCACATGGACGCGGTATTCCAGGTATAATCTATCCACCAAAATCCATGGCTCTCCAATAATCCTGGTTCTGCTGTTGGTTTCCTGCTTTTTGCCCTGGGTTCTTTCAACCACCAAGTAAAAAAGGTACTGCTATACACATGTTTTTTCTTCGTCGAAATGAAAACACTACTCTAAAAAAACTACCCTTATTCACTCCGAATCAATAAAGCAAAGTGCACTGCACTAAGCACTCAACCGTTTTCGCTCCGTACCTGAATTGGCGTGCCTGTCTACGTGTGTTAGTGAAGGAATAGTTGCACGATTCTATCGATTGCAAGGTATCAAAGGCTCAATTATCCTTAATAGTATCCTGCTGTACTATTCTCCCAAGCAAGAAAACGCTTTTCCCTCTTGGTTTTCTTTTCCTTTTCAGCTTACACCTGCCAACGTGACCCGCGCGCGTAATTTACGCCCCGTTTAATAGAATAAATCGTTTACACGGTCGCACACAGTTTCCTCGTCGATATCAACCCGGGCAGTTTTCCGCAGAAAATGCGCCGTCTCGGCGGATTTATTGATTTCGGAAAAGCAGAGATCAGATTCGGGGCCCTTTGCCGCCGCGACGCTGTTTTTTCTTGTCCGTTTCAGCCTTAGCTTTTGAGAGGGCGACAGGAGCGGTTTTTCCAGTAGAAATTTCAATTCTGTCGCCCGCAACACCTCCTCGTCTTCAATTTGAGCCCAACAATAATTGTGGCAAATAACTGTTGGATACAGAAGAGTAGAAAGAAGGTGGAAAATCTGTGTACGTAGAACGTGGAAACTTTCCTTTATTCCTTTTCCTGTCTCAGGTAATGTTAGTGTCCCTGAAAATTAAACAACATATTATTACATATTAATGGTACTTCGATTAATAATTAATAATTTTCATAATTCTATTAAAATTCGAATTCGCATCCTTTTAAATTCGAAGTGACTGAGAACACCGGTTTGCGTGTGGCCTTTCCTTTAAGCCCATTCGAAGTCTGCCAATTTGTTTTTCATGTTTTGGGAATTTCATTCTCTGATTAGTCATTCAATTTTATGTTATTCAAGGGTTGACAGAATTTTCTGACGCATAAAATTTCCCAAATTTAGTCTTAGTTAACCTGACTTGGCTTTTCTATTATTCTTCACTTTGGTCAATGGTAAAATCATACATCAACTCGTTATCCTTCGTCCTCCATTTCAATCAACTTCCTCTCTTCTGGTAATTTTCATTTTGCTTTTTATGTTCTAAACACCTGCTTCTGAATTTACTTCACTTTCTTCTCAACAAGGTCTACGCTCAGGAATTTTCCTCTTTTCTCTGTTCAATGTTCTCTTTTGTGGAAATCTAATTTTTGTTATGGACAGAGCTTATTGCTTTTGCTTTATTTCGATCAAGTAAACTTATAATAGTAGGTTCCCTTAACACACAAAGACCATTCAGGGGGTAACCTAAAAATTTTAATTTTTGATTTTGATCGGTAGTAGGAAGATCTGTAGTGGGAGTATAATAAGCATAATAGTAGTAATAGTAAGAATGTAATGATTGTAATAATGAGTACGTTACAATTAGATTGACAACGGATAATTCAGACAAGGAAACGGTTTTCCAAAAGAGGACATGAAATATTAATTTTGTGTCGTGAAATTATTAAAAAATTAATAAATGAAATTTAATAATTTCCCTAAAGCCGGGTTATTCGACAAGGACGAGAGTTTTCTAACGTCTTTTTCTGCCTTGTCTTTCTCTTGATAATTGCAACGGTCATTATTTTGTAACGAAACCTTCCTGAACCTTTCTCGATTCGTTCAATGAAAGTAGGTTTAATGAATAGTAATGTAATGTCAATTAATTAATAAAATCCTTACTTCTTTGTTAGTAATCTCTTTCTCCCTTTACTTGAAGTACCTTTAGAGAAAATTCTCAGAAAGAATTGTAACTTTATGACCAATAAGGACCATCTTTTTGAGAAGCACTCACTTTAGAGAGAGACAAGTAAGCCAAATAGGCAGTGTTGACGTCAGTGTGTGAAAATAAAATAAAAAAATTGCAGGGAAGTTTTAAATAGCATTAAATTAATGTCAATTAAATGGCACGAAGATTAATTACCGCAATAATTTTTATTTTATTGCAAGTCTGCGCAATTCATACACAAATAAATATAAATGCATTTTGCACAAATTATCAGAACGAAGAGGATTAGAATGATGTAGAGAAAGAGAGGGAGAAATTGGGATGAAAACCAATCTTTTGGGTGTGAGATTATAAAATTATAGCCAAATAGGCAAGGGGGATTGCGCAGCATTCAAATACAAATAATTAACTGAATAAGCTGTGTAAAAGTGAATAAATAAATTAATAAAATGGATATAAAATATTATTATTATAAATATGTTAATACTCAAGTTGTAATCGGTATTCGTACATTGTATATGTACAACTACTGTGGTATTGTTATTCATAATTTTACAAAAAGGAAAGAGAAATTCTGAAAGAGTAGTGGTACTTACTCTGATATTGAAGCACTTTCGTTGAAAAGTGTGATTAATTACCGCGACATTAAGGCTTAATCAGTGTGGGTAATTCTAAGGGAATAAAATTACCGGTAATAAAACGATTCTACCAAACTGAATTGATTTCTGAATAATTCAAATGATAAATTAAATAATTTATTGCATTAAAACATTTTATTGCATACTAAATAATTTTCTTACATAGATCACTCATTCTCCATACACACATAAAGTAATTGTGTAGTGTAGTGAAAAATTTTTTGGATACATAAAAGCATTTTCAACAATATAAAATCTGTGTAAATCAGTGTTAACTATCTCCGCTACTTTTTGTTATATCTTTTGAAAGAAGTCCAGACGTAAATTGTGTACATGGTTAATTGTAGTACATGGTTAAGTTGCGGTTACGTTTTGTGGAAACAAATTAATAATAAGTTTAAATTTATTTCTAAAAGCCGAATTTAATTGCTGCTGAAAGTGAATGATTGAAGTTTTGCCAAGTATTTGAGCAACTAAACGGATAAAGCTGAATTCAAGGAAATGTAAGATAGAACTTTTTGCTTTGAGTTGAACAATCTGTTCATGATAAAGCAGATTACAGGTAAATGTGAAATTCGTCAGAAATTTAAAATTAACAGAAATCAATGCAATTGTACAGTTGTGGTCCAGGAGAAAGCAATTCAATAAATATATTGATTTAATTTAGTTTATAGATGAATGACTGCACATTGAATTCATACTTCTAAATGTAAAGAATCAAGAGGAATTGTAAGTGCAAAATTGAATACAAAAATATGCCCCTGAAAATGCATATGTATATGTCCCTGTAAGGAAAAAAAAATAAAGCAAATAAATATGTGATTGCCGGAGTTAATATTCAAACCAAAGAGAATAATTGTAACGCAGAAATTACAGGCAGAGACAAATTAGAACAATATGGCATTCAGAGAGGAAGTAATAATATTAAAGTAATCAATATTAACTAGAAAGAAACGGAAGGAAGGAGGAAGACGAAAACAAACGGAAGATGGAAACGGAGAAAAATAAATTGAGCAGATGTAAATAATAAGTAAACGTAAAATTAATAAAAACGGAAGAAAATAAAAAGGTAGATATATTTATAGTCCTAGGAAGCAGTATAGGCCTTAATGTTGAGGGCTCACTGATTTAGAAGCATTAGGACGAAATAAAATAAAAATAACAAGAAAATAAAAAGAGCATAACAAGAGTAAATAAAAAGTTTAACAATGAATGTTCAGAAGATGAAATTAAAGATGAAAGAGGAGATAGATACTGGAAAAATTAAACAGATAAAAAGTTTAGAAAGAAAATTGAAAATGAACGAAAAGTAGATGAGAAGATAAGAGAGGAAAAAATAGAATGGGAATCCAAGGAAAGCCGAGGAAAGTAATTGACAAAAAAAGCACGAGAATCTACAGTACACACCTATTCATTACATTTTGGCAGGTTGTTAACAGAATACAACGTTTAATGTAACAAATATACGCTCAATAATTAATCAGATTTTCAGTGTGTCTAACAATTTAGGTTCAAAGCCCATGCGAATTTTAACATCTTCGCACTGAAAGAGTCTGGCATAATACCCAAGAAAGAATACTCAAAAGTGTACACAGTGGTACTTCCTTGCAGAAACCAAAGTCGTCAATGAGTAAAAGACAGAGAGTAAAAGAGGAAAAGACCTCCAGAGTTATGATTCTCTACATTTCTTTTTAAATGTGAAATATTTAAATGAGGATTAAACGAAATAGGGTACCTGTCTAAAAACACTGTTCTCCTCATGTCTATCGAACTTTTAAAGACAAAAACAGACCAAACAAATAATAAAACAAATTACGATTACGTTAATATTTGGTTACTGGATATTTCTATTGGCAACTAACTGAAAATAACGACGGCTGTAACGTTGGGTACTATAAATGTAGTATAATACAATTGTATTGCCCACAAATATTCATTCCTTTGTCGTGTTACATGAGTTTATAGGGCAAATACCTTCAATTTATCGAATTGTGATAAAATATTCACTACACATTGTAGCAAATTAAGGTTAAAGTTAGGAAGGCACTCATGAGGTGCTGTTTTTCGGCATCGACAAGAGCACCAGAATTCTCAAACTACAACTACTCTGTCTGGATGTATAATATGACATTAACCAGAACGTCTTGAATAAAATATAGTTACTTCATTACTTTTTCGATTTTCAAGCCAGTGGTCTTCCCTGTTGAGAGGTATTCTGCAGCCGGTTGATAAAATGGTTATTTGATTCTGCAGCAATCGTTAATTCTAAAGCTGCTTTTCACGTGGAAAAGATTAACCCTTGAAGCACTCTCAATCTATAATTCGAATCCATTTATGTACTCACGTGTGATATTTGTTCTTTGAATGTCCAACTTCTGTATTTTTTCAAATTCCTCATGTGATAAGCCAGCCGGTTGGAAGCACCCGCGTGGGATTGAAACAGCACTTTGATAAAAAAAACTGAACTCAAAATGGCGCAGATTAACTAAACATCCCGCAAAAAACCTTTCCTTCAAGAAAAATGTAAAACGTAACAATATCAATTGCTTGAAATTGGATTACTTATTTGACACGTACAGGAATTCAACGTCGATTGCGTGTCCGTAAATTTATTAAAACGTTCTGGAATATCGATCTGGTGGCTTTGGACACAAACTACGATTCAGCAGAAAAACATTCAGCTCGATCTGATCAAGGACTTTACAATTTTCTGTAACGGACATAGCGTGCGTTTTGGACGACCATTGTTCAAGTCAAGTTCCTTTACTCATCTTTCATTTTATTTCAATCCCACAGCAGGGCTTCCATTTGCTTCCACTTTTTTCAGTTGTCATTATTTTTCGCAAAGGAACTACCACAGCAGGTTACCGCCACCTTGCGAGAAGTTACTCGTATTAAAAACGCGCATGTCTCAAGTGTACTGCACAAGTCTAATATTCTTAAACCTTCACTACAAATTTAAGCCTAGTGGACTTGTCAGAATGTTACAAATATCAAGCAGCCACTGTTTAATGGAACTCCTCAAACGGAATTTTGAATTTCTTCCTGCATTCCACTTCACTTAAATAAGGGGAAAATGTCGCCACAACGTGAAGTGGCCATGGAGTACATGCGTCCGTTGAGCCCCACGTCGTGGTGATTGATAATAAGATTCATCAAAACGTAGGACACATTTGTTTGGGAGTGTTGTCGGGCTGCCTTTGTTTTTAGTTTTACAATAATGGCAAATTTCCACGACGACATTTTTGAGGCATTCGACGAGACAGAGGAAAATGAGCCGTGCTCTGAACCTGTTGTGAATAAACAAGGCATTAAGACGGAGGAAATCCTTAAACTTGCCGAAAACTCTGACCAAACGAGGTTATCTGTCATTGTTATTTATGTAAAATAGATAGATATAAAAGAGATCAAAATTAATTTACTTTATAAGGACGATCTTATTGTTTAATGTATTTATTTCAACTTCGTATCTGAGCAGAATTTTACTCTGCTGTTAACATTGTACTTTTACCTTTTTTAACACATGTAAATAGTTAAGCCATCACATGTGAAACTACCTCTTATAAATAAGTATATAAATATTTGAGGAATATTTTTAATTAATCTTTTATTATTTTAGTGTTGAGAAACAGGAGCATAATGATTCATTAAAAAGAGCCCATTCACCAGAAGCTGATACTCCTTCCAAACACCAAAAAACTGAAACTAAAGACTCTTTATTAAATGACATAAAGTAAGTACACTTGAGATATAAAAATTTATGTGTCATTAAAAATCATTATTAAACACATCACATTTAATTTTTCAGCATTGATGAATTCACTGTTAGAATTAAAATACATTCAATTGAAACTGAGGGTGCTTGCACACATGAGGTTGCTCTGCCACCTGATCAAGAATACATACCTCTAGTTAAAAGCAATAAACCACCTGCAAAAGAGTACAAATTTGTGTTGGATCCCTTTCAACAAGAAGCTATTTTATGTGTTGAAAATAATCAATCAGTTTTAGTTTCTGCACATACATCCGCTGGAAAAACTGTAGTTGCAGAGTAAGAAAGCTTTTTATTGTCTTTGGTTTGTGAAGGTAGACATTAGGTAATTAAATCTCCAATTTCAGGTACAGCATAGCCAAATCTTTAAGAGACAAGCAGAGAGTTATATATACTACTCCAATAAAAGCATTAAGTAATCAAAAATTTAGGGAATTTACAGAAGAATTTGGTGAAGTAGGTCTAATCACTGGTGATGTCACAATAAATCATAACGCAAGTGTTCTTATAATGACTACTGAGGTAATTTGAATTTCTGTTAAAAGTAAGACTGTATTTTAAATAGTATTTAAGTTGGTATGAATGTAAAACAGTTTGGGGCATGTGTGATTTACACATATATATTTTGTAACAATTTTTTATTGCTATAATTATCTTCAATTAGACAAATTAAAGACACTTTGTTGATCATGCATTTGTTTCATACTGGCATACTCAAACTATTTATTATATTTCAATCAGCATCATAATTTTTTTTAGATTCTAAGAAATATGTTATACAGAGGATCAGAAGTCATGAGGGAAGTTGGCTGGGTAGTTTTTGATGAAATTCATTACATGAGAGACAAAGAGCGAGGTGTTGTCTGGGAGGAAACACTCATTCTGCTGCCAGATAAGGTTCATTATGTTTTTCTGTCTGCCACCATCCCAAATGCAAGACAGTTTGCAGAATGGGTGGCTCACTTGCACCATCAACCCTGTCATGTGGTATACACAGATTATCGTCCAACACCCTTGCAACACTATATTTTTCCAGCAGGGGGTGATGGAATTCACCTGGTATTGGATGAACATGTGAGTTGTGCTTTATTACTTACTGTGGCAAACAAATGTTTAGCAGATGTACAGTAATTTTTGTATATTTGACAGGGTAAATTTAGGGAAGACAATTTTAACACAGCAATGGCAGTATTGCAAAATGCAGGGGAAGCTGCAAAAGGAGATGCCCCAGGCAGACGAGGGAAATTTGCAAATCCTAGGGGAAGCAATGCATATAAGATTGTTAAAATGATAATGGAGAGAAATTTTGCACCTGTCATATGTTTTAGTTTTAGCAAAAAGGATTGTGAATCATATGCTTTGCAAATGGCAAAATTAGACTTCAATACTGGTGAGTTTCTAAATATTTTTGTTAATTGAAGGAGTTGGAGTAGAATAAGTATGTAGTGCTAAATAATTCACAATATACAAATCGCAAATTTTTTAATGTCGTTGGATTCCATTTTAAAATAAACTTTGGGGTCTCTTTTGTCATCTTTTGTAGTGGAGGAAAAGAAGCTGGTCGACGAAGTTTTCAATAATGCGATGGACGTCCTAAATGAAGAAGATAGGAAATTACCACAGGTTGAAAATGTTCTCCCACTGCTGAGAAGAGGAATAGGAATTCACCATGGTGGACTTTTGCCGATATTAAAGGAAGCAATTGAAATTCTTTTCGCTGAGGGTCTCATTAAAGCTCTCTTTGCCACAGAAACTTTCGCCATGGGATTGAATATGCCTGCTAGAACTGTCCTTTTTACAGGATGCCGAAAATTTGACGGAAAGGACTATAGATTTGTAAGTTGAATATTCGCGGATTTACTCAAATCAATATTTTGCATACCGCAATGAGAATTTTTCCTTTCAGGTGACTTCTGGTGAATATATTCAAATGTCCGGAAGGGCAGGAAGAAGAGGTCTTGATGACAAGGGTATAGTGATTCTCATGGTGGATGAACAAGTGAGTCCTTCTGTTGGAAGGGAAATAGTCAAAGGAATTGCCGATCCCATAAACTCTGCCTTTCACCTTACATACAACATGGTTCTTAATCTTCTGAGGGTTGAAGAGATTAACCCAGAGTATATGCTCGAAAGAAGTTTCTATCAGTTTCAAAATCAGTCTGCCATACCAGTGATTTATGAGAGTAAGTGAATACCTTAGAGAGCATTTTGGGCACCTTACATTCCAACGACACCAAATGCCCAATTAAATATCTAGTAACAAACCAAATTATGTACCGAGTCCTTAATTTTTAGACGTGAAAAAGGCTCAAGAGGAGTATGACAAAATTGTAATACCGAAGGAATCTCTGGTTGCATCATACTTTAAAATTAGGGAGCATCTTGAACAATTAGGAAAACAATTTCAATCATATTTAACAAAGCCGAACTACTTGCTTCCATTTTTACAAACTGGTCGTCTCGTAAGGGTATGTAATGTACGACAAACTGGAGAAAGAAATTGATCGAAAAATGAAAATACTCTGATAGTAATTCATGAGAAATTTGTTTGTCTGTTTAGGTGAAACACGAGGATCAAGAGTTCGATTGGGGAATGATTGTCAATTACAAGCGACACGATGACCGAAGTGGCAAGAGCACTCCATTAAAACCTTCTCAGCCCAATATATTGGTAGACATCCTCCTGAATTTGGATGACACTTCTAACGGGAATAACATAAAACCCTGTCCTCCAGATCAGCGGGGGAAATGCGAAGTGGTGCCTGTCCTCCACACTTTGATCACTCATATTAGTTCAATACGTTTAAAATGTCCGAGGGATCTCAGGTCGACGGACAAGAAGAGAAACATAATTAAAACTATTCAGGTCAGTCAAATGTCTAACTTCTTCTTTTGTCTATTTGACAATGTTAAACAACTGGTTTGTTTTTCAGGAGGTAAAGAAAAGATTCTCCAGCGGTGTTCCACTTCTAGACCCTATAGTTGACATGAAAATCAAAGACCCCGCATTTTTGGATATCGTTAAAAACATAACTTCCTTCGAGGAAAGAATGTTCTCCCATCCACTCCATAGTCAACCCGATCTCGTAAACTTGTATGATATGTACTCTAAAAAAGAAGTTCTTTCATACAAGCTGAAAGAATTGAAGTCAGAGTTCAAAAAGGCCAAGTCTTTGCTTCAAATGAATGAGCTCAAGTGCCGGAAAAGGATACTCAGGCGCATGGGATACTGTACTTCTTCTGACGTTATAGAAGTTAAGGGAAAGATAGCATGCGAGTTGAGCAGGTACGTTGTTGCGAACCCACTTAGTGTGTTTCATTGTATATCCTCATCGTGTAAGACTTTCAGTAAATAATTAATAATTTCATGTTCAGTGGGGAAGAACTGCTTTTGACGGAACTGATTTTCAACGGTGTTTTCAATGAGTTGACAATACCGCAGTGCGTCTCTCTTTTGAGTTGTTTTGTTTGCGATGAAAAGTCATCAGAAATGCCCAGGCTAACAGAACAGTTGTCAGGTGAGTGATCATGAGAGAACGTATGTATACATCGGGGTACAAAGGTTGGCGTTACGTATGTTTTGCTTTAGGACCTTTGAAACGAATGCAAGACTTGGCGAGAAGGATAGCTAGGATCTCAAATGAGGCCAAACTGGAAGTCGATGAAGATGCTTATGTCGAAGGATTCAAACCTTTCCTCATGGATGTTGTGTACGCGTGGTGCAATGGAGCGACATTTGCAAAAATTTGCCAAATGACGGATATTTATGAAGGTTGGCATTCATTAATTGCCCCAATTATAGGTATTAGGAAATGAACTTGTTAATTACATGTTCCTATTTTATTTCAGGAAGTATAATAAGAGCCATGAGACGGCTGGAGGAGATCCTTCGGCAAATTGTTCAAGCGGCTAAGAGTATAGGAGACTTGACCCTAGTTGAGAAATTCAACGAAGCGATCAAAGTTATAAAGAGAGACATTGTTTTTGCTGCTAGCTTGTACTTGTAACTGTACATATGAGATGTGTATGTGTGTGTATGAGAAGGAAGTCTAAAAATTACTACTCTTACCGGGTCTTGGTGTCTGTTCCTTTGCTTTTGGTTTTTTAAATTTGTACAAAAGTTCCGAAGAACATTCCCGTTCGAACCATTCTATTATTGTTTACCTTTTCTACAACAAGTAGAGTAGTAATTGCTCCATTTTGTAATGTTTTATTTCATTTTCAAGTCAACTTCTGATCGCGGACACCAAGAGTCTCATTTTATCTTCCTTTACCACACAATCGTTACATTTTTTTAAATCTAATTTGTAACGATTTTACTGTACATAATAAACTTTTTTAAATCTTTACAATACCCTTATTGAGTTACTTTATAAAGTATAGTGTATTGGACTGTAAGGTCTCACATAGGTCTGAAATATGAAGGGTAAACGTTTTGCATTGGGATATTTCATAAAGAGTGCCGAGAGCGAAGGTGAAATTTTTTTCATCTGAAGGAGTCACGAACCTTTAACGCAGATATGGGATTTATTTAGACCTGCCAAAAACTAAACGAAGTCGTGCGAGGTCAAAAATCTTTTGCGAAATTGATCAGAATGAAGCAGTCAGGTTGTCAGACGAGATAAATTCCACTCCCAGTATGAAGGGCAGAGAACTTGAAAGTTGGAACCAGCACCTCATAATATTTGAAATACACAGCCCCAAAGAATATGAAGAACAACTGAAACTTTAGATTTAGATTTGATTAGAAGAGGCAGGGAGCCAACGGGTCGATGTCACGTTTTAAAAAACAGATGTTCCACATCTTTTCAATTTATTTCTAAAGTATTTCATCCGTTTAAATCGTGTAAGCGGAAGTATTCAGAAAAATGTCGGGTAACACAAGGCTAAGGATAAGTAGCAATTTCGAGATGTTTAGAATGGCCACCCCTAACTGATACCTTATCAACTACCACAAAACGAACATATATGTAGTGAATGTACAAATATATTTAAAATTTTAAAGTTAAAAACACAGACGCTTTAGACACTTCGTGATATTTTCGTATGTAAAAATAAAAAGTCTTCAGGCATTGAAAATCTACAACAGAAGTACAAGTGTAGATATGGCAAGTCGCACTGAAATCTGCTTAATTGAATTTATACTAAACGGAAATGATTTCACAGACAAAGGGCTCGTTTAATTACACCTGATTATAAGAATAAAATTCAGGTGCAAACTGGAGAGTAAAATTTCTTTCAACAATTAAGATTTCCTGTGGTGGTTTGGTGAAATATAAAACATATTGAGTCCTTGGGGCAAACTCTAGGCATCCACTCTTAAGAGGTGAGGCACCTTTCAACAGTACCTGTAATGTTTCCCCAGCAGTTCATGTAGACGACAAGAGCAATGAGTTAATTAAAGTAGCATAAACAGATTTAGTCATAGAAGATTTTTTTGTAAAAATTTCTAGTGGGACAAAAATAATCATGTTATTTTTTTGGTGGTCTGGATGTCAGGTATACCTAACAAAAGGCCCTGTCGCCTTTCCTCGTTGGTACCATTTAGACTTCTTTCGGCCTTTTCTGTTTCGGCTTGTAAAACATTATTTTGGTACGAGCCACTCGGTCATCTTCTTCCTTTCGGAACTCTGGTGGGTTTAACACTTCTTTAAGAGCTTCCCGAGCCATCACCTTGGTAAGCCATTCAAATTCTTCGGTCTCAAAAACGGCTTTCTCATTTTTGTTCATCAGTAAATTGCACAGGACATTAGCAAGGGTTAATTTCTTAGTATCTGAAATGGAATGACAATTCAATGAATTTCTTCGAAAATATTTAAAATGCATAAAAAACAACTAAAGACCGTGGTAAATGCTACTCATGTGGCAGTACAGAAATGAAAAGGATTCAGAATTGACAGAAGAATTGTACCTAGCAATAGGAAAGGGAGCACGTTCGGGGCCATAACTGCCAGAAGCATTTAAGAGAAAATAAGTGGACGTGAAATTTGCCTCACAATACCTACTGAATTCATAACCATTACTTATTCTTGTTGCAATGCTAAATGAAAAAAAGTTTTAAAGGATATTCATAGCACGAGAGGTCAAGAAGTTGACAGCCATGACGGTCCTTTGGGGCAGCTGTAAAACTTGAGCAATTCTCCACGGCGCCTGTTTTCTATCGTTTTAAGTAAGAAAGGAAAGTATCATGGACGGCTAACAGTAGCCTTAGTAGAATGGAATGCGTCTTTGAAAACCGTGATTAATTTGCAATAACAATAAAAGAAGTAGAAATTATGTTTTGAAAGTGAACCGTACGGATCTCTTTGGTGTCATAGTTGAGGTTGAGATTGTGGTGTGTTACAATAATTAGACCTCTTGTCACTTTAATGCAACACTCAGAACTGCACCTCTCACATATTAGAGCACCAAGAGGAAGTTATCGTCAAAAAATTAGGATTTCAAATAAGAACTCAAGACTCAGGTTGTGCAAGACGAAGACAACTAAAAGGATGTAACGGAATGACCCTGCCAGGAACCAATTTAAAACTAATGGCGACCCTGAAATAATTTGGCTGAGCCTTACGTTCCACGTTAGATAAATTAAAATAGTAAATGGCATGATTAGAGCAGTTTCACAATCTTTGAAAGGTCGAAAGGTTGGCCTACGACCTCGATTAGGTGCCCAAGCACAAGGGTTTTTTACCCATAGGGATACAGCCGGGCAGGAGATATCAGTCACACATAATCAATCATCTATAGAACGAATACGCTTCGGGCAAACATTTTTAATCAATGTGTAATAGAAACTATTGCGTATTGCTATCATTAACCGATAGTTCTGAACTATCTTGTGAATTACATAAACAATCCTACATGACGAGTCCTACAGTAGGTAATTATTTTAAACAGAAAGAAGTCAACCGTAATATAGTCAGCGGAGATTTTATTTTATTCCAGATATTAAATATTTAATATTACGTTTAATTGTTTGTTTTACATTGTATTTTTTTATTTTGGTCACAATATTAAAGGCTGCACAGCATCATCAAATCAAACTTTCCTTCTCTTGGCCATTATAAATGTGTACGAAAGAGGAAATAAGAGGTGTAAGTTACAATCAAAAATATTTATAAGAAAGAGTAAATAATGAAGATCAGACAAAAAGTAGTATAAATAATAGCTAAGTATCTATGATTTTAACTACTTTCGTAGTCGTAGGATACACTTTTTAAGCGGTACAATGCAGTACAAGTTTGTCGTACATAAACAAAATTAGTTTGTTATTTTTTCAAAGTTTAGAATTGTTGGGCAACGTCTCCGTGCTCATCGTTAGCCCTTGCCTTAACTAAACGTAAAATAGGTAATGGTTCTCTATGGGTACCCTGGAAACTAATTCAATAGCCGATGACCGGGGAATTGCCTGTTGGTCTGACTATTCTAGACCAGAACCAGACAGAATTAATCAAGGTGAAAGGAATCCTAATAAAAAGAGAAAAGTGTCAGACTGTGACATTCTAAGGCAGGTGAAAGAAAGGAGAAAGGGTGAAGAAACAAAAGTTAGTTCCTGAGAATCAGAAGAAAGATTTTTAGACTGTCAAGAGGAGTAGATACTGTTGTTATATACCAGTACCCTGCGGAGGTTTTTGGGGGAGTCAGGGTACTTTTATTAATATGTACGTAACTCCTACATGTAATATCTTAACAATACACGTGAATCTACTTGATTATGATTAATGGTGTCTTTCACTAACCTCCGAGACACGTGAGTTGGTGTATTGCCCTACTTCTTGTCACGGGTTCGAGGGCGACTTTCGATATGCCAAAGGCCCGTTCGAACAGCTTAACCGCCACCGATTTGAAAAGTTTACGTAACTTTCGTTTTTCCTTAAGTTCTATGGCTCCGTCGTTGAGCGTGGGCAAAACGTCCAGCAATTTGTCCTCGAGGAAACCAACTTCGCAAAGAACTTCTTGTGTGGGCTGCAGAGGAAGCCATGGACACGATTAATACTTTCGAAGCCGTGAAACAAATGGAAACAATATAAACAAACAGAAGGCTTACCATTGGAGTCTTGGGACGACCAACAATCGATTTGAGTGATTCCTCTGTCTCGTACTCCATGGGATACTCAAACGTATCCACTGCCCCGTAGCTATAAAACAAATTATATAACTAAAACATGTGATGCTACATAAATAACATAAAGTGAGATAACGTTGCTGAAACTGAAATAATTTAAGGTACCAGGCTCAAACCTTCTTTAGGGCTCGTAAAGTTATTCAACACTCTAAATCCTCCTACATTAATACATGACGTTGAACCAGTTTCATATAGTGGAATGGAAAGAAAACTATTTTCTCCTACGTTGTACATTTTGTGAATCAGTAATATTCTAAAATCAGTAACATTTATTCACAAAATCAGTAACACTCTTGCAAAAATAGGGAGTAGTACCAAAGACAAGTCTCGTATGAATGTAGAGAACAATGAGAAAATAGCCGTGTGACAAAACATTGATTTAAATGGTTGTTTAAACTTATAAGTAATGTAGTTGCAATTAATATGCAATGAAACCAATCTTTGGAAATATGAATAATATAAAGAGAGGCGAAGTAAAACTATTCCACTTTCTGGTTTTATTAGTAGAACTTGGGATACCAACAAGAACATTCCTAGAACATTTAGGCTCAGGAACAGTAGATAACTGCTGTACCTATACTGTCGGACAACAAAAACTTGACCTTTCTAAAACGCCTCTACCAGGTACCAATCTTAGAAGAAACTCTTCAATCATCAGATCATTCAAAAAATCGAGTACCGAGTGTTTAATCAATGTCTTTAAGACATACTAATAATGCACTAATAATTTAATAATACTATTACGGTAATTCCATTAAGTTCGTTATTCAGGTTCTGCATTATTTCGTAATTTATAAACTCCTACATTGTCTTATTACTTAAGTCGCTGTTAGTGAAAATACGAGCAGTACCACCGTGACCTGAACCTGCTCTTTCCAAAAATAACAGTCAGACTGACTTCTAAAAATAAAATGGAATAACAAATGACTTACTAAGTAAAAATGTATAGGGTTTTTGAATTTCCTAAATAATGGTAAAGTTTCTTCAGAAAAGAATTAAAAATACTTTAGTCACTTTTTATAGAAAATAGAAAACCTGAGATTGGGGAAGAAGGTACTAGATGGAAATTATTTTTGTTGGTCCTCAGAGGGAAAATTAAAATTTGACTGCAAAGAGAATTGCGAAAACTCCGTGCTTTTTCGTAGTAAACTTCTTGGGTGCCGTAAATATTAGATCGCATGGGAATGTGAGGTTGGACTAGTGCAAATAATAAAAATAGATTAAAACGTGAGATTACTACTTAATATTTTAAAACGGTGCAGATAATATTTCAGGAAAATACCTGAAACACTGAACCCACAAAGTGGAAAATAAAAATAAACCCAATGAGAAACCACAGGTATCCGCTTTGGAGAGAACTTTAGCTCCAGGTAAATGACGCATAAAGTTCTTGAAATGCTTAAAATGTTTTAAGTCTACAGGTAGTCAAAGTCAAAGCCCTGTGGAGGCAACATTAGGGTAGAACAGGAGTACAAAGGTGAACATAATTGAACTTACTGAACGTAATTGGGCACTACTGTCACAGGTAGCTGGAAAAGAATGAAAACAATAAGAAATTACTAGTAAAACGTTTAGGTTAGCGGGACGAGCCGTTAGGTGTGTGCTCTCCGCCATTTTAGGACACTCAGGTATTTCGTTACCTTGTTCTCCTGCGTAATGGGCGTCTCAGCTTCCGTCGATGTGAATCCGCCAATTTCTCTCTCTAGTTGCTCTACCGTGCTGTCAGGTTCTGTCGTTCCCAGTGTTGGTCCTTCTGAACTGCTCCTCTTATTTTTCTTGTTGGTTTTCTTCTCCTTTGGATCTTCCCTGTAGACAATGCCGTAGGGTTCGGCAGCTTTGAATGAACCCAGCGTTGGAATTCCCAGGTCCTTCCTTTTGGCTTTGATATCGGAGAGAGCGATTTCGCTATTCTGATGAAAACAAGAAGTTGAGGACCTTAAACTACCAGAAGTGGGTACGTGAAGTGTGAAGCAGTTGAACTGGGGTTGACGTAGGCTAAAGCCAATCGAAGCAGATCTAATGGTAGCCATTAAGTCAGTCGTGTTTATTCTACTTTCGACTCGACTTATGTCAAAATAACCTGAAGTAACCTGTACCTATACCATTTGCTGGTATGTAATTTATATCGGAACTCTTACGTAATTCGCTTTTATTTTTGAACAAAATCCATATCGAGTTTCAATGAACTCTATAAAACATATTGAAATTGCGTGTCGAAATTGATCGATTGGAACGTGCAAACCAATTTGTCATCTTCGAGTATGAAATGTTAGGCAACTATTCTGCAGCCGTTCAACAAAGTGTAGTAGCGGTAGTGCTTCCACAACTAATAATATTAGTCATAAAACTAAATTGTGAAACGAGAAATATTTGAATATTTCAACGATAAAAATTGCGTAAAAACGTTTTTATTACAGGTGGAAGTTCAAATGAAAACCTGCCTAAAAATTATTGTAGTCTACGTGAAGTTTCATGAATGTGTTATGCGATCGGTAATGTGATGTGACGTATTAGTGACGAGACGGTGAGAGAGGATTAACATAAGGCAGAGGTATAGTTCACAGGTGCAATACTTCCACTTTGATTGCTGGTAGAAAACAACTATAGAATAACCTAAATGTCAAAAGGCATCATTTTAATTCAGAATAATTACAAGAATGCACTACTGTTACATTTTTAGCCGTAGGCCTAGTCATCAAGATAGTTCTGATGTCTTATTAGTAAAGAAAGAAGAGAAGGTCATTGAATGTATAGCCCCTGCAATAAATTAGTCAAAGACGAGTTATAACACAGGTATTCAAAATATATGGAACTTTTAACTACTACACTGAGAATGCGTATTACTAAAAAAATGGAAGAAATAATCTTAGCAAGCTCATCAAATCAATACTTCAAAGTGTGTACTTGATTCACTCAAAGTGGACAAAAATTTTAAGATATCACTGAAAATATCATAAATAATCGGCCAATGGTTTTGATTTCTAAAAATAATTTCGATATTGTAGCAAGCACTACAAGGTAACACATTGGTCTGACATTTGCAGTTTTTAACCGCAGGCCCACACAAGGTCACAAATCCATCAGGATTCGGCTACTTCAACCGCTTTGATTAAGTCTAGCAGCCTAACATAAACATACTGAATATCTTACATTATTTTTTTATTAAATATTTTATTACTGCCGAGAATTGGCAATTTTTTTCTTCTTTTAATGTTCTCGTGTGGTTTACACCTCCCGCATGAAACACGTTATTTGTGTCAGGAGGATAACCCGCACGTTCGTGAGCTTTTTAACTTTATTACTTCGTGAATTGTGGCCAAGGAGAAACGTTAAATGTTTGTTTTTACTTTTAACATACCTCTTTGACTTGGTCGATAACTGTTTCCAGTATCAGGAGGATTCGCACCGTTGCCCAGCCTTGTATGACAGTTTCGAGGAGCACGTCAATGGCGTAGGACACAGGAAGCGGCTGATAGATAAAATGTAGAAATATTTTGTTTATGTGCGTACTAACAGTTCTGCATGCCGCATAATATCGGTACATTTTCAACTTTGTTCTCCACCTCACAATGAAGTCATTGTGCGCATAGGCAAAACGTGGTTGAAAATATATGAAAAACACGAGGTAAAAGAAACAGATTTTGATTTGTTCAAACTATAACAACTGTTACAAATAATTATGTAGTACTCGATGTAAAAATACGTAAAACTCAATGATTAGAACGAGCTGAAAATTTTAAAATACCTGCAGATTGAAGAAAGCAATTAATGTTAAATTAGTTAATCGAAAGAGAGAAAAAAAGAAGGATCACAACAAAAATAATGAATGATAATGGTGCATAAAGCAAGAAAAATAAATATAAAAGTACTTCAACTTATGAAGCTGATTCTTACAATTTTCTGCTCTCGTTGTATCCTATTCCGAGACATTAGAATGATCGATAGTCTATCTGGACCTGCAAAAAATTTTAGTTTTCAGTTTAAATTACCACAAACCTGTAAAAAAACTATAAACAATGCTCTACCTGGATAAGAAATATTAAATAATAAGCAAAAGCAAATACCTTCCATTTGAGTTGTCAACAGTTCCGCCATTGTCGAATTTATTGATTTTTTTATTCGATAGATTTCCGTGTTCAAGTCATACCGCTGAAAATATTATACGCATACGTATATAATATACTCAAATTCAGGTTAGTATACGGTATGTAGACATTTCCTTTTCAAAGTATCATTGGGCAAAAATGGTTATTTATAGTTATAAAGTAATTTATTTTAGAAATTAAACACAGCTATATATATTACTTGTATAAATTGTATCCTTGGTCATTGTCTACTATTTATTGTACTATAATAATTAATGTAATTCATAAGAAATGAATATAAAATAACATTAACGTCATCCATTAGAATGATAGGTGTTCCTCAATAGAACGCACCATCAACTTCCCTTGTTGTTTATTCTGGTGAACAAAAATCTATTTCAACTCACCGTTTTAATTACCCTCAGCCAGGCATCTGTAATTGCCTGTTCCATCCTTTTTTCTTCTCTTTGCCTCTTTACGAGAGCCTTTTTGCGGATGCCAATGTTACGGATCTCCTGAAAGCGATCTGAAGGGCAAAAAGGCCAGTCACTAGTTTTTCACTTTGTCTTAGTAAAACGCTAGTACCTGTATGATGAGTACCTCTTTGTTTTTGTATTGCCCTTTCGTTTTGGGCATTCCTGATTTCCAGGTTCTTTTCTTTAACTTCTTTCTGTAGGTTCAGATAGTCATCTTCTCTGAGGAACATTTTTCTAAGATTGTCTATTTTGTTTTGCCACCTCAACCGAACCTACGAATGAAGAGGATTTGTAAGTTTTTTCTAGTACCCCTGACAGTTCATTAGGATAAGAAAAAGTCAGCTTGCCTTTTCAGCCTTTTGTCGTGCTCTTTCTTCAGATTGTTTTTTCATTGTTTTTATCATTTTTTCTTCCAAGTCGTGCCATCTCCTCAGTGTCGCTATCTTCTTCCGTCTTTTTATTTCTGTTGCAATTTTGTTTTTCATCTCCTGTTGAGCCAGCAGCTGCAAACCTCTCTGTCTCCTCTGTTCTTTCTCCATTTCCCGGCTCGCGTATAAATTCTGAATTCTTTCCTCTTTTTCCTGAATGCTCATGAGAATTCTGAAATAGAAAGCAAACAGTCACTTCGATCATCGGTTTCTCTGACAAGGCAAATCAACTGAAACTGTCTTGCTGCTCTCTTTCTGTCAACTACTTTGATCCGGTTATTCTTCTACGTACCTATTTTTTTGTTTTGCGGCATCCTTGTTTGGTTTTATGTCAGTTTACCCAGTAACACATTCTTCCACGAACGTGTAAAGGTAATAGCCGTGTCGCGGACAAATGACAATTCTAAATTCATCATTCTGTTTTTTTGTCAGACAAGATGTCTCTTGTACCTCTGATTCACATTCCAAAACGTAGAAAAAACTCGACGTATGGGTACGTAACGATAAAACTATTACGGTGGTGAAAAGAACAAGAGAAAATGGAACCATGTGGGACACCACAGATATACAAATATGACACAGAAAGTGAGGAAGAAGTAGAAGGTAAGGAAACCATTCCATCCGCCACGGTGAAGAACACAATAAACCACACTGTAATTTTATATATTATTAAAACAACAACCGTAGAAGAACCTCCCTTCCCGATTCCCTCAAGAAGCCGACTGTGAGAGAGTTAAGGAGTTCGATGTCCTGGCTCACATTACATAACTCAGGTCCTTCTTTAAAGAAAAAGATCAAGATTTCTCGAATAGTTTTATTTAAATTTTAATAAAATTTGTACACCAACTTTCAGTTTGGATTCGACGTTTGGATGTGCAACACATTTGAGGGCATCAAACCTGATTTAAAATGGGTTCGACAAAAGACCAGTCCTCTGAAAATAATTAAATTCAAAAAGACGTACATCAAAGGATCGTATGGATAAAACGCAAAATGTCGCAACTGACGGTACGGCGACCGGGCTTTTGTGCCTTGGGCATTCCCTCGTATAAATTATTGTTGTGTACCCCTACATTATATATTGTTACTTATTATTTTAAACGACCGTATGATTGACCTCATTTCTGCTTACCAACGGTTACTGTATTATATAGGAAATCATTAAAAAGAAATATTTTTTGCTTTAAATCCGTCGTACACCCGGGGGAGTACTTTCGTTTCGTCGAACGCTTTCCAATTGCCAATTTGATTTGAATTTTATCGATGAATCAGCTCTCATAAAATTAATTTTGACCGATAAGAGACACGCAGTATTGATAATCTGAGGGTAAGCAGGGAGAGGGGGAGTTTTCCAAATTTCTATCATTAGATTCTATGTCTAAAAATTGTTCATCATTAATGGTGAGTAACGTGACTCTGCCACAGAGAGTTTCATATTTTCTACCCAAATTTTGATCGGTAAATACTTTATTATTTTTATTGGATATTTGGTAGGCACAACAAGGCCGACTTGGGAAACGTAATCCTTGAGGATGACCTAGAAGGATTTTTGGATGTAACCCAGGGTACTCAATGTGAATTGACAGAGACCAAAGAAATGGGAGAGAAAAAATTTTAAATTGTAAAGGAAAATAAGTTTTCAGTGTACAGTGTGTTCAACACACGCATACATACTGTCCTGATGGTTCCGAATGTACCAAATAATTAAACAAAGAGTTACAACTAAGCCTGTACAATAAACGAATAAGAACATTTTTAGAGCAACGAGCAACCAGTAAAAATAAAATATATTGAATAAAAATGCTATTGGTGGTCTTCATGTACTGTATTCTAGACAAAGAAGAAAAAAAACTATTACGACTTAATTACGACTTAATTGTAGGGAACGAGTTCGGTAGAACACGTCATGGACGAAGTGACAGCTTTATAGAAAAATGGAAAACTTAAAAGCACAAAGTTAAACCGACGTCATTCGTGTTGATTCATCAAAAGAATTATACAAGTTGTAGAACAATACAATGCAGTATATCTTATTGTAATGTCAACAAAATTACAACACGTTTCCACAGAAAGAGACCGACCAATTAGATGGGAATGGTAACAAGTTTCTGCACGCAATTAAAATCTCACACGATTTTTATGTATAAAAATATAAAATCTCAATTTATTACTCTTATTATTACCTTAATTAAACAACATGAGGGTAATGCGTGTGTCCGCGTCAAACCGTATGTCAAATCACCGCTGATTACACCGTCAATACAAAAATCTACCGCTGTTACTGCTAGAGATGTGTGTCAGTACAAATTTAATTTAAAAAATTTACCTCTTCACTTTGTTTTCCTTCTCCTGTCGCAAGGCTTCGACTATGGAAGCTCTCATTTCGTCCACCATTACTTTTCTTTCCATGTACTCCATGTAGTCCTTGGTCGTCTGCTTGTACTCCTGCAGTTTGTGTATCTCATCCTTCAGAGCTTCCTGAAAGAAAAGTCAGGACCGTAAGTTTCACATATCTGCATCGGGGTACTTCCACCGTCGTTCCGTACCTGTCGTTCCATTTCTGAGTGAACCAGAGACAGGTGAACTCGTTTCAGATATTTCCGGTACTGATTGAATCTCTTAAGAGAGCAGAGTCCCCAACCGTCTTCTGTGGCATCACCGACGCTAAGGAGAAAGCCTCGAATCTCTTTACCTTGGTAGTAGTTGGTCAGGTGAGGGTCGTGGACGTTCTCGTAGGAGAAGGCGACCTCATAGGAATGCGGGTCGTAGAGGATGAATTCTTGTCCTTCTGTGTCTTTCCATAGCTGCAAGTATTAAACGAAGAACGAGTGAAAATTTAATTAGCAACAGGTCAGTGAGTAAGAGGTATTTTTAGATGTCGATGTCAAGGGGTCATTTGACTACCCCAAGGACGTTTCTTCATTTGACATACAACACAATTGTAAATATATTGACTGTAACAATATATACCCTATATGAAAGTTGTCATATATTTTAAAGTGTTCTCACAAGATATATTGGAACTAAGAAGTTAAGAATGCAAGTTAAAAGTAGTTTAATAATGGGTTACAATTCATTATAATAAAAAACAAGAAATAATAATAATAATAATAATAATAATGTATTAGTTGCTTTTATGGCTTGAAATCATAAACATAATGGGACACTACATAAAAAATAGTTGTTGTGTAAGAACCCAGGGAAATAATGTTTACAGTTTTGTATACAATTGTTAGTAATATGTGTATAAATTATCCAGTACAAAATATTTACTTGTAAAAAAGTAGAACAAGTCGACTAGTTAAGGCAAACTGATTTTAACAGTTTTAAATAGGTTAAAAGTTGACAGGAGAAAGAGAAAAACAATCTAGGTAAATAGTTAAAACTAAGTTTGGCATAAGTGTGAGAAGTAGGAAGGATAAATATCACCCTTAATAGAAGAATGGTAAATACATAAGGATCATATAAATGTAAAGTTGTGAGTTAACTGTATCGAAACACAAAGTTACATCAAAACCTCATACAGGAAGTTTAGTCTTCCATAAAAGACCGCTCGAGGGTGGAAACTGACCGAGTGTCTTCAACTTATTTTACATTTAAAATACATTTGAGAACTTACTCCTACTCATGACGCACCTTTTTTCCGATTTGCTGTCTGGCAAATATCAAAGCATTCGGCGGACATTTGAGCATGGGAAGTTTTCTGTCCAGGTAGAGTCTCTCCCAAATGGGCAGACCATCGTGTGGATACGAGCCTTCCGGTAGAGGAACGCTCCATATGAGTTTGTCTTCTCTCGTGGGCGCTCTCACCGGAAGAAGTTCTCTCCTCTGTCGACTGGTCAGCTCATAGGTGTTTCCTTTTTTCTTTCCTTGGACACCTGACACCCGGTTGAAAGCCGGCACTGCAACATTTCGATGAGGAAAACAAAGAAAAATAAAGATAGTTATCGTTTGAAAAGGAAAAGTTCTTCTGTCAAGGCATATACACAAAACGTGAAAGGTGACTTATTGAGAGGGAACAATGGTCAATAACCGATGTTATAGAACTATCCAAAAGTGGATTGATTGTTTTGATGGCGGCAGTATTTTAGTTGTTTTTTTTTGCTGGTGAATTATTACTCCTCCGGTAATATTTTCCAGAAATGGCGAATGACTTCCGTCAAATCCTACTTCTTGTGTCTTTCTACCACCTTTCCTATCTCGTTTTCGACCGTTAATTAAATTTACCGTTCATCCATCCATCCGTCATCACATAACTGGTATCAGCTTATTGTTTTGCTTTCTGCCAGATTTTGCACCGTTCAACTTCCACTTTCACTTCATTCGTTTTAACCGAATGCGAGACCGTAAACGTAAAAAAAACATGAGTTTATAAATGGAAATAGATTTCATCTTTGTGGGAAGATCTTAGTTTTCATCCTTTTTCTTTCCTTGGACACCTGACACCCGGTTGAAAGCCGGCACTGCAACATTTCGATGAGGAAAACAAAGAAAAATAAAGATAGTTATCGTTTGAAAAGGAAAAGTTCTTCTGTCAAGGCATATACACAAAACGTGAAAGGTGACTTATTGAGAGGGAACAATGGTCAATAACCGATGTTATAGAACTATCCAAAAGTGGATTGATTGTTTTGATGGCGGCAGTATTTTAGTTGTTTTTTTTTTGCTGGTGAATTATTACTCCTCCGGTAATATTTTCCAGAAATGGCGAATGACTTCCGTCAAATCCTACTTCTTGTGTCTTTCTACCACCTTTCCTATCTCGTTTTCGACCGTTAATTAAATTTACCGTTCATCCATCCATCCGTCATCACATAACTGGTATCAGCTTATTGTTTTGCTTTCTGCCAGATTTTGCACCGTTCAACTTCCACTTTCACTTCATTCGTTTTAACCGAATGCGAGACCGTAAACGTAAAAAAAAACATGAGTTTATAAATGGAAATAGATTTCATCTTTGTGGGAAGATCTTAGTTTTCATCGAATTTCGCTTCATCAATCGCGAATCTAGGAACTTTGACGTGTCGACACGCCCTTTCTAAGTGAAAACACATTTGATAAATCGTCAATCGTTATATGCGAATTTTTTTTTCAATGTGACTTTAACCGTTCTGGGACCGTGATGACCGCATTGTTGATGCGATTATCCGTTTCACGATTTATGTGATGTGACTCATAAGTAATTATTAATGAATGGGGTAAATGAAAAATGAGGCAGGTGATAGAAACTATCTCTGGATAGTTCGTCGGTTATTGAAATTTAATCACTTGACTTGGAGTAAGTGGACCGACCGTAATATTTTTTTGACATTGTGAAAGGTCTAAGTGAAAAAGAATACCTGCAAGGTTGGCAATTCATCGATCACATAAATGGAAATTTGGTTTTAATTAAATTTAGTTTGAGGCTAACTGCAAAAAATTCGTAACCGAGGAACATTAGTTGTGATATGAATAGAACATAAATAGAAAATACTTAAACATCATAACTAGAAGTACGTCGATTCACAAAAAAATATTAAAAACTATTTCAATCATACATGCACTGTACTTAATACTATTTTAAAATACAATTTTTTCGGGTCGAAACGAACACTGCAGTTTCTAAACCTTGAGACTATTATCTAAAAACTATTTTCTGCAAATGCAGTACAATACAAGTTATCGTAGTGAATTCATACAAGCATACATAGCCATGTTAATGAGCATTTCACAAACATTACAATTCAACAACTTGTTATTGAATGAATACTACTCGTATGAGGAAGCTTTAAAAGCGTCAGAGAAGACTACAACCTTCATAAAATCATTCACAATTAAAAACCAATCACATCTGCAAAACTGTTAGAACCCGTTAGAAACTGAACATCAAAACCAATAATGAGGCTATCATTGAACTACCAGTCCGAGAAATTAGTTCAATAGTAAATATAAAACAAACAAAACTATCACAATTTTAAAGTACCTAACTGATCGTTCCACCATTTCTGTGTTTGACTTTCGATTATTTTGACTTCTGGCTCTTTCACATTTAAACTCGGCACGCGACAGGGCGGATACAGGGGAAGGGAAGGAAGTGGCGGTGGCCAATTTGGACAGTCCATCATTTCTGCCGTTGGGTGAGGTTAAAAACAAAAAGTAAAATCGAAAAAAAAACTGTCAAAAACCAAAGTAAAAACTATTTAAAAAGTAAACAACGTCAGAGGACCACCATTTTGCAATTAAAAGTACGACCAACATAGTTTTTTTAGGTTTTCACTACTGACCGAGGAGAAAATCAAGGAATTCATTTTGTGTTTAATAAAGTTGTTTAATAATTTAATCTCGCTTTCGTCAGGCCGAGTTAAGTTCTCTGTGTCTACTATTATGTCTATTTGTAATTTCTAATTGCTTACTTTTACAACTTTAAGAATTTGTTATTGTGGAAAGGAAGAAATTATTCTTTCTCCATTTAACCTTTAAGAGAACTGTGCCCTAAAAACGCGTTAACTTAAAGTGTGAAATGAGAAATTATTTGTTGGAGTTTCATAAAAAAAACCTTTAAGCTGTTTTATATTTTCACATTAACACTGTTCCGGTACTCAACAGTCTTAAGCCAGATTTATTTTTGTTTAATATAGTAAAGAAGATTATAAAGGAATTGCTTCGGAACATTAATTTTATTTTTTAGACATTCGTTACCGCATCGGCTGCGAGCCGATTCCATGGCACAACTATAACGGTCACTACCTGTAAGAATGTTAACCACAAATGCAGGCATAATATATCTGGAAACAATATAAGTAACGAGTAAAAGACTACAACAATACTTGGCTTACCACAAATCACTTGAATGTCTCTAACAAAAAGGCAGTTTATTATTAAAACGTTGGTAATAGTAATTAATCACATTACAAATTTTGGGGCATTATAAAACAAAATCAATTAAACAAAAAATATTTGGAAGGTCAAAATCGGTCCTATTAAAAAGGGTCCTTGAAGAACTGACAGAAAGGGAGAGAGACAGACAAATGAGGTACATGTGAGAGCCAGGGAAGCAGAATAAGAGTAACCTGTAAAGTGAAGGTTATTGGTCAGGGTTATTAATTAGTTTAAAGAAGCGATGTGTGTTCAGTGATGTGATATTAACAATTTTCAATATATGAAAGGGAAAATTAAAATTAAATTTAAAAAAAAACTATAAACAGCAATTTGCAAACCCAGCCCTATATGTGACATGTTACTAATGAGCTGAGAAGAGAAGTGCTCGGAAGGTTCACTACCGGAACGGTAGTTGTAAAGCTTTCTCTTTCTTCCTTTCTACCTCAAAATAAAGTTGGGATCATCCCGCCAAATAATATTTTAAAACTAGTTCAACAGCTCTAATAAACTCACAGGAAACAACCAAAAGACTTAAATTATAATTCCTTTGGGCCTTGCCAAAGGTAAATGCTCAGTTAGAATGTCACTCGCGGTAGGCAAGCACCAGAAAATGGTCCTCCAATGCAGGAAATGATAATTCAAAATGGACTGCGAAAACGAAAACATCTCGGCAGTAATTAATACCTGGCAAATGACATAACGACCTGGTTCTCAGGCACAAGTACAGATTAAACCTGACAGAGAATACTTCCTGTCAAATTCATCAATCCAATTTAAATTCGGGGGTGAGTGGGAAACTGGCAAATTAAACACTGTTTAAAACAAGTCATTAATAAAGTAATTAATTTTGTTAAGCAACCGCAAAACGAAGAATCCTTTTAATTCACTAATAATTGCGGATAGTTAATGATTATGTTTATCACGCTTTTAAATAATTACGCAATTGTATTATAATTAGAGAAATTTGGCAAAATACCCGAAACGAGTTTATTGACTCTGCTAAGAATTCGAATTCAGTTCATAATTTAGATTTTATACGAATCTGATCGTTCGTGTACGGTGTATAGTAGGGTGGGACCGATTGAATTATTAATAATCATTAGTTTATTAAATTCACACCGAGAAAATGTTAATTTCCATGTTCTGCCGAATGATACTCAGTGATATTATTTTCATACATTATTTAATAAAAGATGGCAGGCAAAGTAAGAGAAAAGTACTTCATGGGGTCGTCAGTTTCACAAATTACCATTATCTGGAAAAAAATTTGTAAATAAATTTAACGGTGTACAGACAGAATTGTGAGAAAAGTTCTCTAAAACTTCGAGAAGGTACTCGTCTCCAGGTACCAAAATTACCGTACTGAATTGTAAAACTTTGAAGGCAGAAGGTCGTGGCGTTTTGTTATCTTTCGTTGGCATCCATTTTCCAGGTCGACGCCACTAAAATGGACGTTGCGAAGCAAAAAGCCCGATTTTTTTAAGTGGCACAACAACTAGAAACGTTTTTATTTCACTATTTTGAATTATTACTGTAATAATAGTAATAATGTTGACGACGATGATGAAGAAAACAAACAAGCAAACTGTTACAGAGGATTTTATGTGTCTTAAAAGAAGAATGCGAAGATTGGTAACTTACGTTAGCATGAGACATCGCAAGGCATGCGACGCAGGTCTCCTGTCGTGTGAACCACAAGTGCTTTTATTCTCATCAGGGAATGTGCCTGGTTGTCTAATAACATTAAGCTCACGCACAACACAGAAATAATGTAAGAAATGACTTTAACTCCGATCTAATTAGTTACACCTTAAATTACACAAGTTAATGTAAATGATAAATGTCAGTGTTACAGGGCCTTTACTTTACGTGATGTAGTTTGGTCTTATGTACGACTGAAATTCTTAACCTTAAACCAAATATTCTCATTTTAAATGTTGTACTTCCTAATCAATTCTTAGCAAGCAATGTACGACGACAGTATTGTACGAAAATCATGTTTTAATATGAAACGATCGATGTCACAAAGAAAGGACCCAGAAGAAGTCGTAAAATGAAGTCCAGAAGGCTCGTTCTAACTGGTTTGATTGATTTTTACCGTTTTTTTATTTATTATCGTTACTCACAAATAAGATTAACATCTAACATGGAAAGGAGAACATTTTCCGTCGAACGCGATGGGAAATTTGAAAGAATAAAACATATCCGCGTGGTAAAAGTGAAAAAAGACATATTTGGAAAAAGAAAGTGCTTACCTCGAGTACCTGGTTGCTCGAGTACCTCGAGGACGGTTGCTGTCATTCTGCCAGGGAGAAACTCCGATATGTCACTGAGAGTCCATTCACTTGATTTCATACCTGCAAGATACAAGTTGGGAAGTTACCACTCTGACGGAATCTCAGCCAAGAAGATGAAACCAGACAAAGTTAACTTTCATAGTAAAAATAAAATCAACTTTTGAAACGTGGCTCGGTATTTAATAATAAAATTTCTTGCAACAGTTCTTCTGGCCTTTTAGGTTTCTTTGTTGTCATCATGTCGACTTAATAAAAGATTATAAATTGTTTTCAGAGACATTCACATATTCTGAAACTAAGTTATCCTTCTAATAGACTTGATTGATACCTCAGTTGATGACAAATCGGGTGCCTTTTTGAGACTAAAAGTATTCAAGTAATACCTGTAATTCATGTGCCCAATTGTGTTGTTTCTTAGGGTAGCTGTAAGTTGCCTGTCGTTGCATTTTCCTTCATCTTTTAACAGAAAACAAGAAAGTGTCTTCTCCAAAAGAAAAACCTCCTCTCAACGACATTTTCATTGCTTTCAACATGGCGCTAGACTTGCGAAACCGAACTACATCACGTTACTTAATTTATTCTCCTGCATTTTTCTCGTTCTGAATTTCACAAATGGATAAGAAACGAACCTGGAATTACGTGACCACGATTATTCCAAGAGTATCCGTCGAGGGTGATACTCGTCAAGATGTTGAATTTTCACGGCGGAGGGTCACAGTTTCTATTGAACATCTCTGAATGATAAAAAACTTTTGCCTTTTTGGTACCTGAAAGGTCCCGACGCTCTGGTTGTTTACGACAAAGGAAATATCCGAAGGATTATTTATAATTTACACAAAGTCATTTTCTTTTCGCCTTAAAACAAAGCAACAAATTAAAAGAAGGCAAGGTGAGTGGTGACAGACTCCTTGAGCGAGCATTGTGGGTACCCGAAACCAGGTACTCATAAGGCGAAATAAAAAGAGATTTGCTCTTCTGATAGTTTCAAGGCGTCCTTCAAAAATTTAAAAAATCCCAAAGCGGAGACTTGAACTGAAATTGTTGGTGCTAAAGACACAATTTATTGTAGCGTTCGTGGGCTAAAACATCAGAGATACCTTCAAGGTACTACTTTTACTACCGAAGTTCTGAATTTTGTGTGTTGTGAGGTAAACGATCGTCTTAGCAGGACTTTTGGTACTATTGCTACTTTGCCAACCTATAAAATAAATCTTGGGTACTCAACTAGAAAATGAAGCAGATTTATATTTATATTTCACCTATCAAAAATTTCAAACTCCTGATGAAGAAGAAGCCATGGCTACAGTAAAATACAGAAAACACTTCACAGGTAAAAGTACTAGTGCGGCGATGATTTTGAATGAATTAAGTTTTCTGCGGATAATTCTGAGATAAAAAATACATACCAGCCTACCTCGCTAAGACGAAAGAAAGGAATGAATTGGTAGTAAGATCTTAAAACCTATTTTTTGGGGCAAAGGAAGTCAAATTTGCCAAAAAAATTCGCATTTTTTGCATTCCTGCAGTTCTCCGGAGGTACGCAAAACAAAAATTCGGCGCCCCTCCGCCCGATGTGAATGTTAATCTTTTAGTTTCTCCGCAACTAGTTTAGTTAGTTTGGTTTCCGCGCATGCGTCGTTGGTGTAACTTCGACAAAACACCTGCGTTGACCTGGCAAGAAGCGATTTTCTAACAGTTGAAAAAGTCACGGCGGTTC
The DNA here is from genome assembly GCA_037055365.1 of Polyplax serrata. Lineage (NCBI taxonomy): Eukaryota > Metazoa > Arthropoda > Insecta > Psocodea > Polyplacidae > Polyplax > Polyplax serrata. The sequence goes on from JAWJWE010000002.1 coordinate 739,418, forward strand.
GTAGTGAAGTGCGCGCATTTTGCCGAGTGTGCGACGATTCCCGTGTCGTCGACGAGTACTTTTTTTGCGAAGGAAATTTATAAGAAGCAATTCATAAAACTCAGCGAACTTCGTGCGTGTCGTTTTGTGCGGAATTTCAGTTCATTTGAGTTTTTGTCGCAAAATCAAAAGAAGTGAACGTTGTGTTCGATTAATCGAAACTTCCGAGATTATCATTTGGATTTTTCCCATTTCCGGTTTGTCCTTTTCTTCATTAGACGGAAAGGAAGTCTGTCAACTGAAAACGATTCAATAGTAAGTTTTTTAATCTTGTTCTTTCAGTCGGCGACAATGTCACTCACCAAATAGTTTTCTCTTTTTGAAAACAAAAAAAATTTAGTCAATGAGAATAACTTGTGTGTTGCATTTCCTCTGACAGTTCGTGTGTAAAACTCAAATTGCGGTCGTCTTCCCTTTGAATTCATCGTAATACCCAATAGATGTCATTGATAAAGAATATAATGGGTACTTAAAACGAATACTAATATGTTAATACTAATGATTTTTACTGAGTACTATTATGCTGCATTACTATCAAAATAACACAATTTCATGTCTTTCACACACTCAAAAAAGTAGCTCATTTCATTGAACAAAATATGTGTAGTATTGTGACATGACACTTAACGATAGCGAATAACAACTCTTGATCGTAAATATTAAAATTCAGTTAATTAACTAACACAACTAATCACATTTGTCACTATTCCATCGTTGTGGGCAATGGCTGCATACGAGGGAGTATCCTACCGAATACCAAACTCGATTTTACACCACCAAAATGATAGTGAAAGCTTCGTACGTTTGACATCATTAAATAAATATAGTGGTTTATACAATGATTTAAAGCTTTGAAAGTGGTTAATTCAGTTAATTTTTAAAGCGCCATAAAACTTTGTGATTTACGATGCGGTCCTATAACTAAGTAAATACAAAATTTTGAGTTCCGTATCTGACATGTTTGCCGAAAAACCCAACTCCTTTAGAGTATTTAAGGTGTTTCGGTAACACCCGTGAGGAATTGTTCAGCCCAAGTGAAAGAATGGTACTTAGACCTTTGAATAAGTGAAAAATTTAATTACAATATCAAATTATAAAGTATAATATAAAGTTCAAATGTTTAAGTACAGACTGTCTGGTGGTTGCTTGCATTACAAAGGGTTGGAATTCTACAGAGGTTCTTTAGGTACTCCACCAGGGGCAACATCATTTGTGTGTTTTAATAATGTATTTACATAACTTTGGTAAGAGCAAGGTAATCATCGATTCTATTGAGTTCAACTCAAGAAGAATTTAGCAAGAGGTAAAAGGTAGTCCAATAAGTCAAGTCCTGATACATAATTAGTAGCACTTTTAATAAAAATTAATTTTTGCTCTCGATCAGTGTGGAAGTCCACCGGGTGTGTGGACTTTTCTCTTGATTTTTATGACGTGCAAATAAAATGACAGTCGTGAATTAGAGCGATGATACCAAGTTATTATGTTACTTTGAACTTGTTACGTATTTCAAGGTTATTAATATTTGTAAATTATTGATTTTTTTCTCACATTTTAGTGTTTGTTTTGCCGGCTGACAAACTTTGTTTTTGCTCTGACCCAAAGGCCTTTCCGGTCGTTGGAGCAAACATTTTGACTTGCGATAGACAAAACATTTGCGGCAATGAAAATTTTTGCTCCGCGGCCAAAATACGAAAATTTGATTTGAACGAACTTTCTCACCTTGACGTTTGCCCGGTTACTGGCGGAAAAAACAATCCAATTAGTTCACAATGAACTATTAAAGTGAAGAAAACTATTCGGAAATTAATTTAGGGGTAAACATCGTTCGTTAAATCCAGATTTTATGGTCGTTTCATAAACAACTTCTTTGACTGTTGTTGGTGTCAATCGCTGCATCAGACTATGTAAATGAAATGAAAAAAACGCAAGCGTAACTGTCAACCGACTTGACGTTTATAAAAAGAATAAAATACGTAAATAAATTCGGCCGGATTCCAAATGGCGGATTACATTCATAAATTATTCAGGTTTTCTGTATAATTATTTTCAGGTTTATTGCGTTTTTTGTCACGGTTAACATTGTTATTGTTGTTGTTGTTGTACGCGCGCGAGATGTTCGCATGTTATTCATAAGGATGAGCAACCATCGCGGCGTTTTCACCGACCGATATGTACGGAATGTTGCAGTTCGCGTGAGTTCGGAAAAGGAAAGTTTCTACCGGTTTTCGAGTAGTTGGCGTTGCGACCGACCCATTTACAAATTATTAAAGACGACTAACAATAATTTATTTGTTACGATTTGCTCTTGTATTATCTGATTGACACATTAAAGAAATTTGGTGGAAATTCGAGAGCCCACTTGGAAACGCACGGAGCGTTGCTCGTTGTCTATTGACTCACTTAGTCTGTGCTATTAAAGGCATTCGATTTATGTACTTTTATTTTTATTACTTTTCAATGAAAGTGGTTTTTTGTATTTCATTGGAACGAGTGTAAATACGAGATTCTCTTTCTCTGCGTTTCCTTGATGATTTTATTTATATAGGGAGTTACTGCCTCATATTAAGGTTCTTATGTATAGAAAAAGTATGCATTGGTGTACCAATAATACAAAAATGATATATATAAACTCATGAAAAACAATTGATAATGACAGTTATAACTATTTATATTTAATTAATAATATTTGGTTGTTTGTTTATATTAATTAAACTTATTTAGTGTTTGAAACTTTAAATTTTACACAAAGGGAAACTTATATTTACAAAGAGTTCCTAATTTATATTACACGAAGGGATTCGAATTATTATTTATCCGTTGACATAGAATATGTTTTTTTACAACTTCCAAAAGTATTCTTCGATTCAAATAGTTTCTTAAAGTTTTCAGTGACGTGAATATTGAATTACCTTAAATCGATAACAAATTTTGAATTTATCGGTAATACTCATTCAACAAAAAAAGTCTTAGAATCTAGTTGTCTCTAGTTGAAGGGCAATAGTTCACATGTTTTGTGTTAAGAGAAAAAGTGAAATTAAATAACAATTTTACAGGTGTCAAGTACACGTGTATAAAAACAACAAACATGGCGGTATCATTGTAAATCATTCTGCCCTACATAAAACTATAATAAATAGTGGAATGAATGTAAGCACCTGGTTCTCAGTCGGGTGTTTCACGACTCTTAAAAGAAGTTAATAAGAGTCTTACCCGTCGAAGTAAATTACCCTGGACTCGACGGAATAGTTTAAATATTAATAAATAAATAAACGAATAACAGGTTAGTACAAGTAACAAAATGAAGCCAACGGTTGTGTTGTGGTTCTTGAGAGTTCCCACAGAACAATCATTACGGTCATTGTGCTCTTATACCTTCTTTCTGTCCCATTTTTGCACATCTTGAACCTGATGGTATTAGGTACGTACCAGTACGTCCGTACACAATGGAATTATAGACGTCCAAGAAGTCAAATGTCTCAAATAGGAAGTTGTGCGCTATCATTTTCTGGACTTAACGACCGGTCGAACGGTGAAATCCGTAGGTATTTGCCGTACCTAAGTATACCTTTGTATGATGCCTGAGATTATTTTTGCTGTACACATTACGCCCAAAAGCCGTCAACTGCATTTCCAAACGAAATTGAAATGCACCGGCAATGAATCGGAGGCAGAATCGCGGTTTTTTCTAACATTTCTTTCGTAACTCTAATTTATTTTTCTCACTCTGGAGCCATTTTGTTTCCAGCCAGGTACGTACCTGCACGCCAAAGGGATTTCTCATCCAATCTTATTGCCTTCGTTTTAATTCTCACTCTTTTCACCGTCTTGTGTAACGGCGATTTCTTCCAGGTGCAACTTAATTTTCACCTGGGATTTGTACGAGAAAATTAAATTGCGTCCCCCGTCAGTTTCAGTTCAGGTTTAATGACTCGGGTGTACTTGGTTTTTTTGCTGTTTTCTTGCCCTTGGTCGATGGAGTTTTTGCTGATGCTAAGTTTACACTTTGAATGAATCTCTCTTTTTAACTATACTTTTGTTGTTTATTTAGTTGAAAAAAAGAAAGGTACGGAAAATATGAAATGTAACGTTGGTTGTCGGGTGCTGCAGATTCAAATTGCAACTTAAATGGGAAAATTACTCTCACTTCTTATTCTTGTTCATTTTCTTAATTCCTTCTCCTATGTTTCATATTTCTATGTTTAAGGTACCTGCAAATGTTGCCTTTGACCTTGAGAGACATGATACAAATACTTTTTTATTTCTAAACATTCGGTATATAGTACAATATCTCGTGCTGTTTTTCTAATCAAAGTTAGGCATTGCCTATTCATAATCTAAACAAACACACCCGTCAGTAACTTCCAGGCTCGGTCACATGGAAGTTGCACAACGATCGATTTGTTCCACAGGTAATTGATTTCGATTTGATGAATGGCTCTTCCTTCCGGATTTCAGTTGCTGATCTTTGACTCTCTGAACCGTAAGAAACCTAGAAAGTAAATGATGAGCGAGAATTACATTCCTAATTGATCTAGTTTGGATGTTTGCTATCTCAAATCCTTCACCGGGTGATGGTGCTGGTGGTGCAGTCCATCATGTGTTAGAAAGTATAGGTAAAAACATCACCTTCAGGCGATGAATAAAAACCGTATATAGTAATGGCTTTCCGATGTGCTCAAGGTGAACATGTTTAAATTCAAAGATTGTTATTATTATCTAAAATTACTCCTTGCTAATTTTGTAAACATTTACAATTAGAGTTCGATTAACGTTGGGCATCGGGCGGAAGGAGATTTGTGATCTCCGAGTGGGTACCAATAGGCACCCGTGTCTTCGACATCAATGAAACTCGAAAAGAAGGAACGGCTAACAAAAGTCTTCTTCCTCCAACTACATATTTCTTTTTTATAGTTTGACCCGTTGAGGTCTTTGGACGGGTTTCCAGATGTTTTAATACAATGGCACAACACTCTATTTGTCTTTATACGGTTAATTGAAATTAAATGGTTGACTTGTGGCACGGGTAGCACCTGTTTACTCGCTTAGGTGCCGAGTATCCGACTGAAATGATTAAATGTGTTAACACCTGTTTGACACAACAACTTCCATTTATTAATAGATTTTAATGACTTTTATGACTCGGCTTTATCGATTTTATTTCTAAAATTAATGAAGTTTCTATTGAACTTCTTCGGTAGTATTCTTTTGTTGGTTCCTGAGTTTTTTCTATTATCCTTTTAGTTCATTAGGGCATAACTTTCGGTTTCATTCAACACCTCATCTGTAACATTTTCAAGTCTTTCGTAATATGAAGGGTATGAGTTTTATTCGCAGGGCACCGTAGTAAAAGAACTAGGTTATTAAACGCAAGGTAACTGCTCATTGGTACTAAAGGAACTACATATTGAAGAATTCTTGCGAGAGATACTTTTAATGTCAATTAAAACTTCTAACTGGAAAGCGATGCACAGTAGGAATGTCGCACGGGTAACTAAAATCGGCAGAATGAAGATAAAATTTGTAGAGCAGTAAAACCAAATTTTCAAGTGTCAATCACTCGTTACAGCAAGAAAAACATCAGTGTTACGAAAAACCGAACGAGTTTCATTACGAATTTCAATGTGAGATTCACAAATGCGCTGTTACAAAACTGGTTGAAATTAGAACGAAGAGATGGAGACCAAGAGGAGTGTTGGAGAAGAACACATTCACAATGTGACAACACACCTGAAATGCATGAAAGGTTCGACAGACGTTTGGTGAAAGTGTGACATTTGCTGACGGACAACAAACAAATGGCAGTGCTGCAATATATGAATTACCACATTTGTGGAATTGTCACTGGAACATGCATGCACCTTTTCCTTCAAACTATTTAATCAGACCTGGAGGAAACAACTTTCTTATTCTCGAACAGGTGTCGTTTTGAGGGTTTTGTCCTTCAGTTCTGCAAGGAGGTGTTGAAGTAGCCTCGGGCAGGGTTGAAGGCGTTTTAAATTGACAAAATGTGCTTTCTTTTACTTTTGAGCCGTCTAAAATTTATAATTCACTTTTCATTTTTAATGGGCATTACACAGGTTTGACACCTGTAATCGAATCAATGTAATCAATTACTCAGGAAAGTGATTGGTAAAGTGCCTTTCTACTTTCATCTACCCGTTCGTGGCGAAAAACACCAAAGTTGTTCGGGTAGTTCCTGTTCTAATGTCACCTGAGTCATTTTCCTTTTCAGCTGATATTATCATCCCTAAAAAAATGGACTCAACTAAAAAATTTGGAAACTTTCTTGCTTTTGATTTTGATGAAAGTGACAGGAATAAATTTAGAATGATCGGGTACCTGTTACCTGTTGACGGAGTCAGTCCTGTTCGTATCAACTCCGACGGAATGACTTCATTTTACCTTTTACACGCTTGTGCAATTAACTTTCCATATCCGTATAGTTTTCTTCCCTGTCTCTTGTTAATGGGACTGAAACGAAACTACCTGATAAGGTACTTTTACTGGACCGAGTGACAGTTCGTGTATTTTAAAAAAGTTGTCGACTTAACACATCAAATATTCACGAATAATCAAAAATTAACTGAAGTCGAGAAGTCAATAGGAAAATAGGTAAGTTGAACTCCTCAGGCACAGGTTCTAGGTTTGACTGAATCTCCAAAATATTTGACTTTAGGGCCGTACGGACGTGTGTGGCGGACGAAAAGGGTCACAACCCAACTAGTTCATCATAGAAAAATACTGTAATTTAAAATTTTTTATAGTAAATCTCGTCTCATTAACTACAGTTAAAATGTTCAGTTAAGTTTCGTTTGTCGGTTATTGTGCTGCTTAATTATTCTACCTGATTTATGTGCAAAATGTTCGGTGGCGAATTTGGTTGCATTTGGGAAGCAAATTGGTAAAGCGTACTTGGTTCCTAGTAGCAACTAACCAGAACCTCAGATGGCTGGTACCCGGATCCTGAGGGTTTAAGAAACTATAAAAATAAACAAATATCGTAACTCAAAATTATCGCTAAGACTTATCCGTTGATGTGACACTTTTAACATTTCTTGTGTGTGGAAACAATAAACACAGAACTCACACGAAGTGCACCTGCTGGGTGTACCTGCATCTTCTGTGGGTGCAGACGCAATTGTGTTGAAGGTGCGCCATTAAGGATGTCAGAATGTGTCAATGTGACTGTGAAAGAAATGGTCCATACCTGAAAAACCACGTGCACCTCCGTCTACGTGGGACGTAAGCTTGAGGCTCGCGAAATCAGGTCCGCGCCTTAAACTAATTGATCAATTATGGTTGCTGGGAATTTTTTTTATGTTTGGGAGGTACTTGCCGTCGATTAGCCTTGTAAGTTAACAATCCTTCTTTTCTGAAAAAAAACCTTTTTTCCCATCGTATCGAAGACGTCTGAATGATGAAGTGGAGTCACGAAGCTATCGACTAGTTAAGGTACGCTTAAGGTTTCGTTACTCATTAGCCTGTGACATTAGCCCCTTTGGGTTAGGCCCAAGTACCCGTGCACGTGGATTCGCAACTAATCAATCATTTTTAATTAAGAACGTCTGAACTAATGAAGGAAAAATATAAATTATTTAAGAATACGCAAAATGAATGTGGCCGAGGTCGTTAACTGCTTCAGGTATCGTTTCTCTCTCTCTCTCCACAGGCAATAGGATTCTTCGTGAGGTATCTAACATCTGAATCTTGTGAAAATAATCAAAGTTGGAAGGAAAAACAAAACCGAAAAAATACCTCGGTTGGATATCTGTCACGAGTAGTCGTTCAGCCGGGGGCATCACAAAAGGGAGCAGACTCAAATTTTTTGGTAATAACAGAGGAGTGCACACTCGGGTAGGCAGACGCAGGGTAGGTAGACGGACCATCGGTCCTGATACATTGCAATTAGCCGAAACAATTTTGTGTATAAAAGTAATTATCAAAGAATGAAAAGTGGGTGAGAAATCGAGTGGAAGTAGAGCGCAATTTGAAATGATAAGGCAACCAATAGCGAGGAGTGGAAAGATGGTGAAGTTGGTGATACCTGAGAAAGGAAAGCAACGGGTGACTAAGAGGAAGCTGTAGAAGGCACGCAGGTTTTTTGATTGGAAGAAAAGAACTAGAGTAGAATACGAACATGTGAGGAAGAACGATGGTCTGGCACGACACAGTTGGCACGGTCAATTACAGGAACTACAACGTACAAAACCATGAACTACTACAACTCGTTTCAATACAAACAAGATGTGTGATTAAATTCTTAGTAGGTAATCAGTTGAGATGCAGTACTGAACTAGGAATGAGACTTAGAGTTGTAGGTGCTTGGGGAATCGTACAGGTTGTACCTAAATCTAGGAAATAGTCGAGCAAATCATGGCTAAAATAATAGAAAAGAATTTTCGTCTAGTCGAAATCGTTTAAAGGGCAGTCCTGAATTTGTAGAGAACGTCTGATTTCTTTTGTTTTTATTCCGGAATTCGCAAGGTCTGGCCTTTGCTTGGATGGAAACTTCGACCTCAAAGGTCACCAATGTGGACCTGATGAGTACCAAAAGTGTCACAAAGTTTCAATATTTTTCTATTGTTTAAAAACATCAAAAACCCGCGTTTCAGAACTTGAATTGAAGTCGAATTTTCATCTCGACAGGAAGTAAATGGATTAAAAAGTAACTGCATTTGTTTGTTCGTTTGTCTGTCTGTTTGTTTCCTTCACCTCGTCACCTTCACCTTCACCGTTGTTTTCCGCAGGTACGACCTACTTTACCCGGGCAAAAACCCATCGAGACAAAATCGAGACGGCGTAATGAGACAAACGTGAAAATTGTTTCACTGGATTATAAATTTTTACGAGTATTGTTTTTTTGAGTTGTTTGTTGTTTTCGTTGTTGTTGTTGTTGTTGAGCTCTTCTCTTGCAAGTCGTGAGCCATTTGTTCTCCATACCGAGGTCAGGTGTCTCAGGTGGGACGCTTCATGGCGAGGTCAAATTGATTTTGCCTCGTTTGCCGAGTCCTCAATTGAAAACTGTCAATCGAAGTTGACCGAAAGAGAAAGAAGATATTTGTCATTTGACATTCCTCTGCGGGAAGAGTCCAGGTTCAGGTACCGTACCGTACGTTTCCCACATTTCGGTCGTGTTCCTGCCCGCCTCGTTTCCATCATGAATTTTTATTGTGTTCATTCCGACATTTTCTCCTCCAGGGGCACACCGTTCTTCAAATTTTTGCACGGACGTTGCTCTATTTTATCTTTCCCAATTCTCCGTATTGTTTTCCTGGTACGACCCAATCTCAGGAGTTAGACGTATGAGTCCCTCAAGAGACGTAACAAAGGTGTAACTGTTAACAAAACTATTTCGTCTTCTTGTACAAGATTAATTAGTTGTGAAACTAATAACCCTGTAAAAAGATAGAGAAATAGTCAGGTGGGTACCCTCAGGTACGGTCCTAGTCGGGCTCTGAGTGACACCGTGACCTCATCACTAGAATTTTTGCTAAAGCCCAAAGCCAAGTAGGAACACAAAAAGCATAGACTTGAGTTATCAGTGACATTTTCTATTAGTCTTGAGTATCATTTATCATTATTTTAGGTCACTCGCATGGTACCGTCGCGGTTATTTAAAGTCGATGGCTTTGGGTCGCTGGAATGCACCACATCCGACGTGCAACAAAAAAAGTAACAAGCGGAGTACTTTTAGTTCAGTGGATGAATGGAAGAGTACCAGAATTTCGCAACCTGATCGAATGAGTCAGGCCTTACGTTACAATAGTCATGTTAAGTACCGTAGAACGGGTACGAAAGTATTGACATAAATAGGCCGCCTATTCCTGTTTACCTAGTTAACTTATGACAATCGAAAGAGCAGTCATGGTGAGTGGAATATTTGACCACAACTAAGTGCGTGAGTTTCTTCCAACTCTAGCAGTCATCTCGACTATTATCTAATGTACCTGTACAAGTACGTCGTAGGTATCATCTTCCACTAACTACATTCTCATTTGCCTCATATCAGAAAAATCACCGTTTCACTTGGTACCAGTCGTTCTTGTTGCTCCTTCTGACGGTCCTACTTATTTTGCTCTTGTCATTTCCTCGCACATCATTTCTAATGTTACATTTCTTCTGCTTTTTGTTGTCTTGCGCTACTATGGTTTTCTTCACTTTCATATTTCCCATTTTGGAAGTTTTATTTCTTTTTTGTGGCTGTATAAGTGGCGGAGCTGATGAAGTCACGACCGGGAAACAAGGCCGTATTCAACCTCTCCGTAATTATTCGTTACCGACGTACTATATAAACGTTTTTAAGTGCGTAATAAACTTAAAACTTAAAAGCTAACACTTTTGTTAGCAAATGTACAGTTGTTAGAATTGGTTGATAGAAAGTTTTGTGGAGGATCCGTCTCAATTCCGGTTCCTCCCGACTGACATTTTTGGTTGATGTGAGTGCGTGTGCCTTCGCAGAAGTGTGTGGTACTCGCACCAAGTGTAGTCGTTTCGTAGTGATGTGAAATGCCAAACGTGGCGGTGTCGACCTACAACTGCAAAAATTTAGCACTCTTCTACTACATTTTGGTTGTCTGCTTTATTAGTGTTCTCTCAACAATGTATGGAATGCGTCACAAATACTTTAATGTAGAATGGATACATAACATCCGTAGGTATGCTACTAATGCAAAATTAAACGTCGAATTAGGTTAACGAGCTGAGATCGCATAATCGTGATGAGAAGAATATGATAGTAACTTCTCGTGGTAGGATAAGTTCGAGTCATTCCTCAACGTGAGATTGAATGAGAACCTGAGTACCCGTACCTGATCGCATTTTTAATTTGAAGGTCACGAAAACCGAAGAGAACCACCGAGGCGTTGGTTAAGTGAAAAAAACATATATATTTATAATAAAAAGGAAGACGACGAGATTCCCTAAATAGAAAAAGGAAAGCCGGAATTTGGCAGGTTGCTGGGGCTGTGCCAAGGCGTAAAGGTACGAAGACTGGGAAGGAACCCGTACCTGACCAAAAAATAAATTCGAACTTAAAAATCAGTCGAGTGGAAGGGAGTTTTCCTTCGGAATCACCCAACCCGAACGATAATTAATTGATTGACCGGAAAAACAATTAATTTGATTTCACAGACAGTGTTATTGTTGTTGCTGATGGCTCAGCCATTTTTAATTGAGACTGATTTGGACATTTGGGTGATGCAAGAGGGGATATTAAGATGCCGGGTAGCAGGATACTGTAATTTGTGAGGAAGTCCAAATGCAAAAATTTGTATTGTTGTACCTTAGGACCTGGAGAGTTGGTACTTAGAGTCTGTCTTCATTGGAAGACGTCTTTCTCTGTCCTTATTGTTTAAGGACTAACCGCCTCCCATAGCAGCGAAACATTAAACTTAGCCAGTTGTATTCATTCATTCCGTCAGTCAGTCATTCATTCAAGCCTCAGTCTAGGCTGGATCTTTCAGTGTCGCTTCTTTAACGTTTTTCCCTCAATTTTAAGTATGAATCACTGTCATCATCTAATTGGTGATCCATTCTTAAAAATAATATAAAAATTGTCTTTCTACCACGCCGTACCCATAAAAAAAGACAGACGGGTACATTCAAAGTGATTCTCTTTTTCACTTGTTCTCTCGAATTACGTGAGTTTCCTACAGAACTTCCGTTTAGTACCTCTCGTAGTTCTTAACCCAGGTACCCAGTACCCAATACAAATGTCACCGATAAAATTTCCGCATTTGCGTTTCCTGAAGAACTCAGGTATCTATTGAACCGTCGATGTGAAATGTGTCGCATTAGACAATTGAAAGCCACTTTAACGGGTACCAATTTAGTCACCACAGGTGTTGACCACTTTAAATTAGGTACCTGAACAATTTACAAGTAATTTTGTTTGCGGTGTGAATTTTCAAATCGAATTTTTTCTAACGCGGAACCGCCAGCGATTTGGTACTCGTTTCCGATACTCACCGAGAGAAGGTACTCATTGATGGAGTACAGAATTTTATGGAAAAGCATCTCTCGAAGGGCAGGTTAAAGGTTCTAAGTACCTGAACGTCCTGTCCTATTGGATTTGCGTGCCTTCCTTCCTTCCTTCCATCAAAAAGACATTTGCATAGTCGTCAGAGTGTCGTTGGAACGCGTTTAACGCGTGACATCACGTTCACTTCCATGGGCCATCAACACCTGACACAATGTTTCTAATTGTCACGAGTTATTTTCTACCAGCAGATGAAATTTGTGTGTCAGGTTGTTCAAAGAAACGGTCTTTGGAACTCGTCTACTTTATCTGTCCAATAGATCTGAAACCTAGTGGCGCGTTTCTATTCTAGAGCTCCAACCTACCTACCCTAGTTGAACTAGCCGTCTTTTGTATAAAAAAAGACCGAAACGGATGTTTCTTATCAGTCACACCATTATCAACTAGCAGTATTAGTCAGGGAAACTACAACTTCTCGGTCGTTGTACTACCTTCATGCTGAAGCCATGAAGTAAATCAGAGCCAACTTGTTATAGATCTATAAAACTATTTATATACGCAAGCGTTATAAATATGATATATGTCTTCGTCTCAATACGTTTCGTATTGAGTTCGTCTTCGTCAATACGTTAATTCCGCTTTGTTGTAGAAGAAGTCGTGGGAAAACATATTTTTTCTTGGTGTGGTTTTCTAGATATGATTAGTATAAAATTTCTTCCTTTTCAAAACAACAATTTAGTCATGTCGTAAAATGAGAATTAATAGTTGGCGAGCCCGGTCAACTGTACTGTGTTTAATGTGGGCACTACTTTTAGTTACCTGTATACTTTAGCTGTGTGTATATGTTCTTAATAGTTGATGTACCGCTTATAACGATTGGAGGATGATTCACGTTCAGTTCTTACGAACCGCCCACAACTCTTTCTTGAGAAGGTTTACGTGTGTGGAAGGTTTTCTCTTTGACCCAGACACGTGTACCTGTTCTTAGGGAGCATGAATGATACGGTGCAGTGAAGTGTACCGCAATGTTCCTACTCAGGAAGCATAATTTTTCAAAAGTTTGTTTGGGTCGGGTGGTACAGAAAGCAACCTGACGTGTGAAAACAGATATCGGATGGCAAATTAGTTGAATTTGACTTGAATAATCGTGCCGGTTACTGGACGTAGACGTAGAAGAAGGAGAAATAAATAGAACAATGGGTTTTCGTGGAAAACTTATGAAATTCCGGATGGTGAAAATTTAAGAAGTTAACCGTCCGGGAACGAAGGCGCAATCATCCGCCATTTCTCACGAGTTTGTAAGCGCAAAACAAGATTACGAAGAGATCTGAAGATCAAAAATCGATTGTGCGTAAGAGAGAGAGAGAGGTAGAATGTGTGATGACTGGTGAGACGAAGAAAGAAAATGTTGTTGCGTTAACTTTCTATGAAACTTTCATTTTGCGCACTTCTTTCTTTTTATATATATGTATATTAAATATTAATGATGATTTAAGATCTTCAAGTGGTTATTCGTTTTCGTTTTGGCTGGTGACCCCAATGACCGGCACCAATTCGTCCGCCCGAAACGGTTGAAAATCCATGTTAAACAAATTCCCGGTTTTCAAGAGTAAAAAAACCTGATTTTCTTTGGTAGAAATCGAATCAGCCGTTCGAACCGTTCGGCGAAGTTTGGACTCTTCACAGGTTGGACAGGCTTTTTTTTTATTTAGGACTAATTTGATTTTATTCCGTCGAATTTGAGTTGTAAGTAATTGTTAGTGAAAATTGTAATGTGACTCTACATCTTTGGGTGTCTGTCTTATTTTTTTACTGTCGCATTTTAGAAACAGAATGAACCTTCACTACCTTGTACTGAGGTATTTTGATACCTAAGATCTCTAGATGGCGGATCACTAGATTTTTTTAATTCGGTCGGTGAAAACAAAATTGTTGTTCGTCCTGAATAGTAAGGACAACATCGTTTCCACTCTGCCTACCATTTTCATTTTGATTGTCAGTCGACGATTTATCGATTTATCGATCGATAGATCGGTGTCAATATCCGTTTCGATCCGACTGGTCTCTCGGACAAAAATTTCTTTTAAAAAAATTGCGAGTAACTTTGATCGGTCGAATTTTGGGGTATCCTGACTCGTACGACTCGTGAAAGTTTTTGTTTCTGTCTGTCTGACGATTTGTTTGTTTGTTTGTTGGCTCATTCATTTTTTTCCCTTCTTGACCTGCGACGGTCCATTTCGTCTGCCTTTCACATATTCCCTGGTAATGGCCGATAAACTAAAATTGGTCGAGATGGCCTGCTTGCAGACGATTTCTTCTTTCACACTGAAATCTAAATGCCCTTGCGTACTTGAATGCCTAATTGCGTCACTGTAGGTTTCCGGTTGTTCCTGAACCGGAAAAAGTCAATTTTTCACAGGAGTAAGCCCCAATGATTTTACTTGTTATTGTGCGCAAAATAATTATGTCAGATGTAACTATGTACAATAATTATTAGATGATTGCTAATTGTTTCAATAAGTTATGTGTTTTATTTATTGTTACGTAACAAAATAATATATGGGCAATGTGGTATGCGAATTTATAAATGGGTAGGAACCCAAATTTCGGGAGTCCCCCAACACAATACTGCCCACGTAACAAATAATCCGTTATAACAAATAATTTTCAATCGTATCATTTGTGTACTTCGGATTCGTGTTGTTTTTTTTAATATAGCAGTGTATAAATGAAACTGCCTGTACCCAAAGTATGAGGTATTACACGTAGATAAATATATAATTAATTCACCTGTAACGGCAGATTTTAAGTTGTCTTACAACTCATATTATTCGTCATACAGCGAAATAAAATTGCAGTTCGTTTTATTGCAATGAGATGCATCGTACGCAAGTTTCATCATGAGTTTTATGAGTCTTTTCAATAAAAAATATTCTTATTCTCCACAAGGATGGTGAATGTTTAACACCGAATAAGAGGATGCTACTTCCCTACGACCCAAGATATTGATATTTAACTTTGTAATATTTATACTTTTAATGTTACATCGCCAAATGAACGGAAACAAATTCGTCGGTTGCCCTTGAAACTATTCTTATAAAGCGCCTGAGTGTGTGAATCTGTTTTCTATGTAATACGTTTGTTTCCGTGAGAGCATCTCTCGTACTGAACTAATTAGTATAAATCGTATGGGTGGATTCCTTGCCGTTCCAAAAACTTTGTCTTTCCTACAGAAGAAACAACTCGTTGTGAATGATAAATACCAGGTCACGATTTGCATTCCCTCAAAAGGTAAAAGTGCATTGAAATGTTTAAAAACCCACTCACTGGCTTGCGGAAGAAACTGTTTTTTTTTTAATTGCCGGATTATTTTTATTTGCGTTTTAGTTTCTGTACAAGTTCAGATTCACTTTTGTTTTCGTGCACCTGGAACAACGCCGTTTTACGATATTTGGAACTTGAGTTGTCATCGTTTCTGTCAGGTTCGCCTACGCAGAATTAGGTATAGGCGGCAAAACACGGTCAGTGTCACATAGAACTCGCAATGCGAAGAAAAAAACAAAAACAAACAAAACTTATACCTCATAACAAAAATTATATAATCTTAAAAAATAGGAAATGTAGTCACGCGAATGACACGAACTCTGTCAAACGCAATGAAAGCTCATTGCAAACTACTTTATACGAAGATTAAGAATTCTATGAGAACTCTCACTACAAAAATTGTAGGGGAGTCACACAAGAACGTCTTCCAAACGTAGAACTGTTTATTCACCAATGAAGTTTAGAAAAACATTCATGTAACTGTAATTTTCTGCGGTATTGTGGACAGCAGCGCAATGTAATGAAGTCGCAGAAAATGTTCAGCGCAGTACCCCAGCGCCAACAGCAAAGTGCCCAAATTTTTTTTGTTTGCTTTTTCAGTTCGCGGTGATTTTTATAAAGTTCCATCCGAATTCCCGTGAAAACTTGAAAAAAAAAACACACAGGAAGTTCACGCAACGGGCTTTGCCACGCTTGATGAAATCCCGTTTCCTCACAATTACAAATAACCAATCAATTGTAATGACGGTCAAGGTTGGACCGATCGGAGTCTTCCATTCCTCAGCCTAATTAGAGTGGTTGCCCAGCGTACCTGCAGTTTAATAATTTGGCATCCGTTCTCTTTCTCTTTTACTTGTCCAATTTATCGATAATAAGAAATTGAACTCTTTCAACGGAAGAAGAGTAAAAATAATAATTTTCATTAGTGAAACGTTTAAGATTTTTGGAAAACGACCTTGGTGAGTGCCTGAACGTATCTGATTTTGCTTTTCATTTAGGAGAAACCCAACGCTCCGAATCGTCGTATTCGTAAATTTTTCGCCTTTGAATATATAGATTCGTGTTTGTGCAACTATTTAAACGGATGCTCTCCGGACTTTCTCCTCTACTTTTGGTACCCGCGTACCTGAATTTGTAGTGTGTGGCTCACGAATACGTGAAAGGGATGTTGATAACTCGGGTGAACTGTGCAAAGGTTAAAATGCATGAGAAAGAGCCTTTGAATTTTAAATTCTGCTCAATTACGCAAGAGAATGCAGTGCATTGTTCAGGTTCAGGTTTGCTTTTTTGTCCTTGTCGAAATTCTCCAACCTCTCCTCCTCCTCCTCTTCCTCCTCCCACTCTCACCTTTTGCGGTTACATTAAAAAAATCGCATGCGTTTGAAGGTTGACACGATATTCATCTAAATCTGATAGTACCTGACACAATACGGATAGTGATGTAATTAATAAAGAATGGTAATAAATCAGGTGTACAAGTGCAACTTAGTGCATCGGTGCTTTATGTCCAACGACACCTCGCTTTGAACCAAATCCGTGCAACGGAGAAACGCAGGCGTGCGTAAATTGGTGGTTCTGTATGATGACTCGCTTGTGCATGTGGTCGTTTATTTGTAGTTAGTTTACTTCGTGCACCACTGCAGTTAGCACGGTTTAATGTTTGAAGTTTTTCTGGTTCGTCATTTACTTTACAGTTAGATACTAATATTATTATTACGAAGGTTCTACATGAGGCTTAATTTTGTTATATTAATACTAAATACTTTTACACGAGGCTTGTGGTTGGATGTTGGAAGTTGTACATATTTTGCTAAACCACGTCTTATAAGGCACACTACCTAGTATTTGACGTATATTTTTGTACATCTTCATCAACACTAATTGAACATTTCCAAGAGCTTGTTAACTAATTTTTCCATTATTTAGTAGTGTTACGTTCACTATTGTAAAATAGATTTTGCAATCGTTTAAAATGTAACATGAAACTAAATAAAAACTATTTTTGTCATATTATATGTTAATGACACCAGAAGGTTCCATGAGAACATTAAATTCGTCAATAAATTGTACGTTGCAAAAAACGATTAAAATGTGCGTGTCTTGGAAAAACGGGGCGTTAACCAATTTTAAATAAATAAAAAATTACTTGCATACCAGGTAAATAAATTTTAAAAATCCAATCCTAAAACATTAGAAAATAAATTATGTAATGTTATTGTTTCATTTATGATTGCATTCAGGGTTTTACATCAGCCTGAGGAAATCATTTTGAAACATTAACATTGTGGTTTATTTTTTATACTTCGACATTCACCGTCACAAGTTCGTTTTTTCTTGTACAGTAACTAGCAGTGTAGTGACTAGACGAATAACACGAGGCATCGAGTTGGCTTCCCGGTTCTCATGTTTCTGCTTCTTTTGCTACTTGTACTGTTATTCCGAGAGGAGTGCTTTAGTTTGTTATAATTAACAGCAGGTTTTATTAATAAATAATTTATGTAAAGCTTCATTGTGTATTTATGGGGAAGATCCTCAAGTGACAATGGGTACTTTTCACGTGAAACCATACAGGGGGTTACATGATAAGAAATTTGGTGTCCTACCCCCAGGAAAGTATCAAACAGAGTAGATGACGAATGCCCACCACCCAGTTATTGATTGCTACTGCTGTCACCACCTGTTGGTTCCCATAGATTCCTCTTATTGTCACCTTTTTCCCCACAGGTCCAAGAGACAGAAAAATCAGAAACAGAAAAGTTGAAATTATATGCAAATCGCCTAAGTACTTCTGCAATTATATAATTCCCATTCGGATCGCAGTCAAGAAACGCGTCGGACATTGGATAAAGGGAGAGGAAACGCGTGCGTTGGAGGGCTAGAAATGCCGTAATAAAAAAGAGAGTAATAGATTTTTCAAGAAGAAAAAACCGTTTGCGGGTTAATTTAAACTGGGAATTGGTAAAAACTAAAGAAATTCACTCGAAATGGCAGTCCGTGTTGAATTGAAAGAAAAAAGAAAGATTTTTAGAAAATTTTATGGTTTTGAAATTACAGGTTGACTCATTATAAATAATGAATGTGTATCATTGATGGTGAACATGTGAAAAGTGAAGATTCTGGCTCTAATATTAGAGTATGTGAGAGCAATACAGAGAGAGAGAGAGAAGACAAAATTTTTAATATCAATAAAACCAGATCAATTAAATTAGAAAGTAAAATAAGTGCGAACCAAGGAATGGAAAATAAATTGGCAATAGATGAAACAAATGAGCAACTCGTTAACAAAAAAATAACTTCTGGTCATTTGAAATAAGTTCGAGCAAAGTTCAGAGAAAAGATGCCACCACTCCAAAGAACGCCAAAAGTAACGACAAAAGAGAAAGAAGTGTCGTAGAAGAAACGAACTGAGACAATATGAACAAAAGATAACAGTAAAAATAAGAAACAAAACGAAGAAACAGATGGGTGGAAAACTTAACGGAAAGCAAAACGAATAGAGACAATTAGCTGATATAGAAGAAACATAGAAGAAGAAGAAGAAGAAAAATGGTGTCCGGGTGGACAAAGTCTGGCGTGTCCTCATCGTCCGTTAATTACACGGCCGGCAACGAACTTCTTTTGTTTGTAGCTCGTCCTACAAAAACAAACGGGTAATTTCATGTCAAAACGGACGTTCCGTTATTGAGTTGTCTGGGACATTTCTGACTGAGGGAAAGTCGTCAAAGTTTGATGGGTCAGAAGTCATAAAGAGAGGAAATGCTCAAGAACCAGAGTGTTTTGTCTCGAGCCACGACAAAGTGGGAAACACCCAAAACGAGAGGAAAATGTAAAAAAAATCGATTGTAGTGCAAGGTAACGAGTAGTACTAATTTGTCGAGTCGTACTCGTCGGTGATCGGACTTCTTCTGACTAATTAGCCGCGGGTCATTAAGATCATATCTGAATTATTAATTCTAAAAAGTGATCGGACGCGATCACTTTCACATTCCAAAGGAAATCCACTTTACATCTGTTCAGGCGTCTGCCATATGCTTTTGAACAGAAAACAATGAAATCAAGTCCGCACATAATGCGCAAAAAGTAGGCCCCGAAGGAGCAAGTACCAGACACCTACCAAGTACGGCAACCGAGTGAACCACACGAGGAAAAGTTCGCAGACCTTCGCAAACTCATTTACGGTACAAATGAAAAGGATCAAACCACAATGATCCATGGGAACTCATTGAGGTACCTGTACCTTTGTCATTGAATACCTGGGACAGCCATGCTTGTCGTGACACTTGTACGGGTACTTAACTTCCAAACAAACACTCCATTAAATTCTGACCTTCTGTGTGTAAATTTCTAATTTTTATTTTTCTTTACTTTCAGAAAGATCTCTGGCACGACACTTTTCGAGCGTTCGAGTTACCCAACCTTTCCAGGTGCGTCAGGTCAGTTTTTATTTTGGTAGATGAAACTGCGTCGAAAATATTTGTCTTTTGGCGATAGGTGGAAATATATATGTTTTTTTGAGAGATTTCCTTCATTTTAAGCGCTGCTGCTGCTGCTGTTGTTTTCTCTACAAATTAGTTAAAAGACTGACGAGGGAAAAAGAAAATGGCGGCTGACAGCTTCATCTTTGTTTTTTATTTTGAACGGCATGAGCGAGTGGGTTTGGTCACGAAAACACTTAAAATCTGATGAATAACGTTCTGACTAAAATGAAAAGTCTCAAAGACCAAAAAGCAACTCCAAATTGTTTACTTTCTTTCTTCGTCTGAATAAGCAAAGTGCCGGCCATCTTTTTTTTTATTTTAATTTCAAAGAGTTTAAGGTGTGATGGCAGAAAAGTCATTGACTTTTTTTAAAATCCTCAACAATGTTCGTCGTACGCTTCACCTAAGAGTAAGCTCTCCATTCGAATCAAACTTTAAGTAACCCGACACTGGTGCTGAGTACCCGCCAATTCAAGTATTCATTCCTGCTTGGGTACCACTCAAAGTTAAGGCATCATTTTTATACCTTTGTTTTTTTCTCTTCATAAATGTGACGCGTTAACGTTTGTCGTGTTGACGAACGCCCGCGTTTTACCCGAAAGTCATCTAATTAGGCATCAGTCGAATCGATTACGTTCGTAATAAGCGCGCGCGTACCAAATTTGCTCTTTCACGTTAGAGCCAACGGACGAGCGCGCATTACGTCGAAACGGTCTTTATTTAAAAGAAAATTAACGTTATTTGATGGAAAGCTTCATTCACCGGTATTTCGATAGTTTCAAGTTCTCCTCGAGGGTAGTGGAAGTGAGTACTCGTACTCGTATGTGCCTCGACGCCTGAGTTCGTCTGAATGCGTGCAGTCGGTGAACGAAGCGTGAGAATTGGCGGAGACAGAAATTAACGGAATAGAATGGCAGATAAATTCGACAGGTACCCACCACCCAGGTAATGTCGAGAATACAAGGCAGTCTGCTTTCACTCTCGCACACCCGAAGTTCGATTATTCTTTCACTCGGAATGCAGTAAATGACATTGACATTCTACCGTGGCGGATGGAATTGCTAGACTTTCAATGATCAGGTGAAAGGGAAGTTTGAGGGACCGAGACGAGTACAGGAGTGTTTGGTACCCGTCAGCCGATCACCACCAAGCTGATACACCAAAATAAAACCCAAACAATTCCATGATCACGACATCTGGATCCCTTGAACCAAATTTTTGCTCATTTTCTGGACAATGGTATCTGACAAACAAGGAATTTCTTCAGTTACCAGGTTATCGGTGTTAAAATTAACATTCGACCTCGTCAACGACATGACCAAAGTACTTTCAGTCGTGTTGAATGCCTCTCGGTCGTGTTCAATTCTCAGGTTTGATTTTTCAAACAGAAAACAGGTGCGGAGGTGACGTCAGAAACAACAAGCAATAATTCAAAAACTACTCGTTAGGTACCCGTCTGGAGACATAAAGGCAGCAACCGTATAAATCATAAGTTGCAGAACATAAATAACGAGTGTTTATTCAACTTATGGTGGTAGTTAGAATCACAAGTCTTAAACCTCAAACGATGTTACTTATAAAGTTACTACTCTGGAGAAAACAAGGTGCGATTTCATAGTTGAAGAAATCGGATGCTCCGTACAGGTCTTAATAAAATTGAAAATTAGAAAGGTTACGAAAATGTTCCAGTATACCTGTACGTAAGTAAAACGAGAGAAAACGTACTCATTGGTTTGGTACTCATTTTAAGCTGGTGCGTCATCAAGTACAGGTGCGGGAGAAAGGTAAAGTTTTCTGTGAAGAAGGCACAACCTTTAATTAACACCGGTGTGGCTCGACTCATAAGTACAAAAAATCAAAGTTCGATTCGTGTACAAAAGAAAGTGAAGGATATAAAACAGGATCGACCTCAACATTCATTTAATAAAAGGTCATAATTACAGTCTACGTAAATTATTACATAAAAATAACTCCATGTACCGAAAGGAGTGGCAAAGGAGTGAGCGCAAGTTTCCAAGTAAAATGTCTTCATAGAAACGGCAGGGGAAACACGTACCTGACAGGTTAGCGATTACGGTGGAAACCCGACAAGAAGACGAGCGGATCAAGGATTTAGGTCCCTAATTCCTAATGGGAAGTCAAAGCACCTGAATTTAAGTTGCAATTTTCCGTTGCACCTCTCCGTAGACTATTTGTACATTTAGGTTTTTCGTATATTGTATAATTCAGGTTTCAGGTTTTTTGTTCGGGACTTTCTTAGTACCCCAAGAATGAAAAACATATTGCTTAAGGTACAACCTGAACGATGCTAACGAATTCACACACAAATACGCACGGTCTACTCAGGTGCGAGGGACAATAATTTTATTCACGGCCACTTGAGTATTGAAAATTGGTTCAAAAGTTGTTATTTTTCCGTACCTGCGTACCTGACAAAACATTGTCATACCAAATCGACACGAAAACGGCGGGACCTGTACGCATTGACGAGTGCCGAGGTTTAAGACTTGTCTTTACACCCATGTACTTGAAGCAACGAATGTCCAACCTGAACGTCCGTGAAAACCTTCAAATGCAATGTCGTCAGAACCTGTTATTTTTATTGAAAGAAACTACAATCGTGATGTACTTGGAGATGAAGTAGTGATCTGAGAAGGGAAACAAAACCAGCTATACATTAATTTAAAAAAATTAATCGTAGTGTGCTGTACGTGACGTGTTGTCCAGTTTGGTCGGTCAAATCGGTGCCCCTTAAGTAAATGTTGACAAAAATTAATGTCAGTTCATCACATCAATAGAATTCTCATCAGCCAATAAATAATCAATAAAAGTTAGAAAGCTTTAACGGTAATAAAACTTGGATACCGAAACAGTAAAATAATAAAAAAAATATTACCGTGTTTAAATAAATATTACCATGAGTGCGACGGTAAGGAAATTTGCATTTTGCCTAACTACATTTGTGAGAAAACTGTCAAGACAGAAAGTTTAAAATTTCAACAAAAATAAAACAGAAAGTTCACTGTCTGTGTTTGCTTGAAAAATTTGATGTGATCCATAGAAATAAAACGTTACTCTAATCTGACCTGTTTCTACTGTAGCCTCCTTATTAAACTGATATTTTAAAAGACAGTTATGTACATGACTGTAAGCAAAAAATAAGTAACATTAATTTGGTTCAATATTAATTTAAATTTAATTAAGAATAATGGTTTCGTACCTGGCGGTCATGATAGTGGACAGGTACCGGGTACCTGATACCCACAGGAGTTTTACCAACTTCCGCTTTTCGGGTCATACAGGGAGGTAATCGGTAAGGGACTCCAATGTAAGAGAAAAGAATTTTGTGCAGTGTCTCGGTACCCCCATACCTGAGTACCTACCCCGGAATCCAGTCAAATAGGTATCTGTTTCATGGCAATTTTTCATTAATTTGGGCGTTTTCGCAACATTGAAACTGACGTGTTCACCTCAAATGAGTCCAATCAAAAGCTCCGTTTGGGCGTTCTGATCATGGGAAACTCATTTGTACTGCTCAACATTTTTCGGGTTGGGTTCAGGTATGCAGGCATGAGAACTGACCTTACTTTAACGTACCCACGAACCAGAAGTACATTATCAGAGATTTGGATGCAATCTGTGAGTGTTTTTGTCGATTTGTAAAGTTTCTAGACGTCAGTACCTGAATGTACCTTCCGAGGTAAATTCCTACATTTTCACTTCCTTTGGCTTGTACATTCCTTCTTTTTAGGGATTTTTCCGTGCATTGCGACACACATGCGTAATTTGCACAAATTCATAGACTTGGAAGCCGAAGGTGAATCATCCTTCGTACCTGACAAAGTCCTTAAGGTACAATAAAACTTTTCAGCTTGAAGTGAGTGAGAGTACTTCCCTGGTACTCCGCAAAACGGGTCTAAACATTCTTTAATTTGAGTACATTCAATTGGGCAGTTTTTTTCAGGTCTTCCTTTCGAACCACGTCAATTTCGTTTATTTCATTTCGGCAGTATGCCTGTCTCTCGTACCTGTTCATCATTGTACCTGTGACGAGTATGATTAATGACCGGAGACATTTCCGGCCGGTAATTCTCCTCGTGTTTTCTCTGGCCGGTGCAAAATGTCGTTGTGCAAATGGAAGTTTGATTTGATTCGGATTTTCAAAGACATTAAAATCCTCCTGAGGTTTGCCATCGCAGACGGTTCCAGGTATTTAAGGTACTCGTACGGGGAACCTGATTTCCCGCCTTGGGCTCGTCACCGTTTCCGCCAGTTCGAGTCTCGAAAATCTTTTTTTTTATTCTTCCATGAATTCGCAAGTACTTAATGAAGTTTTGTTTACGGAGATGTAAAATTGTGTCGATGTACGTGACTTTCATCAACCTGATTTTCGTTTCCAGCGTACCTTGCCGTACGCCTCTAACGGTTTTAACAGCTTCGGAATGATTTGTGTATTTCATTTTCTTGTTTTTTTCCTTCCCCTAAACGATTTTCTTTACTCAAGGTAACTAACGAGAATGTGTTTAGTCTGTTTTAAATGCTTTTAGAAGAAAACTATACTGTAGTGTTAGGTTTTATTGTTTCCGTGTAAACGCAGAAGTAAAATCATCATTGCCCTTTGTACCTTGTAATTTTTGTCTTTAGGGTTTATCATCACTGTTCTTGTCAATCTTAGGTTTATATCTCTCCTTCTACATTTACATTATTTTTTTGTTGCATTTGTTGCATTCTTCAACTTATTTCAACAAAATTAAATTTTCTGCATGGTCAAGTACTGAAAGTTTTTCAACAAAAATAAATAGAAAATTTATCTATTTGTGAGAAACTACCCCCACAGAAATTGTTTATATAATAGTTTTAGACAAACATACCGTTTAGTAAATTTAGTGTCGGGGTTAAAAAAGGTAGAACTTTTCTGTAACAGAATTCCTATGGTCAGGTACGCTAGGTATTTCTTCACAGCATCCCAATCCAGAACCTTCCCCGGCACACTGAAACTCCTTGTTGTGAGATTTTCATCATACATGAGCCCCTGAAATTCATCCCTCACGATGAAGAATTAAGAATTTGAGTTTCCCGCCTTTTTTGCGGTTTGACGGAACACCACAAACGAGTGTTACGCAATCGCCAGGCCAACTGTAACGGTAGTACTCGCTGATTAAGTACCTGATTGTTGTTAATGCTGCGACTGGACATGCCTGCGAAGGTACCTACCAAAACTTTCATTAATCAATAGATTTTTCATTAAATTTCCGCCTTTCTTCGCTTTTCTCCTTGATCTTTCCAGTAGCAAAACAGGACTTGGCGAGTACAAAAGAACTCTACCCGTCTGCTTTCTCCCAGATCGCGTGATATTGTTCAAATTTAGATAGTACCGATATCGTTAATGTTTCCTACATGAGATTCGATCGATCGATCATTTGACTCATCGAAAAGTAATCGATCCGGCCAATATGTTCGATCTCACATTGCAACTTTTTAATTGGACGCCCCGAGCTGTTTTCTTCTTTAAATTTATTTCCGTTTCGATTGTTTTAGTACTTTAGTTTTATTTTTACGTTTTAATTTGTTAGCTCAAGAGGGGCCCAACAGAAGGTATTTCGTCATTAACAGGTAAAAAGTGTGATCTAAATTTGGTATTTTTTTTATAATTTGTCACAGTTCACAACAACAATTATTTACATGGGTTCTCTGATCGGCCAAACGTAATGGTACTGACCCGCAAACAACAGAAATTGTTTATGGCGAGAAAGTCTTGTTAATTTGTGTAAATAAATTTTTGCAATGGACTACGTAGAAGTCTTAACTGGATGTATTAGACTCGCGTCAAAATTACAAATACTTATGTTTAAACAATTTTAGAATGTATGTAAAAATACACGTTAAAGTTGCTGTGAAGCAAAATTCACAATTACAAATAAAAAAAATAAAATAAATGAAGTTACAAGACGTTCACTTGTAAATCTCTACTAAGATTGAATAGCAAAACGTTTATTATTTAACTTGAAGATTCTGCAAAATTCTATTAAAATTCTTTCAATATTTTAACTGAACTAAATTAATAATGCCCATGTAGCGCTAGTTATAGAAAGTATAATTAACCAAGCAATCGTATAATTAGAACGTGCGTATAATTGACGTAAACTCTATTTTTCATTTCTTTTTTACTATCAAACTTGTAAACCGAGTTACTTTAAACCAAAATCCCATCTTCCAGCTGCCAGTTTTACTTCACCCTAACTCTTTGTCTTCTTTTTACACTACACTCTAGTTTACGTCTCGGAAATCGGCAGGTAATACTTCGTCGAAGTGTGTTCGCTGTTACTTTCCCAATATTTTTAAATCAATTATTTATTTATTGGTTTTGTAATAATTTAATTACACAAGTAAATACAATAAATAACTGGTTGAACTGCCATGATGGGCATTAATAATTACATTATTTCATAACAATGCACATCCAGTCAGTTGGAACATCATAGACAACATGCAATTTTCCCTCTTGTTTTGTAAGACACGCTCTTTATATGCTCTTTTGTGCAAGCCAATGGACACCCGGATAGGTACACATGGGTAGATAAAGCTATTGTAAGCAAATTCAAGTAAGGTATTTAATTAATAATAGGTCCATTTTGACTAGTTGTAGTGCTCGGTTAGAAATGACGTTTCTAATTTTCTTATCTATTGATAGGTTTTACTATTGGTGGAATCTGAATTTTGCCATTCAGGCCCTCTTTATTTCTTTGGTTTTGCTGTCTTTAGCGGTTTTCAATTGTTGAAAACCTTCATTTGCTGCGAATTAATAGTTTTCTATTGTACGGTTTCTTTCTATTTTCTGACGTTACGGTTCATTCATTTTGGGTCAGTTGAATCAGTTTTATTTCATATCGATAACCACTTTCGGGATATTTTATTTTCGTGTATTATTTTCTCAAACTGAAGGCTTGAGTTCTACCATGGTCTGCACTTTTTTCTCGTCAACTTTTACAAGCAATATTGATGTATTTTTCAAATCTTTTCTCACATATTCTTATTTTTACATGTCTCAAAACACATATTTAGTTACACACTATCTCCGAAATTTTCAACGACTAACCGCATTTATTTACCATCCATTCAACTACAAACATTTACACGTAAGTAAACTTCATAACTCGCAATTGATTTACCATTATAAAAACGTGGGGCCCACTGAAACTAACGATAGTTTCGTAAAACGGTACCTTCTGCATAATGTAACTAATAGCTCAAGTCTCACATGCCATCATTTCTCATAGTAAATTACGATATACCCGCAACACCAGAAATTTTTCACTTTTTGTACCTTGACGCTACGCCTTCTTTGAGAATTTCCGTAAGAATCCAGGTGAACTCAATGTAAAATTCACAGTTGCTAATGTTTTGTTATTTCTCATTTTTCCGTCCGTTGTGGTTCGGTAACGTTCTGTCGTACATTTTGGTGAATTATTAAATAGAAAATAATATATATTAATTACCAAACTGTTACGGCCAAGTTTCATAAAAGTCATAACACCGGAAAATTGACAAAAAAAAATGTGTCCCATCTTGAATTACTGTAATTATTAGTTTTCTTTCTCAACACGAAAACGAGTATTAATTTGTATATGAAATAAATAGAAATAAACACAGAGTTTTATTGTTTTTGTAGTAGCATACGTTGAATAAGAATAGAAAAAGGGAGTGTTCAACGAGAGAAGAAAAAAATGTCATTGGTAACGACAAAAAAATGATTCACGGAACCGTGAAAAACAAATATGGAAGTAGCAAACACTGATGACATTGTCTACGACAAAAAGCTGAGGGGAAAAGAACGTAGTTTGACTTGAAGAATGCTGAGAGGAATAAAAACAGAGTGAAGTCGAAGACAAAACAAATTTACAGAAGGACAAAACAGTACAAGGCAAAGCACACGAAATACTAAAGGTGGTACCTAAGGCACTTGAAGTACCCGTCGAAATATAAGTTGAAGAAGACAAAAATGGCAAATGTCCACACAGCATAAAACTTCAAATTAAATTCGGGACATTAAATTTAATTACTCGGTTTAATTAAATTGCGTTTCAGACTGTGAAGGTTTTGTTTGCAGTTTTTGTTCTTTTGAGTTTTTTTTGTTGCTTTGAGGGGACCTGTGGGAAAGAAAAAGTTGCGGGTAGCAAAATTAAACCAACTAATTGAACCCAAATTTAAGACGATTTGGGACGAAAAATGCGGGCCAAACGCCATTTTAATTGTAGAAAAAATGTTTCAAACTTAGACTTTATCTGTTCAGTATTATTAATTTAAAATCATCGGGTACCTTTGGAGTACTTAAATTTTTTCCTAAATTTTCATTTTCTACGAAGGAACCTTACATTTCTTTCTTTCCCTTTGGACAAATTTCTCTGACCATTCCATTCGTGTGCTTTTCTACGGGTAAAAACCTTTGATTTTCTTCCCGGACGCTCTGTCTCCTGATCTTTTCTACTTCCACGTGCAGGAGTGTGACCCCTTGAAATTATTTACAACAAACTGCTTGGTCACCGTCTCGCATCACCGAAGTACCCTCTGTCAGCTCCCTAAAGAATTCTAATCGGTTTCAGGTAGTCGTTCACAGTTACCCACACAACCGTGGTACCTACCAGGTTTTTTCGCCCTTTTTCATCGGATTTTCCACGCCGCCGTGGTTCGAATAATTGAGAGTACTCATGACGAGACCGCGGATGAATTCCAAGTAAAAAATTTTCTTGTACTCTTTTTTTTTTTTGTTTGCGAAAAAGTGCACACCTGAGTGAATAGCAGGCAGTCAGACTTCTCTCTCTCTCTGAAGTACTCGTTCTCATCTTATTTTTTTTTTCAGGGAAATTTTGGATTTGATAAAGAAAGCTCAAGTGGAATTCACGGTGTCTTGATTCGATTCGACTGATCAAGGTAGGTCTCATTTGCTAAACCATCGTGTGAACTACAATAGTTTCCGGGCACAATTGGAAATTTAAACGGCTTAGTTTATGCCCGATGGAATGGTCACACGTCGTAAGCCAGCGATAGTTTTACAGAACTTATCACAAGGATATTAAATAAAACAATCTAAAAGTATATTTAGAGCGTGACAATGACTTGGCGAGAGGAGTCCCGTGGGGGGGTGGAGGAACAGGAGGTTGAAATAGAAATTGTTAAAAACTCGTGTTCGAATGTCACGAAATGAGCGTGGAAACCATGTTGCAAGAAGTAAAAGTGATTGAAAAAGAGTAAGTTTTCATTACTAATGAAAAATACAATCAAAAATAGACGTCGTGGGTGGGAGAGACAAATCTGACAGACAAGAGAAACCTACAAACAGTTGTACACGAATTCCAAGTGTAAGTGCAACAGACAAAATTGTATGTATGCGTGCATGTACATACGTGCACATCTGAACATTACATGAACATATACAGCATTAATGTAAAACAAGTTACAACTATTTAATTTATCGAATTCCAAAGAAGACAAAACGTGGTCTCTGTGTGAACACAATTAAAAATGTACTGTTACACTACGAGAAAATAGAAATAGTAAAGTTTTTACGGTACTACGAAGACTAGTTTTGTGGCAATGAGTCTTTGATTGCGTGCGGCTAAATATTAAGGAATATCGTAATGAAAGATAACAATACAATAACTTACGTTGCGGTGGTGGCAAAATTACAACTATTTAATTTTCGCGAAGGACAATTAAAATAGTTTTTTTATTTGTGAAAACTACTTGACCCTGAATTTGTCTGTTTCGCATCGGTCCGAACTATCGCAATTACGTCACGATGGTATCGTTTCGCGTGTAATTACTTATGCATTTTATAATTGCGGATCATCATTTTTGGTAATTGCGGCATTACAAATGACCCCGGACCAAAGGGTTAATTTGTATTGTAGTTAATGTCAGACGGGAATGTATGTCATGTTATTAATCAGTTAAAAACATTAAGAAATGAGTAGTTTCCTAGGATTTCTTCCGGTTCTGGGGATTTCCCCGTCGATTGACTCGCCGGATTGTGGTCCATCGCACACCTGTCGAGAAGTACTCTACGTGCGCAATATTTCAAACTTTTACCTCGTCCATTAAATCACAACCATTCTCAGGCTCCATTCCTTCGTTGAAGTTCGTTGTAGTAATTAAAAGTGTCAATTGTAATGGATGAGAAGAAATGGTTTCGTGGGAAAACGTCGAATTTAACAAACGGCGTGGATTTTTTTTGGTGCATGGCGACTTACCTTTCTGTCCGACCGTCCAATTATCCACTAACCTTTTACTATTTTTGAAAGGATGGAAACATTACGGGAGTTGTGGCGAAGATGATTACAACGAGAAAAAAATGAGCGAATGGAACGAAATAAGTTTCGGATACCTGTAAAAAAGGACAAGAAAATGAATTTGACGATTAAAAAACGCAATGCCCGGAAGAAGGTGAAGAAGAAGAAGAAGAGGGGGAGTGAGAGAAGAACAAGATTTATGAATTGTACGCGCGCGTTAATATAGATGACGACTCACGCGGAATGATGATGAATGACATGGGAGAATAATTAGGAGGCTTGATGGCTTCCCTGTTGTCGTCTCCGTTAATATATATTATATATATATAAATTTATATATATATAAAATATTAAAACTCATTGTTCCCTAAGAGGTACTTGCGGTAATTTTTGGTACCCGTTGAGATTTTGGTTAAACACTTTCCCAGCCCGTCGCAGAATGTTTTTTTTTTCGCTTCTGTCACTTTTGTGCGAGTCATTGGCCACAAGTGTCGGGCACTGGGAAACGACGTGAACATTCGTCACCTGTGATTTGATACCTGCATCAGTACGTGCACTCGTACCTGCCCGAATTTAATCACGTTGCACTTTCGGGTTGCTCTCAACGCAAAATGTCACACCAGTCCTTTCCTTCCTCTTTGTCCAGCGGATCTAATCGGCGGAGACGAACACGTCGCATATTGTCGGTACCTGTGAATCGTAAAATATATTTTCTTTACCGTCGACCGATATTAATTTAAAATTGCATCGTCCACTAAGTATGCACTCCAATGCATGCCTCCTGGTAATATTTTTTGATACTCGTTGGCGATAACCCCGAAATCAACTGTGTCAGAATATTCAAGGTCAAATCCCAAGTACTCATAACCCGATACCATCGATTTTATTGATTGAAATCGATCGCAGAGGTTGAGAATCAGGCACGTTTATCAAACTTATACTTCGGTTACTTCAAGGCAAAAAAATAAATAAATAAACAGACACATAGGTAGGATAGCAGGCAGGTAGATAGGCGGGTACGCAGGTACCGATTAGGCCCGAGGCAACCGATTTATATCAATATGTACGACCATTCCGACCCACACTTTTGATGCGATGATCTCTGACCTTCAAAATATGGGCCAGTTTGAACGAAATCCTCCGGGGTTTTAAGCTTTAATGAGTAGTTGAATGCCAGAATAAAGTCAGGAGGTACTTGACTGCTACTACTACTACTACAACTACTACTAATATGTGGTGCTATAACACAGGTGACACTTTTCTGTAACGTGTAACTCAATAAAAATTAAGTAGTACATGTCACAAAGTAGTGAGGGCTCTGTTAATGTCCAGTTGTGAGACACAACGAATGTATAAAAGCTGTATAGTTTTTGTGTATATGTTATACGTGAGTACTCGTGGGCTGGTGTACAGCCAGATTGTCCAGACTGTTCGTTGTTTGATCGTTTGTAAGTCAACAGAATAATTGGAAGTTTTAAATTCCTACTCGACTTGCACTCTTCTCTTTGTTACCCAATAAGACAACTTCCTGTTTTTCGATTCCTTTATTTCTTTCCATTGAATTTCACTCTCAGGCTCTGAAACTTCGTCGTGTGTGTTTTCGCACGTTCTGTTTCCTCCCATGGTTTCCAGACGATGTCTTGTTGTTCTCTACATCAACGTCAATAACGTCGATCAGTACGCTTCAGTGTTCGGTTCTTGTGTCATTGTACAGGTGCTTAAGAACTTTCACTCTTATTGTTCCAGTATTTGTTCTGGAAACTAACAGAATTTCTTTTTAACAGTTGTCGGGCTTCGTTTGTACATTTTTCCTGAATCGATACGTAGCCTAATTTTTATTAAATTTGGTGTAATTCAGGTTCCTTTCAATAATTTTTATATTTAAAGTCACAATTATTTTTCATAATTGTGTTTCAACCAACTTTAAAGTTGAAGGTTATAAGCCTCAGAAACCTGTAAACTGCTTACAAAATAATCGGAAAACCTTGAATAAATTTTTGAAAAAAGTACAGGTTCGTACCTCGTATATAAGTCATTAATAATTTTGCAAATGTCTTTCATTCTCCCGAGGGATTCCCTGTGGTTGTCTGACTTTCAATTTCCTCTTCGATTGAAATGAGGGCCGCGTCCAAACATGTCATTTTACGTGTCATTCTCTAAAATTCTTACAGAATTCATTTGCACATTAAAAACAGTTTTTGCTTTCTTTCATTTCCGCCATTTTATTTCCTTGAAAATAGCAATCTTCTACAAAGTAGATGTGAGAACTTGGTTGATTTAAATACAGTACAACTCACATCCGACACATGTTCTTCGATATTGTTGGAATACTGGTATTTTTTTTTGCAAAGCACGTACTCGAGGTCACTTCCCGCCTGCGTACCATTCGTACAGTGGTAGATTTCATCGGATTACATTCTGCAATTAAATTGTGCATCATAAAGTTCATCCTTACTGTCTGGTGTATAGGAAATGTTAGTGAGGAATGTTACGGATTCCTGTAAACACTGAGTGCTGTTGCGTGTTCATTCACTGATGTAATCTCTTCTTGGTTCATATAATTTTTTTTTTTGCTGTGCTACAGATGCTTGAGTATAACTGGACTGTAACTAGACGGCATTTCCGTCTTTAAAAAACCACACTGAAGATGTTACCGTACGATGGTGTCACAGTCTGATTGCCACCACTCGGTATGCAAATACTTGACGCATTTATGTGACTCATTCAGGCCGCTAATAGATTTTACCGTACACAACCGTACGCACATAGAAACGGCCAGAAGTAGAAAAGCAAAGTGGAGTGGAGACATAATTAGACGGGACGAGTGTCTTTTTCGTCATAGCTTCTTTTTCAATTTTCTTCGAGTTCGAGTCAACGGAATTGTTGACTCGAAGTCTCTGAGGACGTGAAGCTGTGCAGTCAAGCGGAGCGTGGAAACATAACGGAATTCCGTATATAACGATGTAAAAAAATGGCAGGAAATTTCATGCTCTTTGGTGTACGCATGTGTTACGTGCTTTTGCATTGCAAATGAATGCACAAACTCGTATTTTTTCCCTTCGTCTTGGCTTTCCTATTTGGAAAAAAGACCTCTTAGTTGTGGCACCACCCACATCATGTCTACTTGTGTCACGAAATATTTCTGTTTACCTAATAAGCTGTGCAATTTGAATTTGTGGCTATTGGATTCAAAGCTCACCGACGAGAAAAAAAAACTTTTCGTATTTGTAAAGAGGTGTAATTGGACGATGACGGTGGAAAGGTGAAGGACACTAAAGGATATGAACTTATTTATACAAGACAAAGAATGGCAAAATGGTGGATAGGAACAAGGACGTTTTACAATGGGAAGCAAAAGTGCAAACACTAGATGTAGGAAAGGAAAGGTGTGACCGTGATGATGAATATCATGAATGAACAAAAACATGAACAAACAACCTATACAAGTGGAAAAACGAAGTGAATGCGATGAAGACTCGTGGAAGCATAAAGAACAATATTTCGGATGCGTATTAGTCAGAGAATGTGAATCAATAGAAAATGAGAACGAAGATCAAAAGATCAAATGGGCGGTGAAGTGATACCCAAGTACAGGATGAGAAGAGAAAGAAACGAATGTAATCAAAAACTCAGATCACATGCAACAGGAAACATAAAAGGAAGAAAGCAAAAACCTTTGGGGGGGCCAAAATCAGAGGATGAGAAAGATCAGAAATATTCAAAATAGATCTCAATTGATTGTTATTTATCTTTGGATTTAACAAACACCAGCAATGATCTGGAATAAATCTCACCAAAGAATAGTTCATTCGCCGGGAAATTCGTCCGGCTTAATCAGATTAATCAATCACACCGATCAAATCAATTGTTTCCCCGTTCACTCTCCGAATTACAGGTATGTGGTAGTCTCAGGCACCGTACAGGTTTGAGGTGAAAAAGGCGGTTCTCGCACGGGGGTCTTCACTTTTACGTGGTGTTGCATAAAAGCGAGAGACTCGTCTTTCCACTTTCATATTCAGCTAAAGTGAAATCGTCTTTTTCATGCCAATTGATTTTTAAATAGATAAATAATACAAAAAATGAGGGCAGGGCCAAAATGAGTACTCGAGGACTCAAACCATAAGTAACTGACGATCCGTTTGTTTACCCAGGTTCTTCAACACAAGAAGAATTTTAAATGAGTCCATACGAAGAACCTTAAAATCAAACAATGGCCAAGTTCGACATTCAAATTGAAGGCGAAGGGAATGACACCGACAAATTCCGCAAATCTTCTTGTTTGTCTTCATGAGGGACCAGTATCCTTTGAGATCCTCCGCCTTGGGCACCTAAACACTTTAAATAATGAACACCGAGTACGTCGCATTGAACTCAATTAAACTTGAAATATCTATCTATTTAATATCAAATTGTTTTATAATTCTTGAATTTTAAACGGTTTCCCTACACACACAATGCAACCTGAAAGAGTGAAAACTTCACTGGACGGTATGCATATACATGACGTTACACCCTTCAAGAAATGGAAAAAAGAAAACAACAAACTGTACAAGGAGAAGAGGAAATTGACAAATCCACTGAACTAGAAAAAGGGAAATAAGAAGTGAATGTTGGATACTCAGTACAGACAGTACAGTGATATGAGTAGGTACTCGTTGCCGAAATTCAGACCAAGAGTCTTCACAGAGGCACAGTACACTGGAAAGAATAAAAGCATTCAGTGAAATTATTTATCGTCAAATCGGGTATGAAACATAGAAAATCGGTGTGTTTCCATTATGTTCTGGTTAAACACTGGTACTTTTTGTAGGAAAACCAGTATTCGGCAAATTAAGATGTAAAACACCTGGACAGGATCATAAAAACTAGACCAAATTCAACATGAACCTGAGCGGAATCAAAAATAAAAACGGAAGGAATTCGGCCAGATTTTTCTTCAAAATTATGAAAAAACATAAAACATGATTCTTAAAAATTAATTAATTGAAATTGAGTCGAGGTCATTTCGAGATATAAAACTCGACCCCGGGTCGAACTCGATCGGGCGTGAGTTTGCGTAGGAATTAAATTGCATCGGCCTTTACCCATTAGGCCGATTAAGGTACCAGGTACAGGGAGCAGGTTCGTGGTCCGGTGGAAAGGCAACGTTAATTTGGCAGGGAAAGGACCACCTTTTTATTGAACAATTTGGAAATTAGGTGTCACGAATTATTCCAGGTGCAGTCCGTGGGTAGGTGGAGTCGTTTTGAACGCTCGTGCCTTGAACCTGAATTATACCTGAATTTTATCTTGTTAGGTAGAAGCACAAAAGACCATCGAAGCACTGCGAGTGAAGTTTGTCATGATGTCTTCATGAGGAAAAGAACAGACGCTACTCAAGAGATTACAACGTAGATCACAGGATAACGTGTGAGGTCGTCACGCGATTAAGCAACTGAGATCTAAATTTTTACTTGATTGATTACACTTTGTGATCAGATCAACTGTTAAATTTCAGAAATGAAAGCAATGATTAATGATCATGCGCTCAGGTACCCAAATGTCGGCTGCTGATCTCTCCGTTGCGTTTTTGACAGCCGACAGATCGACTGAATCCATCAAGAGAGAGATGGCAGCAGAACGGTTGTTACAGCCGATCGGATCATTTAAAAATTTCACGGTCGAAGTACCCGGGTACTCGGAGACTCCCACTCATGTCGGAGACAAATCGCGGGACATTTTTTGTGTGAAACAGAGCAGAGTACTACCTGGTACCTTCCGTTGCAAATTTACAATAGTTTGATCGATTAGGTTTGTCTCGCCAGGAGTTTCCTGCCTTCTTAGAACGGACGTATAATCCACCGTTTGTTCCGCCGATTAAATAGAAATGTTGCAATTTCATTTTGGCAAGTAGCAACTCAATGCAGGCGTTCCTCAATACCTGAATTATTCGCTCTGTTGCGGTTCAGGTACATGGTACCTGTCAGAATACACAGCTGTGCATAACGGAACACCAATGAACGTGAGAAAATGATAATTTTTTTTCTTTCATGAAGTTTATTTTCGTCCTGTCATCTATTTAAATTAAAAATAGTTACATGTGGTGCACGCAGGACACATAATTACTTAAGTGACTTACGGCTATGTGGAGAAGTTCACCGAGAGTTGCCATCAAACTGATTACGAAAAATTCAGTAGGAAATTGGCAAGGCAGAGAGATTATGAAAGAGAAAATGAAGGAATACTTGGATGTAGGACTACTTAGAACAAAAACTGAAAAAGAACAAAAATTATGAAATTGAGACTAGTAATACTGAAGTTGCTACAACAACTGTACTGTTGACACTGTAAACCTCAACAAAAATCGGATTCAGTGAGGGAAGGTAAATATCAGAATCTATTGGTAAGGTCGAACAACTATGATAAAATGAGTAAAAGGAAGACATCAAAATTACATACGAAAAAGGTGTGGGTCAAGTATAGGAGAAGAAGTAGATGTAATCACAATAAGAGCAAAAAGTTGAATGGACAAATCAGAAAGATGATGAAACAAAAAAAATGGAACAAAGAAAAACAAAAGAGACACAAAAGTGAATGGAATCACCCAACTACGGCAGTGAATAGAAAAAAATAAACGAATAGATGAATAGATGAGAAATAGTTCGACAGGCCTCAAAGACCTTCGGGCAAAGACGTAAAACGTTAACCTTCTGTGTAGTGATCTAAGCACGTAGGATAATACTAACTATTGTAGTGGCTGTAGTTAGTTAATCTGACCCTGAGCATTTCGCTTCGCTTCCCGTCTTTTTCATCTTCCTCGAGTAGGCAGGGACCGGCTGGAGGCTCAGACTAACACCGATTGTGTACCTTTTTATACATTGAACACCGGTCAGAGTAATAAAAGCAGCAAATTAAAATCCCGGAGGCAGCGGAAGAGCGAAATGAAACGACCGGGACTCGCTAATTATGACAAAAGGTTTAATGAAGTCGTTGCATAATTGCGGGTGCATACCTGAAGCGATTGAAAATCACCTGACCACCCCGAGTAGTCATTTCCGCGCGATCAATTCCAGGTATGAAGTCTACCAGGTGTGTGAACCTGAAATTATCGAACGAGAGATCCGACAGATTGTGTAATGAGTCGTAGTGATTCTTGTATATGCTCCAGTAGAATCCGTTCTGTGAACTGTTATCGGTCAGTTCTTCATCGATGAAGTACCTGAACCTGAATTTAGGTCATTTGATATTCTTCCACACGGGTAAGTATCTTGTAAATTTGGTAACAACGCCAAAATGATGTTCTCTCGTATACACTATAATTCATTATGGACAATTTAATTGTCTTCACGGGGCAACAGGTTCGAGAGAACTCAACCGGACTCAGATTCTGCACCGGAGCCTGACTTCTTTCGCCAGGTATTGTTTTCCTCCGGTTAATTAGAGTCTAATAATGGACTCTTTGGATGTGTCTGAATACATGCCCACGGGCTACTGGCTATGTGGTCTAATGGGGTTTCCGCTACGAGCCTCCCTTCGAGCACTTTCTCCTCTCGTGAGTTACTGTCGGCGGGAACCGACGTGTT
Organism: Polyplax serrata; assembly: GCA_037055365.1. Lineage (NCBI taxonomy): Eukaryota > Metazoa > Arthropoda > Insecta > Psocodea > Polyplacidae > Polyplax > Polyplax serrata. The sequence continues at coordinate 777,084 of JAWJWE010000002.1, forward strand.
TTCAGGTACTTTTTAGGCAGGCGTGTGTGTCCGAGGACCGCCCAGTTTTGACCGTGACCGACAATTACGTTGGTTTCTTTCCTTGTTTTCTTGGTCAGATTTATAATTTTACAAATTTGAAAACTTATACTGACTGACCCTGAAATCGAACCTGAAAATGAACCTAACAGAAATTCACCGATTGTTATCTCTCTTTGACTGTTTGGAAATTAGTTTAAATTCTCAGATTTTTATTTACTTGGACAATCAATTGCAAGAGTACGATTTCTCCACCTCAAGTTCAGGAACCTAGGTACTGTGGTGTGAAGGAATTTGAAAGTAATCACACTATGTAGTCTGACTTGAATCTTGAATGACTTGAACTGGTTGAATCAGTAAAAGATTCCTAAAAGGACTTCTAATTGAATAATTCGGACAGCGCTGAAAGACACAACAATCAGTCGAATGACGTACCTGAACGTTTGATTCAACCCGAAGTGAAATGTGTCAAAACAGTAAAATAAAGGGAGGATGAAAAAAATAAATTGACATAAAAATAATTACATGAATTAAGTAAATAATTAAAAACGAAACTTTCCAAAATGCGAAATCCACAGCGAGTAGACGAAACTAGTCTAGAAGATGGTAAACGGCTACTTGTTTTTGATGTTTGAAGGTGATGGGAAGACCTTCACTTTTACCACAAAAACTATAAAATACTGAGATGTTATCAGATGAAAAGTAAATAGTTTTAAAATTATAGTTTTTAAGTTGAAAAATAAATGAGATAAGGAATTAACACCACCAGATCACCCTGCAGACCTTCGACTTGTACCAGTTTTCTATTTGAAACGAATTACATAAAATAATTTTTATTTATGTGTGTGATTCCTTATGTACCAGTCACTGCCTCATTCTTCATTGGCAATTTTAATAACAGAATAAATTAATAATTCGTTGCGTAGTCTAACTGCCTACGTACTGCAGTTATTAATAAACACCGCTTTTTATTAAATAAAGTTGGCTTCAATATTAGTTCTTAACAATCGTTATAATTAGGTTTAATAATTAATAAATAATGATTAGTAGGGAGCTTTTTCAATTTTTTATAAATCTTTACTAGAATCAGCGTAATTTTAAATAAATAAGGTTTAATTAAAACGACTCTACCACTTTGGTTTTAGAAGGCAATTGAGACTATTCTGTTTGTGTTTCTCTGGTATTTGTTACTGAACGGTATTTACAAGGTACACGGTGGTGCAAAATCCTCAATAACTCTCAATACTCAATAATAAGATACCTTCGAACCTAATACCTGCGGGTACTCAATACTAGAACTTGATTATAATACCATAAAATTAAGGAGTTTCGTCACTTCAACATCAAAATTCAGGGACATTAGTAATATACTTTTGTAGTGGGTTACCGTGTCTGTTAGGCGACATATTTACTTTTCTCCCAATGTGATACCCGCCTTTTCTGGGTGGCGTACCTTCCCCGGAGGTAGCGAGCATTTGTCAGAGTACCTACACCTGTACTCGAGTTTCGAGCTCACTGGCAGCTCAAAACCTGTTGCACTTTCCTGCTAACGAGGAATGGTTGAAGTCATCAAGAATGTTGGTATTCATTTTCCTTTCGTTTACTTTCTATTAAACAGGTACGTCCAAGTACCTGTGAGCACCCGCCTCGACTCAAAAACATTTCTTTTGCAAATACCGAAAAGAAGTTGCGCTCGAGGCAAATTTAAGAAAAAAATGAAAGGAATTGTGTAAAAATTTATGAGGGTGCACAAATTTAATTAGTCGAAAATAAAAAGTGGTACCTGCCGGTACACGGAGGCCCAGAGGGTTACTTTCGATTTGAGAGGCCCCAAAAAAAATGGGCCCAAAACTTTCTATTCCGCTTTCGTAACTCGTTCAAGGCCTGGACTCATCAAATATTTTTATTTTGTCAAGTGCTTCAAGTCATTAATCAGAATTACGAGTACCAGTACCGGTACCTTATGAATACCCGATGAACTCGTTCTTGCTAGCTGCGCTCAAATTCCTCAAATTTGTATTTTCGGTTGAACCACTTCCGTTTTTTCTACTTCCCAGTTACATTGTTGGAAACCTGAAGGACTCGTTGGTCGGAGAGAAATCAGGTGCCTTTGGCTGGGTTGAATGCCTGATATATCCGACTGATGTACCGGTGTTTTTTTTCCAGTCGGTACCTGACACCTTCAAAATCAAGTTGTACATTCAAAGTTGCAGGTAGTTTCCTCTCAATGAAAATTTGAGTACCCGTCTCTGAATTTTACGGAAAACATAACTATCTCTTTCTAAATATATCAAACTATAAATCCAGTTTTTGTTCAATTAATTGCTTTAATTAAATCTTATTTTTCGAACTCCTGCACACAATACAACTGTTACATAATCAATCGTATTACGAATGTCTGTTTGTAGTTTTTATAAAAACTATTGTAACCCTAAGGTGTTTCGTCCATTTCAACAAGTTTTTCAGGCCGTTTTTCTTATCCCACGAGCCTTTGCTTTACATTTTTAATTGTAAAGTACGCAGGCGTTTTTTGTGAAAAATTCTTTCCTTCATTGTTCACTCGCACTCGAATTTTTTTTTAACTTTTTTTGTTTGAGAAACCGTTTGAAAACTTGTTTTTTCGACATAAGAAATTAAGAAACGTTTACCCGCCATTGTCTCTGTGTCTCTTCTTTCTCTTCTGTGTTTCTATTTGCATAGACAAGGAACTAAAATCAACGGAAAATGGGAGAAATGCAGAACAATGAGGTGAAAGCGAGTCAGGGACTGAACTGCCTGTGAATTCCTACCTGACTTTACACCTGGAAGTTCGGTTCGTATCGGAGTCAAGTTGTAAAGTTACAAGGAATCATTTTGGCTTCCGAAATAATAGTTTCGATTAACGCTCTTAATTATTTTCCTACAACAATTTGTGTTTTACTGCAACAAGGATGTTTTTTGCATCATCGACTGAGAGCTTTGCTCATAAAGAAAAACCTGAAGGTCAGTACTTGAATGAACTCACGAGAAATGTAATGTGCCTCCTTCTCAATAAAATCACGACCAGCATAATCGACCGGTTTTTTTTCATGAACTAATTGGAGTAGAAAGTTTTGTTATTATTATTATTATTATTAATTGAGTAATTTGTACCTGCACAGGTGCTGATTTGGCGTTTACTAAAACTACGGGATTTGGTGATTAACCCAATTGCCATTTGGTCACGGGCCGACGAAACCCAATGACTCGTCCATGGGTGCGTGAAATTTCTACGTCAGTCTGGTATCACGTTCACACATTTACGAAAACAATAAATATTAGTTATGATAAGGGCTGTAGAGCACTAAAGAGTAGACCACGTCAAAATCGTTCCCTCACATTTGATACCCGTCATACAAGTAAAGTCGAGTTTACTATTAAGCAGACAGGGTTGTGTAATTACAGCAAAAAAAACGCGTGCGTAATTTTTAGAAAATATGTTTGCCGTCCTGAGAACACATAACTTTTGTAAGCACATTCGTGAACTTTATCTACATGTGACGAGAATCAAACCGCTTCATATTACTTCCTCGTGTTGTATTTGAAGTTTTTCAAAAGTGTACATAATTATAATAAAGTTGGGTACAAGTTGTTACTTTCGTCCAGTGAAGTACTAGAAGGGTGGTTATTATATTAAATTATGAAAAAGAATTTACATGTAACGCTTGCAGTTACCACTTCAGGTACCAGGCATTACCAGAGGGTACTTTTTAAGTACCTAAATTACCGGTAAAAACAAGCACCAGTACCAGTAGTAAACAAAAACACAGGGAATGACGCAACGCAAGACAATTGGACGTTTTCTGCAGGAAATGGTCGAAAGAAACAACGATTCCGTTATTTATTTATTTTGTAATAAAATTTCATTTAAACTATATAGAGAAACCTGGATTTTGGTGACTGGTTCAGTATTTGTCCTTTAGGAAAGCAAAAAAGTTCAAGATGGAAGCGAACGAGGCTGCTTCATACGCCTAACAGACATATAATTTCGTTTCGTACACGCTCAGACGTAGCCGAAGGCCTTGTTTTAGGTAATTATAAGCCGTAATGTAGTATATGATACAAATAAGACTATTATACTAATAATAATAATAATGAACTAATAAGAAAATTATAATTAAATTAAGTAGTGTCATTACAATTCATCATCTCGAACGACTTCCATTAAAAATAGTTATATTTCGTACTAGGAAAATAGGTTGCAGTTTTCGAATGGTACTTGTCCATTTTCTAAAAATAACAGTATTTATGTCGTTTCAATATAAAATCTTATATTTTCTCCCGTTCTGATGTCAAAAATCAAGACGTAGAATCATGAACCACAGGTGACGTGTAACGCCTAGCGCATAATATTGATAAAACAATTGACTTTGTAGTGAAATGAACAAACAATACATACAATAATTTAATTTTAATAAGTATAACATAAAACTACGACCACAATTTTTCAGCAATGAATAACAAAACAAATGGTAAAACATATACATGATTAATCTCTAAAAAGTTGAAAGATAAAAGTTCTACAATTAAAGTACTTCAGGGTAACCAAACTATTTTGCAGAAAAAGGTTGATGTCATCAGCTCGGGGAGGACCTCAGAGAAAAATTCAGGTTCAAGACGAAGCAACTTTAATTGTTTGAAAGAGGCGGGAACGGCTGACAATCGTGCGAACCTGAGCGGCCATAGAAAAAAGGCATCCGAGCGGAAGAAAAACACAAATTTAATTGAACTAGAAGTAAATAAATCCATGAATACATAACTAAATAGGTGGAAGTTGTTTCGTGGCAATTTCTTGTTTAGAAATTGACTGAGGTGAATTCTCCGGAAGTGTGCGCCTTTACGTCGTTTGCATCTTCTGTGTCCTCCCACGAATATTTGCGTTGAGTTTTTGTGTTATTATTTTTATTTTAGACGTTGACGCGTGAACTTCTTCTGCAGGTGTAGTTGTCGAGCTGAACATTTGTCACCTGGAATGGCCCTACTGCACCTTTCGATTTGTAAATATTCATCCAATGTTTGGTTCCTTAGTTTTACATGTTTGTACGAATATTTCATGGTATATTTCATTTATGTATCATGGTTTTTTATTGTATTGTTTTTGTATGTTTTGTTAAAAAATCAGCTCTACGAGTTACTGTTCAAACGAACTGATTGAAAACAGTTGAAAACTTCGTATTAGTGGCGTAGTACAACTAAGTTAACGTCATTTTGCTCTTGTCGGAACGCATCACGGTAAAAAAGGTTGCTCATAGCACGGGTGTAACAGTCTCATCTGTCGTACACGGTAAAATTCAGGTTAATTAACTGTTGGGTCGTTATTGATCAACTACCCTAAACTAACGAAAAGATAAAACCAAATGTACGTGTACTCACCTCAGAAATCACTTTAAATTCTTCGACGGCACAATGGCGAACTTCCGGTCCTACGAGAACGAGAAGAGAAAGATTCATTTAAGGAAAAGTTACGGAAATCTATTTATTATTTTTCCGTTTATCCATTTCACTTTTCATCAATAGGCAATTAAATAACAATTATGTAAATTTAATTTATTTTTAATTATCCGGGCAACAAGAGAAACAAACAGATAGACAGTCAGACAAACAGGCGGTTTCTGTAAACTCTCCCTCTCGTGAGATCTCTTTCTACGGATTTCGTTTGTTTGTTTGCCTTAACAACTTTTACTCTTAATTATCAACTTAGGCGGGTACCAGAAAGTCAAGAATTAATAGGAATGACAATAAGTTAATAAGTCGTTTCAAGGATAGGACAGCGGTCTTAATATTTTAATTATCGACTGCGTGATCCGTGGATTTAATTGCACATCACTGCAAGGTAACATCACTGCGGATGTTCCGTTTTCGAGGTCTCAGTTAGCTATTTTTCTCAAATTCTTACGTGGCGTGGTATTTTTAATGAATATTTATTTAAAATATAAATAGTAACTTATACTAATTATTCCGTACGTAGTAATTCGGGACATGGGAATTGCATGGTAGCGGTGGCATATTTAATTAAAACATTCTTGGTTTAAATGTCACCTGGGAACGGTACTTCAACAGAAATGCATACGTAAAACAGAAAAATACAAAAATTAGATGCCTTTTTCCATATGTGACGTCAGCGATATCTCATTTCCGTGTAATTCAATCATTTCCTCTTTTGGTGCTTAAATAGTTATTAATCGAACAAGTTATTCAGCTTTGAAAGTGCCATCCGATCAATATTTATAGCCATTGTCGGGTATTTTTTATATTTAGATTAAGTGTCGACGTCAACTCGAAAGTTATGTAATTGATCACATAAAATTTGCATAATGATTTTATTAATGTAAAGTACATACAAGAATGTCGTAATGATAGGAAATAAACTTTATATGCATACTCATAGATACTCACGAGTGGCGCCGGACGAAATACCAAAACTTATGTACATAAGTTTAAAGTAGCGAAGGGAGATTAAAATTTTAATGTTTCTAACAATAACGCCCCACAGAATTCTGCGTAAAGAGTTCTATATAATTTTATGAAAAGTTTAAATTTTAAAATTTGAATTTTTATTTGAATTCACTTCGTAGACTTGATTGTTTTGCTCATGCAAGTGTCATTAGTTTGCCGATAGTTTTGGTGGTTTTGCCAGATACTAAAAATGTTTCCACGTGATGCATTTAACTATAAAAGTAAGAATTAATTAAACTTCGTTAAAATTAAACGCCCATAACGCACAGCAGAGAAAGTAAATAGAAATAAAATTCGCAAAACCATAAATCCTTTACTATTAAGGAATTATTGTGTAATAAATAATGTAAGTTATGCTTCGTCACAGGTGTGAAGTTCTCTTGGCACACTTCAATTTCAGAATAGTCACTTATTTTTAATAGTTATTCATTGTATGGTTACTTTTCTTAAATTTTCACTTCGCAAGGTGTGGCATAGAATGAATCTACACTATTTTAGAGAATCATCTAAATGTCACGCACATGTGTGCGTTCATGTCTCTTCCGGTTACTTTAGGAATTAATAGGTATTAAGTACCGGTAAGGCAGCGGTAGAATATCTTTTACCTTTTCTGATTTTTTTAAGGAAACAAATAATATGCGTTTAATTTATTCTGCGCATTTTTTATTGCAATTCTACATATATTCCTAACACATTTGGCATACGTATATAATAAGTATAGATAATTCATTAAAGCAAGGTGGTGGATTATTTGATGCATGGGATTTGTGGTATTTGAGTCATTCAAGTCCATCAGTGCCTAAGACTGTGTAAATAATAATAATAATATAAATGAAAAATAAATATATAAATGTTCTAAATCTCAACGCACAACACTTCAAACTGTCATTGAATATGTTCAACAGGTCTTTCTTTCGACTTTGTCAGAAGCCGAACAACATGGCCTTCCCCTTACTCTTTTCAAAGATCAGGTGTTAACAGTTCGGTAGGAATAGTTATCGGGTTTTTTGGAATAGTTTTCTGTTCACCCCACTGAAATTTGAATGATGAAAAACAATTCCATTAAGTTATGATTTATTAAAATCTCACAATTTGTCGCCCATATGAAAGACAGATCCTGGTACTCATTTTGTTGTCAATCGACGTTGTCCGGGTAATCAAAATGTGTCCGTTCTTCTGCCACTTATTGATAGTTTCTATGTAAACGCTACGACTTCCGCCGTTCGGTTGTAGACTAATTAGGCCTTACTCTTAATTAACGCACTTCCATCTATATAAATCAACTCTGGTGATTTCACTTTCCACTCTACTTCTATTGAACTTCGAATTAAATTTTTTTGTCGACACAACCTCTTTCACACTTTTGGGAATGTCCGTCGAAAGTTGTCTTCTACCACGTGTCATTAGAGCCTTCTTACTGTTAATTGTTCCTGTTTGCATCTCTTCTTCCTTCCTTTATGTTTTTTCTTTCCTTTGTCTGATGCACACAACGTGATTTATTGTTTATTAATTTGCACTTTTACTTATTAACCTGTGCGGTTACTTTATTAAATACAAGACAATGGCAACTTGCGTTTCTTACAATTTGAATGCTTACTCATAATCGCCCCTGTGACTTTAATAGAAATTTGCAGTTTTTTACTCGCTTTCCTTTTTACTTATTCCTAAACATGTCAATGTTGTTTCTTTATTTTTTCAGTCTTTTCATGCGGAACTTATTTTATGTTACACGCGGTAAATCGGATTAAATTCGCATATTTTTACTTTTCTTTATGACAAATTTTATTTACTTGAGTAAAATTCTTAAAAATGGCGTATGAATGTTTGGATGTAGAATATTTCCCTCCAATTTAGTTAAGGACGTGAACGGTTTTTCTTAAATCAAGTTACCAATCGAAACACATTCGAACGTGAGAAAAACCTGTTGTTAGTTCTCCGTCACGACCCGTGCAGCAAGCAACACCAGTACCCTGACCCACAGGTGTTATGGGGCCTCAAACCTCATGTTCAACTGACGTAATCGTTTTGAAATATTCGTCTGATCAATTTGATGTCACTTCCTGATCTTCGACTCGCTTCCGATCGCAGTAAAATGAAATCTTCACGACGAGTCACCTGTTTATTTAGGTATCACGTACAGGTGCGAGTACTCGACGCGGCTAACAGCTCATAGTGTAACGTTTTTTTTTTGCTCAAAATCTGTTATGAATAATTGCGGGCAATAAGAATTAGAGGACGCGGTGCCCGGTACCTGGAAAATGGCAGCGAGTACGGCAATTTCGGATACCTTCGGTACCTTTTTCACATGGGCAAACCGTTAAGAATATCTCATTAAATGCAACCGGAATTTCCGTCCACTGTAAATACGAAAATGGCGGAGTTACTGTACGGATTTCTCACGATTTGCAACGAATGAAACGTTTAAAAATTCCGTACACAAAAAATAATAGTTCGCTTTAAATTTATAATTAGACCGAAAGTTGTTGGTTTCTTGTCCAGAGGGTGGGGACCTTTGTTTTACTTCTCCTCAGAAACTATTTATGGGGTCCCATGAAAGCATTGCCTCATCCATCACAAAAAGAATGCCCAGTTGTAGTGTCAGACAATCGACGAGAAGTCAAAATGGAAAAAGTAAGGAAGAACTGTTACTTGGCTTTTTCGTTACGCAACTGTAAACATACAAAATATATTATTGAGCATTTTTTTATTGAGTTCAAATTCTGTGTGGTTCTGTCGAATCCAATTTTTAGTATGAGGACTACATAATTGATGACGATTATTTACAATTAATTTTATATACAGAACATATACAATATACAGTCAAATAGAGAATTTTTGTACACACTTCGAGTCGTCTCCCAGTATTTGATCCTATTTTCCGTCTTATTTAAGTTCCTTTTGTAGCTGTATATAGTTTTATTTGCTTCTTTCATTGGCAATCAGATACTTGCAGAGAGTTGCCCTACATCTACTCAAAATAGTGCCTTAGTGAGAGGACAATGTAACTTCTTCCTGCTGGCAGCATGTGGAGGGTGAAATAGTAAAATGAACACATCTTGTATGTCTTTTACATTTTACTTTCATCGTCTCTCGAAAAGCGAAAGTTGGAAAGTATAAATTTAAGAAATTGTTAAAAATCGATGAATTTGATTTATGAATGGAAATTCTCCCGCCTTTTTCCAATATGTAAATTACAATTTATGCTGCCATATCCGTTTTCTTTCATACTTCTCTTTAAATCAGGGTAATTTGCTGAAATATTTTTACTTTGTGTCGGTTGAAGCGAATAATCAACCATGTGTGTACTGGTTGTGTGGAGTTAGTTGACCTCACTACACATACATACTGGATTTTATTTTTATTTTTTATTTTTCAGATGAAAGTGAATTAAATCAACCGGGGGAACACACCTAACAGGTGAGTTGATTTTTTTACTTTTCCACTTTATTTTTGATTGTCTTAATTTTTTGCCTTAACTACGACTGCCTTAATTTACGACTACTACAATATTATTAGTTGTATTTTCGTGTTGTACGATGACATCCACCGGTACTACGGTGGAGGGAAACAGTTTAAAAAATTTTTGGCGTAAAAAAGAACTTGTGTTATTTAGAACGCTTCTCTCTTCGTGTGTTGAAGGTGACTTTACTGATCTGGTGGATCTTCATGCATACTTTTATGATTTTGTAGTGATTGTGTCGGTCGTAGGAATGCAATCATACATTTTTTAGGCTTGTCTCTAAGAAAACATCACGGCTTCACACAGCTTAATCTTGCCTTCTTTATGTAGTATTTTACGATTAAATTTGCGACAAGTTGTGAAAATAGTTTTTCCCTTAGGTGTAACCGTTACAGCTAGAAACTCGTTAACTAATCTGATTCTTTATTATACGTCGCACTTAAGTAACTTATCAAAGTACTTGGCAACTCACATGAGTACGTCTTATTCCCTTAAATTCAGTTATTTATTTTACTGCCTCGCATTCCAAATATCTATTACCTGGTTACCGATTCACTCTCAATTATTTTTCTTCAAGTTAATTTCTCTACTTGCCCCCGAGGTTGGGTATTCATCAGGTACTCATCTCGTTTTACCTCCCCGACAATTCCACAACTCTCACTCGATTGTCTTAAATTAATAGTTTTTTTTGGGACGGTCACCAAGACAAGTTGTTTTAATAAATTTCTAATGAAAGCTTACCTTTTCTTTTCGTCCACTCTCATGAAAACCTTCTCCTTTCTTTCTTTCTCTATTGAACATTTTCTATTGAACTTAATTTTCATTTACCGGTCAAAACACGTCGTGAATGTACCTGGCCAATCATCCTCATTTATTCATTAACAGCTGTACTCGAGTAATTAAGAAAATAAAAGTAATAAGAAATTATGAGTTGGTAGGAAATTCATTTTTTCTCGCGTGGTGCTCACCAGAATTAAAGAAAAAATCACAACAGAAAGGACAAACAAAAGTTCTTATATGAAAATAATACAAGTGATTCATAACTGATTGATTGAAGTTTCATTTCTACAAAGGAGTGGAACATTTCACACTGATAACACGAGTAAGAAGGATATAGGAATTTATTTATTTAAGGTACATTAAATGACGCGCCCATTATGATTGTTATTATAATTTAATGATAACTCCAATTTCTAAAAGTAATTTTAAAAAATTATTAAGTAGAAACAATCAGAGTTAAGGGAAGTTAAACTTTCCAATGCATTTGTTTCTTTCCGACCAATAATTCGCTTGCTGTGAACCAAAACCATACATAATAATTATTAATGGTAATATAATAATACTTGTTTAATGAGTTTACATATTTTACACAATATAAAGAATGAGAAATATCAAATTGACATTTGAATGATACTGAATGATCGTTTTAATTCAATTTTTATGACTTTTATATTGTTTGCATCCAATTACCTCACGTTTGATTTTTTCTTTATGTTTATAAGAATTTTATGAGTGCGTATTAGTAGAACTCCTTCGAGATCCTCATTAAATTCTGTGTAATAATTAACGTGGTTTAATAAAAATACTACGAGAAGTTTAATGGGCATTGGTAAAATAAATAAACCACAATTTTTAATTGATTTCTATCAATTAATTCTCATCAGCTAACAGGTATCTGACTACTACTACTACTACTATGAGTAGTACCTGATGATACTCGTTTATCAGTTCAAACCTAAGTTAGTAAGTTCTTAGTTCTTAGTGTGGTGTGCAGTGCTCGTTTATTTATAAGGATTCCTTTGAAAATTCGTATACATAATTTATAATATCAGAACATTTATTTACAATAATAATGTGTAAGGTTGCTTCAAATTTTAAATATTTTATCCTGTTATTTAGTCCTTCTACAAAGAAACAATTTTAGACGTAAAGCAACGATCATGTCAAAAACACGACTTCTTCTTTCTCTTGTTCGACCATCTGATAAAACCACAACTTAGTATAAACTGCGACATATATTTTAGTCGAAAAGCATTTGTTTCGAGCTTTTTTTACTAATAAATCACAAAAATGTTGATGTGACACACAAATTAAATTATATCCTTTGCATTAGGTTTGGGTTTTACAACTTTTCAACATAAGTTACTTGTCCCATAAAAATTCATTGTTACATTGTTTGATGGAAACCTTTGACTTATTTTCATCTACAAAGTGTAGTCGTCTTCGACTTCACCGTCACCGTCACCATCACATTTTAATTATCCGCCAATTTTAGGTGATTTTCACACATTCTCGCAATTTCTACTTCACCGCAGGACACGTGTCATTAAGCAGAAAACCTTTCCTTCTGAACTCAATTCCCATTTTCTTCCATTTTTTGTTAACTAAATTTTTTACTTTCTTTCGTCCAAAAAAAAAGTTTATTTTATACACCCAGACCATCTTGAGTTGCATTTGTGCCGGATGAAGTTCTACAAATTTCCTTGTAGTGAGCCACACGTGACGTTTAGAAAACATCACAATTGTAGTGTCTGCAAGTGAATATTACCTTCCTCTTATTATATGCTTAACACTATTTTCATTTCTTCACGTCTTACGTAAATATAATTATTAGCCAACACAGGAAATCGGACGAGATACTTTGAAAATTTAAATTCAAATAAATCGATGGTCCTGTGTTTGACTTTATTATTACTAAGTCAATTACATTAAATGAACAACTCGGGTAATCTTTGCTACGTTCAAGGTAACCTTTGGTTATTTTTTTTTCAATTTTCACAAACATGTTCTTAATAGTTAAGAAATTTTCTTTCAATATTCAGTGGTTTGGTTATTATTTTTTTTCTTCATTTATGTGAAATTAATAGTTGGTTTAAAAAAGTAATTTAGAATTCAAACAAAATTATAAAATAACAAGAAAGGGCAAGTATAAGACCCCATGGAAACAGAACAGTGAAAAATAGTTGTTGATGCAAAATATTTGAACAATAATAAATAAGAACAATAATAAAAATATAGACGTGAATATATATACATATCATATGTTGTAAATAATGTAGCTATGTGTACTCTATATATAAAGAACAAAAGAAAAGCGTCGTTATGCCAAACATCACCGGCAGCAACATATGTGCTGGTACATGCAGAGAAAGCCCATATTAATACCCAAAATAGAATTTGAATGGATTTGAGTGAATCTTAGATAACAGTATTTTTCTATGACTGCTCGTGCGATTCTCTCGTTACTGTCAAACCGAACGGTACCACGTGCGCACCAAGGGAGACAGTAGATATCCTGTGAAAATAAAATTTTATTGGTCAATAAAAATTCTAATGCCAAAGTCGATGGGAGTAACAATCTGTGGATTTGCTAATTACAAGTTTTAGACGAGTAGTGGCAGAAGAAAAAGTTAAATTTAATTAAATGTAAATGCCGCGTTTAAAGAGAAAGGAGAAGAAGACGTGGAAGGAGAAGAACTCACAAGATGATGGCAACCGTCGATGTGATGCGATGACCCCGACACGCACGTTTTCCGATGAGTTCGTGAAAGAAAGTAAATTAATTAACTTTCGTTTATGTACATAGGTCGGAGTTGAATTGGAATTGCCGGAGATCTGGGTTGATCACTCGCGAAGCCAATAAACTTCATGTTTGATAGATCAGAGGAGATCCCATCTATTTTACCGATAACTGTAAACATTTCTACTCCCAGCCGAAACTCTTTACTATTTTGCTATTTGTCTACTTGTTTACCCGCGCCTACTACTGTCATTAGACGATAATTCGATTTAAATTTACCGGAACATGTTTTCAGGTATCAAATTACAGGTACGGCAGAATTCCGGGTTCTTTTAGGTTGTTATTAACTGGAAATTAATAATATTATACGTATGAGACAACGATCTGCAAAGTGATCCGCGTGCGTATATTTTTTTGTCAGATGCGTTTGTAGCGTATGTGCACGTATTCAGTCAGATCGCTTTTCAGGTACGGTAAATCATCATTATATACATTATTAGTGTTCTCCTTAATAAATTTCTAATTCAAAGGCCGAATATTCTCATACCTTGGCAACCGTTTAAACTCTACCAGTGATGACTGAACTTAATGAGGTTTCAGCATTGCGTACTTAGGCATTGTCAGGTTCCGTTAATTTCAGGTTCGCTCTCATCTCAACTTGGTGTGTTCATTGCGCTGCGGTTTTGCGGCCGTTTAACTTCTGTACGAACTGTGACATGTGACAGTTTTCCGAATGTGACAGGCAAATTGTACCTTCAGGGCACCCACGAGTGCTCACTGCTATCCAAATTTTAAATTAATTTTCTTGGGTGGCGATGATTCGATTCATTTGGTAAATTCCCATTCCTGTGCCGGTGTTCCCCGGCGTACCTGGATTTTAATTTACTTTTCAATTGGTTCGCGCGTTTCGGGAACGAACTCATTTTCCACCTAGAAAATATCTGGGTAATTGCGAGACTGAAAATACCACCCGGGTAATAATTTCTCCTTCTCTTGCGGTAGCCCGTTTATTAAAGGTGGAACGGATTGTAAGTAACGGTACGTGCGTGAAAAGGTGATGGAAAAATGGGTTTCGAACTGTTCGGACCGCAGACTGTTTAATTAAGAACTAAATGAATAACGAAAGGTAATTGCTTGTCTATGTCAGGACCGAGGGGAAGTTAAAAACAGAGTCGCCATTGAAAGGAAAAAAACTAGTTCGTATTTTAGTTAGAAAAAAAGTAGTCTTTCAGATCCATTAAAATAAGGAATGAGCAAATGGAGAAAGCAGAAGGACCGATAAATCGGGAAAAAGGAGTGAAAGGGAAATGATGAGATGTGAATGAACGAAGAGATGGAATAAATAATTAGTATCTGTAGATTCAGGTATGCCAGAGCGAGTACCTTCAATGTAGCTAGCACTTTTAAGTTGTCTGGGAGCTTTTCTCACTTCTTGTAGAAAGTACAAGTGTAAACAACACGACGGGCTGTCATGGAAATTTCAAGTGAGCAAATTGTAAAATGTAAAATCTGTTTGTAAGACTCGTAAACAAGGTAGTCATACAATTAATAATTACCTGAAACTTAATAAAAAAACCTATATTACAAACAGTACTTACATTAAAATAAAATTATAAATTTAAGTATAACATTTATTGATGCTTCTTGACGTACTTCTGAAAATCTAACATTATAATTTTGAATTCTTTTCTTTCTATTTTCGTAATTATTCATTCATAATTATTAATTAAATAATCGTACGTAATGATTGAGCCAACGCAGGCAAGCAACCTGAGAGAAGTGCAAGTTAATGTTTAGAAAGGTCATTTCCGGTTAAACGATACCACAAAGTGTCAAATACATAGCATGGCATCCCGGGGGTGTGCGTGGTTTCTCTTGAATTTTTCCCATAATCTGCCCAATTTGCTAGTCCATTTTGTAATTTTCTCTCGGCCTCTGTCATTAACGTTGCACCTGCTAATGCCATCTCACCTGTTCGTAATGCGATATGCGTTATCAGGTTCGATGACTTTGAAGGCGACGTCTCGACGGATCCTCTCAGGGAGATCAGACATCATCGGTGCAATTAAGGCCCTGACGACGATTACACCGTGGCTTCATCTTCATTTCACTTCAATTTGTTTTACCATTGGACCAAGGCCTGAGATTCTTTGTTGTTGTTGCGTTGTTGGTCTTCTGCTTCTTTTTTGACTTTCACGTTCATGTGACTTCGTCTAAACAAATTGTGGAATACAAGAGGAACCAGGAAACACGTTAATGCATTTTAATTAGGATTATAATAAGAAAAATGCAACGGCCAGGTGTAAAAACAATTAATTTTAACGAATTGTGGACTCTTTGACCTTTATTATACGGCAATAAATACCTATGAAACCGAAACAATCACTTTGTGTGTGGTGGTGAGAGCTCTGTGTACCAGATGGGTCCCTACAGAGCCCCGCCTGTGTACCCGACCTGATTCGATGAAAAATGTCGATTAGCCAAGTGCAAATGTCACGAATTCAAGTCGTGAAGTAGGAAATATTAAGAAAGCAAACGAATTCAGAGGTACTTGCTTGAATTCCGTGGACCTGAAAAAAGTAGCAGAAAAACGCGACCATTTTCAAAATTTTGAGTTCTTCCAGTTTATTGTTTCTCCTCCGCCAAGAGGATCCTACGAACCTGAATTCAAAATGGACGACCATGAGGGGGTCAATTTTTGTGCGGCTGGCCTTAAATCTGTGCCGGAGACCCGGTCTCTGTACCCTTTGTAATTCATTCAACTGCCACGTGTTTAAGTTCCAGGTAAAATCTGATTACCTAGGACTTTCATTGGGGTTCTCTGAAAGTTAAAACTATAAAAGAACAAGAACTGTGTAAATTCGTGAGATGTTTTACCTCTCTGCCGAGAAGTTTCATCCGCAGCTTCTCTATGTATGTATTTATCTACTCCCCGAGTGCTCCACACGGGCTCAATGCACACGCCCATCCTAGATTCTATCTACGAAACGCAGTCAATTCGTGATGATCTCCTAGTAATTTTCATCACCTTTTACGGGACACACTGGAAAACGTGACCCATTGATTTTGCCGGCCATGGGATTTTTACTCATCAAGAAAATTTCGGGTGTAAATAACTTACATACCCAGAGGAGTCACTTAACACGTAATAATTTACTTGGTAATGTCTAATTATGATAATTGAAACTCAGGTAAGCTGATGACGATGCGGTGAAATAGAAAAAAAAACATTGAAATATCAGGTAGGCTGATTCCTAATCCTCTGCCATTGTACAATACATTTGGATGCAACACCAAGTGAGATTTCGTGGAGTGTGGTAATTCATTTGACAAATGGAAGAAAAACTAACTGAGAGCGTACTAGACAATTCTAACTTTCTATAAAACAAGGTATTAAAAGTCCATGAATAGGAGTATAATATTAGTGCTGAAATCCAGAATCGACACAATGGTAAAGACATATTTAAATAAATAATTACAGTATATTAATTAAGTAGAAAATTGCCTTCTGTTACAATTGGCAGTTAATGATTCAAACAATTACAAACTTCAGGATAGAACTATGAAATGGAAAACTACTAAAATTCTTACTACGAAATATATTGCACAATCAGAATCTGGACATAATTATTAAACAATAAATCCATATATTATATATAATGTTATAACAGTTTTGTGGGCTTCAGTTACCAAAAAGCTTGAATATCTCCTTAAATTTTACTTTTATATATTTATTGTTACTTATATACTTTTGTTATACATCATACATATAAAATTTTTACTCGAACTCGTTATGTAATCTAACAAGTAGAACTGTATGACCCGACCATTAATTGCATTTCGTTGCACTATTAATTTAAAACCAAAAATAGAAGCAGTAAAAATATTAATAAGAATACAGAAAGTGAAAAAGAAATGAATTAACCCTAATGCAAGTCACAGAACAAACGGAAAATACAAAACTCCAAAGAAAAATGGAAAACGAATGGAGAAACCAACAGGAAAAAAAGAAACATGAAATGGAAAAACAAAGGAAGAATGCAAGGGAAGAAACCGTTTGCCACGGCCTCGAGACAAAATTAAAATCAATGAATAAGACAAAGAAGAGATGCCGATGGCTTCCACCGTGGCAGAAGACATACTGAAAAATAATTCACCGGTCAGACAACCATGAGAAGTAAAATATGACAGCGCTAATGAAAGCAACAGTCTTCCTGCGTCTTCCCCGACGTCCATTACAATAACAACAACAACTACATATTTATTCTATTCTCGCTTATTTAAATGTGAATTGAAGCGAGTGGGAAAGACACGGAGGAGACCCACCAGGAGGAAGAAGATCGTCCGAATAGAAAGTGCTTCACAATAAATGGCAAAGTACAGTTACGAATTCCCAATGGAACCAATTTAAATTGCAAGAATGTGCGCGGGTAGAAAAACAATGGCGGCGAAGAAGAAAAATAAGAATAAGAAAAAAAATCGAATGGCCGATGACTTCACGTGGCAAAACAAATGCGAGTAATTTGAATTCATGAATATGCAAAGTCGCTTTGGAGCAAAAGCTCTGCCTACCGCAAATTCAAAAGTCACATCGACTTCCGTTTCCGGTGAACTTCCAACGGTCAACACCAGAAGTGCGTACCACAGTGGTTCAAAAGGTCCCAATTTATTCGATTGTTTTTCACGATCTCCGATCTAAAAACCTGATCGTTTGAGTATCAAAATTTCCGTTAATCTAAAGATATTCAAACACCTTCTCTACCGCCATTGTTGCGGTTCGATATTTTTCCGTTTTGCTTTCCTCAATTAATCTCCGGTCACTGGTCAAATCCTTAAAGAATGAACCGCTGATTACACGCAAAACCTGGTTGTTAAATTGTGGGTTTTATATTTTTTTTTCTCGTGCATTTCCGGGCGTTCGACCTAGTCGATTTAAATTTTTCTAATTCGTTGATCAAATACGACGCAATAGGATCCTTCGGGAGAAAAATGTACCATGGTCGGTCGGGCAACTTGAACACGATGTTTTGCTGTCTGAAAATTTTGCTCACAAATAAACTGACACGTGTAACTTAACCTTATGTTAACTTATCTTCAGGTTGTTCCTGAAACCTGAAATGTCGAATTGAGTTATAGAAATAGTTGTAGTAGACTAAAATACAGCAATGATATTCCGTAAAAAGATGTACAATTCGAGGC
Organism: Polyplax serrata; assembly: GCA_037055365.1. Lineage (NCBI taxonomy): Eukaryota > Metazoa > Arthropoda > Insecta > Psocodea > Polyplacidae > Polyplax > Polyplax serrata. The sequence continues at coordinate 795,755 of JAWJWE010000002.1, forward strand.
AGCACCCAAAAAAGGCAACATGCAGCTTTTTAAGAATCGAAGGTTTTACTGGGAACAAATAAAATGATAAGTCGATAGAGTGTAAAACGGAAAGGAACAAAACGCAAGTTGAAACTTAAATAACTTAAATAGCAAAAAAGAATAGGCAACAAGTCAAACAAGAAAACTTCATAAAAATTATTAGATGTAGTTTGAGTTGAGGGTAATTTACAACAATTAGGAAACTACACGATACCACAACGCTTGAAAATAAAAATTACTAAAATAAATATTAATGTCTAAGTCAATGGATTATGCATTGCTGCATTACAGTTTTTAGCAGTAGTTGTACATTTCACTACAAATATGTTAAATGAAGTATCTAAGTCTGAATACATTGAAAATGAATGGGTATGAGGTTCACTTGTATCAAAAGTAGTTTTACTTAAATTGTTGAAGTTTGACTAGAACTGCAGCAAATTCAATAGACAACTTGAATATTTGTCGTGTAGTGTGATTGTTTTGCAGCTACTAGTACATGAAATAAAAATGTATATTACATAAACATTATTTTTTATATTGTATAGTTTTGCTGACGGTTCCTGTCTCCAACCGGCCGTACTTGTTTTGGCGCGAAATAAGAATGAAAGTGAACCTTTTAAAAATCAGTTTTCTTGTAGTGATGCATAATTTACTTGTAGCAGTAAGTGAATAAAAAAATATAAGTTCCCGAACTGTGTGATGCTTCCCGTTTGCAGCTACGACGTTTCAGGAATCTTATTCATTAAAAAATTACTTAACGGGTTCATTAACCTACCTTAATGGGTAGGAATGGACAGAAACTTTGGCCCCTGGTACTCAGCTGAAGAAGTACAGTGACTAAATGAGTGAAAACAATAGAGTTGATGACAAACAGATGAAGAGACGTGAGAAAACTATCAAATGTCACTTGAATTGATGGAAATAGTTGTAATAGTTTGAAAAAACCAACTCACCTATGACTAACATAGGAAAGCATAACGGAGGGATTACTCATTTAATAATAACGTTACCCGTATTTACTTTCTAGTACCCGCATGAGTACTTTTTAATTTCCTCTCTCCGCGCTTAGGAATTCTGTGTACTCAATACTCAGTTTCTTCTTCTTTGTCTTATTAGTCATTTTATGATTCATAGATGAGACAGGTACTCTTTCTCTCTCTCTCTCTCTCTCTCTCTCTCTCTCTCTCTCTCCAGTACTCCGGTTTGAGCATCCGGCTTTTTAAAAACTGCTATTTTACAGCAATGTGAAATATCTGAAAAAGGGCGATTTGTGGCAGTATTGAGTACCAAGAGTACCCAAACAATAAAACAGTACTCAGTCGGAGTTGAAGATGACAAATTGACTGATTTGATTGTAATTACTGGTATTCTTTCGCTCGAGTGAGTACCCGTTTGATTTATGTTCAGTACCTCTGGTGGAAACGTGTTGTTTGGTAGGTGAGAGGAACACCTTCCCAAAATTAAAAATTCAGGTACGTGGGTTGAATCCAACAAGGAAAAACGGAAATCTTAATTCTCTTCAAGGGATGAAATCGAACGAGTACCTGTTTTTGTATTTTCCTTTTCACCAGTAATTTTCAGGGTGACTCTACAAAAGACCGAACCTGTTTTTCACAAGGTACACGAAATAACGTTCACTAAATGTCAGGTTTGGTGAGAGTGGCATTCAGTTCATTTGTTAGGTGTGTCTCTTCGTATGTTTATTTTGGCCCAGGCACTCAGGTTCAAAATGAAAAACCAACTCGCATTTTATTTCTACCCTTACCCTGTTTCACGTAACTAACCAAATACAAACCGTCGTAAGGAAACACGACACAGGTTGTACTACGCTAACGTTTACCTAGTCAGTGGGATGTCTAAAGAACCTGAAGAGGAAAAAATGCAACAGGAATACAAGAGTAAAAAAAATCTAAACCTGGATGAACCTGAGTCCTTGAATTTTTAAAAAATCACTCGAGGGTTTGCCGGAACAAAAATTTCAGTGGTTTCCTTCAGGTCGGTTTTCAGGTGTTCAACATGTCGTCTTTCCTTAATTATCGAAATTGCCGATTTGCCTTATTGGCCGTCAGGTGGTTTAGGTACCTGAACAATTTTTAGGTTCTGCGGTTTTTCCGAAGTGCTTCGGCGAACGAATTCTCTACCTTCTGGTCACTATCTCGTGAACTTCCAGCCCATTTCGTTGTCTTGGCATCAGGTAGGAAAGTGACGAACTTGGATGTTAGTTGGGAGTCAACGCGTAAAAACAAGAATTGTTCTAAAAGATTCTAGAAGACTCCGAATATGCCTAAAATATTTAAAATGACCGGTAACTATTCACAACATTATTGTTTTATTTAACTACAACTATTACACACGCATGAATATTTAGAATAACTTTTATTTTTCAAGTGAAGTATAAACCATGTACCTGGTACAGGTACTTGTGAACCTGACCACCTCCAACATCTGTTTACATTTAATTCTTTTCCTTCCACGTGAGGCGGGAATTTGTGGTTCCTCATAGGACGGAATTTCATACCTTTCTTAAAAAAACATCAACATGTCCGTGTGTCATTTGTTATTTATGGTTGTATCGTGTACCTGGATTCTTTAGTTTGATTGCTCAATCAACCAGCCGCCTCGCCGATTGGCAACAATTTGACAAATTGGTCAGGAATAGATTTTTAACGATGAACCTGAATCCTACGAATTCTTTAAAAAGTGCCTAATGGATTTGCATAACCGAAATAAATGACATTCTCAAAATTTACAATATAATATTAATACCATATTATAACGATACAAATTATGCATTGTGTGTTCCGCAAGTCTTAGCATATGTTACTCATGCTATGTAGAAATGAACTAATAATTACCCATCTACTACTTTATCTTCTCTTCTTTTCTTGGACATTAAAGTCCTTATGCTTCGTACTTATCGTGTAAACCTGTAAGAAGTAAAAGAAAGCTGAGGCTCCCGCAGAAATTGTTCTATGTGATGAATATTTATCAGATGAAACGTCCTCGGTGATGAAATTGCATGGTTGGCGAGATACAAGGCGTCCTAATGGTTGAAAACTTGAGACCCAGACAAGTTTTTCTGATCAATTAATCGGACTCTGAGATCAGACAGCAAAATTTCGGGCATTCACGAGATAAACGAGAAAACCGACACCTTAAAGGTGAGATCTTTCAACCAGGGTGGAAGGCAAAATATTAACTCTGATTTCCCATTTACGCGTTGTGTGCCTGTTTGTTTTATTCCTACTTGTGTTTGTGACTGCAGTCTGCAACGACGACGGGTAATGAACTCTGTACAAGAAGGAACCCTCTGTTGAATAAATTAAAAGCGAAATCTATTACTTCAACGTGCTAATCGGAAGTCCAAACATGGAAGAGTGAAACTATATACGACGCAGAATAATATCTTTACTTCGACATTTGGGACACTTCCTTAAGTTAACCCAAAGAGGAGTGGAAGCCATAAAAACATTCAAAGTGTGAAATATGTTTATTTAAGTGGTGAATTTGTTTGAGGTCATTTCTTTTGTTCAAACTATGCGTTCCAAACGACTTGAGTACTTGCAAACTGCTGTATTTTCTACTAAGTACGGTATCAAGCAAATTTTATGCGAGCTATTGAAAAAAAGGATTCGAGGACTTTTTCTAATTTCGGGGCAAGAGAACATTTGAAACAATCCAAGTGGATGGAAGTCATGGAATTAGGCAGATTTGCGTGCAATAAAAAGGTGAAAGAAGCTCTAAGAAAAAGTTTAAAAGTAATTAAAAGTACACTTTGCATAGAAATAAAATAATTGTTTCTCAACCGAAGTAAGGGAAAGTCAACAATAAAGTGCTAAATGAACGTGAAGATTAATGGTAATAGTTTTTCCTAACAGAGTACCTGATAGTTGTTGCAATTGTAGAAGAACGGTCGTGCAAACGCACCTGCGTGTTTATGTAAGGAAACTGTAGAAATTGATTCTGTCAACTAAAGCAAACCGAAACTTGTCGTGATTCGCCAAGGTGGTTCAACACAAATGGAAGCTCAAAAGGTGAGCCGTTTTTCTCTGCATGTGAACGCAGCTGAATTTTTTCACACCTTCGTTGTTTGCACGAGAGTTGGGCAATTAAAATGGAGAAAACAAACAAAAAAAAAACAAACAGATAGACAACCAGGCAACGACAAAAAAATTTTCTTCTCGCATGTTGCGTGCACACGCCTTTTTTTTAAGTTTCATCTGATGGAGCAACTTCCTACGCCTTGTGACGAGTGAAATTAAGAAAAAAGGTCAATTTTCAATGGAATGCCAATGGAATTTGAATTGAGCGGCTCTTAAAAGGCTGCGGCCCGAAATTGGTGAGCTGCCCTGAGGAAGTTGCAAGACGCAGAGGTACGACCTAACACATGGAAGACCACAAATTATGAGTCCTCTTGGTCGATTGACTTTGACCACCTCAAAAGTTGCATTGAAGAATGTCAATGATGACAGGGTAGTGAACTTAAAAATTATAATAACACGATCACATTGTAAGTTGTTTTGTGAGAATGTAATCTGTAAATGACGTGATTTAAGTAGTGTTAGAGGTGAAAGAGTATGATCAACCAAGTAATAAGCACTCATTGGTTTTTAAACATTGACGTGTACACATATCATCAAGCGATTACCCTTATGCAAAAAATGGTACTTCATGTTTAATTGTCTTTTATTGTAATAATATAGTGCATGCGCTATTTTAAAGTTTGTTGTTATTCACGTAGAAATACAAAATTTTTCTTATCATTCTGTCTCTGCCGAACATTCACTTAAACGGGTTTCTTCAGATTCCTATCTCCGTAGTGGACTTTCTGACTTTATAGATTTTATATTGTTTGACACAGGGTTGGACATCGCAGATCGATATTTCGCAGACCAAACCTCCAACTAAAGTTATTTTATCCGTGTATTATCTATTATTTCGCCGTTTGCACTTTGAAAACAAATATTTAGTAATAGTTAATTTAGTTAATTGTAGTTAATTAGCATTCTTTGGATTCTTGACCTTTACTCACCGCCGTGAACAATTCTAACTCATCTACCAACCAAATTCGAAATCAACTGGAAAACTCGCTTTGACTTCCTCACTGGAAGAACGGCGGAAAGACCTATAGAGTAATGGCAGGTATAGCAGGGTACAGGTGAAACTTCTGACCTGTTGGTTTCATCCAGATATCGAGTGTTCGACCTTTGATAATTTCGAGGTCACAGTTTCCGTTGGAATGGGACTGTCACGGAAGAAGGTACAGGCTTATCTCTCTGTCTCTCTCTGTGCGTCTCCCTTGTTGGATTTTCATCTCTCATGCAGGCACGCCGAGGTACCAGCAGCACAGTTTCACCGACCTGCACCTGTACTGGTACTGACAAGTCACTTTAAACTCCAGTGATCACGTTCCTATGAAGTGATGAAGTTGCTCCTGATTTGACTGAAGGTCTGTGGCATTCGCTGATTAAGGAATTCAGGCCTGCTAAAATCCCTGATCAGAGATTTAAACATTTAAATTATCTATATAACTATTTCTGTAGTTCGCAGAAAAGACCGAGCATATAAGTTTTTATGTGTTAGGTGAACTATTGAACACGCCCCCGAACCTGACAATGAACAGGTTTAGTGAAAGGTTAGTTAAGTCAGTAGGTTTAATCAGATGTTACTGGGATTTAAATTGAATTTCAATTGACATTTTCCTACCGTAACGGTACCGAAATCGGAAATGAATCGATCGTGACAAAGCAGATTTCTGCCGTCGATCTCATTGTCACCTCCGGACACAATGTTGGAGAGAATTCGTTTATAACGATGAAAACCAGACGGAATAATTGGCGATTCATTCGGCTCCCGCCCGACACATCAACTTTCGTTGGATGAAAGAAAAAGAAACTTTCGTTTCAGATAAATCACCATGTGACCGACTTGTCTGTGCGAATCTCTTGGGCACACAAATCGGTTTTTCAGGTTCATAGTTCGCATACCGTGACCGGCCGAGTCCGATGGGCAAATGTGGGATCCTCAGGATGTGCCCGACCAAAAAGCCTTTCTCATCCTAGTATTATTTTCTACCTGTCCGCCCCTCATTGTCGCCTACTCTTTCTTTCTCATAAAACACATTCAGGTACCCATAGACAAATTCATATTCATACCTGTACATTCACTCTCTCTCACTCTAATATCTAACGATCCTGGGAATGACCATCTTTCTCCCTCTCTCTTTCTTTCGTCTTCTTGCAAATTACTCGAACGTAATCGTCGTGTAGTATGAACCGCAGTAGTTGCGATAGTTTCTCTCGTGTTTTCAAATCGACCACGTTGTTGGTAACTCATTAAGGATTACCGGCTTAAGATCATTTGAAAAAGGCTCAAAAGGTTCGAGTTGTGGACAGCAATCTACATATATCATATCATCACTATTATTTTGTAACGTACAATGGCGGATGCAATATAAGTTTGGACCAGTGAATTAGCGTTTTACGTGTCGGTTCAACTCAAAGAGTGAAATTTCATTTTGGCTGTCAACTCGCTTTTTGCCTCCTTAACCAACTCACTAAACTTGTTTTAATTAAGTGTGTGTGTGTGTGTGCGATGTGGTTCACAAAAATGTGCATTCGAATGTGTTTAATAAATATGCAGACAAGCGTATGAGTCTACGGGTACGTGAGTACGTGAGAATAAGAAACAGAGTGAGAGAGAGAGACCACAAAGTACGGTCAATGCTCTGGAACGTGCTTGAATGTACGAAACTGTCCTCCAGGCTCAGGTACACTCGGACTAATACGGGCCTTGCGAAATGGTCCAGCACACCTTTGGATTGGATTTTGTTGTACCGAAAAAACTTTTAGACAGAGTTAAAAGTGTCTGTCAAAGCGTCATCGCGTGTGATGAATCAAATATAGTGAAATAGTGTTGATGAGTTATGATGATAAAATAAATTCGAATTGTTTTGCCGAGCATCACGAAAATAGAAAATGTAAAACCGGTCTATGAAGAGGCTGGAATATTAGGAGTACTAATTCAAGTGACATTTTGTAACAAAAAACCAAATGGTAATGAACCACTCTGAGAATGAAGAAGACATTAATAAATCCATTGCATATTTCGAGTGAGACAACCATTGAAAAAGAATACTAATGAATTGCGAATGCTAGGTGCGTCCTACATAATTATAGATTTATGGCTCGACCTATTGAAATATATCCTATAATAGGTGGGTGCTCCAGTAGAAAAAGGACATTTAGAAGAACAATAAGTGTAAGAGGTCACTAAAATTGTGGAATCCCAAAGAAACATAAATTTGAATACATAATAAAAATTAATAACATAGAAAAGAAACTACAAGTGTAAGAGAAATTAAGCATTTGTGATATCACCAATCAGAGTAGTGACAGTCTTATAAACTTTACTTAAAATAGATCTAATATATTTTTACTGATAAATATACTTACGCACATTTCTATAATAGAATATTTCCAATTTCCAATTGCCTAGAAGCCTCGCATTAGTGACATAAAGTAACCGTCAAATGAACGCTGTGTAAAAAAATATAAAACAGTTTATAGTCAACAAGAGCCAAAGACATATTGATTGGGTAGTCCTCTCATTTTGTAATCTCTACTATCACAGAAATTCTTAAACGTCGTACAATGTTTTAAAATTGAGTTCATATGAAAACATGGAGGTCGATGGTACTCGAACATTTCGAACAAAAATTAATTGCAGGTAATTTTCGTCTGCGTTTGAATGAGTTATTAAAGTACCATACAAGTTGGTTGGTGGGTGGTATGTCAGGCCACACGTTCTGGACACCGTTACTATAACAAACAATAGGCCACTTCCAGGACGATTCTGATAGGGCTAAACTTACCATTGAATGACCCGAGATGATACTCATGCTGTTTCTTCGGGTGATGCCTACCGAACTCAGTCACCGACACATGTTGGTGTCGTCTGCCTTGGCTCATTCTTGGGTACATGTGCAGTACGTCACAGGTAATCGGTTTCGATTATTCGGCACGACCTGTTACTAAACGAAGTAGATTTGCTTCGAGTGCATTTGAATTTCATCTAATGTAATTACACGGTCGTACTTTGCTCCATGCATATGCAACAGGGCACAGTGCACAGATTGCCAATTCTCCTGATCAAATTAATTTTCGTACCAGAATTGCGCCAGTCTAAACAATGGCGTGTGATGTAAAATGTTTTTTACACGACGGAGATTTACATTTTCCAGCTCAAACACTTCGCATTGCCCCCTAAAAAAAGTTTTTGAATTTTATTACTCGAGACACGGTGAGAAATTTATGAGTCCTCTCATCTAGGAATTGCAACATTTGATGTCTCAACCGGCCAATTTTTTTGTTAGACCCGTCCGGTTGTAGTTCCATGGGAAAACACTTGATAACTAAAATGATAATGGAGTAACTTTGGTGAGAAGTGGATGAGAAAAGGGAATAGAATCGTTTACTTAAAGTCATTCTCTCATTTATCATTTACTTAAGTCAAGTTGCGTAACGGTTCTTATTGTTGAGTGGACGACGAACGTACCCGACGATATTAGGTACTTGGGTAACACATTCGATTAAATTAGAGACTGTAAAAGAAGCAGAGGTCGATCTTTCAAGTCCACTTCTGATCTTCCTCATCAGATGAAGATTTCCTGGTTTCAACGTGGTCAGATTTATACTTCAAACGAGAACGCCGGCCAGTACATCACGTCTTTTGTCGTTTTAAAATGTATTTGTGGACCTGGAGTAAAAAAATTAACGAGATATGGCCGTAGCGGGCAATCAAAAAACAAAAAATTCGGAGCGGAAAACAAAAAAAAAATGTAGCATCCAATCAAGCGTGGTTTTTATGGCGGAGATGATTGGCTTCTTTGGTTTTTCTGCGTTCCATCTCTTTACCAGGCATTGATTTCCGATCATTCATTGACGGCATAAGGCAAAATAATAAATTCGTGACATTCGTCTGGGATATCCGGTCGAGTGACCGGAAATGGATGCGACCGAACCCCAGAAGTGCCGGCGCGGGAAATTGGTTCAAAAGCAATGTTTCTGGTGCTCAGGTACCAGGTACCCGATTCGAATGCGTGCAAAATCCAAACTTAATGGAGGGTTGTAAATTTAGGACAATGCGAGTATCGGCCGCGCCTCCATGAGTACACATAGAGAGTGAGAGAGAAAGAGAAAGGGCCCTCGGGGGCCCTTTTTTATAGGACGATGCCATGCAAACGACCAAGTGAGAGAATCGCTAATTTACAACGGAGAAGAACGTCGTACCCGGTAATTAAATTTCGGAACTTCGATATATCGAATTCGGCGTATCGACATCAATGTTTTACTTGATACCTGGGAGGGTTGGGCCTTTGCAACTTTCTATTTCACAAGCGCGACAAACGAGAGGAAACCAAATCGAATCTCTCGAGTATCTAAGAATGGTGTGAGGTCCTTGTTGTGATCCCACCTACATCCACCACCATGTACTTTAACTTATTCACTTACCTAGTCGTACTCTTTCTATTTTCTATTTCTCTGTTTCACTTTTACACCGTTTCTCTTTTCATAGTGCGGGGTTACCCAAGTGTCAACAACTTCTTATTTAACTATCCACTCAGACACCATTCGTTCTCATCCGGTAATTTATTCCACTAGTTACGGCGTTCATATTCCCAAATATCAAAAATAAGGTTTCTTTAAACATTTCACCGGATACCGCTGAGAGTCATAACATTTCACTTCGGTCGGTCATTGCGATTCGCGTGCGTATCTCACGTACCTTCGCAGACGCGTTAGGTAAGAGTTAAACGGATTAAACTAATCGACGTGAATTGTTATTTGAGTAGTTCGTTGAGTAAACCTGTTAAATACCTTTTTACCTGACGGATACCGGATTATCATGTGACTTTATGTATTTTTTAAAACTACACTTTTGAGGTAAAACTAGTGAGAATGAAGTAGACTGAAGTACTAGAACATTGATACTTTAAAAGTTACGCTCACACTTGTAACGTGTATATAACTATACATTTTCAGGTAATTAGACTCATCTAATAAGTTTCTAAAGTTCATTATCGGCAAATTACACTTCGAAGAACAAGTAGTAATTGTCTAATAATAAAAACAAATCAATTGATTACTTGTAACAATCGAAGATGTTTTGAGCGTTTTGTCGTACAAAAAGAGTAATAAATTCCATCACTGAGACTATTAAGGAAAACACGTTTTTATCAATAGATACGCATTACACTTCTTACTCAAACTCTTGTTGGGGCGTGTGAGTGTGTACACCAAGAATTTTAACACGATGTAAAGAAGCGAAACTAAATACAGCGCATTAACATTACATAGTCTTCAAAAAGTTTCAAAAATTACGTGCAATTCAAACGTAAGAGGCAAAAGGTTAATTACATGACTTCCGAATCCATCTCCTTTTTCCAATTAATCAAGGCTTATTGATAGGCTTATTGATAGGTAATAATTACGGTAATGGTAACGTAGCTAAGTAACCAGCAATAAATTAGAATGGATTTTTGAAAGAAACCCGGAGGATTGATTTTACTGAGTTCACCCGAAGACCCCGAGCCGAATGCTTGAAAAGTTGGTGTCATACAAATTTAATATTTTTTTTTCTATTTTTTAGGAGCAAAACGAATGGCGGTCACTGTAATCGGTAGAACCGTAGCAAAAGCGCCTAAAAAATGGGAAACTCACATTCTCAACAACATCAATTTGTATCACATCAGTGGACTCAGTCCTACCCGCGAACTAAACACATTCAACCGCAGGTGAAGGTCCTGCCGGAGAGACTTCCTCCACTGCGGTTGAGAACAACAGACAATGGAGCGATTCTGCAAAATGGTGGAACTCTCAGCTCCCGAAAACAGGTATGAAAGCAAAACTCAGAGGAATGGGACGAGTACATAGAAACATACAGTGAAAATGTCAGATACATAGAAGTAGATCTATTAAAGATCAAAACCAAGTGCAGGACCGTACCTCTGTTTGGGTGTTCTGTCTTACATAAATGTAGAGGCTCGTACTGTATATGTAATAATATAATAGAACCTGTATCAAGTCCAGGTGGTCAGAAAAGCCATCAGCGTCATAGAGTCCTTATGGTTTGCTTCCCTATTGTGCAAGTTTTTACAAGTTTCAGAAGTTCTGCAACGCGCTACTGAAAGGTGCGCAGCAATTTGATTGCGTAAACAAAAACCAAGTAGGAAAATGAATTGCGCGAGAAAAGGTCTAATGTTTGCCAAAATGAAGGTGATACCAAACTCAAACTATGAATCTTTTCATTATGCCTGATTGATACAGACATTTAGAACGCGGTCGATCCATAATCAACCAATAAATCCAATTGAGGTTTTGATTATGCATGCGTTACGCGTACGCATGCACATTTGGTTACTTGCAATCACCCAAAGCATTCATTCATCACTTGCAGAACCCAATGTCGGAAGACGTCTGCTTAAACTCCTTCGGGCAGTTGATTCCGCAAATAATGCGTTTCCACGCACAAGTATTGCATTTTTGCGGTTTTCATTTGCGGTTCTTGTCAGTCGGTTAATTCTGTTGTAATCGAAACAACTTAATTCCACACCGATTGGCACGTCTAATTACATAACCCCTCGTGTGTTTTGAGTTTAAACGCTTCGCATGCACCGGTCCGATTGGCAAAATGAAAACGCGTGCGTGCGTTCGACCCTGTTCGACCGTTACACAACCGGTTGGCAATTCTCGGTCTTCCGTTTATTGTACAATAGACACAAAATCGGAGCAGTTGAAGATGGTGAGATGTTTATGGGCAGGTACCTGGCAGGTGTCTTCGACCCGTTCGTTTTGGACGAGACCCACAACTTTTCCTACTCTTCTTGCGTTAATAAGTTTATATAACAGCTATGAATAAGTGCAAGTAAGCAATGTTAGTTTCGGAGTTTGAGAAGGTACCTCGGACAATACCTGAGTCTGATTCGGTTACGTAATTTAATTATTCAATCGTCGCACAATGCCCATTCTCATTACTATTTATTAGCAAAGACATTCGAGTGGTGGGGAACCCATGGAAAATAATTTGAGAAACCCGAAATCCTTGAGAGTTAAACAATGGTGGAAACAATGCGGGAGGTGACTTTTCCTAGATTCTACTTAGACCTTCGACTCAGTTGCAAAGTGCACGTCTCTCCACTAAAAGTGAAATCCTACTTCTGGCAAAACGGACACGTAACGACGACAGTCAAACGCAAACAGTGAACAGTGGCGAAAGTACCCGTGCAGGTACTCAAGTAAGTTCCAGGTATTCGGTCAGTAACAGGAAAGAATCGGTGGAATGCTGTTTGTGTCAAAACATTATAGTGATATTATCTGAAGCGAACATCCGCGTTCAGAAGTGTTGCAAAATTGGTTGAATTTTCCACGGGCGAATCAAAACAGCGCACACTTTAATGCGACCGTGCGTGATGCGTACCTAACTCGCGGGTACTAAAGCCAGTGTCCGCAACAATTTATGACGACACCCGTGTTAATTGTAGCATAATGTTGGTATTAGTCGGTTTGATGTGAAGTTTTATTATTTGTTACCAGTCTCTCATACACGAGGAGAGGGCATATCGGCCAAGAAGCAGTTCAGCACATCGACCACCCAAACTCGGGGAAATCGGATTGGATAAGAACCGATACGGCAGCGAACCCGACCTGAGGTACCATCACAAAGAATCGAGGGAACAGTTCAGTGAGAATGCAGTCAGGCAGAGGATATCGAGGTCTAGGAAAAAGTACAAGGCACCTCCGGCGCCGCAGAATGGCATAAGCGTGAGTAACCAAAAAATACGACAAGTACCTGCCATGAGTACCTGATGAGGTACCCATTGAGATTAATCCAAGGACTGTTTATTGGTACGAACTGGACGATTCGCGGTTGACCCGATTTTCGCGTTGATGCTCTTAACCTGGATTTTCTAACTAATAGAAAAAAGAGTCAAGTACCCATTACACACACGAAGGAATTTGTTCTTTCGTTCCAAATTTTTCTCAACATCTTTGTGTACCTTAATTAGGGTCGGCCAGTTGTGCAAATAAAAATAGGAATAGCACTAGTAACCGTTTCAACCAGTAGAAAATTAACTCTTCTAAGCAAGAGTCCCCTTATGCTTTGTGACTGTGTTCGTATGTCCGAAGATATCGGAAGCAGTGAAATCAATAAAAAATTGTTTGCTAAAATTCTGCTAGACTTTGATCTTCATACTTTCTCATATTACACAATTGTATTTATTCGAAATCCTGAAATTAAACAAATACCTTAAATAGTGACAATTTATATTAATGCCAATTATCATTGTATGTGCACAAAGTGCTTTTCCCCAAAAATTCCCTGAAAAATAATATTTTTTATGAAAGAACTGCTCTTTTTTTGAGTTTCTCACGAGAAAAAAATTTAAATCGGTATTGTAAAACTTTAGTCGAACTAGAAAAAAAACTACTTCAGAATAGTTTGTATTTGATCTTTAGAGAAATTTTTAATTTGGGCAAATGAGAGCTTTTAAACGTCTAATTTGGTCTTGTCAAATAATGTAATTTATGTTAAAATGGCTTTCATTGTAATTTTAGAGTGGAATGGAAAGCTCTTCCTCCGACTTGAATGGTTGGGAAAGTTCAAAGGACTGTCCATCAGGTCAAGGAAGAAAAGCCAGACTTTTCAAAACACGAGCCGAAACTAATAAGAAGAATTTTGCCAATTCGAGGAAACTAGAGAGTGGAATTCGAGAGTCAGAGCTGACCAGATCTACTGAAGTTCTTACTTCGCTAGGGCCAAAGTACAGGGATGAAAGGTTGCATTCAAGTACAAACGTTGAGAAAGAAAGAAGTGAAAGGTTAGAAAAGAAAGGTCTGAAACGTTCGGCTTCCCATGAAGTTATTTCCACAAGGAAAAGTTTAGCCACGCCAGAATTTCAGGTAGGATTTTGATAAACATGTAAAGTGATTACGGTTTTGTTTATCAGAGGAAGACTTGAAATCTTATTTGTCTGAAAAAACAGGCTGAACTTCGAGAAGCTGCTCAGAGGTTACGACCACTGGCGGGCATTCATCTTCAGAGTCCTGTAGACGCAAAACCTATCAACCCAAAAGGCCATTCCAAGAACCAGGTGAAGAACGACATGGAAATTACGTCGGAAAACGAGTGCGTGTCCCGAAAGAAAAACTACCAAAGTTACAACAGCGACGAGGTAGTCGGAAACAATAGAAGAAGCGAAAATGTCGGATCTCGCGGCAAACTTGATAAGCCTGAGAACCTGCAAATGGAGGAGAAGAAAATCAAACCGGACAGAGACGTCCCATCCAAGAAATTTTACTTTGGAATGGAGGACAACAACAACAACAACAACAATAATAATGACATCAATACTGTAAATAATTATGTGAGTACAAATAATGTCGACAAGACTAATGCAGAGCATCGGATTACGGCCGTAGCAAAAAGCAAGAACTTGATGAACCTGTACAAATCGGTTGCTGACGGAGGCCACGACTGGGAGGACACCGTTGACAAATTTGCTGCAAGTTTTCATAAATCAAACATGGTGGCCAATGGCAACACGACGTCGTGCTCCAGCAGTTTTGTCAGTGATCCTGACGAGGATGTGAGTAGGACTACTAATCAGGAATGCAGGCTACCTAGGGTGACAGCTAATGTTGATGGCATTCTTTTCTGTTGTTCAGGTTGACGGTGGCATAGCACTAAAACTAAGGCCAACTCTCCCGAAGAAACAATTGGAAATTCCAAGATTTTCCCCCACTGCTGCATGGCGTCTTCTATCATCCATCGACATGGCTTCTCCGCAAGCCCCCTCGCAAAGTGGAAGCGATGATATTCCTGTTCTTCTTGAAGACAGAATTCATCCTCCAATATCACAGCAGGTATTGCGCAACAGTAACGACAAATCCGGTGATTCTGGTATATCCGGCGATGCGAGTCCGGGTGGATGCCCAGAAAGTTCTTCTGAAATTGCCATAACCTCAGGCAAAGTCATGACCTCTCAGAACTCAAAGGTAGTCAGAATTTTCAATAGTTTGTAGTACTTGAAACTCAGAAATACCATTCCTACACTAAAAAATTCTTCTCTTTTTAGAGTTTACTAATGGCGTGGACGCCTCAGCAAGATTTAGAAGAAGAATCCAGCTCGGACGATTTAGAGTGCCCAGTGAACTCTTCCAAGAACGTCGTGTCTAATATTCCAGGTGCCAAATTTAGTCCAAGAAGTCAGTTGTTCTTGTCTAGGGATCATTCGTTTTCAATGTCCCTTCCAAGGGACGAGAAGAGAATGAGTGCCTACCGTGAAAATGAAGACCTGAAGGTAGTTGCGTGAATGCCAGTGTACTTTACGTGATATTGCTGCTGCTGTAACAGCAAAGTTAACCAACGGAATGATGCTACTTTTCAGGAAAGGAACAACATGGACTCCTCATACAAGCTCAATAGTCTACAAAAACTTAAGGTAGCGTTGGGAACTTCCAAGCGAAACGAAGAAGACCAGAATCACTATCAAAGTGATAACTGGGTTTTGAGCAGAAGCGTACCAAGTTCGCTGAACAACCATGTTGCCCTGGCCAGGACTATGAGTAACCCATCATCGCCCGAACAGGTACAATATGGACACTACTATGTATTCTTCCAACCAAAGGGTTGTACTTCATGACAATAAATGAATGTCTTTTAGGAGGACGATTACTCTCAGCAAACCTCGTTGAAGTATCCATCATACTCGTACCTGGGACATGGCGGTAGGATGATGTACCTACCAGAGTATCATTCCCGCATGTCACCAGAAGCCGGGGGTGCAAAACACCGTATCAGCTTGAGCGGAGGATTTTTGTCCAAATCCTGCGAGAACATAATGCAAGCGGAGATGAAGCAATTAGCACGATCAAGAACTCCTTCTCCCATAGTCAGTCAGAGCAACGATGATGCCTGGTCAAAGAAAGGAGGAAGCAGATCGAACCAGAAGAAGAAGAAATTCACCTTCCAAAGTACAGTTAGACTACTCGAAAATAGAAAATTAGCAGAGAGGCTGTCTAGGGAAGCCGAATTGAAAGGTACCCATCTCTCTCAAAAATATTACCATCTTCGACCTGATTTTGAACTTCTAATTGTTACTCAATTGACAATTTCAGAAAACCAAAGACTCAGCGAAGTGGAAGCCATGAAGAAAGTAGAAGAAGAATTTCAGAAGAAGAGAGCGAGAGAAAAGGCAAGCATCAGGCACCAGCTCAGGTTGTTCAGCCTGGAGGAGAAAAACTATTCTTCCCTGCCGCCAGTGGAATGGGAGGAAAACAGGTATAATTCGGAAGCGGCACCCACATCGTTACCCGTACCTTCTAGCCAGACACCCGTCCCTATGCAGGACTCGAGGAAAATCTCAACCGGAAACAGGAAAACATCAACATCTTCGGACAAATTTGCGTCATCAACGCAAGTACTCTCAGAGTATCGTGAACAGATAAGAGATTACAGGGATTACAGACATCCCAGGTACCAACCAACAACCAATCTTTAATTTCATGTTGAGTCAAATGTTCTGAAAGACTCATTGCAATTTCGGTGTTTTTATAGGTACACGGAAATACAGGTATCCTTACCTGATAACAACAAGAGATCGATTGTAGAACATCCTCGAGTTGTTTATGACATGCCTAAGAGTACGGCTGTTTACGTATCCGCTCCTGTTAATTCTTCAGGTATGTCATTTTTATTTGGTTTTAGTTGAACCAGATATTTTTATGTCATATTCTTTGACAATTCCTTCTACTGTTACAGCTCAAAACTACTACAAAGATGATGGCAGGTGTGGTGGCGTTCCAACTGGTCGTTCTTCATCTTCCGACAACTACCGGAAAGATTTTGCTCATGGTGCCCTAGCCTCTGGTGGAAGATCCCTGAACAGTTCAGACTCCGAATTGTCACAGTCCAACGGACGACCTGCCAGAATTACATCACGCAAATTAAACGCGTTGCACCGCAGCAGGTAAATAAAAATGCGCAGGCGTATCAATCGATTTGTTCGTTTCTTTCTCTCGTGATTTCTCAATTTCTACGTGCACTGTGCACCTCTTGAGTCCTCTTCGCTACAGACAGGTTGGCTTTTACTATTTTTATTTTGATCGTCTATTTCTATCACAATACTTCCACTCTCGACAGACTAAGGAGACTTATTGACGGATTTTATGTGAGTACCAAACTTGTTGGTGGTCGAATTTTACGCGTTACTTACGTTGACATTAGCGCTTTACAGTTTCTCGATTAGTACTAATCGGACTGACATTTTTTGAAAAATTGAATCGGTAGACTAATCAAAACTATAATATGCGGACAACACAACTATTGTTACATATGTACAAAGAACTAAAACTTCTTGGACGATTTGGTCGAATTTTCTTTTCTTTCTTTGTTCACTTTCTGCTTGCACATTCTGCATGTCTGCTTTAACTAACATCAACGCTTACTTCTTCCGCAGTAGCTGTCCACATCTGTTTAACTGATGAGAACGAGTTTAAACTTCATTCTGTAGTTTTCCCCGCAGATATTTTATTTCATTTCACCCGAAAAATAACACAAAACTGACATTTGTGACAGAACTTGTCGGTGATTTCCTCCCGTGCAGATTACCAGGTAGTTAACAAGTAGTCAACAAAAAAGTTGGCAGGCATTAATAGATACTTAGTGTAGCGGATTATCACGAAATCTGCAAGAGAAGATCAGACAAATTGATCAGATTGAAATTGCGTAAGTGAACATCTTTCCTCCGCCCTCTCAAACGACCTGAGGAGTTCCTGTTCTTCTCTTGCAACTTGTAAAGGAAAGTTTAAAAAATTAAAGTCACGTAGATTGATTTTGACTGACCGAAAAAACCCACCTGTAATTACTGGAATTTCAAATCAAACGCTCGATTTATTCCTGAGTTTCAGGATCTGAAACGGTGGAGAGATTTTAACCTGAAATTAATTTTACTCTTTAATACTGCTATTCAGTTTTACTGATGCTGTTTGCAAAAATATAGTCACAACATGCCTAAAAAACATGCACAAATATTGGTATCGGTTAATAGTTTGAATATCAACATGAGGTGCGTTTTCTTGCAATTTTTGTTTAGACTAAGAAAAAAAATAAGTAGAGTAGATTTTTTATAAGTCTGTGTGCACATGAAGAATGTCCATTTGATCTGTTAAAGCGAATGAGAGAAAGAAAAAGAGGCAACTTTACAAAAACCAAAAACAAAAAATTTAATTTAAACCTGAATTCAGGTTGCTTTAATGGCATCGTGCCTGACTTAATTAATACCTGAGTATTGGTTAATTTAGAGTGGGATATCAGCAAAACATATTTTACATTTTGTGAGTTTAATTTGAAAAATTAAATTTTGTGTATTTAAAAAGATTATGAGTCTCAATTAAATGCTAACTACACGGTAGTTAAATACACTATTTCTGTTTTACTTTGAAACTTGTCAGCTGAAGTTGTTTCTCATCAGTTAACTACTTTATAACTACGTGTAAACTAATATAACTTTAGTGATTGTAATTAAAACTATTCCATTTCATGTACTCAAAAATTTTCTTCGGACTCTTTGTCCATTAGTAAAGTCTATCCGTTTCCCAATCGATTAATTTTAACAGAATAATTTATGCGGTAAAGGTTTACTAAATAAATTGCGGTTCGTGCAGGTTCTAAAAGTAGTATTAAACGGAAAATGGCTTGAGGCTTTAACCAATTCTAGTCAGTGATTGCATTCATCGAACAAAGGATTAAGGAACAACGGACACGACACTAACGGTGGGAATCAAACAGGTAGGTAATTTTATTAATTTTTTACTTCAGTAGTTGTAGTTTTTTAAGTAATGAAAGTTACGAAGTATGGGTACGTGTTGAATAAGTGTACAAAAAGTTTTAGTTACTCCAAGGTGGTTGCGGTAAAACTCTGTGTCCCTCCATAACTCTCATAGATAAATTGGTTTAAGTAAATCAGCAGCTTGAAATTCGGACATTTTGTTGCTCCAGACGTTTGACTGTTTGGGAGTACAAAATTACTTTACAACAGTTTGATACGCCTTTGTCAAAACCTGCCCTACCGGAAGGCTGTCAGGTATAGAATTAGAAAAAACATATATGCGATCTTGTAATATTCGTAGGCTTTGGATAAATTCGAATTTGATATAGTCGTAGATTCTATTTTAATTTATAAGTAAATATTTAGCAGATAGTTGGAGTTGCAGACGGTTGGCTTTTTCTACACCCTATGTGGTAAGGTAACTTTATGTAAATATTATTATACCAGGTATTTAATACTTAAGGTTATGGCATTTCATACTCTTATAATGAACGAAGTAAAGTAGTTTTTTATGTGGTACTCTAAAACAGTTAAGTTTGAAGCATATCATCTGTAACTTATAATATATTTAATATAGTAAATAATACGATATGTAAAATGGTAATAAGGTGCACTATTTTATACATGTAAACCACCTTATTTAATACTTATATTAAACAATTAGTACCAAATTTGAGCTCCTGGTATGCAGCAAAATATTAAATTTAATAAAATTTTTACATATATAAATTTCATTACTTAGTTTATTGGTAGTTAATTAAAATTTTTATGACTTCATATTGATTCATTTTGGACAGGTCGGTTAGTCCAGAAAGCGTCAGCAGATCGGTGAGCCCTCCAAGAAGTCGTTCAAACAGTCCCTTTAAAACAATGGGAGAGAAGAGCAGGTCTCTCACACCGGACGGAATGGCTTCTGGCGGACGAGTCACCCCCGAATTTCGAAACTTCGACAGAATAAACATCACAAGTAACTACAGGTCTCTTTCCGGACTGGAGAGAAAACTGTCAAACAACACAGGTGACTACCACAGCACCTTCAACAGTCACAAACGTTTGACATTGGACAGAAGTGTTGAAAAGATGGTTAGTAATATTGGGATAAATACGTAACGTCAAGGGTATTTGAAGATGAACTTACAAAACTTATTTTCTTATCCAGGGCCCTGTCGGCAATGCAACAGGTGACATTCTGCTTCGTCTCGGCGTGCCTTCCCTGCAGCCGTTCAACAAATCCGAAAAATCGTATCGTCCAATTAATTTTAATCCGGTCGTCAATAAACTTGCTCAAACTGTCAATTAACTTTGCTTAGGTCTCCGTGTAGGAAACTCGTTTTTATGAATTTACATACATGCATAAGTACATAAATGAGGTGATTCGAAACAAATTGAGTATGTTTCACTTCCGTCGGAATCGGATTTGTTGTGTCCTTGTTCTTCTTTTATGGCCAAAATCGTCACTCGAAGAGCACAAATAGTCTGACCAACGAGAAAGAACCGACAGGATTTGACAAATCCGATTTCGAAGGAAAAACTACAAAAGACAAACTAATTTGTCCATTTTTGCCCATTTGAAACTTTAAGTTCTAAGCTTGAATTTAATCACAATAAAAGAAGAGATTCATTGTTTATTAAATGTATTAATAATAAATTTTCTATGTCTTTGTTATTAATGCACAGTTATAATTTGATGTTATTAATCGTTTTATTGTTTTTTTTTTTAAATTTGACGAGATACATATGTGTGATTATGAGGTATTAAATAAATCATTTGTTTTTGAAATTGTATTTTAAACTTTCACTTTTCTTCGTTGATCATCCTACTATATATTACGGTAAAGTAGTAAATAAAAATTATAAAAATGATCGAAATAAATTGCAAGAAATGAGTGGCAAAAAAAGAAGCCTAAAGTGCAACGGTCACTTGACTTTTAGCGATCCGGCGACAAATTTCGCCGTTCATCGTTACTTCAACGGTTTTTTCTCTTCATTCATTCCGATTCGGTCAGTCCTCTGCTATGGAAACGTCTAGTTCTCTCTTTAACTTTTTTGAAAATTTATCGTCGTCAGACATTGAACCTGACATCAGTAATGAAGAAACAACGGACTTTTCGTTTCACGGTGACAAAAAAACTATTATTTCTTCAGAAAATATCGAACGCTGTGAAACCGATTTGTCGCGCACCGTCCCCCAATTTCCTAATGAATTTTCAGATAATAATTCATGCTCAGTGGAGGAACATATCGAAGTTGTCATGGCTGTTTACTGGAAACGTGGGAAATTGGGAGCTGCTTATTACACTTGTTCAGACTCTCAGGTTAGAAATATCGTATTGGTTGGTTATGTCTAACAAACGTTCATGAAAAACAAGAGATTTAATAAACTGTACATTGTGGTTTGAATCT
Organism: Polyplax serrata; assembly: GCA_037055365.1. NCBI lineage: Eukaryota > Metazoa > Arthropoda > Insecta > Psocodea > Polyplacidae > Polyplax > Polyplax serrata. Next base: position 817,068 of record JAWJWE010000002.1, read on the forward strand.
CTGAACTGGTTCTTTATTCTGACGATTTTACTTTGATATTCTGCTTTCTTTGCTTCAATAATGAATACATCACTATTGTAGTTAACTTTTACTGGAATGTTTGCAGCTTCCTACTCATTTTTGTTGTAGGTTCACGTCCTCAATGATATTGTTGACGTTCATCCAGATTTTAACAACCTCAAAACGCTTGTTTCGCAAGTCAAGCCAAGGTGTATATCATATTTTTGTATGTGTATGTCATTTGAAAGGTGATGATGATCTCTTGTCGTACAATGCAATCAATTATACCTTCAGTCAAGTTCTAACCTGTTCGGGAATGGCAGATACTTTCGTTCAAGCTTTGTCCAGTGCCATAAACGGAAAAATGGATTCTTTCAATGAAACGAGCTTCGAGAAGGAAGACGAACAACTGAAGAAAATATTTTTCATGTCCGTCAGAAAACGAGATTTGAGTATGATTGTCGTCAGTTAGCACATTTATCACAAAATGTGGTACATTGTCTGAGCTGTTTCGAACTTCTCATCTCTCTTAGATTACGATTCTTGTAAGAGATACATCCTTGGTATGAGATTTGGATTCGAACCGGATACTACGAACGAAGACGACCACCTTCTTTTTGTAAATTCTCATATAGACTTAAGCCAAGAATCTATGGTCGTCAGCTTCGGTATGCTAGTGAAATATTTGGAAAAATATTTGCCACAGATTAATTTGAATCACGAACCTCTCAGAATAATGTTTATAAATCATATATCCATGTAAGTTCTTTCTAACCGTACTATACTCGGCTGAAAGTACTCCTGCTATTTGTGCCTTCACAATATATACTTTAGTTTTATGTATCTAGTACCAATTTATGTGCAAAAATGAAACAAATTTGCATATTTTTTTATTTCTTGATTTCAGGAAATTCTCCAATTGATTTTTTCGTTGTATCTCTTAGGTCACTTATTTTCAGAATACATTTTTAAAATACATACTATCCTTGTTGCGCAATTCAATATGTTTCAGATAGTTTGTAGGTCGGTTTAAACCGAATGAAAATACCCTGGAATTCTCTTTGGATACAGTGTTTTTAAGTATATATATAAATGCTATTTTGTTGGGTGGTTGCGAGCACTGACTAAAATCAATATGTTTAAAGAAAAAATTATCACTTATGGTCAGAAAAATACAATTCTATTTGCAGCTGCAATTTGGTTTCAATCGATGAGGCAACTTATAAAGCTCTTCAAATCTTCAATCCAAGGGTTCATCCTTCAGCTTTCAAACGAAACGCAGCAGGATCGACCAAGGAAGGCTTGAGCCTGTTTGGTGTCTTCAACCGGTGCAAATCGAGTGCCGGCATAAGGAGGTTGCGGGAAATGTTTCTGAACCCAAGCAAAGATGAAAAACAAATAAACGAACGACTTGACGCCGTTGAATTTTGCTGCAAACCACAACACCAACATATCGTTCAGAATCTTATGGACTGTATAAAAAAAGTGGAAAGTATCACTGTGAGTTATTAATGTTTTTACTAAAGGCTAAACACTGAAACTCATGGGTAAAAACAGTTATGTCTAATTTCAGGGAATATTGGCAAATATTTATAGAACTCGCGCTAGTATCAGTAACTGGAGATCATTGTACAGCTCACTATATAATGCTATTTTAATTGGGGATATCTGCCAGAAACACTCGTCTCATTCGAAGTTACTGGAGAAGGTGAGAATTTCCCGAAATTAGCTCCAAGTTGCAACCACTTTGTCCCGGCTAGATAGATAGCCTTCTGATAAAACCTTTCATCCTACTACTACTACTACTACTACTATTGCACATCCTACTAAGAAGCAGAATAAATTTTGGGGCGCCAGTATTTTTTTATTGAAATCGCACTATTATTTATAAATTTACAATAAACTTTATTAGATGGCAAATAGTATAACGCCAAACATCCACGAGGTGACTCACTACATGAACCAGGTAATAGATTTTGAAGAAAGCAGCTTGAAAAATCAGTTCACAGTTCGAAGTGGTGTGGATCGTAAACTAGATCTTTGTAAGTACACACAACACACAAAATGGTAACGATTTTAACAAATCAAACAGTAATAGGAAATTTCATCAGTGCGAGAAACCTACGCCCAAATACCCGAGGTTTTGGTGAAAGTGGCCGAATTAGAACTTGAAGATCTTCCAAGCTTTGTCCAACAATGCTCCATCATATATATAACAGAACTGGGCTACTTGCTATCGATACCCGTGTGGAAAGGAGATGGATCTGATGCTGCTGATTACACGCTGCCCAATTTTGAAGTGAAGGTATCATTTTGTTTTTGGGTACTATTCACTTAATAATATTCACTGTTGTTTGCTTGGTAGGTTACGTTCCCTTTTAAGCTGCTTTGGCCCCAGACTATCTTTGTTTAAAAAAATAGACCCGTGAGTTTTTTATCCTAATAATTCGATGGTTGATATGATGTTTCATACCTATCTCTCGTACTTGAGTTTGGTTGTGCACTAAGTACGCCAAGCAGGTGTATCGTCACTTGTCACCACTCTGAAGTCCTTTATTCTTTCTTACATGTTGTCTTCTTCAGGTAGTTTGTAAGTTACGCGGGGAAGTTCTACTAAAACTATTTCTATTATATTTTCTTCCTACCATCAACATTACTACATGTTAAATATTTTACATTTTACAGTTTGTCGTGAACAATTTCGTTCACTATAAAACTCCTCGTTGTTCTGGTAAGTTTTTTCACATGTGGATTCAAGTTCATGTTATTCTAGCTTAAACAAGTTTTTCAATTTCAAGAATTAGACGAAGTGTTGGGTGATAGCGTAGCATCCATCTCCAACATCGAATCGCAGATAATGATAACTCTTATACAATTCATTCACGTGAGAATTTCGGACATTGTAAAAGTTGTTAAGCTGGTGGCCGAGCTCGATTGGTACTTGCCCACATCTGAATTTTCTTTGCGTAAAAAATGTTATACCCGTTTTACAAAATACTTGTAATGCTATATTTTTAGTGTTATTTCATTTTCAATTATTGCCTCCGAAAACAATTATGTCCGACCGAAGCTAACAAAAGAAAGAAAAATAGAAATAGTACAGGGCCGGCATCCGCTGCAAGAACTTTGCATCGACAATTTTGTACCAAATTACACTTTCCTTGGAGGAGATGGTCACTTCATGAAAATAATAACAGGTAAGACAAAATGACATCATTTAGAATACTTTGAACTTGATGATACAGTACTCATAAAACAAGGAAGCACGTTTTGGTTACTCCTAATTGTAGTACATGTAGATCCTCCGCAGGAGTGAGGGTGTTCCCCTTCGCTGAGGCTTTCTCCTGCCTAGATGAATAATACTAATATATTTTATATATACATATACACATTTATATTTGTATTAGTAAATGATTTTTAAAGTTTACACTATTATTGACCCTCATTGTAGAACATTCGTGACACTCCACTTTAACTACAAACCTTTAGGCTGCTTTATATCTATTTTTAGATGTTTTTGGTTTCGATTGGCTATTCAATTTATGCCCATTTGTGACTGACCGAGTAGCGATGATCGGTACAGAATTAATGAATGAAATGAATGATTGAATCGCTGCATGCGATGTTGCCTTGTGTACGATTTGCAAAAAATTTTTATTCCATTTCAGGGCCAAACGCTAGTGGCAAAAGCGTCTACCTTAAGCAAGTAGCTTTAATAGCCTACTTAGCACATATCGGCAGTTTTGTTCCAGCCCAAAATGCAGAAATATCAATTTTAGATCACATTCATTCTCGTATACAAACGGTCGAAAGCGTTTCTACTAGAATGTCAGCCTTTTTGTTAGATCTGAAACAGGTACGTTGAAGAAAGACATTTGCTTTTTTATTGTTGCAGATGAAATTAAAGGTACGGGTGGTATTTATCTAACTACTGCAAATTTTAGATGTCACATGCTTTATATAACACAACGCCAAACTCGATGGTCGTGGTTGACGAATTCGGAAAAGGAACTACCGAAATCGATGGTCTTTCACTTCTGGCCGCAAGCCTTATCCATTTTGTCGAAAGAAAGGATAAATGTCCTTTTGTATTGGTCAGCACCCACTTTCACTCTCTTCCTACTCTGCTACCCGAAAGTCGTTTGATAAAATTGCAGGTAGGTTACCTCACGACTTTTGATTGACAATTTATTTTTTGTAATTAAATTGTTTTAATTATAGTAATTGTTTTTAGTACATGGATTACTTAACTGAAAATGACGAAATTATTTATCTGCATAAAATAAAAGATGGAGTAACTGGCTCGAGTTTAACACTGCTTGCTGCTAGGGCAGCTGGCTTATCTGAGGAAGCGATTAAAAGAGCAATTGAAGTGAGTATCAAGAAGCTGTTAGTTTGATTATTAAAACACAAGACTAGATAGGATTACAAAGGTAAAACGAATACAGGGTTATGGTTTAAAGAAGGGTTGTCTTTAAAGAATGAAATATCAACTCAAAAGTAAATTTCAAAATCAATTAGAATCGTAAAAATAAGTCATACATTAGGAAAATAAAACTTACTTTTTGATTTATCATAAAACAGAATATTCTCCTGTTATTAATTATACCAAATATGACTTGGTAAATTTCATAACATGGCCTTCCTTTCTATGAAAAATTTATTTTTGTTTAGACGGTTTCTCGAAAATTCTTCAATTCGTAGAAATATGTAATCAATTCTTCTTCAATTGAGTTTAAAAGTAGCATTTTCTAATAATTCTTGAATTTTTATTAATAAATACAGTTCTTCAACAATCCCCAAATAACGTTAAAGCACTTTTAATTTGTAACACCATATAAAAGAATTTTTTTTAAAAATTGTTCTTGTTTATGTCAAACAATTTACAAAAATACTGCAATTTTTTTATACACAGATTCAATCAAGCAAGGGTCCATTGACATGCAACCCACAACTCCAAATAACAAAGCATATGATGAAGTATGTTGCTCCACTTAATATTTAATTTCTGTTTATTTTGATTTATTTTGCTCAAATCTGCATTGTCTCCTAATGCAGGTCATTAGTTAATTGAAATTGTTAGCAACAATATTTCTCTGCTCTTGAGTGGAGATCGTGCACAAAATATTGTTTTTGATGAACTGCATGAACTGATTCTTATTTGTAGGGAAATAAATTATATGAAAAAAATTTTCAAGATTGTTCTAAACAATGAAGACAATTCAGCAGACTCTGCAGAATATGATGGCGATGATGATTCTGACCAAGGTTAAAGGTACCTAAATTCTAGCAAATTAACATAGACAAAATGTCAAAAGGTAATTTAATTTATTTTTAGTTTTATCATATTACTCTGTTTTATTTATAAAATAAAATATACAAGAAAATAATTGCAGAAATAAATGTAGGAAAATTTAGGTGGTGGAAAGTCCACTTAAACCAATATTAATTCTTAAGTTAATGTAATTAACTTATTAACATAAAATTAACTCAAGATTTAATTGAGATTATGTGTACATATTGAGAAGATTCTTTCAGTCAACTTGTTCATACTGATATATACAATTGTGTTGAAGTTATTCCAATAGATATTCCTTAAGTGGATTAGGCAGAGGCAATTTAGCAACAGCACTTCCTTTTATATGATACAATATAGCTTCCCTGCACATTGATTGCAGTGATGCAACTGAAATTATGAAAATAATACAATTAGAATTTTGCTTTTGTAACAGGGTATTAAATTTAAAAAAAAATGGCAAATATGGTGGCACAATCATCTAAATAATTCACCTATTCATAATTTGTGTTTATTGTCTACAGAAAAATTGTTTTCTGTTCAACAGGAAAAAAGTATATCAAAATATTAGTAGGAAAATGATTGGGACCTAATAAATTATGAGTCATATTATTTGAGTTAAATGAAAAACGATATTTCAGAACTAAGAATGTAGTTGAAGAATTTATTTACCAGTTAACAACAATTCAATTACTTGAATGAAAACTAAAATTATTTTAAATAAATCAGTGTTAGATTATACTTCAATAACATTAGATCCAGAAAATAATATGTCATATTCAATTAATAAGTTATATTCATAATTTTATGTTGTTTTAAAAGACTTTTCTGTTCATCCAGTGCCTTCCCAACAATATTTAACTGGTCGATTTAGAGTAATGTGTTATTGATAATCAATTAGAACAGTTTCGAGTGCTGTTGAACACCACTTTCCACTATTCAAAAGTTAGGCAATCAAATTTATAACCAATGGTCGATTTCTCACCTTGGTATTCAACTTGAACTATCCTAACTTGTTTTGTACACCCATAAACATCAATAACTGCATACAAAGGTCCTTCTGTAAAAGGAATGTCTTTAGCAAAAGCACCTTGATCCTCTCCATTAACAATAAAATGTAATTCTGCAGTTTCTCTAACTCCGACACTTGGCACTGGTATGTAAACAATACCTAAAACATACATTTCATTAATATCTATTTAATCATAATAATTAAATGTCTATTAGTTTTAATGTTATGGGGTCTTCATAATAATGACATACCTATACGACTTCCCACATCAGTGGGGAGAATCTTCACATTCAAATCAGATTTACATGGCTGCAAGGAACTAAACAAAACTGATCCATGAGATGTCTGCATAAGTTTGTTCCCTCTTATAAGTGAAGATCCATTGCATTTGTTTAATATTTGACAGGATTTTGAAATTGCATAGATCCATGACGATTTCATTGTAATTAAATCAGGTAGAGCATATTGTGGAAGCCGTAACCCCGCAGATTGTGCATCGTAGGGATTTAATTGTGTTAAACCTAATCTTATATCTCCAGTCCATCCCCTTTCTGTCCGTTCGATTTCTAATAGGAAAATCTCACCCGGTTTTAAAGGTTTTTCACTGAATGTTAAGGCATTGGCGTAGCTTGTTCGCCGATGAGCCACTGTATTATTATCATACAAAATAATATTAGATCCGTGATACTTATGGAACTTGGTGCACATCACAATATAAATATCACTTTCGTTGGCGTGTAAAAAAATAGACTCTCATATTATCACATAGTAAAAGACCGCATCTATTAAATGTTTACATAAATCACTAGTTTACAATCAAGTAATTGTGACTGAAAACTGAAACAACAACGTAATTATTACTGAATACTAAATAAGAAAGAAAATAGTTTTGGTTGTGAAATTTGACGCAAAAGTAAAAAGTGGAACGGAGCACACTCGAACGTAGCGGCGACAACTAGAAACACGTCAAGCTTGAATTTAACGGACATCTGAATTTTACTCGCAAAGCAAATTTAAAGATTTTTACTTTAAAATTTTTGTTTTCATTTTTCACATTAATTTTAAAATTTTAATTCCATTGATTTAAAGGTTCAAAATCAAAGCTTTGAATATATTTAAGAAGCATATTTCAGTTCGAAAATGGATTCCGATGTAGATTACGTTCTCAAGAAAATCGTTAAAAGTCTATCAATGGATGAAATTGAGATTTTGAAATTTCAATCAACTGACGAGTCAGAAAAAAATATGGAAGGAAGTGTTGGCTTAGTGTCTAATGAACAAAAAGAGACAGAAACTACGTGTGATTCTGGAGAACAAACAACAATTGAAAAAGACATTAAGGTGTCCAGTGTCCAAACTGGAATATTAACAGATAATTGCGAAGGAACAGATTTTTCTTCGGGATTTGAGGACTTATCTACATCTAAGATAAATTTTAACGACGAATCTGACAAATTTAGTGAGAAAGCAAAAAAGGATTCAATTAACCTGCAGAGCGAAAATGACGCCGATAACGAAACGGATGACGATATAGCGCTGTTGTATGCAAGCGACATCGATGAAAATAAGTTTCAGGCAATTTTAACATCAACTCCTAAAAAAGAAATAAACAGCTTTGAACGAGAAGTTTCGTGCTCAAACGATTCCAACGGCCCAATTTCAAGCGGAAAGGACTGCTGCGAACTCTTCGAAAAGGAAGAAAATCACGACTATTTGAATTCAACTATCGATGAAGCCATCACTAAATATGAATCTAATGAAGAAAAATTTAAGGAAGTTTCAGTCCAGGCAAACCTTGAAGAACCTTTAATGTGTTCAAGGTGCTCCAATGACTTTTCAAAAAGCATGAAAACGATTAACATAGATTCTCTTGTTGTTTCGCCACCGTTGAAGAAACCAAAACTGGAAGACAATCCGATTGATAACTTGGAAAATGAGAATGAAGAATTTGAATTGATGAAGCCTGAATTTACAGAAAAAAAACCTTTGAATTGCGGACGAATAACATATTTTGTCAATAAATTTCCATTTAAAGGTAACATGGTTAACTGACTGCTTTGAATTTCTAGTTAAGTTCAGGAAAATAAATACTGTGTGTTTTCAGGCACAAGAGCAATAATCGGTCAAGACGTTTCGCCAGCCGAATTGACCAAGATTCCAAGAATACGTGTCGGTCTCTCTAAACGAGCCAGGCTTAATGTAAAAAATTAACTTTCTAATTTATTTCATATTTGTTTTTAATTAATTTAAAAGTAATTTACGTTTAACAGTTTGATACAACTAAAAGGGAACAGATTTTATTAAATTACGAACATTTTAATAGATTCCACTGCCAAAAAAATTCAAATGTTTTAAATTTTTTTAAAATTTATTTTTAATAATTATTTTTTACTGAATTTTAGTCCTTATAAATCATTTAAGTTATATAAAAATGTATAATAATAAATCATGGCGCTGCTATTGAAAAATAAGTTCTCTACGTTTTCACAATTAAACACCATATTATCTCTCCCAATCTTATATTGTCATGCATACTGTCTACCTTTATTATTATTCTGCTTTTAATCTTATGTACGCTTCTTTCTTTCAATAGGTGTTTTCGTGTTGTACACAAGAAACGTTTTTTTCGTATTTATAACAATTAAAATCCGCTTCTACATGTTTTGTGTGTTGAAATTAAAGCACCTAGTTTGTGCTTCTTAACCTGAATGGAATCAGAGAAACTAGTTAATACGGTTATTTTGGTTGAAAATATATTATTAACTAAATTTGTGCTACATGAACTAACTGAAGAGTAGTTTTCTATTGACACGACACTCACAAAATCAGACATGTCAACCGAAGTTAAGGTAGTTCAGTTGATAGAGTGCAAATTTAAGCACCGGAATCTTCTATCCACGAACATGTTGAAATTGAGGTAGTACATAAATTTTTCACAAAGCTGCTTGTAATGGAGTTTATAAATTTCGAAGCAGTTTTAATTCCTGAAAATTTGAGTTTTCATACATACAATCAGCTGCTGCTGTTATTGGATGAAGATCAGACTTGGAGGTGTTTGGCTGATTATTTTCAGATATTCAGGTGATGAAACTTACCTAAGTCATGGTGTTGATAATATCCTTTAAATACCGTAATTCATATTGACATTTTCATTTCAGTGAATCAGATATTCATAGTTTGTCAAAGAATGCAAAACCAGCTGAGAAGTTTTTATATGAACTGGGTTCAAGGCTCTGCACTATTGAAATATTTTGCAATGCCTTAGAAAAATGTGGATTATTTAATATTGTAATGCTTTTTAAAGAACATGGTAAGGTTCCAGAGATATGTCCTCATACAAAATCATAATTTTTTTTTAAATGCGAGAACATTCATAACAGGAAGTTAAAATTTAAAAAATTTTCAGGTGTAGAAGTTGTTAGTATGTAACTGATATGAATAATGGTTTCTGCAAAATGGTGTGTACTTATATGTTTTGTGATATTGTTTTGTTTTAGTACCATTACAAATAATAGAGGAAACTGTTACATCTGATTATAATAGTACTCAAATGGTTGTATTTGGTACTGACATTACATTATGTGCCAAAGCTGTTGGCCTTCCACCACCTGAATACCAATGGTTTCATGATAATGTAGAATTAAGTGGTGAGAATGAACCTACTCTGACCCTACATGATTTTGGGTAAGTAATGTTGACTTGTGAGCATTTATTCATGTACTTCTACAAGTCACTTATGCTTCTCTAACAAATCAATTTTTTATACTTTAATTATCTTTTGGAGATTTTTCATGATATTGGTAATTTACTTGTTTTACTATTTTTTAGTATGGATTCTGAAGGGGATTATTATTGTGTTATTAAACAACATGGATATGAGAGCATTATATCAAAATCTGTTGCACTCATATTAGCACCAGAACGACCAACAATAATTTCACAACCTGAACCAGAGTTATCATGTTTCCTTGGATCTAGTGTAAATCTAACCATAAAAGCTGATGGTCATCCAAATTTGTGTTACCAGTGGTACAAAGGGAACCATCAGCTAGACAAATGCACAAGTCCTTCATTAACAGTATGTAATTGCAATTAACATGCATTCATCAATGCACCATATGCATGCATATGGAACCCATTGTTCTGTCTTTCAGATGGATATTAAAGATAAAAGTCAGGCTGGAATATATAGATGTTACATACATAATTCGGCTGGTGAGGTTTGGAGTAATGAAACAAAGGTAAAAATTAATGATTTAAAGAACCTTCAGCCATCAGCCAAACTGGCTCTCCTTATATCAAATCATTTGTATGATAATCTCAACACTCTTTATAAACCTGAAAATGATGTGAAAACTCTGGCTGATGCTTTGAAAGATCATGGATTTCTAGTTATTGCTCTGCAGAATCTGAGTTTGATTGAAATGAGAAATGCAATTTGTACATTTGCAAGTTTACTTCCTCCAGATGCCTACAGTAAGTTTATTACATTTTACATCTATTTTCTGTTGAATTAATCTTAAAATGGCATTTTATGACCTTGAAGATGGTAAGATTTTAGTTTGATACACATTAAGAGCCGTTTTATGGATCAGTTACCAAGTTAAAAGACTAATAGAAAAGGAGAAATGAATTTAGTGCTCTGTCAAACTGTCTTTTTAGTACTTTGCATAATAAATAAATGACAATCAGAGAAAAAATAAAAATTTGATTTAAACCTACTTTATGTGGCTATTAATTAAGTAAGGAAATGGAAAATTATATTACAGTTGTATTTTATTTTGCTGGACATGGGTTTGAAATGCACGGGAAGTTTATGCTGCCAGTAGACACACCGGGTCCTGATGACTATCTACACACTGACGGTATTTGCGAGAGAGAATTGCTCAAGACAATTTTGTCGACTAATCCTAAGGTGAGAGTACAAGTAGTACTTGATGTGCTGCAAAACAAATTGCTATGCATTGGAAAGTTTGATGCAGACTTCGCCTACTTTGATATACACAATAATTTTATTATATTACATACCACAGTTCTGTGTGAAGTGTGGTACAATGTGAGAGACGACGTCGTTTCTCTGTTACAATTTCTTCTGTACTAAATGCTCAAATCTTGCATTTAATTTTCTGCATTTAACTTTCAGTTATTTCTTGAGTTACTCGACATGTGTCTTAAACCACCAAACCCGTCAAACAAGAAAATATTTCAAGAGACTCCCGATCTTTATGAGTACGAAGCAAATAATAATCTCATTCAAGGATATTCAACTACCAGTTATTTGGGTGCTTACGAGAAAAAGACGGGTAAAAATGGACTTTACGTGGAACACATCAAACGATATCTATCGAAGGAACAAGACCTTACTATTGTTGAAATTTTACAAAAAGTTGCCAAAGGTACTCATGGAAATTTTGGGATTTTGAAGCAAGAAGTAAAATTGTATATATATATAATGGATTTCAAATTATTGTTAACCGCTTATCTACAAATATTAATGTTTTTGTGTCGGATGGGTGGAGTTAAATACGTGTAGTCTTCATTTGCAGATGTTGCATCAGTATGTGTGAGACAAAAACCATTCTTTGGTACCAACGTAACAATGGACTATCGTCTAAGCGACAAATGTCAGCCCAATTCGTGGCTGACAGAGACGTTTCGCCGGTTGTCGTTAACACCAAAAAATTTCAAGTTGAACCTGAAAGCTGCCAACGTGGAGTCAGAAGTTACCTTCTCACCGTATCTGAATGTCTTTCTTAATACCCTTGAAATTCGCTTCACAAATTTGACAGACTACAGAGTGACCTGCGAGGCGCTGGGTGAAACCTGCAGTTTCGTGCTCTACCGCAATGGAAATGTAATTTTTGACGTTTTATTATTTTACATTTGCACATTTATTTATGTCAATTAACACTCCACGGACTTTGGATTTTATTTATCTGGACTTCCGAGAGTATTCCGATATACAATATTTTGGTATTTTTCATATATATTTGAGATGGCGTTTTTTTCCGAAAGTGCAGTTTCTAGTTTTCGCTCTGATAATTAAGAGATAATTCTTTTCAAAATTTTTAGTTTTGTGTTATAAGAAGGAAGCGTTGCATATCGACATGATCACTTTTAAACAACCTTTAAATACTCATCTGGACATCCTTTCTCCACACTCCGTCTAGCATTTTACCTAGGTTCTATTGGCCTGACGTGGCACTGTTTGAGTCCAAAATGTTTTTTTGTACGTTTTTATATTGTCTATATTATTCGGGAACACTACGGTTTGAAGTGTGCAAGTTTTGTTTCATTGTTGCTCCTCAAATTATAAATTATAAAATGTGTCTGTGTCACAAACGCAGTAATATTATTTATTTTTTTAGGATTTGTTCCTGAACGTAATGAGCCTCCAGAGATTAAAAAATAACAAAATCCTAACTTTGATTCTTACGAAAAACGAAGAAAAAATTGATAGTGCTGATATAGACATTGGGAAACCGATGATAGCCGTTGCAGACCTTTGGTCAGCTGTAAGTTGCAAAGTAATAGCCCAAAAATAAATGTAGTCAGTTTAATGACTTCTTTTTATAATTATTTTATTCCGTTGCAGGTGTTGCAGTCGACAAATGAATTGCAGGCGAGTCAGACATCGAAATAAAAAAGTATATTCCCGTGATGGTGAAGTACCAGTAACTTGCTGCTCTAAGGTAGATGCATTTCATAATTTTAATTAGATTAATGTGATGGGGACTAATATGTAGCTTGATTATTGTATACTACTCATCGAATATGTATGTTTTCGACCAACGTAGTCGCGCTAAAGCTTCTGGCACTTTCAATTCCCTTTTAAAGCTTACATCCATGGATTTTCTCTTGGTAGTTCATCTTTTAAAAGAAAATTTTATCTCGAGCTTAGGGGGAGATTTAATTTACTTTCTCTGAGGTGAAACAGCGGGACAAGTTTACCTTTGTGCTCTTGAAGCACCTCGAAATCAACTAGAATCGTCAATTCAAATATATGAACTGAATTCGCAGATTCTCTTTAAGGCATTACTCACCTTTATTTTATCGCATTATCCAAGATATTGGCCCGGGTTGTTGGGAATAAAAGAAAATTGAAAATGTCGGGGAAGTCGAAAGACCCTGGAAAAAATTGATCCCAAAGGTGCCCAGTCAAAAAGTAGCGCCCTTAAACGGTTTAACTCTCAAATTTGAAATATTGTTGCATGATTCAAAGGAACGTAGGAGTAGTCCTTTTTTTCGTGAGGGTGGAAACAACAGAAACACTGGCGGGTTGTCGAACATGTCTACTTGATATGGACGTTATCCTTACATTAACATCGAATATAAAATTTATATGTGTCTCTTATGGACGATTGCACGAATTGTGATTTTTCTCTACAACCTGAAATATTTGGTTCTGGTTTTTTAACTCTAAAATCATTCGAGTATCCTCTCAGCCGTGTTTTAAATATTATTTAAAATTTACTAGTTCAATAGTTATTAGTTATGGTTGGTTATTTTTAATAGTCTAATAAGTTATAGAATAACTTATCTACAAAAGTGTTGGGTAAGTATCTTTAAGTTACCTGGGAACCCTAATTATTTACTCTAGAGGTGGTACACCGACATCAGTGGCTTTCTCTTCACGAACAAAATGATAGGAAATATTATGTGTCATTATGTTACTTAGATGACTTAGATGAATGGTGATTGAGACATGATTACAGAATGATGGTACATGATGGTAGAGATAAACAATATGTTATACGTATATAAATATTCTTATAGCTTCTTCATTTAGCGTTTGTTGGGAGAGCCTTAACATTTTTTAAGATAGAATAATACTGCGGTTTGATACACACCAGAATAAATTTTTGAGTATTTAACAAGAAAGGAAACATTCTCATTTAGGTTGTGTCAGAAAAGACAAGAATTGACTGTTCAGGGGAAACAATAGATGCTTGAAGGAGTGTTCTTGTGGCACGGGTCCCGACAAAGGGAAAACGGAAAATTCGTTTCATAAACATACAGACACATGGAATTTATGAATTCTTCAGGGAATTCATTCGAACGGGGAGAATATGAAATTTGCATGGGAATTTCACTTCAGCCTTTTTTCCCTTGTTTCTTCTTTTTGTTTTTTTTTTTCGACCAATTTAAGATTCAGACGTGCGACAACTTTTCACATAAGACCCTGACAGTTAGGGATTATTGTGTTGTGTGCGAAAGAGAAGTCAAAATACTGGTGTATATAGACATATACATGTACATGTGCACAGATGCACATCTGTGCACAGTCGATTGGATATGTTGTCTGTTCCAAGTTCTGATAAAATGAGAAAGTTCTTAAGAGATGAACCGGGAAGTTTCATCAGTTCTCATCGTTATTGTCTCCTCAAACAGTTTCTTTCGCCGTGAATCATTTTTCTGAAACTGTTTTTTTTTTGTTGTATCGTTATATACGGATTTTTATGCGGTTGTTCGCATGCGAGAGACCGATTTGAAATGATTTGTGACCACTTTCGAGACTCGGGTATTCGAGTTTATGGCGATCCATATATATTGTAACGCTGGCCATTTCGTGGCTTTTACGAGTTTACAGTATCATTTTCATTTTCTGATTCTTCTTTTCGGGTGGTATGAGTTCAATAAAACAGAGAATGTCATCAGTCATTTTGTCTGGGTTACGATTGTTTGGTTTTTTCTGCTCGATTTAACGGAATAACTTTTACAGCAGGTGGGAATTTATTTAGTTTTCCAGCTATCTTTTCGTTTGATATTGTAATCACAGTGTCTTTTCACAATACCTGGATGATTTAAATGGTTCCAAGTCGTTTGAAATTGTTTATTGTTTCCCCTTAAACTTTTCTGCTCTCTTCACTTTAAAAATGGAATTGATTAAGGTGACGGAGGCTGTCGGAGAGAAAAACGTTTACACAAACACACATTTACACCTCTTACCCCGGCCTTTGTGATTTAAACAAAATCTTTCTTCTTTAGAACTAGATTTATGTATCTCGTTAGATGGCTTTTGTTTTATAAATAATCAGAATAGTAAATGAATTCTATCTTATAACGAAGAGCGTAAATTGCTCCCTCCTTCATGAATTTGAATGAAATCGTCTTCTTCGTTCAAGTGACTTATTTTGCTTTGCTTATACCTCTTAGTTGACCTAAATGAGACCTAACACAACAATGACGTTTAAATTTAACTGCTTATTTATTTTCCTATTAAGGTTTTACTTCGTGTATTCCAAGTTATTTGTATAAGTTGTGCCTCACTCATACTGATTCGATACAATAAACCCAATCATGTTTTCCTGTTGTCGGCTACTATTTGGTTTTATAGGTTGTTCATTTATAGGTACGTTACTTTGAACTTTACTTCCTTAGTTTGTTACTTTTTTGGTGTAATCATGGCACAAATGTTTCACGGTGTAGGTGGTATCAAATTATGACCTGTGTGAGAAGATCTTCTGGGAACGACACCTCCTTGTTGCCTTCGTGCACCTGCTAATTTCCTACTGCATTTCTGATAATTTCTTTGTGTGCTCCAGTTTTACTCTTTTTATTTCAACTTTAGTTGAGTGCCCAGCTTCTTTGACCCTTCCAATGGAAAAGGCATTATATTTTCATGCAACTTTCATATTATTATTATTATTCGATGAGTTTTTTATTCGTTATTTTTGTGTTATTCGGTTCTTACATTCTATTAATTTTCCGTAGTAGGAGTATGGTGCAATTGTATAATGTGTTGTATGTATAATAAGTTGCAACTATTTTGTAAGGCCAAAACAACGCATTAAGGTTACTGCGGAATTGTGGTTAATCAGTCAGAGAAGTTTTAAACCTGGAAATAATATGTAATCAGTGTTACTTTCAATGGTTGAAATTATTTATAGCAAATGATAAGTATTAATAACAGATACGATCCTTTAGGTCAATTACTTGCTCGCTCAACTCCAAAAACCGTATTGTTGTATGAATGGCTGTAGCAAATAAGTTGTTACCCAAAGTATACAAAAATAAATCTTAACCAAGAAGTGTAATTTGTTGGTTTGGTAAATATTTTCTTGCAGTGCGTAGAAATGTATTATAACCACCATATGTTGCTAATTTTTATGTATGATACTAGGATATTGTGAAAGAAATATAACAAGAAAACTAAATGAAGAAAAAGGGTCACGCCGTTCTAGTCGGATGGCTCTTCCGGCAGTTTTGGTGTAATCATAACTTATATTTCCTGTTAAGGTTTTCATATTTAGAATGATGAATCTTACACGGGTAAGAGTGTTTCAGTGAATGTAACACGATTCTGCTATCTACACGAGCTGAATTTTACACTTTTACAAAAGGAAACTTTACACATTCATAAGAAGAAGGTACCGTGAATTATAAAAGTTCAATTAAAAAAGAGAAACATTGATTTTTTTCATTATTTTTTCTTCACCTTATAAATTTGATTAGATCCATTATTTTATCCGAAATTTCTTTTTATTATTTTCCGGTGTACTATTATTCCGGTATACTAATTACAATTTGTTACTAATTATTACTAATACATTCGAATTTGAGTAAGTTCGATACATGATATTGTACTTTTTCCTTTAGATCTGGTTAAGTAATTTTTATATTTTAATTTGTCACAATTTTTTTCGTTTTACTTGAGTGCAGGAGCCAGTTTCCGATCACTGACAGTTTTGGTTTTATGCTGCACTTGGCAGCCAAAATATACAGGATTTATATTCATCGAAAATTAAATGGGATTTATTTTCTCGTAAAGTGATTAACGACGTATAACGAAAATACTATATCGCTTTAGGAATACAATTCATATCGTTGGAGTCTTTAATATACGTATGTCCATTTAGGGTGCCAGAACTGGGGTGTTCAAAGTTTCTCAGAGATATTTTTTCGACTTTACATATATTATTTTCATGATAAATTCAGGTGCAGTGCTGGAGTATTGGTTCAAAAAAAATGATAAAATTTAAAAGTATGGTGTAATAAAATGTGTTCCAGCATTTTGGACAAATTTCAAAAATCGTAAACAAAAGAAATCTTTGTTAGGCATCCTCAAAATATCACATGGATCGATTAAATTGGTACTTCTAAAAGCTGAAGTAAGGTCATTTCTAAAAACGAAATTAAAATTCAAAAGTCGAGTCGGGTCTCCGTAGGAAAAAATTATTAGGTGATAAGTTATTTTCATATTGTAAAGCTGTCGAATAAAACTCGAAATGGAAAGTAGTGCAGTACAATGCAATAGAGACTTCTTTAAGGACTTTGATATTTTCAATTGATTTTTTTTGTCAATCACATTCTTTTTCGTAATTGCAAACATATCATTGTAAAAAGGACTTAACTTACACAAAGTCAATTGGACGATTGAGAGGATGAAAATAAGAGGCAGCTTTCCTAAATAGAAATTGTATAGATTCGGCATGGGGTGCTGCCGTTGAATTGGAACTTTTAAATTTCCCTTAAATTTAGTTCGGTTTCGACTGGTTTACGATGCTAAATAACTTGACTTTGACAATTAACTTACCACTGTAGAGAATTGCATTCTGCTATTAAACGACGAAAATGCATTTGATTAGTCGAAAATTCGTTCGACCATAAGTGTGGTACTCCGAACTTGCAATAAAATACCTTTTTTTGTATTTCATTCAAGTCGGCGTCTTGTGAATGCAATCCATCACGGATTGTTGCCCGTTTTTGAAATTGGATACTGGGTACACCCAGGCCAATTTGTTGGCATCATAAAAGGGCCGAGGTAGTACTTACGGGGAAGGGACACTTCTTAATGTTTTCCTAAGTAATTTACCATGGGAAAATTAATGTTGTATCTTCGGAGTGTTCTCCCCGTCAGAAGAATATGATCCAATGTGCCCGGAGGGTGAGACCTCTGACTTTAAGTTTCCTCTATAATTTAAAGTCGATTAATAAAAATTTTGTAGAAGAGTTACAAGCGTCTTGTTTAGGACGTTGACGTAATATGTATATATATATAATGTTCGATTGGAAGGACGTGTTGTTCAGGACACTAATTGTAATAGAAGAGTATCACTTTGTGAACCCGATATTAGAATGCAACTGCTGAAGCTAACTGTCTCTTCGACCCAACCATGGAATTTCCGACTAACGCAACTGGAAAGTTTCCCTCATATATATATTTAGAAAACTCGATGTAGTGTAAGTGTTCTTTTTGTATCATGTAGAGTAGTGGAATTAGCAACTGAATAATTTGACGTCTACCACATGTAAAGTAATGAAAAAGTTTGAATAAATTTTTACAGGTGATACACATAAGGAAACTTGAACAAAGAGAATTTTCAAAAATGCTGTAACTGCACACTTCAATATAAATTAATTTGGCCAGTAAAATAGCGAACCATCACTTTCAAGTCCTGCTTTCCTAGTAGAATAAAAGTTTTTTTTCTATCCAACGTAGCAGGCTGACTTTCTAATAACGTCTTTGAGGACTGACAAGTTGTTTATAAATATGTAAACTTTGAATTTACTTCCGTCTGACTTGAGTTGCAACTCAGGGGAAATAAAAAGAGTAGCATAAATATGTCTGGGAAGAACAAGAGAGTGACAGGGAATTTTATAAAAGGACGAATGGAATATTTAATCGAATAGAACATCACAAAAACTACTAGAGTTCAAACGAAAGGGATTTTTTTGTTTTCAACCAATGGAGTCCTTGTGTTCACGAATAGATGAATCGGGTTCTAGTCTTGTGTAAGATTTGCCAAATTTACTTGAAGTTCGGTAGTCATATGTTTACTGTCACAAATTTAAAACTAAATATAGAAGTATAATTAAATTAGGAAAGTCTAAAACCTCTGAAACGAACTCAATATTTTAGGTCCTTCACGAATACTACTAATAAATTTAAGAAATTATTAAGAATGTTGCAATGTTTTTATTGAAGCAATGAAAAATTGTTAAAGTTTCCAAATTTAAATCCAATTTCTAAACAACTTTGCAACCTAATAGTAATATTTCAGAGGAGTAACTTAACTCGGGGATTTTTTTTAAGTTTTAAAAAGATATACTGCAGCCCACGAGTGCTCGTATTGAAATATTTAAATTTATAGAAGGTGAAAGAATAATTAAATAAATTGTAAACTTTACATAGAGGCTTGATGTATGCGATAAGGTAAAGAATTTGTAAAAAGGCTTACATTTATGCAAGTTTAAATGGATTTATCAATCTTAAAGGGTTGACTTTGTCAAATCGTTGCCTTGCTAATGAAGTGTTGCATGTTACTTTTTAAACTGTTTCTTAGTGTTAGTTTCATTACGTTTCTTGTTTATGTTTCAGGTTGTGGTTGTTAGGGCCGTTTTTAAAGTAAAAAACTGTTCGATCGGCTATAACCGAGTCAAACTGTTTTATCCGGGATATTCAGCTTAAAATGAAGAACCTGTTGATGAGCAAGAACGACGGAATACTTGCACATATTTTAAATACAATTACATATTTATATTTTATACATTTTAGCGATTTCTTTCGTTCAATCATTTTCATTTAAACATCGAGATTTAACTCATAATTTTGTGAAAATTTGGGTTTACGCCATCACAAAAACATTCATTCATCCTTCTTTTCTTCTTGGTCCTTTCGTTACCTACAAGTTTTAGCCCATTTGTATTTTCAGGTTCCAGCCTGAATGACTGCTTGGAAGGACTGCAACTGTCATATTTTATTTAATGTTTTAATTATAAATTTGTTTACCAATTGTTTTATTGTTTACCTGATTTTATAACCATTGAATTTGAATTAATATTAATTTTTTTCGTACTTAAGTATAAGGAGTTTAAATGTTGTGATGTAAGTTGTTTAAAGATACTACTCTAGTTTCACTTAGTCCTGTAGTATACTAAACCGCAACTAAAAAATGAAATACAACATAAAAATACATGAATACACATATTTTTATATCAAGCATTTAATTTAACATTGCCTGACTGATTGTGGACCTTTGATTTAACAATAAAGTCAATTGTGTACTTCATTTATAGGCTGGTCGGTAACAGAAAGTCTCGAGTTCAATAAATTGTAATTTAGAAATAAATAATATTCTACGTTTCTGTGACAAATTGAAACGCTGGAAAGCAATGAAAACTATTAAATTAAGCATATGTAAAAATAGCTGTGCGATTCTACATTTCGTACAAGTTGAAAAGGTCCTTTATCACAGGTCAACTGTTTTATTTATCCCGATTGGTATTTTTTAGGGTCGAATTCAGAAGTACAGAAAAGCCATTCGCACAGATTTTGACAGTATTTTGATGGATCGTGGGCTAAATCGCTATTTGTAATAATATTATGTGGAAAATGAATAAAACGAGAACAGTTTCTGTCTTCGATTACTGATTAACGGCCAGTTTGCCCGGTACCGGGGGTAACATGGGTTAGTGAAAACCGCCCCCCGTCCGTCATAAATCTTCGTCTGACGTCCGATGTTAGCCGGATACATAAATTACGAGTTACCGTTGTGTCAAACAATGCCCGACAAATGTTTTCAAACTTCGATTGAAATTACAAACGGAGGAGTAGCACTTCTCTCTCATTTATGTAAATTTAATGAAAGGACCTCCGTACTAATTAGTACGGCTTCGATCTTATGTCGGGTACTTAAACCACTACTAAAAGTGTACGATTAAGTTTTACTTTCAAATTAGTTTTGAAACGTTGACTTTTCGACCGTGTCCCAAGTGCTTCCCCTCATATACGTCAAACACTCTCCTTCATCTCTTTCGATCATCATCACTTATTTAGAAATCTATATTCTCTCATTTTTACTCTTTCTGTTGAGGAATTAATAGGTTCGCATCGTTGTATCCGTCGTGACGGGTCTTTGGCTAAACATTAGATGAGTAAAAACGAATTGGAGAGAAGAGCCCGATTCGAAAATCCAGTTACTAAGCCCTTAAAAGCTCCCGTAAAAGGTTCGTCAGTGGTTTGCCTATCTCTCTCTCTCTCTCTCTCTCTCTTTGTGTATCTGTGTGTGTGTGTGTGTGTGTGTGTGTGTGTGAAGTGTGGAGTATGTTTGCTGGATGCTGAGTGAGATGGAAAGGCCAGGAAAGGAATCAAATTTTGCAAAATTGAGCCGTAATATGCAAACAGGCGAAAGTTTTCATTTCCGTTTGGGAGGCTCTTTGAAATTTTCCAAAATTCGTTTTTTCGCTCAAATACTCGTCAAATCAAAAATTAGAAATTATTTCGTTTGAGGGTGTTTGTCTAACCCGAGTGGTACCCGCTCACACGCCGGGGTGGCAGCGTCAGAGAAACTCGAGCTACCTTGTCCCCCCGGTGTCCTCCTCCACCTCCGGAAAGGTGTAAACGAGAAAATTAAGCTGCCAGGTTGTGAGCCTTAATTATTCCGATAATTAAATTGTTCAGGTACCCGGAACATCAGGCCTTCCAATGATAAATTGACTGACATTAGTGCCACTTTTTTTTACTTTATGTTGTCGTTATTAATTGCTTTATTGTACGTTGTCCCGCCATAAACATCTCTTTATTTTATGTCTTTTGGTAATTGTGCAATTTTTTCAGAACCAACTTGTGTTTTCTTTGTCTTTTTTTGACCGTCGCAAATGTTCGCAGGAGTTTGATGTAACAACCTTTAAACCGGCTGTTAAGTTGTTTCCATTTTCCGTCTCTCTGACATGAATTTGTCGTTGAGATGGAAGGTCCGACAGAAATAGTTTTGTTTAAATTTGTGGACGCTGGACGTTTAGGTTCTGCGGCCCACTCCCACGTCTTTTTATTGTTACGTGAAAGGTTGCTCTCAACCTGCTACTGCTTTTAGTGTGCCTTTTACTGAGGGATAATTTAGAACGTAGAACGTTTAGTCGAACGTAGACCATTTTACTAATTTTCACCCTCACAATGGCCGAATGAAGTATTTTGTTATAAATTTGAGGAGTACGCTTGTTAAATTTTTAAGTCGGTATAGCATAATTATTAATAATGCAATAGGATAAAAAAATATATGATATAATAACATACACTATGTAATTTCTTGCCAATCTGTGAGTCAATTTTCTTTATTTGTAATAATTATTACAATACATTTATTACAGATTCTAACTGGACATAAGCCTTGTGTCAAACTTAGTAGTAACTGTTAATTTAATGAATGTTATGTAAATAATAAAAGTTTGGCAGGATTGAAAGGTTTGAATATCATGTTTTCTGTCTTGAAAAGTAAATATGATAGGAGAAAAAGACTATTTTTAAACAGCTCATGGATTACCTACATCCACGCAATCTAAGGTGATTGTCACATGTATGCCTTTAAACAGTTTTAAGTTAACAGTTTCTTAAGTTTTAAACAACTCGGTACGTTTTCTTAGGTTTAATAACAAATAATAGCATTTTCCCTGAACCGTGTCCACATTTTTAATAATTTTAATTCTCATTTCTGTTCAGCACTTTTTTTTAGTGCTCGCTATCCTCGCAGGTAATTTTTCTATGACAGGTGATGACGACTGTCATCTTTATATTCTCGGTGCTATGACATTATCACTTCAAATAGAAACTTCTGGAAATCACCATGACGAAGAAGATACATCAAAGGATCAAACTTCTTACTCGGCCGCAAAAGGCAAACTTTGAATCAGTTGATGGGCTACAGAAAAATTACACAGACAGACGCATGAACGTAAAGAGGAAAAATTGCTAGAAATTATAATTGCTTGTTTTTGTTAATTATGCTTAATAATTTCTCATGCAAATTAGTTCTTAACACAATAAATAAGTAATTAATAGCAGAGAAAAATGTTAGGTAGAAATATTAAGCAAAGAAATTAAAACAAAACAGAATTCTCCACCCGCAAGAGATTGATGGCTCTCCTAGATAATTTTACTACGGCTTAGGGTCGTTGACGGTGATCCAAGTCTTATGAATAAATCAACGTCAGTATGGAAGCAAGTGTGCGATCCAGGAGGCCGCGTTTTCTTTTAATGTTAAATATTTTTTAGCTTACTCTATATAACATTTAGCTAAATATAGCATAATTTTTTGTAATACGTTCCTGGCAGAGATATCGTTCCTTAGCGAGTTGAATTTTGCAAGAAATGGAGACTTTCCTTATATCAGAAACTGCTTAGTCAAATTTAGTTATCTGGAAAATTTTGCTACAAGTAGAAAGTGTACTTGCGAGTGTAGTTGCGTACTTGTGTAGTGTACTTGCGAGAATTATTTTGTTTAAAGTCTAATAGATAAGCTTATTATTCTATAATATTTATAAACGTATTATATTCTATGTAGATGGGTACCATGTACCGCTTTCACGACATCGATAGAACCTAAAAGAAAAGTGGCAATTGGCCAAAGCCAACTGACCGATTTTTGGCGAATAATCGAAGCTCTGAGAAGACAAAATTTGGCTCCGACCCGTGGTCGAACACACGTTGCTCTGTCTGGAGAGGTTATTAAGTCGGGCATGAAGCATTTACATAATTAAATTCGGCATAATTAAGCTATTAATTATTTTTCTCATCCTTTCCGCGATCTCAGGTGACTTTCAGGTGAGAACGTGGAAGTCATCAGAGAATCATTTAGAAGTACCCGAAAATGAAATCGTTTTTTCCCGAAAATTGTATTCTCCCAGGCGTGACTCCGATTTCAAATGAGTTACATCTGTCTCTCTTTCCTTTTTCCCGCCTTTTCTTGTAGTCAAAGGAAGAAGAAAAAATGGAAATTTCACTGAACAATGAAGAATTTAATTTAATTCTCTCTCATCTCTCTCTCTTAGATTATTCTAGAGTTTCTTATGTAAACGTGTCGCGAAATGAAGTAAATCGCTAAATTTCACCCTTTTGCTACACAAAACAACATTTTATGTTTTGCAGTATTATTTTAACATTCTTTCTATCATCGCACTCTTGGTGTAATTCCTGAAACACCGCGTGTGCGTGTTATGTATATATTTATTTCGCTATCTGGTGGTCAATGCTCATACAAAACTTTAGAATAACGAAGTACATAAAAATTAGGATAAAAGCAACGAACATTGTGGGTTACTGATAAATGTTTCGGGTAAAGGAAATTTATTTAATAATTGAAACAAGATTTTTAATAATTGAAATAATAAGGTGAAAGATTAATTGTTATAACGCATAAAGTATAAAAAATTAGGAGCACAGTAATGATAGTTTACACCTCTAACACCAACAACAACAACAGCAACAATCATTACAATCACATAAGTATTTGAATCATATTATTTTTCGTTGGATTATTTCGTTATATTTCAGTGATTATTTTATAGATGCAGAAAACATAACGTCAAGTATGTACATTTATACGAATATATTGTTCATAAGAATTTTGTGAAATTGGCGTGCACCAGTTGAATGTTTTTGTGTTTAAAGTGATTAATCGTTGAGGTGTACGTTAAAGTCAGAACTTGCCTTTTACGGACAGATATGTAAAACCTAAGTGAGGGGTCAAAAGTTAAGGGTTTTTTTGGTGTTGATGCTAACGATGTTGGCTTAATGATCGACATCGTTTTGTAGTATAAAGAAATATTTTTGTGGAGTTATTATTTTATTTGAGCTCCACAATCAGCAACTTTCCGGGTCGGGCCTTCCTCTCTTTCACCAGGTATAACGAAATCAAAATTAAAATTTATGTTTGTGTTTGTGATGCCGGCCCCTGTTTCAGCGTATTTTTCTAATTTGAGAAATCCGTCATTATTCAAATCATACAAATATCATTGATTTATCTGTTATCGAATGGATATGAAAGTCATGGAGAAAATAGGAAAAACAATCACAGGATGTGTTTGGGTGTGTCGTGTTTTGAATGAAACTTTGAATTGAAGAAACGAGTAGTTAGTCTGCACACTTTGAAGTGTACTTCGGTTAATGTACCAATCAGAAAAAGAGAAAATGTGTATAAGAAATATTAGTAGCTAGTATTAGACCTGTAAATGGTTTTTGCTTGGGTTAGATGGCGTCCAATTGTTCAATTTACATGCAAGTTAGTCCTACGTCGGTCCTTTTGAGTTTGTATTTTGCTTTTTGTTATATTTTTGCCTTTTCATTCTTCATCTGCTACTTTCTTAATTTTATTAGTTCAATCCGCTGCACTGTAGGAAGATGCCTTGCTAATGTGGTGCTCAATGAACTGCTGTAACCGGTATGCAACTCCATTCATACCATACATTCAAATTTTATGTGGAGCGTATAAGTTCCGTTGTACTTCACATTTTCCATAATTTTGTAGAACTTTAGATTTCGATTTTGGTAATCTGGTCAAATACAATTTACACATATAAGATGGTCTCAAGTTCAATTCCCCAAGATATTTTTGTATCGCGAAGGAGAAGTTGAGTTTCCGGAAGAAATTCACGCGTAAATAAATATTTAGTAACAAACTCGGGAGGTGAGAGACCGAACGAAGGGAAAAAGAAATAAATTATTGTCCTGAATCTTCCAAAGAGTGCCTTCATTATTTTAATGGTACTCCAGTCGCGTAGGGAATTCTCCTCCTAAGTTACTACAAGGGATGAAAACTCATATTTTTTTCCTACCCCGCCGAAATAGAGAAAATTAATTACACGACCAAGTCTTCTGCGGACCCTTAGCCTTAACTGGAACTAATCGTGCGGGTTCCCCGTGAAGCTTCCAGGAGTACTCAACAATATTCTCACCTTGAGACAGAGGTCGAAATCTTGTGGCCTTTTGTCTTCGAACTTGTTGTCCTATTGTTTGAAGTACTCGTCCGGATTGTCCAAACAATCGTAGAACCTTTTATCTTTAACGACCGAGTGAGTCGGCACGAATTGCAAGTTTTAACACGCGACATGGATGGCTTGTTTTCCGACCATGCAATTTAATTCGGTACTCGAATGGGTACTTGTAGACTCAACTACTTTCTGCCCAAATAAAACTAACGAGATTACCATAACAATTCAAAGTTGGCAAGTTGTTGAGTAAACCGTGGGCCAGGGACCCGATCGCCTGGGTCTTCTCTCGGCAAAGGTCACAGTTGATTTTGTCAGCTTCCTCTCTCTTTCTTTCTCTGCCTACCCATCCATCTATATATCTTTCAGAGAAACGGACCCTCAAGGCCAACATTTCACGTTTGTCGAACCAACACGTCAAGAACCCTTCAACGTGGTATGCGAGGCCGCCGTTTCAGTACTTCGTGATTTTCAAGCTCTTTCTATATTTTTGAATCCTCTCGATTCCAGGGCATGAGGACAGATTTGAATGAAATTGTACTCAAAGTTAAAAGACAGGTCCGGATGGGGTACTTGTGACTAGTGCACTTGTATGTTTGGGAATTAGGTTATTGGTTGAAGAGTTCGTTGACAAACGAAGTTAAATTTGAACTTTAAAAAAAAATAATCGCCATTCTGTAGAATAATGTGTACATAGCTACCTTTCGTAGGTGTAGTACCTCAATGTACTTTATTTATTTTGAACTTTTTAGATGTCGACGTGTAATTGGTGTCACGGTAAAACATATAATTCCGCAGACTTGCTTTTCCCTTATTGCTTTCTTGTATGAAGTGCCGTATTTTACAAATCTCTACACTACAATGCAATTAATATTAACAATATTTTGATCAGTCAGAAGCAGAAGACAAGTACCGGGAAGAAGTATGAGAATAAAATTATTTTACCAACTCGGTTCGAATAAATAAATGGATTTATTAACATACATTTATTTTTGTCTGAGTTGAATTTGAACGACCCACAATAATTGATAGTTTGGCAGTTGTGTTGTCCGTTGTCGAAGTTATTCACATTGAACTTCAGAAAAATGCAATTTGGCGTTAATGAAAGCGTTAAAATATGCACTGCCGGAAATTTGAAATTTATTCCTCCTGTAGCTGTGGGGGCCGGAAGGAAAAGAAAAAAGTTATAAAACGAACGGATTATTAGTGGTAGTGGTAATAAAACTAATAACGAGCGTGAGGCCATGTGACCAAGCGAGTTGGAATTTTGTTGTAGTGTCGTAATGACATTAGAAGAACGAACCAATGAGGCTCGCCTCGAAATAGTCCGGTAGTGATAGTAGAGGCAGTTGTAGTAGCAGAATTTTCTAACTTCACTGGCACTGATCCCATACAAACTGATTGCAACGGTACCGCCATTCCACACAAAATGTTTTGGATGAAGCCGATTCAGGTTGACTTAGGTACTGCGGTCTTGGGTACCTGGTTTTAAATTTAAATTGTTCGACCTGAGGGACGAATGAGGTTTCACGTGGAAGCCTGACAAATTTCATTTTAATTTTTGAATTACAATTCGGTTTCTGTTTGGTCATGGCTTTTCTGTAGGAACAAATCGATGTTTAATGACGGGAAGCCATTTTCCTAGGAATGATTTGAAATTGTGACGGTGCCAGGGCTACCGAAAAAAAGAAGTGACGGGCCACGGAAGGAAGGTCAGAACAACAATAGTTATCGGTAGTTTTAATGATGCAATTAGTTACGTAATAGTAGTTTCTATTGTAGTAGCCGTGTCTGCGTCAAACAAAAATTTTATACCATCAATTATAGCCGTCGTAAACCATCGCTTAAACTACTTAAACTGGTTTATGTCCTCCGTTTTACGTAAATTAAATTCATCTAACAGATTTCTACTGGAACAGAATAAAAGTTGTGTATGACGCCTCAATTAAAGATGAGTAACTCAATCATCAAGCTTTGTCAAACCCTAAGTGACATCGAATTCAAAAATTCAGGGTCGGAATTATAATAATTTTATTTGTTTGTTAATAATGTGTTTTTGGTTAGCGATGGAACGTACCCGTTCCTATCGGTGTTCACAAAATAGGTTAGATTAGTCTTTTTTAAAAGCATTTTCACATCAGATGTTGGTTTTTTTTGTAGATAGATATACGTAGAAAATCAATAAATAGAAATTTTAAATAGAAATAATTGTTTGTGTTATTGCGTGAAATTACTGTAGTATTCATTATTTTTTGGTAAAAAATACTATTAGAATGAATCACTGAATCAAAATTGCGCTTTGCTGAAGTTCGATTCTTGTTATCGATCTGTTTAATTCCTACAAAAACAATTCAACTAAATAGTTTTTGCAACTTAATAGTGGAAGTTTAAAGAATAGTATTTCGCACAAGCAGTGAGAATTACCCGGTGTCTTTTTTTCTTAAAGAGGCAAAAGGGTCGTTAAACCCAAGCTGAAAACATTGCGACTTGCGATTAGTGAAAGTGCGACAGAAAGATCGTTACCTTTCGATTACAATCAATGTTTCGACATTATTTTTTAGTGCTTTTATTCCGCAGGGTTTGTCGGATTTTTCCCGACGGTCTCTCTCCCTCTCTCCATCCAAGAAATGGGAGAGCAGTATGGGGAATATATCAGCTAAATTTTATTTACTGAACCCAATGATGTGATTTATTCGCATTCTCCCCGTGTGCTTTTCCAACCACTTTAAAACATCTGTTCCATGGGAGTCCAGGTAGTAAGTTAATTTCAGTTGAAAATTGATTTTGATTTCTTCCTTCGCGTTTGTTTCTCTTATGTTAAATCAATAAATGCCGTACGGGGCCATTTGCGACGTTTGTTTGGTATATATTGTTTACCGGCTCTTGCTACTGTTGCTTCGTTTAAGTCTGCTTCGTACCCATTCAATAAGGTTTAAATGTGACCTGTTGGGATATATGCTCTTGTCGAAAGTCTGCAAAGACTCAAGTTTTTTGTTGCAATTCATAATAATGACGCTTACGTGCACCTTAGAGACACAGAGAAAGCAATGTACACATAGTAATTTCTTATTTGATGTATTTTTTATATTTTCATTTTCCCACATTAAGTAGATTGATTTTTGTGTTTGTATCATTATTAAGAACGAGAAATTATGCTAAATTAAATAGGCTAATTTATTTATAAAAGTTAACGTCGCTCATGTTACAATTTATGTGGTTATATTACAATTTAATAATATTTTCTACGTGTACTTAATTAAAGTTATACGTTTTATCATCTACTTTGTGTAATTCGTGCCTTATGTAGACACGAAGTATAAACTCAAAATATTAGTGCTATGTATTTATACTTTAATTGACTGTAGTTTGTTGTGCACTCATGCACATTGATGCAGTAGTAACAGAGCATCACGGTAACGTTGTACTGTTCGTTTTGAATTTCGTTTTAGATCAGGAATCATTTAATTGAGAGGTATTCGTACATTTACAGCAATCGTTTACCGAATGTCTGAGACGAAATATTAAAGAAAATACGCTAAAAAAATAAAAGTATATTGCACAATAAATTATAAAATAGAGTATACAGATAAGAAAATAGAAACGAAAGAATAAAATTTACAGTTATACATTTATAAAAACTATACAAGTCGTAAAGTGGATATGCAGGCTATAAGGTAAACTATATGATTTAGTATATTACCTTGGCTCCAGTAGCATAACTGGAATTAATGTTATTGTACATGAAATATAAAAACATAATATTTGAATTAAAAATAATTGCTCACGAAGTACAAAACAAATCGGTCATAATTCCACAATTGAAAAGTTGACGTTTGACTAGACAAAGGTTATTTCGATTAAAAAAATATATATATGTTCAGGGTGTGAACATGTGAAGTTCTCGCGTGAATAGTTTTCATGTTCTCCGTAGCTTTCACGCGGAAAATCAAAACATTGCGGCGATTTTTGTTGACCGAAATCGATAAAAAAATTTCAAGTGCAACTTGTAAGTTTTAAAGTTCTTAGGTTTTACTACGGTTTTTTACAACGTCCATAAAATGCCCGCGTGCCCGTTGTGAGACTCTCTCAAAAAAGTTCCTAACTAATATATTCCTTATGCGGTCGTGAAATCAGTTTCACTTTCATCAGTTTCCGTAGTTTGATATCGGTCATTTGCTGAAGGAAACTACTAACCATATGCGTTACACAAGCTATGATAAACGCTTAAAAACGCAGTCTTCTCTGCGTTTTATGTCAAATACATTTCGCTCTCAGGAGAAGGGTTAAAAAGGATCGACTTCAGGTCTTAAAAAATTTTTGACAAAGTCACTGTACCCTGAACCATTCAAAGGTTCAAAGTTGAGTTTCGCCTGATGGCCACGTCAACTTTTTTTAACATTTGTCTACCACCCAAAAAAGCTCTTCATTTTCTGTTGCAGTATGCTTAATTGCTATGACATTATTTTACAATTTTTGTAGTTGTGCTACTAGGGTAAAGAGCAGGTCTAAAAATCACTGAAAAATGTTGGTAATAAAATTACATGACGAGTGACCAATCACCCAGGGCACTGGGTGTAGAGAAAATAGGCGAGGTCATTTTGTAATAATTCAAAGTCTCATTCAGATTGTTCAACAATTTTCAGAAGTAGAAGAAAGGAATTTCCTTAGGAATTCTTTTAATGTATTTCAGGGTTCTACAAAGTTAAGCTCTGAGGAAAGAATTAGCCAACCGTAGTTATTTCGCACCTGAAAGAGACGTACTACTTTAGATAGAAGGTAGATTTCTAAATGAACAATACTCTAATATTACTAAAGGCAAATTAGAGGTAATACTTGTTTGTGACATTTGTAGTATTAGTAGTTTATTTAATAAATCATATTTAGGTGGTAAAAAATATCGACCGATTCACTAGAAAGATATTGGAGGGTAACTTGAGTTTACTTTGCCAAAAAGTATACCAATCAGAAGCATCTGTTGTCTCGCAAATAACAATTTTATTAAATTCACATGCCATTGAATATTTAAAACTGCTTCTCATTTAGACTCTTTAGTAACACGTGAATTTTAATAGATAATATTCACTTTATCTGTTCTTAGGTTTGCCTTGTTGTTCATATGTGTCGTAGATTGTTATTTGCATTGAGGTGTCACAAAACTACTAAAAAGTTAGAAATTAGTTTAGTTACCAGGTGGTGTATTGACTGACTTGTTGTTCAGTTAAGTTGTATTCTTTACCCATGTACTTGAATCATGCATTGCTCCGAGTCGTGGTGACGTGAAACCTCTGAAATTTTCGGGTCTTGCCTAATCAGACCTGTCACGTTGTCCTCGTACATGCAAAGGACTCAACATCACTTTCCCATATTTCTCATTCCTTCCATTTTTGCTCTCTTTCACATTCAACCTTTTTCTCCCGGGGGTAAAACTTTTGCCAAATTTCTATGCAGATTTGTTATTTTCTGAGGAAATTGCTCATTTATTTTTATGCCTTTGACACGCACTTTAATGCTTCAACAAAAAAATTGCCGTCACAGTCGGGTCAAAGGAAAAAAAAAGGTATGGGAGGACCGCAGAAGGGTTGAAACACTTTTCGTTGGAGGCAACGCAATCTGCATGTAACCTTTTGTGTTTATTTCTATTTTCTGTTGTTGTTGCGCCCGGTTAACAAATTCACGTGGGTTTCACCTCTTTTATTGTTAATTTCAAAACTGTTTGCTATCACGATTTTCACAACTTTAATAATATTCCTTCATCACCGAGTCCGAAGGTTTTCGTTTGACGGATCACTTGACCCTCATTTTGTTTGCCAACGTTTTCCCCCCATTTGTTTTTTCCGTTTAAAGAAAAATTGACTCGACTCTGCAGTTTTGGGTAGTTTGACATTTGTTCTTCTTTTAACTGCAATCTGCTTTCTTGGACGATGCTGCTCAAAACACTTTTGACATTCTACAAAACAAGTAAAGTTGTGTTAAATGTCTTTCGAAAATTAATTAAATTTTCTTGTTATTGATCTTGTTCATCATGACCAAAGTCTTGCCAATAACAAAACCTTTTGCTGCTCTGCAGAATGGAATTTTTAAAATATTTTAGATATTTCTCATACTTGCCCTGTGGCCCTGGTCGCGTGGGCCCGTGTCGCATGGGCACAGCCAGCAACACGCGATGTCCGTTTAAAAATTTAAGACGTCATTTTTTGCATTGGAAAATTTTTTTTTTATTTTTGTTAAGCGAAAGGCCGAACACCTTTCTCTCACTCTCTCTCTCTCTCTCTCTCTCTCTCTCTCTCATTTCCTACATAAAAGGCAAAGTTAAACAATTTTACCTTTTCTAATCTTTACGACCTTTTTTCGGTGGGCCCAAGAAGGAGATGCCGTGACGCGTTACCCAGTCGTTAACCCTAATTATTTCTTCTTTTTCTCCAGTGGCTGATAGTTTTGATAGTTTCTTATTTATTTCAACGTTCTCTCTCTTTCCTGGTGGTCTCTCCTATTTGTTCTGAAAAAAACTCATGTTTAAGTAAGAGAGAACGCTGTTGTAGAATTATCCCCAGTAACCCTCCAGTATCCTTATTTCGGGACGAAATTTAACTAGAGAGAGATTAGTAGATTAGCCGGTTTAAAAGAAAGCTAACAGATGAAATTCGAGTCTTTGGTGTACTTCATCAGGAACACTCTCTCCAGTTGAGTTTTCTCATCAGCACTTTCACGACCCCCACCATCATCATTATTATTCTTCCTTTTTTATTTACCCCTGGTTTGAGATGAAATAACGACGGAAAGCACAAGCGACAGAACATTTTTAATTTCGTTTTTCCTTGAATAAATAACAGAAAAATAAGAGCGAAAACAACGCAATTTTCCGTTGGCGCGTGCAATTGCTGCTGCTGTTCAAAGAGAAAGAAAAAAATTTTCATATTGTCTTCTCTGCACTTCGCCTCATCCTTCCTGGAGCATTTGTATTGTTTTTCTCACGGACGGAGAAAATAATATACACGACACGAACCCAGTCTCTTTACCGTTGATGGTAGCACTTACCACTTCGGTTTGGGATTGCCTGACCTAAAACATCTGTGCCTTTTTACCAGTCCTGTCGTGGTGGCTATTGTGTCTCCTCAAAGGGTTTGTACCATTGGTTATCAGTTACTATTACACTGACAATTATTGTGCTGTCAGTCGCGAGTCAAAGCACACCTTCTCTACGTTTACATAAAACTTTATCTAGCCCCATACTCTCTCCTCCGTTTTCCGGCTTCTGTTTGTCTCTAGGACTTTCCTATTCGTCGTCGCCGTTATTTTCCCGAACTCGGGAGTCAAAGATTTAACTAAACAGTTGTGGATGGGATGAGAAATCAACACGTTCAACAAGGTTGGCGTTATTTTCCCGGATCTTTCGAACACTCACTTTCCCTGGCACTTTCCATCTTTCCACTGCCATCGACTTTTACCTCAGTGCTTACGCTCGAGTTTTGTCTTCTTCAAAAGAACTGAGAGCAGGGGAAGATCAAGAGAACTATTTTAACTTTTACCCATCTGTCATTCTACCGTTTCCCGTTCCTAGAAAAAATAAACACGGCTGTCATAGCCGGAATTTGGTGCTTAAAACTATCGGGAATGCACTGGGGGGGTGCACAATGTCAACCTTTCCCCCCCTCTCCCTGTATTCCCCAAATTTATTTGAAATTGTGTTCTCCGCAAATATTGAAAACAAGAGACAGAATGGAAATTTTTCTTTATCTTTTTCCTTCATCTTCTACTGGAGATGAACCAGGTTGAGGCGTCGGATTCCGAAACGGATTTGAATTTGTGTTTATCTTTATGCGTATATTTGCGTGAGTATGCGGGCGTGCGTGCGTACTCGAGAAACAGATAGAGAGCAAGGAAAGTGAAGGGAAACGGAGAAAAGGCGATTACTGGGATTGACGCATATGTGCGCTCGAAATTGTCAAAAAAAAGCATGACCGAAAGTGTGGGACAGAAAAGAAGGAATTCGGATTTATTGAATCCCGTGAAATTTTCAGGATAAATGGGCTGTTTGGAAATATCGTGCCAGCTTTTCCAATTTCTATTTTTTTTTTCCTAGAGGAAGATTTTAATCCGGAGAATTGGGAAAAAACGCGGGCAGACACAACATTGGGGTGAAGGAAAACTCGTCGAAATGGGCACGGTGAAGTACAGGTGTTTTCAGTGTCTTTAGAGTGATGTTCTTTTATTTCTCTCTCTCTCTCTTACTATCAATAAAAACTTATTGACCGGAAATAGTCGAAGATTGTAACGCTGACCAGGCGGTCAGGCACAGCTGGCTGAAACTTACTAACGTGACAGGTACCTAACGGGTGAAATAACTCCAGCATTCGGTTTCCATTCTGCACTTACCTTGTCTACTCTTCACGTTAATTTGTGTCGTTAATGCCACGATATTATTTCTTTGACTGCACGTCTCGTCACGTTCGCAGCTCTTTTCCGTGGCTTTCTCGTGCCACTTTGCCATTTTAGTTTGTCACCACATGGTTAATGGTGACTACCGTAACGTTTTTACTTACTCTGAGCACATGAAAATTTAATTTCTACACGAGAAAATTAATTTAATGGCAACTATTTCTTTTTACTACGAGTTGCAACAAGAGGCTGAGCTACCTGGTAGCAGCAGATGTCGAGTGGTTCGTAGCTTAGGTTCCTCGTCCTTTGAGGGCCGACCAGTTTCATTTAAAATAAATTTAAAAGTTCGAACGTGTGAAAACTCTCTTATTTGCCTAACACATCTGGAACCTGAAAAGGATTAACGGAAATTTCTTTTGCGCACTTCACATACGCACTTCGTACCCTTTGGCTGGGCTTTTTTCCTCTTATAAAATGACGGCCGCAAGGGACCCGTGAGGATTAGCAAATTACTTCTCCTCTCCATATTTTGCTTCTGTTTTTTTTCTGCTTGCTTGCTTTGTCAATTTTTAATTACTCCGTGATTTAGTAATTTTTTTTGCGGAGCGATTCTTTTGCTGGCGTTTTTTATGCACATTCAAAATACGGGTCGTAATTTACTGAACCGTCCGAGCTGTGTCAGAAAGGGAAACCTTTTCGTAGGTGCTTCCACGGCACAAAATGGAAGAATGGGAAATATCTCTCTCTCTCTCTGTCTCTACACGTGTGACCGTCTCGCACCGTGTGGTAGCAAACATATTCGCCCCTGGTGCTAGCAAAAAAACTGGAATTTTGTACTGTAGTCGTTTGGCGTTCTTCGAAAGAAGAAAACCTCGTTATATCCGGCAAGGTGTCCTTTGACACGTTCAAAGGTGGAAAATCTCTTCTGCCGACGAAAAGTTTATTTAATGAGTGCAACTCTTCCTTTCTTGCCTCAAATGATTGTTCATTTCATTCTAATTTTTTTGATATGTAGACGGCACAATTTGTACGACTCATGATCTGCGTTTACATTGGTTGTTCACGCTACGTCAATCGCAAAGCTGAATAATGATGCAGAATTAATCAAGAAGAATTAAGCAATTAGATCACTTATTGAACATATTGTATTTATTTTACTTTAAAATTTTTGTTGCGTATATTTCATTTGATTCAATATCAATATAAGAAAGGAATTGGGCTACGCAGTATAAAGAAATAGTTACGACAAAGAATGTAAAAAAGCAAGTTGTTTATGTTACGTGTTGCAACGTGACGGTAAGGACCGCAAGGAACTAGGGAACAATAGACAAATTCTTATTGTACATAATAACATCAACACTCATTAATTAATAAGTCCGGTATAGAGGTTGACTTCTATTACACGAGTGAAAAGAAGATGGAGCATTCGACCGAGTGTGGGGGCCACGTGAGGCCTTGTGGTGTTGAAAAGTAGAAGAAACCACCCCTGAGGGCCTGTACGAGATGAAACGAATTAACGGAGGAATGTGACAAACCCATTAAAAGACGGCACCGTTTGTGGACGATAAATTAAAAGGTGACGACCTGTTGGGCAGAATTTAAAATGCCCAGTCATTGAACATCTCCGCTCAAAAAGGTGGAAACGAACACTATGGAAATAAGCAGAGCGTTTTTGGACAAAACCTGGACCTTCGGGACGTTTCTCTCGTGCCTTCCGGACATTCGGTTCCTTTGTTAAATTTTAAATTAAGATCTTAATCAAATTTATGAAGGCTTTTTTGAAGAAAATACTTACGAAATGGAAGGTTTCAATTGACAATTATTTATCTACAAAAGAGAGCCCCCGAGCTGTCGAGTTTAAACAAAGGCAGGGACGGTGGCGCAATTTCGGTTATTACGATGACTGCGTGCGAGTGTGTGTCTGCCCTGGGGTGTGGTGGGCCCAGCTCTGCAGTCAAATTTTGTCACCAAATTGACAAGGATTGTCTCCCTGTTGGTTGATATGACCGGTCGCCATTTCGTTTCTACTATTTATAAAACATCAAAAATTTTAATTTGTGTTCTACATTTTACATCTGTTAACATCAGCTATCATATTTTTATATTGTCAAGTAACTGTTGGTTGAATATTTTACTATAAGTGTATTTCAGGAAATATTTTTGAAATTAACAGATAATTGAGGGGTTAATTCAGTAATTCGACAGTACAAGATAAATTTTCTTGCGTATTATGTAGGAAATCAATGCGTATTTGTTATTTTATTCATTTAAATTTCGTAATTATCTTGTTAATTGTCGTCGGACTAAAATGGACCTTTAATTTATCTTTTTTTAAAAACATAGAAAAGATAATTTTTTGTACGGGTTTTAGCAATCGTAGTACAAAAAAGCTCCTCAATAAATAAATATTTAAAACCAACTGGTTTTCTTTTATCGTTCACAGGGTAGACGGAATTATTTTCAGTTTTCGCGCTATCCACAACTCAATCTAAGTTTTTTTTTTGAGTCTAAAGAAATATTTCGAATGAACTTTACGGTTGGCAACTTCTCAGGTCCCGGGACTGAAAAAACTGCCGGTGCTCACGCTTGCCAAGGATGTCCATTTCCTTACAAATATCCGGTCAGAAATAGAATTATTTTTTCTATACACACCTTTCTAAAAATTTAAGGCCTCTTATTTTACGTGGACGCCATTACCTGTAGCCCTGCCAACAAATTATTAGGCCATTACTTATCAAACAATTTGAGTACCTAAAATGGAATTTCTGTTGGGTCCTCTCTCCCTTTCCTTTCCTCTCTCTCTCTCTCTCTGAATGTGTGTGCGTCGGGGGGTTAAAATTGGAAATTGGGTTCATGGGTGTATTTCATTGTAAATTTCACAAAACTTTGGAAAATTACCTGTTTGTAGTTTGAGTAACTTGTTCAAGATATAAATATCTCAGTTTAATTATGGGACAGTTTCAAACGCTTTTTTCTCCTCTCCTTTTAAAACCTTTCAATTCTCTCTAAATTGAATTTAAATTTGCTCCAACTCAGGAATTTTTTCACGATTTTTGCATTCAGTTTAAGGTTTATTTATTGAAATTAATCAATTGACGTGAAAACAATTGACGAGCACCTGAAATTGAAGAAATGCACCGGTGTGTGGCTTTCATTTGACTTTTATTTAGTATGTTTAATTGGTAAATCAATTGCCAAGTAATTGATTTCTAGTGAAACATCAAAATTGAAGTCGAGTTTAGTTTTAACATGAAATTTTGACTTAACCAAAGTAACGAGCCCAACTCCTTAGCGACTGATCCCGCCAATTGATTTCGGTCCAGGGTCTTTTGCCGATGACAGTAATAATAATAATGATGATGATGACGATGACACTAATGGACTTCACGGTGCTACACCCAATGTTTATTCGTTCACTAATTGAATAACAACTAGCCGTGTTCTTTTTTATTTGGCCAACTCACTCGGTTCTCGTGGGACAAGGTGAATCCTCGCTAGTCCGAATCAAACAACCAGTCGTGGTAAATTAATAATTATGACTGTTGCAAGCATTGATCATTCGACTGCCCTTTTAATTACTGTCATTTAATATTAATAACGAGTTAGACCTTTCATTTTAATTTTATCTAATTGACCAGACAAAAAAGAAAAAAATTTGCACCACACCCGCCAAGTTAGAAAGCGAGTCAAAGTCACAGAGGTCGAATATTTTTTTAAGACTCTTAATATTAAAATAGTGTAAATTACAATTTATTGTAATTATAATTTATTAATTTTTTGTGACGGGTTACTTCAAAAACGGCTAGAGAATTTTATTATCTGTATATATCATAGTCAACTGTAGATGTTCACACATAATCTGTACTGTAGAAGAATGCGGGAGTTTAGAAAAAGTACCTTAGACCGCGGCATTCACAGTTGTGACGTTCACAATTGTAGTTCTTCATAAAGAATAATATCAAAACCTCCCTGTGCTTTCCTCTATATTTTTACGTTCAGACGAATTTCGGAGGTAAAATGTCGCGTTCTGGCCAAAAAAAAAACTTTTCTCACGTCTTCCAGACGTGAAAACTTTCCTGTTGTACAGCTTCTGATCGAAATTCAATTTTTGGACCTTCCATCAGAGCTTTTACTTCCTTTTTGGACGGTCTAATTGACCTTCCTGGTCTCTCGGTGCTTTCCTCAGGTGAAAAATCCAGAGAAAATTGCCGCCTTTCTGGGATTTCCAAATCCTCCAAAAATGACTCCGAAAAGGGTTTCTTCAAATGGCAGAGAAAGCCAAATATCCTTTCACGTTTCTCAAATAATTTTTTCGGCTTTTGCAGGGCTCAGAGTCCGGTTTCAAAACTATCCCCGATAATCTTGGGCATAAAGGCCGAAATGAGGTCTCTGGGGGGATCCAAGCAGTAGAAATTGCGAAATTGGGGGAGGGGTGCTGAGGGGTTCCCCTCGTCTTTGGTGGATTCAAAGGTAAGGCTTTTGCCCAGAGTTGGTTTGAGAGAAACTCGTTTTGCTATCGACCTCTGACTTCCGCCATTCCATGGCCTTTTCCTCCAAATTAATGTTCTGATATTTACCAAACTAAACTTTTTCCTTCCATGCTAACCTGCCTTTTGGAATCGACAAATTGGTTGTTTTGTTTTCCAAATGACCGTTGTTTCGACACCCGTCGACGACTTTTATGACTCGCACAAGAAAAGTGTGATAAAATCAAAAGTAAATGAAGACAGTTTGGACAATGGAAAAGTCGCACCACTGCGGAGGGAAGATGTACAATACGTACTTTCACGGGTGACTTGCTGTTAACAAATTTTTACTTCTGCCGCACGGGAAATAACAAAGAAGAGTAACAACAGTGTTTTATTTATTGGATAAATAATAAAGTAAGTGAGGAGCTAGAGAGTAAGGACTTTCAAGAAACGGAGTAAAACTGCTCCTTTACCCAGGACGTTTGCTGTAATGAGTTGAATTGTTGTCAGATATTTAAATAGGTGACACGTATAATAAAGCATAATGAAAATGAAACCAAATGTCACAGAACAGGCAGGTTTGTAGGGTCGAAAGTGCAAAAAGTGAAGGAACCAAACTATTCTGAAGTGTAAACTGCAATAAATCTTAGGGCCGGAGACCTCTCGTGTGCATCATTTGCATGTGAAAAACATAAATCTTAACCGGAGTGCATTTTTTATTTAATAAAATGCACTTCGCATGCGAGTTAATTGTCAAATTGCACTTTCGTTTCCAGGGTACTAGAGAGATAGTGGCAAAGGGACACGCACGCGGACACAAGCCCTCGGGGGAGGCAGAGACACGCACGCCAACCATCTATTTAGCGCTTAATAATCACGTTGCTATCGAACAATGGCCCCTCGTATCACGGCTTATTATCTGTCCAGTTCTCATCGACAGATAGTACTCAAAGCTACTGATTGATTGACATGACGGGTAGTACGAGGAAGATCGGAAACTGATCTTTGTGACTTCGCGAAGACGTACGAAAATTAATTTCTGCTTTCAAATAGTTTGCAGTAATGAGGGCATAAATAACTAACTTTGTAGTTAATGTATCAATTGTGGTTCTTAGTGTAAGTTACGTTGAAAAGGTGGGAGCACGGTTTGGTTTTCCACCTGGCAGGTCAGCACCCCCAAAGCGAGGAAATCTCTTTTGGGGAACCTCACGGTTGGTTTCTAACTGCCCCTGAGTTTATAACAGTTTCTCCTACTTTTACTTCTTATTTTATTTTTCTCATTTTCCATTCTTCTTTCACTTTCACTTCTTTCTCCTCCTCTTCGTTTTCTATTCTTTTTCTACCGCTGCTGCTGCTGCTTATTTCATCAGCTTTAATTAACGTTTTTAATTAATTTTCAATTACTTTGCTTCGTTTCGTTTACTCAAACCATCGCAGAGCGGAGTAACCGAGGAAGTTGAAAAAACACGGAAGGATTGAACTTTTTAAACTGCCACTAAGAAACTTGAGGAGAAACTTGAGAGCCGGTAGTGAACCATAAACTGAATTGCCCTCAGTTGGAAAATATGTTTTTTTTTCGTTTTTTGCGGTCGCAGCCTACCTTGTTTTCAAGTGACGTTAAATTGGTTTTAAATAATGGAAAGAGAAATTCAGGTGACGGGACAGTGGCAACTTTGCCATTAGATGAAAATGTACGGGGTGAATAGAAGGAAAAACAAGGAAGCAGCAAAAATAACAGGATGAAGAGGAACGGACAATTTGAGAATTGGTAGAAAGGAAGACAATATTAACGTAAATTTTATATATTACGAATTCTGCATTTTGGCTTCATCTAGAAATTCTTCTACTTCTCCTAAATGCTTTTGCAGCCATTAAATGTCTTACACTTTAGTACTACACTTTTTATTAATGTATCTCCCAAATAGCTCTCGAATAAAATATTGTTGTACCACTACTACTTCCTACTTTTTTGTTGTGTCATCTGTTGAATTGTATCATATTCTCAGTTTCTTCACATTTTTACGAATCCTTTGACAAAGCACTTGTCATATATGATATTTGTACTTTCGTCTCGTCAAAAAAATAATAAAAGTAAAACAAGAATTGGTCTGCGACACTTGAAATCGTATTTTGAGTTCTCATCGACAGGATTAAAAGTCATAAATTGTTTCAATGCACAGACTTTGTCCGCGTGTCTGTTTTCTGTTAGCCGAATCCTCAGAAAGTTCGGTTCGTTCGAAAAGCATAAAAGCGACGACATGTTGAATGCGAAGCAATCAACAGACAAGAGAGAGGAGTCGTTGACCGAAAGAGAGAGAGGTAGAAATGAATCCGAGTAAAGTGCTTGAATAACGCGGAAATGTTATTCTGACACATGAAAGAGAGATGAAGTTATAAGATGGGATTAGCAAGCCATTACATGAGTTTAAGTGGCGACGGCGACGACGACAACAACAACGACAATGATGATAATGACGAGAGTGATGGCGGTGATGATGGTGATGGTTATGGCGACTACACATGCAAAATTTCAACTCAAAATCACACTCGAAAGGGTGACAGACAGACAGGCAAGCAATCGATGGAGAGTGTAGTCCAAGAAGAGGTCGGACACAATGAACTGAGAGTTTTGTAATGTTTGTTAATTGACGAGAATGACTGGATTAGACAAGTCGAAGCATAACTATATAAATTTATAATCGTGTTAGCGATGGCGACGAGCTTATTTAATTCCTATGCATTTCATATTTAAATACAATTCTCAGATTGTTAGCATTTATTTATGTAAGCTATTAATGTCGCCGCAGACAGACTGGCAATCAATACTATCAATAAAATCAAAAGTAGAAAGAAATGTCTCCAACCGTTAAAGTATAATTTACAATTAATTCACCCTTATTACTGTAATGGAAATCCAAATACTTATAAAATTCCGCATAATTACCGCATGTATTTTACTAATTATTTATTATTTTATTTATTTATTCTTTGTAATAGTGCAAAATTATTTTGAATATTTAAATAGTGGTTTTGAACAGCAGTCTATTCGTTAAGAAAAGACTCGATCTTTTGCCTTTACATGTATTTGCATTATGATATTATCTTTGTTATTAAGAAATCTCAGGTGAATTTTTGAATAATGCAAATTCAATTGCGTGTTATTCTACATTACAACGAGTACCTGAGTAACTTTAAATAAAAATTAGTGTGCTACCTACCGTACCTTTTCTTTCCAAAATATTAAAAAAAAACGGTTTCATTGTGCTTAAATATTGAAGGTGGTGACGCGTTTTTCTCAGCGTTCTGCAGAACTCACCAAAAACAATCGGGCCGGACCAACGGAAATCTGAAGTCATTATATAAAAATGAATCGTTAGTGACTGAGACTGCTAATGGGTGACACATTGTTTAGGTGACAAAAACCTCGAAATTCTCATAATAGACGTTCGTACGGGGTGGACCCGATGGGTACTTGTTGAACGACTGAGCTCTGGCTACCAGACGAGGGCTAGCAGGAGGTTCCATGGACCACACTACTTCTTTCAATGTACGGAGTTCGCTGCGTCGGAAATCCGCCGAGAGTTCAAGATGAAAGTCCCCTAAAGTTTTTCGGGTACTTAAATTAATTTTTTCACGGTGTTATTTATCATTATTATCATCGGTACCGTCCACAAGTCACGGTGATGGTCACGGTGATGGTACCGGATATTTTATGGTGAACTTCTTACTTAAATATTTTCTATGGAAAGTTCATTTATTAAAAGTGAAAACAATCAATGAATGTACAGTCCAATGAATGACCAGGTCAGCCCCGTCACCCAGATCACAAAGACCCAGACAACATCACGTTATTTTATATTTTTCATCATTTTCCTTCTGTTGACGGCCGTCAAACTTCTATTATTATTTATCACCTGATCAACAAATAAATCAGATGTTCTAACCACTGACTCAGGATTTTTTAAAGAGTATTTTTTTTCTATTGTTGTAGTTTAGTATGAAGACCATGATGTTTAACCTCACAGCGTAGGGACACCTTTTGGAGTTGACTTTTCTATTTATAATGTAAGATGGGATGTACTGACCGATGCCTGCCGACTCTTCGCACTCTCATGACAGGGTTCAAATTTGAACGGGTTGTAGTTCAAAGTTCAAAGCTACGTCTAAATACGTTTCTTATAATGCAAGGGGTTGTTTTTGTTGTTCAACAAATTTGCACGGGACCAAACCAAAAGTTATTTTTCACCCCACAAAAGAAATGAAAGTTACTAACCGGGAGGTCGATTTTAAATAACTTCAAAGGATTCGCAAACCCGCAATTCCAGAAATCCATAAAACAGTTGACCCCAAAATGCTTTACCAAAGCTTTTTCCACTTTGCGTTTATTTATGTATCTATTTATTTATTTATTTATTTATTTGCGAGGAGTAGGAAAAAAGGAAAACAGGTTTCGGATGGAAAGGTTTGACTTATTTACTCTTTGTGGCCACAAACTCTCCGTTGAGGTTCCTTCAAAGGGTTTGAGGCTGTTAGTCCAGCACAACGCGAATTCGGGTGAGTTCGGTTGAGTTGAGCAAAAGTAGCGTTCAAATATTCTCGGAGAAGTGGGTAGTGACCTCTGAAACGTAGCAAACCGCATCAGAATTCATCATTTTGTTGAGAAAATATTCCTAGAGGAGTTTCACCCGAACACGGAGAATTTTACATTGAACTTATTAACTTATTATTACTCACATTTTAAGGGACTTTCAGAATTTAACTTTTATTTCTCACCAAATTTCCTCCTCGGCATGCACATTCCTGTCTATTTACCTGTCTATTGATGTACTTGCTTTCATTGGTGGTAAAGTAGTAGCCGATTTGGGGGGGCATGTGTGTTTAATTGTCTCCGACTGAAACTCTAACTTTTGATATTAGAAATTAAATTTTGTATTACGTGAATGTGTCGATGCGGGGAAATAACTAATATTTGTCTTATTATTGAGCTTTATTTGTCAAATGGAAGAGAGAAATGTGGAAGTCATGATGTTTGTTTCTCAGTTGAAAGTCGGGAAACTCAATAATTTTGAACTAAAGTTACGTTTTGTTCATGTTAAAATGCATCGCTGTTTAATATGTGTGTATTCTACATAAATTTTAGAAGGATATATTTTAAGTTCCTACATTTGTATTTCAAATCGTAATTGAAACACCACATGATTGAAACTCTCTTATTTCTTGTGCCGCATTTGCTTAGGGTTCCTTTTCTGTAAAAGTCGTGATTGAAGAAACTAAAAAATGCATTTTATGCATTGTATGTATTTCAACGAAGAACATATTTTATTAATTATGTATTATATCCCTTTGAATCCCATTGAATAATTTGATATCCGTTGTCAATCGACACAGCGCCGATACATTTGTACATATTTTATTTCACTCTCCTGCAACTTTTTTCTCACCATTCAGACGTGTAATTAGGTGACATTGCCGTTCGTAAGAGTACAATAAAACAACGTGGAAGTAAAAAATCCGCAGTTATGTTAAAGTCAACAAGTAAAGGTTCCAATGCGAAATGCCCCCGGGACGTTACACCTTCTGCTACTGAGTTATAAACTTTGAATTTATCACGCCGTTTACGCGACGTTGAATTTATGCGTGGA
The DNA here is from genome assembly GCA_037055365.1 of Polyplax serrata. Taxonomy (NCBI): domain Eukaryota; kingdom Metazoa; phylum Arthropoda; class Insecta; order Psocodea; family Polyplacidae; genus Polyplax; species Polyplax serrata. The sequence goes on from JAWJWE010000002.1 coordinate 861,564, forward strand.
AGCAGACGGTTACTTTTTTTATGGTCCACCTTTTGGCTAATAAATATTTCTCAAATTTTAGCAAGTCAATGGTCAGATAAAAATTTTGCAAAGTGCGACCCTGCGTCGGAAGTCACCGGAAGGTTACACTCTCCGCCTCCTCCCGGAGCATTAAACCACAGCATCACAGTGTTAGTTTAGGGTGTACCCTGAACTTCTGTACCAATTGATTTGAGTCTCAATGCTAAATTAAGAAAGGTTTAAAAAGATCACAAAGTCTGGAACATGCTGGGGGTTGGCTGGTCGTCAACATAGAAAATATGTTGTAATTTTTTAAACATGAAAAGTTTTGTTTATATAAAAAGAATATAAGCAATATTATACTAAGGCCTCTAATGTGTGCGATATTAGAGCCGCGACATGTCGTACAGAACTGTGACAACGTGGAAACTCGTCGGTCTTACAGATAATATTAAAGCATACATCATTATTAATAATATGATTTGTGAATTGCGTTGTAAACGCACAGTTACCATCCGGTTGTACGTTTCTTACATTTTTATATATATAAATATGCAACGAAGGCTGAATGAATGGCTCACGACCCTCTCCACGTTCAACTACAACTTGTAACGTTTCCTTTTCGACATTTTGTTATCCGACGCGATGCCTGAAAATCACACGATTCCAGTCTTTACTGTCTAATGTCGGCCATTTAAACTTTTCTCTCTCTCCGTAAGTCCTCTCCACCACGCCAATCCTCTTCAAGTTTTATTTTCTTTTTCTCATTTCCTTCGTACGGTTTTATTTTTCTGTGTATTGACGAAAAAGAATGAAAAAGTAAATGAGAAAAGTGAAAAAGGGAAGAACCGAAGGCGGAAGTGAAATCGATAAATAATATTGGTTTGCCGAAAGTTTTCTCAAGTTTAATAAACTCAAAAAATTGGCAAACTTATGAAAACTTGAACCTGATTTATTGTAACTTGAGATATTTTTTTTTTTTTTGCAATTTTTCTTTATTCCTTCTTTTCGTCTCGGCAAGGAGAAAACTCGATTCGAGTAAAAAACGACGAAAAGAAGTATAATTTAAATTGATTCTGCTGGGGCTGCCGCTGCGAGGAAGTGGAAAAGATGAAACTAAATAAGTATGGGTGTACGATAACCGTGAATGAAATGATAATGCGCGTGATTACAAGAGAGCTGAGAAACCGGTGGTGGTACCGATAGATGAAACATAATAGAAGTGCTCGAGAATGATAAAGATAATGTGAAGAGTAATAAACGAAGGGAAGTACCAGCAAGAAGATATGGAAACTGAATTGAAGTTGAAAACGAGTTGATTACACAAGGAACAGAGAGGAAATGACCGAAAACATGAAAAAATTATGGGATTTTTCATTTTGCCTTCGATTCGGGGTTTTTCCCCATCAATCAATTGCCCATGGTTTTCTCCTTTCACTTCATTTTCTTTCATTCTTCTCAACAATTTAGTTTCAATAAAGTGGAATTTGATTTTGTAACAGGTTTGGTTTTGGAGGAGGCAAAATAGCAAAAAAAAAAAAAACTCGGAAAACGCATTCGTCGACCATAAGTTTTAAGTCTGCATACCCCCGAAGACATTCATTTCAATTTAAAACTCTCTACATTGCTACTCTACCGGGCTATTATTTCTGTTATATACGACTTTTTGCTGTGTTGTCACGCTCATTTCGTTGCTCGAAGGAAATGGAACAAGGAAGATTCGACGCAAAACATTTTTTCGACTTCAGATACCAGAAGAGACTTGTGACTAAACCGTTTTTTTTTTCTTAAATTGTAGTTGCATACCGGAAATTGGACTTTTTCTTACGACACGGCAAGCCAACGTGCAATTTTTCTGTAGTAAATTTAACCAACAGCACATTTCAAGTCTTGTTTCCTGTGTAACTCGTACGAAGTAGAGGATTTCTTCTGTCAAGCATCTCCACACTGCGTCTACTCCTTCTCACCAGAACTTCCTGGGTTCACTGAATTTCTTCTTCGGTTCCCTCTCTGCTTTCTTGTTGTTTTTCATCAATTCATCATCATGTCCGCTAGACATTTAATTTTTTATCTTCAAATTAATATAGTCTGCCTTTGTTTTTAATTGTTGGAAACCCCGGAGAAATTTTTCCCGGTTAGTTCGAAGGAAAAAGGTGGAAGTCGCGGCAGAAGTAAAGCAAAAAAACACTGGGAAATGAGGAAAAACAGCAGGGTGCGGAAAAAACGTGACTTGCTACCAAGTAAATCGGATTTTTCGCTTAAAAAAGGTTAACAAATCGTGACGAACAAACTTGAAAGGAATTAAAAGCTTTTCTCCCTAAACTTTTATTACTTAAACAAATATAGACGTTAAACGACTTCTTTCGCCGGTTAACGAATTTGTATTAATGTCGGTGGGTTGCACGTACAAAGAGATTTAGAAACCTGCAGGAGAGCAACCCAGTTGGACAGAAGTTTATTTATGGCAAGTAAAACCCCTGAAAAACTACTGTAAAACATCCGTACGAGGAAAGCGATAATTACGATTTCTCCTCTCAGCACAAACACTAGCGAAAACAATTACTTCAACTACAGAAAATACTCAGTTACTACATTTATAGTGAAAGAAACAATGTTATGTTAAAAGTTCTAATTAATCAAAAGAGAGGTCTTACTTCTTTTTTTTGTTGTGATATATCATGCCATTTATCTCTTATATTTTGTGTTTAATTTTACAAAAAAAGTGTCGAAATTGTAATTTTGAATGTTCACATTTAACTAAATATGTATTCTTATTTAACTTACATATTCATACTGTGCAATTAATGTATAAATAGTAGAGCGTTTCTCATCACTACCAATAATTCTTTTGCAAATTCTAAATACTTGCACAAGGTTTCATGTGCCAGTAAGTATTTAATTATTAATTTATACTTTAACTATGTAAGCCGTAATTGTCGTTTTAAGAGTTTAACAGATCGAAGATTTCCTACTCTCGGTCAATTACCTCAAATTATTACTTAACTTTGGACGTAAGTTTTTCGGTCAAACAAAAACTAATGAACCTGTTCAACGATACTCGTAGTCCATTAGAAACGTACTTGTTGCCAGAAAGAGGAAGCCGACACCCAGATGGGTACTAAAAAATGGCGTCAAGGGAAGTTTGAAATTCAAAAGAAATAAAAAAAATTTTATGACTCGGTCAACGGGCGACGTGGAAGTAGAAAAACCTCAGTGAACCTGTGAACTCAACGGCCGGGAAAAGAACCTGAAAACAAACAATCGAATTTATTGTGTCTGGGGTTATTAAAAGGGAAATAATTCAAGTCTCAAATACAAGAAAAAAAAGGTACCCGAACCGGGTACTAATTATTCAGATGATACAAAATGGAACCCTTTTTTGGCAACTAAATTTTGGTCTGATAATCCATTTAAACGCAAACGCGGTTATTTATTACTTCCGTTTTTAATCTGATATTTAAGGAACCTTGAAGAATGTAGTTGTAGTGGATAGTTGGCAGCCATTTTGACCGATGATGGCATTCGCAAGTAGCCGGAACGAGAGGTACCAGGGTACTTATCCTACCCGTCACGGACGGTCTCTCCGACATGTCCCGTGTACCCGGCCTACTCGTCACTTTTTTCCATTTCCGTCAACGAGTTGTTGTTCCAATGGCAGAGGTACCCGGAGAGTACCGGAGGTTGAAGGACGATCGTTTTCTCCTCCCAATCCTCGTATTCACAGGTAATTAGACGTATTTACATTTCCTTACCGTTCTGGATCTCTTCTTTTGATTGTTTAAGGACAGGAGCGTGACGAGAGCTGAGGTACTACTCGTGTAATTACCCCGGTGGAAAACAAGAGATAATGTGAAATGTCCTGCGCGATACTCGGGCGACTACTCACCACTCAAGGTAATGGTTTTCCATGGGTTTCTTTGTCCGTTGAGGTCTCATCGGAGGTTATAGGCAGGTGACGAATAAGGCACTTTCCAGGTACCTGACATCTAACACTGGGAATTTTTTTGTCAGGTTTTCTGATGAGACTCGCAATTTCTACTTTAATGTTCAGGGTCGGATCAACGTGGTCATTACACAAGTCTCGTGTGAAATCAACCTGAAAAGTGCTAAACCAACATCTTGGTTCTTAGTTAAACTATTAATTTATAAAATTAATACCACACGACATGTGAAGTGTATCGTTGCTCACTAACAACTACTGAAAACACAAAACCACTACATCTCCCTGCCCTTCACTCCGCGCGTGAGTGAGAACAGACGAAGTTAAGTATTGCTCTGAAACATATATTGTTATGAGTATACAACTGTGCTAGGAAAGTTTCTCTTTTCCTCCAGCCTGCTTAAATATTAAAACGCGATGAAGTAAAATGTGAAGGTATTTGAGTAGGATAAAGTTTTAAATTAGTGATCTACTTCATCAACATCCTGAGTTTGACATAAGAAGAACGCCTCACCTCCTAATATTTTACTTAATTTACGTTAAAAGTTGTTTAAACTCGGTTACAAGTTGTACTTGGTGTTGTTTTTTTTTGTTTCCATCCTCGAAAGCACGGGGTAGGTGTATCTTCGTCTCGCTCGTGCTTCTTCCGGGGTGTGATGAACATCAGGTGATTGAGAAGGTGAGCATTACGCAGGAATACCATCATCTGATGTAGCAGGGAACAAGGGGGTCAAATGTAACACAATGGAATCAAAACACAGAGAAAGAGAAGAGTATTAATCGGCCGTTAAAGGAAGTAGAAGAGTTGGATGTTTGGCGTGGATGAAGGCAACCGTATGGCTCCCCTAAGGTTTTGAGTCTGCCCTTGAGTGGAACAGGAGAGGATTTTTTTAATTGGAGTTTGAGTATCAGATGGATGTGATGCCAACCCCAATCTTAGAAGTATTTACTTTCTTCACCAGAGTATTTGTAAGTTTGGACACGGAGCTGTGGGGGTAACGATGATTTTATAACTGTAATACTATGAAATACTTTTCTGTGCACACAAGGAAAATCTATTGTTTCGTTTCTTTTTTAAGATGGAAACGAGAAAATGCTGGAAATTAAAGGTGCAAAATAGCCAGAATTAAAAGTTAAAGGTGAAAACGCGTTCACAAAATGAATATTCATATTGTTAATTTTTTCAAACGGCGTTTTTCACACCTTAAAATGAAATCCGCAAGGAAACGCGATTTCTTGGCAATAAAATTTTAACGACTGCATTTTGTGCTTTTCATCCGATCTAATTTTTTCCTTCTCCATTTCTGTTCTCATAGAACAATGTAATTTTAATATTTTCACTAATGTCTGGAGTACTTTTTTTTGAGAGTCACTAAGAACCACGTGTTGGGTTTTGTGCCTAACGTTTGTTTTCTTCTCACATTTCAGTAACATAAGTTTTCCAATGTCAATTTTTAATAAGGTTCCAAAATCGGGAATAAAATTTTTTCAAATATTAAAATGACGTGCAGTAAAGATTTATCAACTCAAAAAAAGAGTACGGGTAATGGGTAGTTGAACGCAAAACAAATACTACCTGGATTAAGAAAGAAATTAAATTATTGGACGTTTATTTTACAGAAAAAGTAGTTTTAATTGACAAATTTTTAACAGAAAGCTTTTCACTTACTTACATTAACAATACGATTTTCTTTAACCGTGTCATACACTTAATTATGTGATTACTAGTACTACATATATATTTTTATTTTTTGCAATTCCGTAATAATTTTGTAATTAAATTTTCTTATTATATACTGCTTGTGTTTGTGTTTGGTAATAAGAATATCACCATGACATAGATGTTTTTGGCAATTCAATAATGAGTGTGTATACGTCGAACCCACTCACAACACGTTACGATACAATACAATACAACACGATAACATAAATCAGTAAACAGAAGATAAAAACGTTACGTATAATAAAGGAAGAAAAGAATTGTTTATCGCAAGTACGAAATTCAATCAGAAATCAAGAAAAAAATTTAATTTGCTGCATCATCACGACTGTTATGTGAATGTGAGGGATTTAATAACGAAACGTAAGATTATTTTAGAAAATAAGAAAAATAAAACGACCCTCAGAGTATCTGACTAATCGAAGTTATAAGTAAAGTCAGGAAATCAATAAAGTGTAAATATATACGAAAGTATGCAGTAACATAAGTTCACTCCGATCGTACACGGTACTGATAGATCGTCCTGTTTTTCCAGGAGTGCCAGGAGTTTGACGTAGGCAAATTAGTTCCAAGTAAAACTAGAAAGAAATATTTGTGGAAAGTAGAAAGGCCTGGCAAGAAGGTAGACGAACGGAGAGAAAACTTCTGAAACGTAATGCAGGAATTTAGAATCTTAATAAATATAAATGGAAGTTTCTGTTGTGTTCTACCGCTCGCGTAAGAATGATAAATGAAACAAATAAGGAAGAAAGTATACGTAGAAGAACCGTTGGATAAGAAAGAAAGTTATGAAACCGGATGACGATAAAATCAAAATGACGAGGGTGGATAAAACCCAGAGGCGAAGTTCTCTGAATTATTGGTGGACTTATGAAAGCTGAATTATATGTATGTATGTAGAATTATTCTATGTATTCTGTCAGTTTTCACTTACTTCAGGTACACTCCATCGAGGCAGGTTCATCTATCGCATTATTGTTTTAATACCTTTTAGAGGTTCTTGTAAACATCAATTTACTTCAGGTACTTGGTAATTCAGAACAAACAGGCTCTATGGTGTTGTCCTGATAATTGAATATTTATATAAATACGACAATACATGTGCGAAATGAACGGGGTAACAGAAAAAATGTAGTAAAAATACTGACAACTACAAAAATACTAAATACAATTATTAAAAATACAATTCTCCCTTCAAGTAGCTTCGCACATTTAATTTCGTACAGAAAGTTAAAAAGACAACAGGTGCTGTGTCTGATGAGTAAACTTGACACTGTGTCGTAGCGATAATATGTGAATCAGTTATGTTTTTTATTGTTGTTTTAATTGTACCTGTTGCTGTTGTCGAAGATTCCAGGTGAGATTCTTCCCTCGGAAGTGGTAAACCGATGAAAAAGGAAATGATTTTATGGCAGCGGTGACACTTCAATGCAATTTAAATGTATCGCGAGACAGTCAGATGCGTAACAGAGGTGGAGATGATTATTTTAAGAAGGAAAATTGGAAATTATTTAAAGTTTAAGTTGACGCGTTCAACTTAAACTTTGGAGCACGCAGGGAAACGAATGAAAGGAAACCCGCAGAACACGATGGAAAATCCATGTACGCGAATCTGTAACACCTGGATGATGAAGTTTTAAACTTTATATTAAATTGTACTTCCAGACGAAGAAGAAGAAGCACGAGATGATGTTGGTGGTGATGATGAGAGTGATGTTGATGACGTAGTTGAAGTAGTAGAAATATATTTAATGGGAGTGTTTGTCAATTAGTTGAGCCTCCTGTTTTTAAAATGAAAAAATTTATGATATATGAGAAGCCATGTTAGTTTCTTAGTTTTGACATTTGGAATTACGAAATTCGCATTGGATTTAACGTGAAATTAATAAAATGAGCCGGAAACTCGTCGCGAACAAGCGAAGTGTTGCCTCTTTCTCGGCTTCAGCACGTGTCAAGTTTGCTTCGTTTGCTCGTAACTTGTTTTCGTAACTAACTTAGGGATAATATCTAATAGACTTTTACTGTACTTGTTACCCCTTTCATTAGACCACGTCTTTCGGTTTCATAGCTATTTTACGTTGATATTTATGACTTACATAAATTAGTTCTCTTGATGCACATGTGGTGAACTCAGAAGAGTAAACAAAATGTAAACCAGTAAGATTTCAATTTTATATTCCACTGTACTTGAGTACATTGATTCAAAATTTAATCGTTTTCCGCTAAGTACTATGCTCTTGTACCGCATTCCATCCTCTTGTAGCCTGTACTGTTGTAAGTGCATGACAAATTTATATTTTATTGTTGCATATTTATGTTCGTCCATGCCTCATTTTGTACTCCAACGCCTTTGTCATTTTTTCTGAAGGTTTATGCCACGCTACACCCTTCTCTCTCTCTCTCTCTCTCTTATATTGGCAAATTACTATCTCAACCGTACGCGCTCGGAGATCTATCAACTAAATTACAACTGACAGTTTCTCAGTTAAACAGGAAAAAGGATGGAGGAAGGCTAATTAGTTCTGCGATACGTGTCAGGGTTGTAAACGAAACAACGCAAGGGAGAAAAAAACACCTTCGGCATTAAATTTTTACTGTTGGAAGAAAAGTACTGCGGGAGAAGGATGAGTACGAACAGAAGGGTTCAAGACAAGTTAAGCAAAATTAAGTGGAAGCTGAAAGTTTTCAGATGTTATGGACGTAATAATCTTTCACAAATTTGCTAACTCCACTTTTGACGCTTTAAGTTGACTCAAATTGAACTTAGGTGAACCCTGAAAGTCTATCAAGAGGTCAAAGGTGAGAATTAGTGAGGATGACATGACCACCGCATTGTCCCCTACCGTTTTTTTTTCGTCAAAGTGATGCACGTCAAAGCTTCACACACTCACACCTCACTACGTCCAGGAGATTAGTTTCTTTTGAACGTGCTACTTAGGTGGTCTCACATACGTCAAAGTCTTTTCATTTTTTCCTCCTCCTCCTCCTCATCATCATCATCTTCTTCTTCTTCTTCTTTTCAAGTTGCGAAGGACCGACGAGACGGGGAAAAGACAAATTCGATTAACTCGATTTCTATCAACTTTTCTCATTTTAGTGAAGGAAACTTGTTTATTAATTTAAATACGAAAGAAATCAAGTCGATCTGATGGATTTCAATTGACATGCAAATGAGAGTTTCACAACTTGACTGTTGCCAATTTTGTACGGCTCGATGCCTTCTCTTTTCGTAAACTAATTACACACAACTAAAAAAAAGAACAGTAAGCAGCACGTTATCACTACAGTTAGCTTTTGTAGTTGGTTGGTATTTGGCAAGGAGCAAACTATAAATTCTCAAGCACTTAGTTTTGTCTTTCAATATTTCAGTAGAATATTGGTAATATTTAGAGGACTATCCATCTTAGCTCTCTAGGTCTTTTAGACACGTGTGTTGTGTAGACATAGCTCGAAAACTCATGCCTTTCGGAATTGTTTTTCTAGACTCCTGCAGAGTAGACACTTCAACCATTGACCTAGCTTTGTTAGAATTAAAACAGAACAATTGATTTTATTGACAATCCTTTTGTATTGGGCGAATAATTCCAATTGATATTTCCTATCACAACGCTTGACCTTTCCCATTTTGTTTCCTATTAATTCGGAAGTGGTGAAATAGTGACAAAGGTTTTACTCTATTAAAATGCTTTTTTTCCTAACCTCACACTTGTTTCCAAACCGGAAACTGATGAATCATTTTCCAACACTTCCATAATTTCCTTTGAATTTCCGGAATTGAAAACAATTAAAATGTAAAACCATTTCCGATTGATAATTTCTGTCTCATTTATTTTGCAAATAGTTTTTCGGTAAATCCTGACCTCAGGTACGACCTGTACCTTCTGCTGCGGGGGAAGGTGGTTTCCATAAAGGAGGGGGGCGGGTTGTAACGGAGGCCTAAGTAACTCCGCCGTGTAGCACCGAACAGAAGAGTTGCGTTTTCTGCGGTGCGACGGCCTCTCCTGCTGCTGTTGCTGCCGTTGCCGCTGCCTCCGCCATTCCGGCAAGAATTGTTGGAAAAGTTTTGATTGTTTTCTAATGATCGTTCCTTTACATACTCTAATAAACTTTTCTAATGGAACGTGTTTATAACTGAATTAGAAACTCCCACGAAACTTCCCTTTTCTGCGAGATTTATAAGAATTTCGAAAATCGATCGCGTCAGCGTAGCAAAAACTTTTTGTAGTTTTACCAGAGACGGAAAAGTTAACATTTCATTTTCCCCGGCAGGGAATTGAATCGTTTGTTGCCGAGAAAGAGGAGAAGAAGAATACGAAGACGAAGAAGAAGAAGCAGCAGACGTGGTAGAACTTTATATAGAGAAAAAACAGAAGAATAAAAATAGCTTTTTACTCTTTTTAGACGGAGCTTAGAAAAGAAAAATTTCTTCCGTTGATTTCAGGTGCTTTTCCACAGATGATTTCAATGGAAGTCTTAGACGGATGATAATAATTGATATAAAATTACCCATGTCGATGGGGAGGGAACACGTAATTAATTTATTTAAAAGTGAATGGATGAGTGGGTTTGGTAATTTAGAATTTCGTTCACATGTATGTTGTAATTTGCGGGTTCTACGGGACGACAATTCAGTGGGGAGGGAGTACCACACTTAGGTGGTGTCTTTTTCTGGAAGTGCTTCTTAAGTGAGTGAGACACAATGCTATTGGTATCGTATCACAATAAAATATTCAAATTTAGAAGTAGGAAAGAAGATTGCGAGAAAGGTATGAGTATAAATATCATTACCCGAAATAATAAAACGTGGTGAACGAAATATTAGAATTCCTTCACAAAAAGTTTTGGCGTTGTGTTACTTTTAAAAAATTGAGGCAAATCAATTATTGCATTGAAATGTCTGTAACTGAACATGGTTAAGCTTAGTTTAGTTGGAACTTCTGTACACTGTACTACGTGAATATTTGTAGGTGTATGCAGGAATGTTTTCTCATATCAAGACAACAAGAAATAATAAGAGCAAATCGACGAACTCCTAGTGTAAGAAGAAAAAGTCAGGTCGTTTAAAAAACTATTCATTGAAAGAGCGCATTGTACGTTTATTACGTTGACTATGGTTGTCCAAGTAGAAGTAAGCAACAGAACTGGGGAGGAACTGGTGCGAAACTGGGGAACTAAACTCTGGACGAGAGGCCCGCGTTCGCATTAACCGGGAAAAATCTTGGAAAGTAAAAACACGAAGGTAAATTAAAGTTTTTCCCTATGGAAGAGCCATAATTTGAGAGTTGAACAAGGAGAAAGCCGTAAATAATATATCGCTTATATTAAACCGTTATTTATACGCAATTGTCTGAATATATATTAAGGTTAACTTCCGGGCATATCGTTTAGCAACATCTGCTCCTTTCGCTCTTTGATTTTATTTTAATGCTTTTTTAAATTTTATTTGCAAATTTTTCTCTTCATACTCGCTCGTTCACGACCCCTGTAATTTAAATCAAATGCAGCATTAGCGACCCGAGCGACCGCTTTCAATATGGCAACCCCTAAGGGTGACGGGTAGTTTGCGAAGTTAACTTCTAAACGTTACCAATTCCAAAACAGACTGAAGGTTACGAACTTAAATAAGAGTAACTCCTGGGTTAGTCAGGTTGTAGTCACTGGACAAACATCAACAACATTAAAAGACAGCTGCTTTGTAGTTTAGACATAAAATATTTTTCAATTCTAACTTCAGGCTCTTACTATACTGCTCCAATTATGATTAATAAAATATGTTTTTAGACAGTAATTTGTTGTTATGTTTAAAATAATACAACAAAATTTCGCATATTTACTTGGAAATGACATTCATCATCCAATCATATGATCTGTGCTCTTTCGTTACTCCTTGTGAGCTTCTTCTCATGATAAGTCCAGAACATTCGCCCGAGTGGTACCCGTCCCCAGGTTCTTTTTCTGCCACATTTTGATTTCCTCTATTCGTTTAATTTCAAAACTAATTTTTTATCATTTCGAAAGATGAACCACCATATAATTATTTTTTAATTATGCGTACTAATATTCAAATCCGAGAACAAGTTAACCATCTTTACCTTACGGGGTATCTCAGCCGGCTACGAATTCGAGGAAACAGGTGCAATTGACATGAATATTAACTGAGCATGTTTAATTAGCCATCCGGAAAGGGCCCCGAAAATTCAGGGCCTCGCGATGGCACGTCAATGGCCAAAAACCTATATACAATCCGCGTTTCCCCTGGTAATTTTAATTTACCAGGACCAGATAGGATAATAAAAAAATAATAATTCGGGCCAATAACTTGACATTCCTTAAATCCGTGAATGTTTTAAATCGTCCCAACATTCTTTTTTCCATCCGGTAGTTAACGCATTCTACACGCACTCGTACATGTAAATGCGGTAAGAAAACTTGGTTTCAGGTGCATAAATAACACGGTCCTTTAGCGGATGCGAACATGAGATGCAATGGGAGAGAGAGAGAGAGAGAGAGAGAGAGAGAGAGCGTGTAGCCAGAAGAAAAATTATGGCCGTTAAACAGGGAATAATTTTATAGAATCGCAAAAATTACTATAATTCCCCGTTTTAATGTTCGCATTACGCCCACTAAGAGTTAGTTGTCCGAAAAATGATTTCAACTTGTTCTTTTTCCTAGTTTAATTTATTATTATTATTAATTTATGTGAAGGTGGAGGAGGGGAGAGGAGAACAAGCGGAACGGAGAAATAGTTAATATAGTTTTCAGGTTTAATTAGATGCAAACATTAAGTTCTCGCGCCTCGTCAGGTATAATAGGAAAATAAACAACCTCCTTCGACACACAAAAATTTTGAATAAGAAAAATTCAGGTCGTAAACCTTCGTTTGGGTCGGGTAAACTTTCAGGTGCGACGTAGGCACAGGATTCGATTCTTGGAGAAACTCATGGAGGAAGTCAAGCAAAGTGCCAGCCAGGGGTGAAGTGGAAGAGAAAGAAGAAGGCCCCCAACACACACACACACACACTTTGACGTGGTTGGAAAGTTCCAAAGTTGCTTTCGACGTTTCGAAAAGCTTGGAAATTTCTCAACAAAGTTTCATCATCCCTTAAAAGGAGGCCACCGTTTGACTCCGAGGGGTTTTTCAAGTCTTCTGCTAACCGATGGAAGTTCTCACTCCAGACCGAAGAGCCAATTGACTTTATCGGAAAGTCTTGGGAAGCCGAAGAAACCCATCGGGGACGTGCACCCCTCGCACGCAATGAGGGGTGAAGAGTCATGTGACTTCTGTCAAGAAAATTGGTGACGGTATTAATTAGGAAGCAGAAGAAATGAGAAATCTGAGTGAGATCTGCCAGATACATTGATCGTCTTAGCTCTAGAGTGTTCTTTTAGGTATGCTACCTGTCAACCTGTCCTCAACGTCACGGTATTTCCTTCGCGGCTTCTTACTTGAACAATTTTATTTGTTACTTCACACGTTTTATTTATGTATTTTTTTATCGTATTGAAGCAACCATCAATACGTGTAGAGTACATTCCTTGGTTGACATCCATTAGCTTTTAGTCACCTAATTTCTCTGTAGTGTCCAGTTGCAGATAGTTTGCTGGTTTTCATTCCTGAACCTGTACCTTTTAAGATGTTCTTTTGTGTATAGGGTTTTTTAGAGGTTCTTTTGTATAAGTAATATTGAACTTCTCATTAAGCAGATACTTTTCCTTCAAGCAATTTACTTCCCGTCTAATTAGAACGATTTATGACCAAGAAATTTGCCCTCTTTGTAATTCGTGTCCTCAGGTAGTTGGGCAAATGTCCATTCTACGCCAAGACTATTATTACGACTAATTATCAATTAGTTCGCCTGTAGGAGATGTAAACGAAAAGGATTTGGTACCACCTTGAATGTTTTTTTGATTTGTAAAAGTTCAATTCCTGAGTATGCAACAGACGTTGTCGTCGTGTCACGTGTCTTGAAGATTCGTAGAAATTGAACTGTGTACTAATTTACGTCACTGTGAGTTGGCCACAGTTTCGAATTTGGTTTGGTTCATTGTTTCCGAGTGAGGGTAACGAAAATTAAACTAATTTCCAAATCAGATACTTAAGACTTTAAGAACTTGTAAGAATATGTCAGAAGGTTAAGTGAAATAGTCCAAAACAAGAGTAAAAACATTTAACCGAACCTCTGTCACCTGTTCTTGCTCGTAAGAAACACATTACATTTGATAATTACAATACATCACACAAAGTTATGAATTCTCCCGTTCGAATGATGCCTTAGATATTAATACATCAAACCGCATTAACCAACATTACATTATGTATATATAAAACATAATTAGAAAACAATAAAAGTCATTGGGGTTGATTTGAAAGGAAAAGAAAAGCCTCGGTGACATCCCTGACAGTTTGGTGGTCGAAATGAACCGCACGGGGTAGTTACCCTTACCATCCGCCATTTCACCCGTACGAGTACTTAATCCCACTTTCATTTCATTCTAGGAATTTTCAATTGACATTTCATATTTGTCCTTTGCTTCTGTTTTTTTTTCTCCAAACACTTGGATCAAAGCTTCAAAGCACCTGAGTTTTCAATCGAGTCGGATTACACTCGGATGGCAACAAAATCGGTTCAGGGATCGGTCGGGAAGCTGTTGATTTAAATTTTTCAAGCAGGACACGCTGACCGTGCTCTACAGAAGTACCTGTTTTGTCGGTTAATTTACGGAAACCAGAGAAGTACCACTTTGCTCTATTTGAATACCCTCCATACGGAGAGGTAACTGATCCTCGCGTCCGGGTTGGTTGATGCTTAATTTCAGATTTTATGCCGCGGTACCTGTGAGAATGAGCCCGGGAAATTAATACCCGAAAAAACAAAGACGAAAACTGATTTATTTCTCCCTGGCCTATTCATTTACTTTTCGTTATTATTAGGTAATTAGATGAAAATCAAGTTTCAAGGGATTTGAACATTAATGACTTTTTCGGCGCAATTTAAGTCTGTGGCAGTGCAGGCGCCGCGAAGTCTAAAAACGCACAGACACACGCTAAAAGAAAAAAACGGACCGAGATATTAAGAAATAGAAATAGGAATTTTCGTGCATTGGCAAAATAACCGGCATTAGGAAAAAATGAATTCTTAAATAAATTAACCGTAGCCAGGGCCGTAGGCAGAAACATTTCTCAATTGATCGGCGACGTAAAACATTGGACTCGTCTTTATATTCGCAACTTCCTTCTACGACTGCGTACCTAACGCGTTTTAATTCAAATCAAATTGACATTACCGACGTGCGTTCAATGTAGGCCACGAACGAATACGGAATGTAGGGGCACACGTGCGACGGGTACTCGTCAGAGAGCACCTCCTAGAAGTACCTTGAAAGACTCCCGTGAATTAATTGGTCTAATCTTCTCCGAAGGTACAGCCATGTCAAACGGGTTTACTTCCGAGGACCACATTAAGTCTGTCACTTGATGGATTGATGGAGTGTGTGTGGTGTGCAGTGTGATGTGATATTGCATCTCAACAAAAAAAATCCAAATTAAGAGAAATCAAGCCGTCCGATTTGTTCGGTCATGTCGTAGAACTCAATTCGGTTACTTAATTTCAACTTGCAACTTGTGACTTTAATGATCCCTCTGCTGAACTGACGAGAACTGACTATTTTTTCTTTCCTTTGTGACAGGAGCCGTAAAACCGGATTTTTCCGTACACCGGTGATATGCTCCTTGTATTCTTTGTTTGGAATAATATTGATGTCGTTCGACTGTGATTAATAGTCGTACCACTAAACACATATACACTGAGAGGTACACTTTGTCTTCAAATTTATCAAGTCTGAGTGCACACGGAGTCCGAGTTTTGCGGAGTCCTATAAATGTTCATCTTTCAGTGGCCAGATAAATCCAATTGAATTATATACGATTTTTATTTCTTATTTAAATCACTATATTTACACTGTTTAATAAATAATGGATGTATCATTAAATTTTTCCGTTTGTTGAGACGAGCAGACTTTTTGACTAAATAAAATGAAATGTTGAATAAAATTAAGAACAGGTGATTCATTCAAGTGTAAGTTGTAGGGCATCGAAAATATTTAAATGAAAGCAATTTTAATGAAAAACAATAGAAAAATGTATGTGTGATCAACCATTGTAGCATCATTGTTAAAAATTTATGTAAAATGTAGTTTGATTAAAAATTGTACAAAATTTATAAAAAATGTTAAAACAAAACTTGTAACTCTTTCGTAGGGAAGACTCTCCACTGACAAGACTACTAATGAACTCCTCATTTCACTTATAAGCAATAAAACTTATAAATATATGTAGCATGCTACCACATTTAATGTTTCTGTAGTTTATAATTATTACTACTCGATTATTTATTATTCTACCACCGTTTTGCTTCTTTCAAACAATTAATTTTCAAGGTATGTGCCTGATTCTAGAGAAAGAGAGAGAGAGGGAGAAGATTTCCGTACCTACTTAACGTTGAGTTCACCACAGGCGGTCTCATTTGAGTTTTATACACATAAAAATTTACCTTTGTTATACGTTTTGATTAATGTTGTCGTATAAGGCGTCAGAAAACCTGTCTCACGTTATGGTCTTCCCGGATAACATGCTTCTCTACGTCCTGTTTTCATGCCATGACTGACATTAAACTACTGTAAATTTGCACAATTAAAGAGTTAAAAATTATATAAAAAATATTCTCTACAAAAGTAATGTGGTTCTTAATGGAACAATGCCTTGGGAAAATAATTTGCCAATATTTAATTAATTAAAAGTACTTCACTTCTATTTTGATTTCATTTTACAATAGAAACTGACGCAGTCAAAACTCCGCGCCAAAACAAAAAGTCATGATCGAGTCGTCTAAGACGACGAATATTCATCTCATAGATGGCATTAAAATTTATATCAGAAAATTATAAAACTTAAGAGGTCTCTTGAGAGAATTCTTTTGTGTTGCTCCTGATACCACCAGGAGAAGTTTGGTAATTGCAAATAAATTCACTAGATGTCGTACATTTAAACAAAAGTTTAGTTTCAACTATTCTAAAAAGTTGGATATTTCAAACAGAGGGCATCAGGAGATTGTATCAGAAAATTATAAAACCTAGGAGGTCTCATAAGAGCATTATTTTTTCGTTATCCTGATACTTTTGGGGAGGAGTTTGCATTCCCGCGCTTCCATCTGATTCGTCATTCTTCCTCCTAATACTTTTGAAGTGGTAGCTAAATAATGATTCGTTATAAATCCAGTAGATACCGTAAAAGTCTAAATTCATGTAAAATTTTAGCTTTTTATGTAGGGACTAAATAGGCTCCCTGTTGAAATTGTATCATAAACTTAGGAAACAGAATGACCCTCCATTTTAGCCCAATGTCTGTCATATTTATTTCGGGGCAGCAAATACTCCAAAAGTGCTGAAATGTTGAACCAAGTAGCAGTCTGTAGCAATTCTATTACTACTATTACTTAATTACCAGTCACTACAGTTCCATGTGCAAGTAGGTAATTATGTTTTTTAATAAAAATTATATATATTGTACTGAATAGTAATGCTCAGACATTTTGAGTCAGTTTAAACCGTGTAAATGCCACGTAAATAACCGCAACAATTTTAAACAATAAAAAAATCAGTTTGTAAAGCGAATAACAAGTTTCATCAAATCTGACGGATCAGAAATACTTGAAGATTATTTCCATAAAAATGCAGATTTTTTTTGTGTTTTAATTTTTTTCCAATGCAAATTGATCACCAACGGCCGTATTGAAAACATCAAAAGTTTTACAAAATTTTATTGACGTTTTTCGGTTTGAAGCAAAAGACTGGAGAGGATGAGGAGAAGCTCTCCAATCATGGAAATTCAACACTTCACTCTCAATCCATTCTAACTGGAATTCATCATGTGATGCTGAAATGTTATATATACGAAATTAAGGACAAGTGAGGAAATAACGATAAGGCTGATTGATGATCAATCAATGTGGACCAGGTGGAGAATTTCAGACAAAATTTACGTGTTAATTGGAACGTAAAACAATAGAATATATTATGTAACGTCTTATGTCGTATGATAATCCACCATGACTTCAGTCAACAAGACTCGACGTGTCGTTGAATATGCCAAATTCTAATGTAGTATTCTGGTTGTAGATAACTGCAAGGGAATATTGAAAAAATTCCATAACGATGAAGATTATGGTTGCTTTCTATATCTGTATGGTGTAGAACTTGATCAAATGTGATGTACCAGAATTTACGCAATATACGAAGCTAAAAAATTATCAATTTAAGGTTCACTGGCTTCGAATGTAAAAAAACAATTAATAATTGAATAAAAATTTAAGGTGCTCCCAACAAACGATGCGAAGCTAATACGTTCCGAGTGCGTTGTATTCATCAAGGGTTAAAGTTGAAAAGTTCAGTTTTTCTGCTTCTCAAACTCATCGAATGGAAACTAATGGAAATCCACCTCAAAAGCCGCGTGCTTCTCATGCTCTGTTGTGTAGCTTCAAATGATCGGTTGAGATTACGTGCCAGAGAAAGAGATGTAAAAAGAGAACGGTAGATGAAGAAGAACGGTAAAAAAGAGTAAAATCCGTTTGAGTGTAGGATTATAGAGGATTATCCATTGTAATTAAAAAATAAGGAATTTTCAACCGATGAAATATTTTTTTCAGGTCTTAAAGTTTACATTTGCTTTGAAAAAAGCGGAAAAATCCCACTAAAAATGAAAAATAATAACTTTTGTAGTGCTTTTGAGCTTTTACTTACATTTTATAAAACTACTTAGACGGCTAGCATTGGGGTTGAGGTCTGCAGCACCCTGAGATGAGCTGAACTACTCTCATTACAACTAAATATTGAGTTGGAAACCCACAACATCCTCCTCATCAAATTCCAAGCTCTCCATTTTAAGTCATGCCCTAGGTACCTACCCACCTCTTTGCTTTTCAAAAACTGGTAATGATTCCACTGCTGCAGTTTACTAGGCTAGCACTAATTTATACACTTAGTATTACCTTCTCGCTTGCAACAACTATCTTATAGTGCACTACAGACATGACTAGAGTTTTTTGTCACATATTGTTTGCTGTGCTTTTAGTCACAACTTTTTACGGCCATTTTTCATTAATTTCTGATACGTCTAACATATCACGTCAACTGACTGTGTCATGAATCTCACTCACACTACAACCGAAAAGCAAAAGGAGCCCCTGCTGCATGTCCAAATTTTAATGATTTTTTTTTCAAACTGTTCTGGTTTTTCAGAAAATTCACAAAAAGCAATTTTACACAGAACGATTCAGAATATTAATGGATTGATTTTAGAGAATGAAAAATTTCGAGAGGAGCACAAAGAAAAAAAGAAATGCTACGGGAAATCAGTTAATGGCATCTTTCATGGTGAGTTTGAGGCTTTCGAGGAGAACGACAGAGAAGTGAGAGAAAGAAACGAAGGAAAGTGTAGGAATTTCCCTTCAATTTAAACTTCGGAAAACTCATCCATCCACACTGCAA
Source organism: Polyplax serrata (assembly GCA_037055365.1). Classification (NCBI taxonomy): domain Eukaryota; kingdom Metazoa; phylum Arthropoda; class Insecta; order Psocodea; family Polyplacidae; genus Polyplax; species Polyplax serrata. The sequence continues at coordinate 880,766 of JAWJWE010000002.1, forward strand.
TTTATATCAATTGAAGTAAAAGAAGAGTAGGAGAGGATAGTTTGAAAAAAAAATGAAGAAGAGAAAAGAAAAATTAAAAACTTTCATATAACGATCTTTATACAAAACTTTTATGAAAGAGGGAAAATCGGGGCGACGGGGGGGGGATGGGGGTAAAGCAGCGGCAAAAAAGTCGGGGAAGCAGACAGTAAAGTAAAGAGGAAAACTGCCAGGAGTGACGAAGAAGAAAGATCGAATTATAAAATAACGAAGGTAAAGACGATCCGAAAGAGAGAAGCTGCGGAAAGGTAGATTCTTCAACCATGATGTTTCTTCCTCCACGTCTTTGCCTTCTTCCACTTCTTTCTCGGGCACCTCGGTCGCCCAATGGTTAATAACTTTCAAAGTAAATTAACGAAGTTCAATTAAAAATTATCTGAAAATATCCACCGGTTTTCCGGGTAACTTTTAACTTTCCTGAGAACTGCCGTCGCACCTTCTTCTGAACCTTCTTCCTTTGTCCTCTTCTTCTTATCGTTCAATCAGAAAAACACTACTACACAAGTTTCTTTATTTATTTGACGACTTAGTACACCTTTATAAAGAATTCTGCTTGAACTAGAAGTAGTAGTAGTTGTAGTAGCAGTTGTAATAGTGGTAGTACTAGTACTCTCACGAAAGACACGTGTATGATTCATTTGTAAAACGTTTACTGTTACCGTTAAACCAAACAAATGGTGCAAAAATAAAAAGAGTATCGGAATACAAAAAAGAATTTTAAATAATTAAACTCAAAGTAGGGAAAATGTATAAAAGTCAGGAAAAGAAATGATTATGTATATTGATTTATCTGACGTAACATCCATTGAAATTTTTATTTTGGAAAGGGAAAATATTGTGACTTGGATGATGGGGCTGGTAGGTGGTTTGCGGAACTGAAGAATCAAGAGATCTTCATGATTTGGTTGGTTTCAGTACCTTACCGAAGGAGGAAGAAGCATCAGATCTCGCTGCTGAGATGTTGAGGAGTTACAAACTTTATAATAATTATTTAATAATAACACATCAACTCAGGGCTTCCAGTAATACAATTGTAGTCCATCATCCAATCTAAGTCTGTCTTCGTTTGATCTTGTCTATGTTTCTTATTTTGTGAACGACCTCTCCTAGTGACTGGATGTTTTAGACGTAGAAATAGACAAAGCCATTGTCGCATCTCCCAGGAGCTAAGAAGGAGTGGATTTTTTTTCTAGCAGACATTCTGGGTCTTTTTCTTTTCAAAGTCTCCTGGTTCTTCTTCTTTTTCCCTGAGGGCCAGAAAAAGGAGAATAAACTTTTACAGCTCTCGGTATCTCGTTTATATGATTAAGATTTGATGAGAGACTACGGGTGGAAGTGCAAAAAGGTCGAAAAACTCCAACGATCCGCCGAGATTTGAAAACTGCGGCTTTAAAAACTGGTTCGGTGTTTCTGTCAGAACGTCAACCTCGCAAAAGTAATGTGTTTGAGGAAAAAGTCACGTTCATGTACTCTCGAACAGGTACAAGTCCAGCGATGCTACCCGTTACCGCGAATATCCATAACAAGAAAAGTCTAATCAACTGAGAAGTGTTTTATCGTGGAAGGAAACAGTTAAAATAACAGATGAATTTTCGTAATGGATGAATGACAAAAAATGATCAGAATCAGAAAAGAAAGTGATCGAAATACTTTTGTGCAGATTACATTGCGGTGTTAAAGTTAGAATGAAATAAAAATACACCAAATTAAATTTTTTATTTATTTACATTCTCATAGATCATAGAAAATTTAAACTGTTGTTTATTATGTTTTCCGTATTACAACACTCTATTGTTTCTTCTTGTTACATTTACTTTGTTTCATATTTATTTTTGTTGTTTACTTCCTTCTGTTATTGATTCATAATTTTAATTACGTCAATGTCAGTGCATCTGTTCTTGAGCTTTGATTTGAATTAAATAAGTGAAGTAACATTTAGTTACTTCGTGTGTCCTTTTATACCAATCTTTATTGTTTGATTTATTACCTACACAATAGTACTCACACCCCCGGTATGAGAAACCCCTGAATTAGAATCGAGTTCTACCCGTGAGACGAGTCTAATGAGAAGTGCTGGTTTCATTGAAAGTAGCCAAATCTCATCCGCTCAGGTGTGCACATGTGAAAACTTGCATGATTTATATATCAAAGCGTGTAATGTAATTTGTAATGTGAATCTGACACGGAGAAGATGATGATGATGATGATGATGATGATGATAATAATAATAAATAATCATTAATAATAAAAAAATTAATGGTATGATTATTCTTTGAGGAAGGGGGAGCGGGGTTATTACCTGCGACTGGGTTTTAATGAGACGTTCGACAGTGATTTACTCAAATACATCTTGGGTGTTTTCCATTTCAGGAAACGAGTTTTCTCACCCGAGTACCACCCAACCACTCAAATTTTGGTTTTGCGCACGAACAGCTTCTTGTTGACCTCAACTACTGTTTAAGTAGTTTATCGCGTCGTCTCAGAACCCCGAGCAAAAGTCCAAAAAACAAAGCTTCGAGAGCAACAAGCAAGGAAATAAGAATTTAGTTTAGTAGACTTGTTTTAATTCAAAACTTCACATCATTTTATTATGTGTAACAAAAGTAAACCAAATAAAACTCATTTAAAGATTTAGTGGTATTTTTAAGTTTCTTATTACAAGTGTGTCCAACACTTTAGGAAAGCGTGAAAAAAATGTCACTAAATCAGACATAAATGACAAGTATAAATAAAAAAAAAAAAATGTCGGACTACACACAAAACACGAAATGTAAAACAGATCAGCCAAATAATATTTCGAAATAATTCACACGATTATTATTTATTTATTATTTATGTATATATATTACATCAGGCGAATAATAAAATGTTTCTTCTATTCACCTCTTTGAGAGTTGAAAAGAAAAATCAACTTTTGCCTAGACTCCTCTTCTTCTTCTTCTTCTTCTACTTAGGCTTAAATTTCAACTTCATAAAATATAACTGGGAAAAGTTTTTGCGGCCTTCCCTCCTTTTAAAATTTTCCTTTCTGTCTAATTTTATTTGTTAATTATAATTTATTTCTGTTCGTTCTTTTCTCCCACTTCTTTGCTGGGACGCCTTGAGTTGTATCATTCATCTAAACCGTTCCTTCTTCGGTCTTTCTGTTTCCTGCCAAGAGATTTCATTACTTCCCAAAAGTCACATTCTTTCAATATTACATTATCGTATATTAATTATTTTTTATTTGTTGAGCTAACAATTGATATATGTATTATACACTCCTTTTTTTGTGGGGCCTACCGATCATATACATTTTACCACGACTTATGTACGGTACTTGTAATTTGACGACAACGACAGTGTGGTCGTGTTTGACAAGTTCAAAAAATGCATCTGAAGTTCCCTAAAGGAAGTTTTGACAAGTGTGGTTACACAATGACGTGGAGAATGAAATTAACAGAAAAAACAACACGTTTTTATGGTGTGGAAAACCGAAAATATTTAAAAGAAGAAATTAATAAAAAAAGGAGAGTTCAATGTCATTGACTGCTGTAAAAACGAGAAAATTGCAAAATTTGTTTTGCTAAATAACATAAAAATGCAACTTCATAAAGAAATAAAATTTTGTTATTTTTCCATTTGTTTTCTGGGGTCTTTCTAAAGACTTGGCAAATTTAAATTTCTTATGGGGATTTTAAATGCTCCCCGGTTGTAATTAATGTTAAGGATGTAAGTGTTACTCTGTGGTAAATTTAAATAAATTTTAACTTTTGTTGGTAGACATGCGATGCAGCAGATAGAAGTAGAACTTGATAGAAGCGAATTTAATTTATGTGACACGTTTGAATGGAAAAACCACCGAACTACGCGTGCGGTTTGATGAAAATATTAAAGGTTGACTTTCATAAATCGAGCAAAAGTCATCGGTTAGGCAATTATTTATCGTGGTTTATTACCCGTGATAAAATAAATAATGTCGAATTACTTATTAAAAATTTGCATGGCATAATTCAGTTTTGGGGGTGTCAATTATCGACTTCAACCACACCCCTAGCTGGTCTACTAGTTTTGCTGGTCGCTCCTCGCTGTTTTCTATATAATATACAAAATTATATTATTGTAATGTATTCCTGTTACCTACGTATTTCATGGATTTGTTCGTCTAGTAGAGACAATTAATTTTTTTGGTAAAATTGTCTTGTGGTCGTTTGCTGCCAATTACAGTTCATTCAGAAGTTTTACAAAAGATATGTTTTATCATGAGGTTTTTGATTTTCTGTACTCACTCAACATCCCTTTCTCTTGGAAAAATTTAATTAACTAATTAAAATTTGCTCTTTGTATTTCTGTAGTGCAATTCACTTACTGTTGCACTAATAAGAAGACAAAAAATCATTTTCTTTTTGAGACTTCACAATTTCTTTGCAACCGCCTATTTAACATTTTTCTCAGCCGATAAATTTATTGTTACGTTACAATGTACAATGATTGAAACACCTTGCTCCAGTTGTTTTTGTATTTACATTTTTATATATTGCACTCTACTCGGACTGTATAACATTTGTTTTAACGGTTACATTTCTCTCGGGGTAGAAAGAAGTCTGAAATAAGTTTACCGGTATCTCCTGTATAAATATAATGCTTGATAAACTTTGTGTTACATTAGTACTAGTTGAGTATTTTACATTACTGCAATCAGAACTAGTACTTTTAGTTAACTTTATCCCTACTAATCCTCATTTCATTTACCATAAGTGTTCAATGCGAAGTTAACAAGTGGCATTGTTTTGAACGAATGGTAACTTGGGTTTTAGACAGTTGGATTGAATGAGTGAGATGAAGTTATTGTTACGGCGAATGGAAGTTTCTTTGTCTTTGACTTTATTGTTCTCAAAACTCCGAACTGGAAAATTGTTCTCAAGTACCTGAGGTCTCAGATGTCGTCGTCATTGTCGTGGCGTGCCATTAGATTCCATTCTATCCGTCAATATTTGCGTCTATTCATCGATTCATTAAAAAGGGAAAAAGTTTTTTTTTGTTCCACCTGGTGATAAACGATATTATAAAAGATTATATATGGTGGAAAGAGATGATGGTTTTGAGGCTAAGTATATATCTTGTGCAAACAACATCCGAAGAGGTAAATAGCTAACGTTTTAAGGCAAATTCTCATTCAAACAAATGTCGAGGACATTTCGGGTCATTAATCAAAGTTAAAATTTACATTCCATTAAACTGATGGAAAATTGCAAGGCCGTCGATGATTGAAAAAATTGTCACTCGTCAGAATCAACGTTTTGACTCTAAGACAAATCGAAAATTTAACTTCTTTGTTATTTTCCTACTGAAATCCGCCCTCCGTTCTGGACCAGACCGTTATTTTTCTACCTGATTTGACTCCCTGAACCGTCACCTGTTTCACTTTAATTTATTACGGCGTTTGTTTACATTTCTACACACTTTATACATATGTCGCCAGTTTGACTCACATGTACTCTACGTACCTACAGTTGTCTACTGGAAAATCGTGCAGTGGAACAGAATCAGTGGCGTTTCGACTTATCAGGTGCAAAATATTTGAGTGGAAAATGCAGAAAATGCACCACCTTTTTCCTCATTCCTGTTGTAAATCGCTGCAGGAAGGTTCTTTCCCCCACTTTCCCTACCGAACCCCGTAAACCGGCCATTAACAATACGTGGCTAAAAGGATAATGATTTGTGGTGGGAACGTAAAAATTTTGAAATGGCCATTTGAAACGCCTTTTTCCTCCCAACCGGAAACGCTTCAAAAAGGCCCTAATCGATCAGCCATTTTCTATTCCCTCAATTTCCATTCACGCGAGTACTTCACGGAACACGGAGGCCTCGTACAAAGGTCGAAAAAGATTGTCCTTCGACGAAAACCGAGTTTGTTTGCTTTTGTGTTTGTTCGGATGTTTGTTTGTTTTGACATTGAAAATTTGTTGATGATCATCAACTAAAGAAAACGCGAATAGATTTAGTTATGAAAACTATCGAGGTCGGGTCTGAAGATCCAAGTATTTTCTTATTAAATGAAACTCAAGTTGTTTCAGGCTCGGCTCTTCTGACTTGAGTACCCGTAAGGTGACATTTGTGACGGGTACCCGTGTGCCCGCCAGCTGTACGGCAAACCTGGCAAAATCAACCGGAAAACTTTTCTCGATGGTAGGGTGAAAGTTTGGGAAACAACTCGGGTTTCTTAGTGCTAATCTCATTGAAAAATGATCCGGTGATTTCTAAAGACTTTGACAAATGATAATAAAATAGTTTTGAGTAATTGTTTCCCGAGTCCCCACAGAGAACTATTCTGATGCGAAAGTACACGACAGTTAGTTTTGGTAGTTCTATCATGATAGATTTGTTTCGCATTTATGAAAACTTTGGCATGAATTTTATTGAAAGTTGTAAGCTTCAACTGTACAGATACACCTGATGAATACGGCAAACGTAGAAAAAAAGTTACGAAACATAAAAAAACATACAGAAACTGTCAACGTTGTCTTTTATGTTGTGTTTGAATTCATAAAATGGTCTTGTGGCCTTGGAATATCAGACTAAACTCCTAATTTTCTTCTACGTACTACCTGTATTTTATTTGCTTCTTCTGAGAGAATATAATGTTGATAATTTGAGAAAAAATTAAAATTTAACTTTTCATTCCATACGGCTAAAAATTAAGTAACTATAAATTCGATCATTAACTACTAAATATATATATATATACAAAAGTTATATACAGTATTAATGTATGCTTAACCCAAGTGTGTTATATTAAATGTTTCGTACAGAGTCAATGGGAGGTAAAACTTTGCATGCAACGGGGAGGCAACCAATGGTTTTGGGGTACGAAAAAATCTCTTTGAGGCTTTTCTGCTTATTTTCGAAAAAAAAAAATTAATTTTACGCTTCGTGTGACAAACATGGCTGGGTTCCTATATTTTTACCTCTCTCTCTCTCTCACTCTCACTCTCCCTCACTCTCTTTTGTGTTGTGTTTGTGTGTGCGTGTACGTGTGTTTATGTACAGACAAGCATACACACAAGTTGACTTCTCTTAATTTAAAAAACTGAGGAAAATCGCTTGTTTTTAGCTAAGCAAGCAGAATTAAAATTTTCTATTGACACGTCTTGTTGTTGTTCAGGACTCTTTGGCCACAAACTATGCTAATTCAATCAAAAATTAAATCGCCTTTCAGATCTCCATGTTCTTGGATGTTCATTTTTTGTCTTAGAGCAAAACTCACGGGTTGTCATTCAACACGACCGCTCCCCATAATTTTGCTGCCGTTCACTGCTGCACCCAGGGGATCAAATGCTCCGGTTCTACCCATGTTTATTGCTTTTTTTGGCGGATTCGAATTTTGATAAATGCAAAAAAGAGGCCGGTTAATGAACGAATCCGATTGAAAGGGAGTTTGAACGAGCCGTGGCAGTGCCTCCTGGATGCACCGCACTGGCGACGACCGCTTTTGATTGCTTTTTGCTACGGTCACATTAATCTCGGAATTATCGAAATGAATTTTATCATTGCAGCTAATAATACTTTTTGATGGGAACCCAAAAACGGAAATGGAATTTTACGTTCGCGGGGACCTGACGCGGACTTACGGACTTTTATCGCGGCAAATCCGGTTTTTCTGTGGAGGGAGAGACGGGCAGGCAGACAGACAGACAGAGAAGTTGAAAAAGCTGTTGACTCCCCTTGTGTCAAGCAATTTATACAAATACATAAATGGAAATTGATTAAATTGGATGAATTATGAAAGAGAGAAAACTCGTCGTGTTGTCAATTTTCCTCGCAAAATACATTAATTGTATACGTTTACTAACAGGTAACTCAATTCGTAGGTAAATTTAAAATAAATCGCACGGAAGAATTTGTATATAGAAAATTCGAGAGAGGTAAGTTGCTGGATTACGACTTCACACGTAATCAACATAAAATGGCGAAGAAGTAGAAGACATTCGAAATTACATTAAAAAATTAAAAAAATATTTTTAAATAGTCACGGGACGATGTTTTGGGAGTTGAGAATGTTCAGTTAAAAGAATGTGAGTCTTAAATAATAAAAATTAACTTATCGTCAAAAGGAAAGCAGTCAAAGAAAGGGAAGTTTGGAGAAACCCAGGAGATTTTAAAATAAAACAACAAATGTTTTGAAACATTCGCGGAAAATTACCGTTCAAAACTATTTTCATAAATAATTGTTCATTTAAGTTTACGACCCAAGTTGTGATTAAGACTTTGTCAGGCTTTAAACTTCCCTTCGGTTGTTTGAGATGGTGGGGCACGGCGAAAATCTGGCAAATTTTTAGGAGAATGTGCACGTGTGCACGTGTGATTGTGTTTAATGCCAAGTTCATTGCACAAATATTTTGTGGGGAGACCATCGAGAGACTACCTGTTGATTGGGATTGCGCTCGGGCAGGGGACGCACGAGAACACCTTCTTTTGTGGTGCAGCACCAAGTCTAGTAGTAGGCCAAGGAAGTCGGAGAATGCAAAAGCCACAGAGGAGTCCATTGAAAAGTAAAATTGAAGTTGGGGTGTCGAAATGAAAGCTGAGAGATTTGAATTATATTTATGTATATATCACGCAAAAGACTACATTTTATAGAGACTTTCGAAAACTTCATAAAAGTTTCTTTTTCTCTCTGGGAAGAAAAAAAAACTTGAGAGAATTTTAGAGAAAGTCGTAGAAAGTTTTGAAATTTTCACGGAAACTGCGGTCCCGAAGGCATCGTAACGTGTGTATAAAATTAGCAAGGTTGTTGCAGCAGAAGAAAGAAATGTGATTAACGAGCCTTGAAAAGGAATAGGAATAGGAAAAGTTTTGAAAAAGGCGGACGAGACGTGGCAGAAGAATCGTTGAGCACCCGAAGTGTGTTCGATGAAACCAACGAGTACAGTCCTGTCAACCTCCTTGGCTCTCAAAAAAAGCAGTTTTGTGTGACATGAGGGCCACGAAGAGGTTCGAGAATTTCGTAATGGCGTCAGTCTACTTGGTACGACTCAGTCAGGATTTTTGTTCTAAGTTAGTTTATACTTCTTTATTGTAAATTAGATTTTAGACGTGCAGAAGAGTTTGTATGAAGGGTTGTAGTGTAAGAAGGTTTTTTACAGATGAGTGTATGTACGTTACAAATTAGAACAAGTCCTACCTGGTTGTTCCCTACAGAATTACGTGCTGCTCATGTGCTTATTAAGTTCTTTTTTCTTTTTAGTTTTTTGTCTTTTTGTTCTTTTTCTCTCTTCTAAGGCACATTCGTTTCCCCGGACATGTTCGAAAGTAAACGGTAGAAGAAAAGGCCGTTCACGAAATGACTTCTTTCCAGTACTGACTGGAGAGATACTTAAACCGCTGGACAGTCTAACCTCCTTGGTGTCCAGGAAGTTTTCTCGCCATTAAAGGGCGTTCGTCAGAACACTATCTTTCAAAAGTTGGTCTGCTGCTTCCATTTTCCTCTCTTATCTAGTAGTAACAAGATTCTTAACAGTGTAAAAGCCAACCGAGCGGTGCCCCAGAACTTCTCTTTCCCAACTTGATAATCTCTGACTTTGTACAGTTATCTGACTTTCCCAACGTGCACTCTCACATTCACACTTCCACTCTCTCTCTCTCTCTCTCTCTCCTCTCTCTTCCCTACCCCTGTCTCTAGGCTGGGAAAATAATATACGGTAAGGGAGGAGAATTTATGACGTCGTAAAAAAAAAGAAGAAGAAGGAAAAAGTAGTCTATTGAATCTGAAATAGGCAAAAAATGTAGGGTGACGTTCATTGATTCTGTCAGCTGGAACTTGGAATTTTATTTGCCCTCCTCCATTCACCAATTTTCTAGTTCCTTCTGCCCTAGCTCTAGTTCGGTCATAGTTCCTACAGTTCTTACAGCCCCGGTAGCTGTTTCTCACCCTCACCTCCCCCCCCTCCTACGAACAGGAAGGGTGGACCTTATGCTTCTCTCCTGAATCATCCAAAAGTGTGGCCAATTCTCTGTTACATGTCCTCCTCTTTACGTAACGTTCTCTCATTGTTTTTATTGCCCCTAAAGGGTCCCGTTAGGGTGGCGGCGGCGGTGGTGGTGGTGGTAAATGGGGTTGTTATGTAGCTGTCATGCGATTTTCACTTGACGCGCACGCTGCCTTTCCGTCATTAAAAACAGGACCGATTTATTTGTAGTCCGCATTGTGTCGCCTAACGTGCTTATTCTATTTGAAAATAGTTGAAATTGCCTAGGAATAGAATTAAGGAGGGATGAAAATTCGTTTTCGGTTGTTGGCTTTTTCGCTTGGGTCCACTCATTTCGACATTTCACTTCGGCTACTCTGCTCCTTTGCCATTTCACCCTCTGCACCTAGCCCTCCTGCCTATGCTTCTAGTTTAATATTTTCCATTGTTTTGGTCTACTCGAGGGTGATTTCACGCTACCCTAAACTGTTTTTAACATTTTTTTTTCTAGACTTTTGTTGTATTGATTTCGTACGTTTCATGTCTTTGAGTCACTCATTCACGTGCTCAAGCAGAGTGTTTCATCTCTCAGACGGTTGCCAGTAAACTTCTTGTAGTTATGAAAAAGGTATATAATTTTATTAACATTGTGTGCGTAACGTGAGATTTAATTTAACATTCTCAATAATGTTTTAGTTCGTTATCTCTGTGTTTAAACTAAACAGGGGTTGTAATGTCTAGTTGACATAAAAGACAATTTGCAAACACATCGCTCAGCTTCGGTTTGCACGCCGAGCACTCGTAGAACCATCTGACCTGCCAGTTGTCTACCTGTGCACAACTCACCTCTCCTAGGCTAATACACACGTAACGTCGGCACTGGTGCGAGGATTGTAGTTAACCGTTGTCGGCAATAAATAATCAAGCGATCGGACAACTTGTCAGAATTTATCTTTCGTTCCCCGTTTTCAGGTTTGGTTCGAATCGAATTTCGTTATGATTTATGAAAAAAAAAATTATAAAACCCTCTAACGTGGAGATTTGGCTAATTTCAACTCTGTGGAGTGACATTCAACTGGGCGGGTTGGCTTTTGCTGCTTCTAAATTCACACATTCCATCTGATTTTACTTTTTCCTCACACCTATTAATTAATTATGGAAAATAATATTTTAATTAATGACGGAGTTAGAAAACCCTTTTGGATTTTGGAAGAAAATATTAAATAATTTTTTTTAAGTTACGTTTTTACTTTATTTAATAAAAAATTACTTAGCGATTTACAATAATTTTATAATATTGATTTACATTTAATAAAATGTCCTTTAGTTCACTCAGTCCCATTACATAACATTAAACAATTACTTATATTACTTTATTGATTTATGTGTTTTTAATTAAGTTTTATGTAACAGTGAATTAATGATTTTATTGTACAATATATTCGGTTAGGGTTAAATAAATTTCTTATTGATCGGTTCTACCAACTATTATTAGGTTATTTTCAGAGAAATCTTATTAAATTTAAATTGTAATTAGAATTTAAATAGAAATGAGGGTTGAAGAAATGTAAAATCATTTAAGGGTAGGTCTTTAAGGGTTGAAATCAATTTTTTTTATTAATCCCGTAATCTTTTAATTACGTTAATTTCATAGTTGGCTGCCTCCGGAGAAGAGGAGTAGCGGGCGGTTGCGTTTCTATCCATTTTGAGCTTCAACCTCCCCAAAATGTGCCTTTTTGGGTTTTACTTCCATTGAACCTCACGCGCTCACACACGTTTGTAGATTGTCTCCTTTTTTTTAATTAAATTTAGCCTTTCAGGCATTTTTTTTTCTCTCCCACATCCACGCGAAGGATCAAAACATGAGAGATTGCAGAACGCATAAAAGATTACGTGATCTTCACCGTGGCCTTCTACTCCGATCTCCTGACTTATCCCGGAGATTCCGTTCCTTTTTTTTTCTTTCCTCCATTTTTAATTTGACGAAAAAGGCTTCGAAGCTTAAAGGTATATTTGTCTAAATTGCTTCTGAGGAGCCGGTATTTACGGTTGAATTTAGTGGATTAGACCATAGACGGCTGATAAAAAGGCGCGGAAGAAAAAAGAAAAGACGTAACAAGTCTGCGGATTATTGCGGGAGATGACTAGGCAGATCAAAATGTTTTTACCGATTTGAGTGATCGATTTGAATTCGGAAAAAGCTCGGCGGCAACGGCAAGAATTCCGTGAACCTTTTTTAAGGAGCAAATCCTTGGAAGCAGTCGTGGAAACAGTTCAAGATCAACGGGAAGATCATTAGATCTTCTTCACGTCTCGATAATTGAATTTTTAAATTATTCAAATGAGTCCATAATGGAACTGACCAAAGTTTCTTATGGATAATAAAATCCAGTGTTTTACTTTTTTCTACTCTGCTGGAACGAGAACTTCAGGTCACGAAGGTTGGACAACTCGATTTAAATTTCGTTTGGCTTTCGGGTACCTCACGAAACAAACGAAGCCCAATTTTAGTTTTTTTTTTCTTTCGGAAATTGTCGTTTTACGATTATTACAAATCATTAAAACAATTGAACGAATGTAATTTCATTAAATTTTGGGTGGTCAACTTTGGTCCTTGTGGCCTCTGGTCCGTGCCCAGGTGTCCTAAACCGGTTTTATGCCTCTTGGTGAGTGTCGACAACTTGATTGTCTATTAGTTTTACCTATTTCAATTGACTCAGAAGCATCAAACGTTAATGGAATTCCCAGCTTAAATTAAGTATAGGAAAATATCGATTGGATAACCGTCTCAGAAGAGAAATCAATTTCCGTTACAAATTTCTACAACTGACTTGCTTTGGGGTATTTATTTATGTTTATTTTGCAATTGATTTCAGACATTAATATTCAATTGTAACATTTAATGTTCAGATGCATTTCATTTATGTACCAGAAAAGGACTGGGATTGTAACTAACTAACTTGTAACTAAAAATATTGTGGTTTGTTGGTTTTAATGAATTAATTGCATGGATAGTTTTTCAGGAATACTTATTGATGTTATATAAATAAATTGTGCACTACAACAATACAGTATTGTAAGACAAAACTCCTCTCTGTGATTGATTGTAAGAAGTAGAAATAAGTAGAACTCACACTCGTCTCTCGTCACCCAATTTGGTGTAGTGTGATCACGTGTACCCCGGGGGTGTTACACATTTTGTAGATGTTGTTGCAATTCAACTAATTAGATTCCAATTCTTTAACTTCTCCCTTTGAATTTTTCGCTTCGTTTTGTCATCGAGATGACGCCATTGTGTTACATCTGGCACAGAGTCACAAACAGTAGAACCGTTGTGTTTAACAGTCATCAGCTTCATCGCAAGAGGCAATTCTCTTGTTCATTAACAACGCTTTCCAAACGCTTCGGCGACTCTCCTCATCTATCAAATTTAGCTGGAAGGTAGAAGAAGAGGCAAAAGGCGATCCATTCGCCGCTTCGATGATTACTTTTCGAAATATTTCAAACCGTAACCCTTCGTCAATTCGAAAATTTAATTTCCAGGATTCTCTTATTAAATCTTTTAGTGTTCAATCTGGCAGAACGATTTAGCTCTGACTTACTGAGACAATCGGGACCAGAGAGAGAGAGAGAGAGAGAGAGAGACCCGAAATAAATTGGGTTCCATGCGAAAGAATAGAGACCGAATGGGATGAAAGACATTTATTAGGTCTGTCCATGTCCCTTTCTCTTTTTCCCGAAAAACCTTTCTGCTCGGTCAGTTTCTGGGAAACCATCAGTAGATGGGAAACAAGTACAACAACAAAAGTTATCACCTGTATTTTTCACTTGCTTGTGCTCAATTGATAGATGAGCAACGGTGTACAATCTAGAACAATAAATGGAAGTGTTGGTAACAGGTAAAGATAAATGTAGAAAAAATGTAGAATTTTAACATAGTAAGAGTAACACACAAGAATTTTCATGAGGTGATTTGCACCTGTTTTGGTTTATTTTCGATACGTTGCTTCCAAGTTGGCCGAAACAGAACAAAAACCGAGGGAGACTACACTTAAACTGTAGAAATGTAGAAAGCTGAAAGCAAAACAAAATGGAATGCGAGTGAGTCTTTAAAAGTGTGAAATGCCTTAAAATAACAGGAAGAAGAAGAGTCTAATGGTTTCGAACCCACCCCACCCAACATGACCTACTTGGCGCACCTTTTCCTTTTCCCAGTTATCCCTCTTGAGACGTTCAAAACAATTAAACTTGGTCAGCGGGAAGGAATGAAATGTTTCGTGAAAGAAAATTTTGCCGTCGTACAAGGCCGACCGAGGGATTTTGCTGCGGCGAGAAAACCAAAAATGAGCGAGAAAATTTTGTTTTGACCAAATTTGGCCGCGTCGTGGCAAGTGGCCTTTTCGTCTGGTTTTAATTCACCCGGCTGTGCATTCGGAAGAAATTTCATTTTTATGGTGTAGAAAATAAAAACAGCTGCCCAAAAAAATTACCGTCAGCTCGTAAAAATGTTGTCAAACGCAAAAGCAATAACACGAATGAGAATGATGGCGGCAACAGCGGGGACAGGGCCTCTTTTAGAATGAGGGCCCTGGGACCTTTCGAAATCATTCTAAGAAAGCCTTTAATACTCTTTCGGTGTGGAGTTTATTAAATTGGGCAAACGGGGGTGAAATAGCGCCGTGGAAGGGGCCACCCCTTAAAAAACTCACCCCTAAATGTTCACCTACTCGAAGTCATATCATTCCTTATAAAATTTTAGTGTTCGATTAAGTTTGAATTGGTTTTTGCTCTCATCGAAAAAATCGTTTTGTTTGATTCTCTTTGGCCTTGTCGCTGCACGACTTTTTCTTAACAAAAGCTGAGATTTTTTTACCGTTGGGCGATGATTTCAGTTCGTACACTTTCATAAATTGAGAATGTCAACTGGTTAAAGGTGGTAGAAAAGGAACGTGATACAGAAAGCCTACAAAAAAAATTATAGTTTCACTACAACTGCAAATAATAGTGACACAACGGCAGAACAGAACAGAACAGTCAAAATCGAGCACTTCCTGTCAGAGATCCCGCTCCTTCCTTCTAATCCTTCTATAGAAAGTAATCAATCATTCCTCTGCCATTCTCCTCTTGTTTGTTCCAACTAAACACAGTAAATTGCTTTTCGCTTTCTACCGATGATCGGTCCTCCGGTTATCAGTCTCTTCTTTTGCATCTTAAACATTAATGAAACATTTGGGAAAGATTCAGAGAAGATCTCAAGTAAATTGACCGATCACCTCTGATCGCTCTTAAACGCTGACCTGACGTTTGTTTTCTTCTGCTTACAAAATGATATTTTCTTAATTTTCTCTTCATCTCTGACTGTATTTTGTCCGCTCTTGTCTTTTCTGTTACATACGTAATGTCTGTTCTGGTACGATCACGTCTCATACTGCCTAGTTAATCCCTAATCTCTGCGCAAAATCCTCTTCTCCACGATCTATCTTTACCTGTATTATCTATCTACCAACACCCATTGTGATGTACCCCTGTAATCAAATGTGTAACTCAATATTTTGAAATGTGTACGACGGGTGAAAAAGAATCTGTGACTTGCAAGGCGAGTAAAAACCGATTTCGGCTTTCATTCACACAGATCAATTCCCCAGTAAACCGCTTAAAGGAAAGTATATTTATAAGCACCAAGTGAGAAATACATTTGTGTAAGTGTATTGAATTTCATTTTACAATTCGCTGGCACATCTTTTTTCGTCTGTCGTCTCTGGCAGATCTCCCACCTGTGTCGTTCAACATTTAAAATTTATAATTTTTCACTCTTCTGACGGGCACTGTACACCCCGTTTTTAGGCCGAGGGTTTAATATTTCATTGCTTTCTGTCGAATACAAAAGAACACCCTCAGTTTTTTCAAACCCTCACATCCGGTTCCTCGAGTTTTAGATTTTCTGCTTCCACGTCATGTCGCTTCCACGGCCAGTTAGAAACTCAATGCCGAAATCAGTTTTCTTGGAAAACGGTAACATTCTTTATTTATACTTTGATTCTTACATTTTTCCAGTTAATGAGCATTTATTTTCGTTTAATTCTTGGTGGTCATTACTGCACGATTTTCACATTCTAAAATTTTATACGGCCAATATATAAGGCACCCTTACAACATGCAGTCTAACTTGGTGTCAAGATACATTAAAACAATAACAAACAGGCCGCAAATCTTGTTACTGCACGTATTATTACAATAATATTATCCTTCGCAGTTACGCTTTAATTATAATTAGTTTTCGTACAAATACGATAGAAAAAAGGTAGATATATCATACGTATTGTTGTAAAAAAGGTGAAAGACAGGAAGAAAGAACTGAAAAAGCATCATACGTGGAAATATTTTTTACCAAAGCAAACTGTCCATCACGTCTATTCGCCTGAGACTTTTTACTGGTTGATACAGCAGAATCCCTGGCTCTCTCTCTCTCTCTCTCTGGAAGACATCTGTCATCTCGTTTTATCATCCGCCCTCCGATGAAATGAATTGCGAAAATCCATCCAATTTTTTTTCATTTACCTAATAGGAAATTCCACCAGTCAAACCTATGAAAATAAATGAAGTGCAAAGGAAAAATAAAATGAATCCTGGAGTCAACACTTCTCCAGGCCGTTTCCTGACTCCTTCCGTTTCTCTCTCGCTCTCTCTCTCTCTCTCTCCCTTGACAGATTGAAAAAGGGAGAGAGATAGAAAGAGAGGAACCGGGAGAAGAATATAAAATAAAAGCAGGAAATATTTAAAAATTTACGAGGGCAAAAGTAGGAAACGAAAGGTGCGTTTGAATGTATTTATATAAATATAAGGCTGGAGTTCTCCAGGCGTTTTATCTCAAGGAGAAGGAGTTCCCGTGGGATGGGTGAAAAAACTCGTTATTTCAACAGGAGACAGTTTGATTTAAAAAAAAATCGCGATTGTTTCACGTCAGGATGAACACGTGGCAGAGGACCAGGAGTATCACGTTCCGGAAGTTCAACCGGTCGTTCGAATACGCGCTCGGTACGCCCGCGTACCAAGTTGACAAGAGCGTCGTCCGAGGTTATTTCTCTCCTGCATCAATCTATCGGGTTATTTCCCATTTTTTTCTGGAGAAACTGGAGAATGACAACAAACAAACAATAAAGGAAGTGAAGTTGTTTATTCCACAGGAATGAAATTCTCTTTATTATTTCTTATTAAAGAATAACAATAAAGAAAAAGTTTCTATTCGTAGTTGAATTGAAAGAAAAATAAATCTAATTCCCAGAGTGTCGGACTTTTAGCAATTTTCCTCATTGCCGTGCAGATTTTCCAATTAGAATGCCTCAACAAAGGATGGCTCGGAAGTTCTCGGAAGGTTCAAAACAAACAGAAGACAAACGGACGACGAAAAGGAGCGGAAAGTTGAGTCCCCGAGGGCCCATGTCAAGGATAATGAATTCTCTGCTCACGATGTGGATGCTCCGATGATGAAGTACATAGGTTTTTATTTGGTCGGACGTTGAGTTTGATTTGTACAAAATAGAGCGGACCTTGGAATAGAAAAACAACGAAAATACTAAAAGAACTTGTTTTGGGTTTCAAATTCATCGAGTGGTCGGTGCTTAGACAATGGAAAAACTTCTCTGAAGTACAAAAAAAAACCAATTGTTTGCTTTCTTATTAAACACTTTCGAGTGTTTTTATTATGAACCTCTCGTTGCAAATTGTTTCATTTTGCGAGTTTTGTGTTAATTTATATTTATATGGAAATGGTAAAACAAGTTAAAAGTGACAACATTGAATTTATTTCATTTCAAAACATTTTATTTTAATTTTACGTAAATAATCCTTTCAATAAATCTGTTTTTCTTCTTTACTTTTCTCCTCTTGGGTTTAGTTCTCTTTTTTTAGTTCTCAAGTGACCTCTCCCGATGGTGTTCATACCATTAAAACACAAAATGATAGGTGGAAAAAAAGATGTATCCTGGCCTCCATGTTCATTAAACTTTTCATTTATTGATTTACAAGTTAAATTATCTCAATCTTTCATCATCAATAATCTACCCCTTGCCTTGCTTTTGTATGGATGAGTGAAGATATTTTGTTACAATAAACAGTGTTTCTTTTCCTCCCACATTACTATCTATCTATTATAAAAATACATATCTTACATAAACAGTAATGCAAATAATAATTTTAAATTACTAAGAAGAATTTACATACAACATACAACATACCGTTACACGGCACCATAATAGATAAGAGAACACGTAAATAAATAAATACTATTATGTAGGAAACTGTCGTAATTTTTAATTATCTTATTACCTTTCTCTGAGAGTCCTGTAATTTTATTAAAATTCAATTTTCCAAACTGACATAATTGAAAACGAATAAATTTGATTGATCACGGGGTTTTACATGCAAAAATGTAAATTAATTAAACGAACGTTTTCGAAGCTCAAAATAAATCACCGAAGCTTTTAAAGTGGAAAAGAAGAAAACTTTTTTTCACTGGACTTTTTTTGACGAAAGTTCGGAGCTGATGTGAAACTTTAAAGTTCTTAATGCGAGACTTTTACTTCTCTGGCGGCCATAAAACTGCCTTAATTGGCTCATCTTACAGATCATTACATCTTTTTCTAGAGATGTATGGATTTTAAAGTGTTCATTCATTGAAGGTAGTTATACTTAAAGTCAGTAAAGCAGACGACATTCAAACTTAATGTTACTGGCTATGTACTGGGTGCCCGGAATGGTACCAACAAGTGAGAAACAAATAACAAAAAAAATTATAAAAATAATGAAGGATTGAACACAAAAGAGGAAACTTGTCGGACCATCCGTACGTCTCATTTGAGGCGTTCAGAGGCGTTCAAACGAGTACAAAGTACCAGGATGAAAAAAAAAATTGCTCTAAGTCTTACATGCAAAAATAATTTGCTCTCTGATGATGTTCATGCAGGTTCAAACAAACACATAGACAAACAAGTAGAAAACGAAGTAGAAAGGTACCTGTGTCCAACGGCTGGGTACTACCTCCAATAGAACCTCCGAGTAATGTTGAACTTTGAGGTACCAACCAGATACATCTGAAGTAATTCATCTTTTGTGGAGGAAGGAGGAGTGGAAAAAATTTTGAAAACGAATTGCACTTGTGAATTTTAATTACAATTCTTCTGGCGTTCGTTTCCTCTGTCTCGCCATCTCATCAGGTGTGATGTTCAGGTAGACACAGGCGGAGGGAAATGAGTGGAAGAAAAAAGAAAAGATTCTCAGTTAATTGATTGCCACAAGTAGCGATGTTATGGAGACTGCTTCTGTTATCATTTACTACTTAGGAAAGAACCTGGATGTTTAAGGAAGAAAAGTAGCTGGTCCGTGGCTGATTCTCACAGCAGGTACTCGCATCTGTACCTGCTCCACCTCACTTTTCGCTCCGGGAGACAAGAAAAAAAGTTCCTTTTGTTTTTAATTTTTTTTTTTACTTTTGTTAATTGTTGCGCGAAAGAGTGCAATTAAAATTTAGGTTCGGACCTTAATTATTATGTGTTTTTCATCTTCCAGCAAATGTCTTGCTTCTCTCGTGCCCAAACTATTTTCTATGCAGTTGGAGCAATACAAACAGCAAACGCTGTCCTTATATCGACTAATTACAAGTTTTAATTCACTATTTTAGTTTGACACTCTTTGGGTGAGCAAACAAGAGCATTTACAATTTTCAAATCCCTCAAAATTCATTTTTTACTTCCATTTCCGTCACAGAGGAGCTCAAATGATCGATCGGCCGAAAAATGAACTCGACGGATCTACCGAATTATTCGTTATCGTTCACGCAGATTTTCAACTGATCCCCTGCAGTCTTCTGTGGATTTAATGCCCGAATAAACGGCTGTTATCACTCACGACACCCTCCTGTTATCAGTGACCGCTAAAATCGCTTTAAAAGGACCCTCAGATTTAGAAGAAGAGTCCTTTTATTTTGTCACGCTCTTATTTGATTGAATAATCCTTTGGTGTAGCGTGGTGATGTTACCACTACAACTGTAGTACGACTGCTGTAAATGTAATATTTATAATTCCTACTACCAGAACTCCTACATTTTCTTCGTAAAACTCTGTCAACTAAATACTAAAAAATACTGAATCGATAATAACTGATTAGACATAATTTCTTTAATAACAAAATTAATTACTTTCCTATTTAATACATTAATGAATTGTGGAAGAGTTAAAATTTAAGTTGAGGAAAAAACCTCTAACAGAAGATTTTCCATCAATTATTATTGAATTCATTATTGTTGTATGCCTGGTGTGGTGTTATCAAACCTCAAAAATGATAAGAACTTGTTTGTTTAAAGGGAGGGTTAATTTAATAGGAAGAAATTTCAATTACACTTCATGCATTCCTAGTGAGAGTACTGCTCAGTGAGAAACCAAATTCTGATTCTGCAACAAATTCTGATGATTTACAGTTTGAAAACATGTAAACACCGACCTTTCTTAACTACCGGTCTAGTCTGACATGTTTCAGAACAATGTGTAGTGTTCAAGAATGTCTTGGACTCGGTACCGCAACACTACATTTGTGAGGAAGCAATGTAAGTAAGAAGTAGATAAACATTCGTGATTCGCTAACGAGAACTGACAATTGTTATGATTCGAGGTAGAGATTCACAATTTGTTTTTCGTAACTCAAAAACTGCGGATTTCTTCGCTCTCAGGGCCCGTCACTGTCTGCACGATAGTCATCACTGCAATATTTCATTTCCACAAGAAGACCTTATTTTAGGTTAAAAGGTGACGGGGCACCAGTAATTTATGTTTCTCCCATAAATAAATCATTCATCACTGACTGAAGTGGAGAGTTTGAGCGTCGAACGGAGGTCACCCAGAAACCTTTCAGACAGAACTCTGATAAAAATTTTTCCTTTTACATATTAACATCGGTCATCCGCGAGACACCGTAAACCTTTTCGTTTTATTACATTACTTATACATAAATGGGTGTCGTGTGTGTTTCATCAGGTCGTGCTTCCGAGTTTATGTATCGCATTTCTTTTATGACGATTCGCGAATAACCAAAAAATAAATAAAGAAATAAACGGAGTTGCATTCATCGTCCTACTTTTATGGGGCGATTAATTTTCCAATATCAATTACCGTTTACGATCCATTGTTTCACATTTTCTTCCAAAGTGCATTTACACATTTGTCTATTTTCTATGAGAACGTGTCTAACCGGGTCGGATCGTCGTCTCTCATTCTTCCTTTTTTCATTACGGCGGCCGGAATAAAAAAAAAAAAGAAGTGAAGAAAACTGCACGGGAGAAAAGTAACGACAGGGAAGACGACGACGAGGACGACGACGACAAAGGAACATCAAGTCGTGTATTTATACGTGTATATAAATAAATTTTTTGCGACTTAGGAAAATCGCACTATAAACGAAATGGAAATTTCTAGTTGTCATCGGTTTGTAGCGAAAAATTGCCATTTTTTTTCCGTTTTGCGTGACGAGCTCTGAAGAAATGCGAGGTAACACAGGAATCTTTTCCTTTGAAGGCTTTGCCAAGCAATGGAACCAGCCGAGACGTGAAAGTGAAAAATCGTGGGAAGAACGTGGAAAAAGCTAATCTGACCGAGTTAGGTAATTTACAAGCGATTGTTTTTCCATTTTCCGACATTACTCTCTCGCTCAATACGTAGAAAATTGACCATTTCCTAGTTTTTATTTTTTTTTCCTTTGGCACTTGTTCATTAAAATGTCCTGCTTTTTTCCCTTTTTGTTTTTATTGTTCCTCCTCTTCTCTTTTCTGGTTTCATTTCCCTTGCCTGTTACAGAGGAACGCGTGGCATTACCAAAGTACTGTCGATCCAGCATACCTACAGGGGATCAACAGCTGACAATATTCTTCTCTTCTCTTCTCATGAATTCTTTTCTACTTTAGTTACATATTTTGCCCGAATCATTCCGGAAGTTGTAACGGCCGCCATTTCTCAGAATTAGTCTTGGCCTAAATTTCTTTATATGCAAATATATATGCGGAGAGAGGGAGAAAGACAGAATGTTTCTTTTTTATTCTTCCTCTTTTAGTTGTGTCTTCTACCACTTCTTTCCCGCGCTCGATCCCTGGAGCCACTTTAAAACCAGAAAAAAAAACATTTTCTCCGAGTTAAATAACGAGATTCCACAAAATATGCGTTTTTTGTATATTCAAAAGTTTTTTCCTTTTCCGGCCGTCCTTTCCTCCTCCCAGGGGTGAAGTATTATAATAAATATTTCCAGATCAGCGAATTTTATATACGTAAAAATGTGTATGTGTATATATGAAGTGAGAGAGTTGGCGAAAGTCGAAAATTCGTTCCTTCTTCAAGGGAAAGTGAAAGAGAGAAAGGATATAATTTTGATCTGAAGGATTCGTGCACACGTGAAGTAAATCAGCTTTTGAGTTGATTTGTTGATGACCGTTGCTTTCCTGAAACGGAAGGAAGTGGAAGAAATGACTTTTTTCAATTTTTTGTCGGGCTGTGTTGGGTTGGGTTGGGTTGCGTTCCACAAGTCAAAAATGAACGAGACTTGAAGTTTATGTATCCGAAATGGTTACAACGAGAAGTCACGATGTTGGTTTTTGAAAAAACATACGACCTGGTCGTAGTGTACAAGCGATATGCATCAGAATTGCAATTACACGTGGATGTGTTAGAATAAACGTTGGCCCGTGGACTTGCCATGGAAACACAAACGCAAAACGTCAAACAGAAGCTTTTTTGTCTGTTAACGTTTAGCTGGAGTGCCTGACTATTGTGAGTCATTTTACAATGTAATGTATGACGAAGCAGTGAACAAGGAAGAAGTATTTAGACTCAGGAATAACAAAGTAATAATATTTAATTGTTATTCAGTCTAAAAGTTAGAAGATTAAGGCAATGCACTTAAGATTAAATTATAAATATATTATTATATAGAAACATATTGATGTACAGGTTGTAGAAGTAACACAGGCTCAAGTATATTTACACATACGGTTTAGTGATAACGATAAATAATGTATACCTAAAAGAATCAAATTTACATGAGTAAGCAATAGAAAAACAGCATGGTACCTACCTAAACAGAGCTAAAAAAACTTACTTTTACAAGACATCTTAAAACTACATCCAATGAATCGTAAAGGATGACAAAACAACGGAAAAGTACAAAAACCCGTCAGCAATATTAGGAGCGGGTTGTGTTCTCACCTGTCGTACCTGAACGGACGTCACATTTCCTTCTAAACAAGAAAAGAACGAGCAAACTGACAGGAAAAAGGTGAAACTGTTGAAAGGTCTCGTTTTTCCACGGCTGACCCTTTTTCTATGGACACCGTACATTGAAAGTGACTTATTTAATTTTTTTGGGGGTTTATAGTTTCCTCTAGTTTCAAATTGACTTTAAAAGTATTTCGTTCCTGGGCGTGACCGGACTCCCGGAAGCTTTTCTAGGCGTGACTAATGCAATGCAAAAAAAAAAAAATAAAGGCCTGAAAGTCAATTTTCCCGAAAAATTCTTCTCCTTCCTCTCGGTCTTGGTGGTAGTTAAATAGTAACCAGTACCGTGCACCATCACCACCGCAGTTTTAAAAGTAATTGATGTAATTATAAATTTACATACTAAGAACTGTATGACACTTATAGTTTGAGTAAATTTAAAAGAAAAACATAAAAGACTAGAAGTAGAGCTCTGGACAAAATACAAAGACGATCAAGCACTACACGGACAAAAATGACCTCATCACTATTACTATTTTTATGTTTGTGTTAACCTCTGTTTTCTTGGTTGCACGACTACCCAACAACCGACAGAGAGAGAGAGAGAGAAAAGGCCAACTACAAAGGAGAAAAAGAAGGACGGAAATTAACGGGAAGTGACATGGTCGACGACGCTTGCCCACCGCAAAAATTTTTATTCCATTCAACATTATTATGTTTTCGTTATCAAATGCTTTCGAAAAGGGGTAAATAATTTTCTCGGCGGAAGTGATCAGTTTCCGTTCGGCGATTAAAAGGCAACCGGAAATGACGAATGGAAAGAAAGAAAGAAAGAACGGAATCTCCTTGAGGGATGAAACTCGATTAAACAGACCGTCATGGAAGGTTTGGCAGGGAGAGATGGACGGTTTCCAGTGGATTTTTCAACTTTTTTCCCTGATAACGTTATCATTATTATAGATGAAAAATGAAAAAGGTTTGCCTATCCGTGGGCATCTTTAATAAGCGGAACAACAGAATAAATAGGTGAATAATTCGGGTCGCAACACGCCTGGGGCCGTGAAAATGGCGCGTATGAAAAGAAGAGAAAAAATTTGCTGCTTCCATTCGTTTCATTACCTTCCAGATTTATTACAATTGTAGTGTAACATCCCCCGATTACTGATACCCCCGAGGAAATGAAAAATATTTGCTCTTTGTTTGGCATGCCCCGTTTCATCCCTTTCTAAGCCTCTGGATGACGTAGCCGACATAATTTGACGTTCATCTGCACGGGCACATCACATGTTCTAATTTACCATTTATAAGTTTCTCTTATATATTATATTTGCAGTATATAGTGTATATTTTGCATATGGTTTTCTGCTTGGGCTGTTTAGTAGTTATTTATGGGTACAGTACGAACTTCTCACCCAGCACCTAATTATATAGACTGATAGACCTCCGCCTTAAAACTTGTCACTTCTTGTCATATATTATGTTACAATTTATGCTTTCAAAGAATATGAAATCTCACGCGAAATCTAAATTTTAGTTTCATCCATCAATTATCTAAGGGGTTTTGACATTAAGTATATATTTATTTCCTCACCTTGAACCATCTAAATAATGAAACTACAACTTTGGTAATCGGTTTATAGTTTAAACTGTCAACTGTAGTGGCAAGATAAATTAATTTATCTTATAGTAAACCACGGATACAAACAGATGCACTACGGACAGTTAAGAATTTGTAAGTATCAGGTTTCTACCTGTACTTTCATTAGAGTAATTCACATGACATCGGACAGTTTACATCTGAGTGACACTTTGGTTTCACTCATCAACGTCGTAACACTTATGTTAGAGTTGTGACGGCGTCCGTGAATTAAGACAACAATTTGTAAATCGGTCACGTTGCCCTTCGAAACCTGAAAATAAAAAGTTAATAAATTAATACGTGTATACATAAATAAAACGGTATCGTAGAACGAGTAACACCGTTCCGAGTTCGCCGGTATTTTACTAACGAGTTGTCATCTCGTGGCTGAAAGAAACCGTAAGAAGTACAACACACGAGACGTGTCTCTAGAGGTCACACACACACACATAGACTGACTGATTTTTCACGCGCATAAAATTTAAATTAGGAGATCGAGGAGGAGATCCGCGATTTATCCGTGACACACATGCAATTTCCGTGGAAGAAGAAAGTTGGTAATCAAACGAAACGGTGTCTTACGACCGAAAATCACGTTAGACGTCAATCAGTCAGACTAAATTGGAAGTAAAACACCATCAAAAAATACACAAACTCAAGCTAAGTGACCCGATTACTCATTCTATAACCACGTTGCTTAATCTGAGGTACCCCCGTGTGGGTGTGTGCCACTGGCTTCCCACCGGTCGTTTCTGCCAGAAATACAATAAATAATTCCGGTTAAGGGAAATCTCATAAGAGTTCCTCCATTGTCCGGAAAATTTTACACTTTTCGTGGAAGCAGAAACAAAGTTTGTTTTTCTTTCTTAGAACGAAAAAACGTTCGTGCTGAACGGGGCCAAACGGTGCCTTTCGAGTGTTTTGGATAATTCGAAACCGATTTGACCACTCCTCAATGGAAAAACGCACGCGGACAACAAGAAAGAAAACGCATTAACCGTACTGTGCTACCGCGAAATGGTAAATTTTTTTTCCGGGAAAATCATTTTGCTGTCCGAAAAGCCGACAGGAAAGGATTTCCATTGGAAGAGGACCGTTCGTCTACCTCTAATTAACTTGTCAATCAGGTTAACCTCCTCCACGTCGTTTCGATTTATTTTAATTAAAGCGGTTAAGAGGTCTTTACTGTTTTGCTTTCCATGATATGCCACGTCTGATAGATCAGTTTTTGACTTTCCAATCAGAATAATCACCACATCCAAAAAAAAAAAAAACTGGAGAAACTCATCCTTCAGAGAAACAGGTAAAAAGTTTACTTCAGGAAGGTATTCCATGATTAAGCTGCATTGACGTACTAAACATCAAGCGACGTTGATGCAGAACTTCACTTTATTTTGAGCACAGCACGTTTTAAGTCAGCAGTAATCACAACACAACAGTAAACAATTGGGTGCACGTCCAAGTAAATGTAAAATTCAGATGTAGGTTAACACTAAAGTACAGTACAAGAGTAATAATGATGTTGGAAACATATTTTAACCCCTTAATAAGTATTTTAGTGTATCACTATTATTAAAATTATAAATTATAGAAAAATAATATGTTAGACGTTGTGTTATTGCATTAATGAGTTGTTCGCACACTGCTTACCCTTGATTTTTTTCAATAATATTTCAAAAATACTTTATTTTATCAGAAGTGCGGATTACCTAGTATAAACCATATTGTGCATATGTAATTTTTTTAATTAATTAAAGTCTTAAAAATGATCACAACAAAGTAAAATTCGAAGTTCTAATTAATGAAAATGAAGTTCTAGAAAAAAAATACAAATATAATAGAATAAATTCAAGAGTTTTTCTTCTCGTTTGGGTTTTCAATGTTTTATAATGAAAAGTCAGTGGGCGCCAACAGAAAAAAACGCTGCATTTGTGGAACACGCTGTGTTTGGGTCAGTCAAATCTGAAAATTTGAACATCGTGAATTTTATAAAACGCAATAGAACAAAGTAAAAACAAATAGTGGAGTGGAGTGAAATTAGTTAAGAAGCAAATAGAAATTGTCTATAATTTTTAACTAGGTGGCATAGATTAAACTGCGATCAGAAGGAGATCAGAGAGCGATCACTGCCTGACGATCACTTTGGCGGAAATTACCCAACCTGAATAAAAGAATCCAAATGAAGCAACTGAATCGATCAAAAACTCACGTTGTTAATACTCGCATCCGCCATTAATCGTTTAGCGTTGTTAATTCTGACATTTTCATTTCCGTTCTGGTGCCACTTTCATGCGTGACAAACCCAGATAATAATTTCTTTTTTATTATTTACTTCATTCCATTTCCCCGGTTGCTTTCTTTCTTTTCTCGCTCCTTGTTTTTATTACCTCTGTTCTACTTATCACCTTCTCGGTACGCTTGCGTTCTTCACCGCGTTTCGTGAACCATTGTCCATTAAACTATGTACATAGGTGTTGTTGTCTTCCTTATAATTTGGGAAGTTCCTTCTGTTAAATTTGGCATGTCTGATGTTGTCGGCTTTCAACGCATGCGTTTTCATGCTCTTTTTGATGTTTTCTTACCTGCTCAAGTTGCCTCTACCTAATTTGACTGCCATGAGCATTTTGAGCACGACACGGTCAGGAAGAAATTTCTCTTTAACTCTGGTCTGAACGTCCTGGTCGGGTGCGTTCGCGCCAATGAACCTTGAAATCCAAATCACAAATAGTCACAATCCGGACAACTGATTTTGACAACTCAATTTTGATTCCATTTTGTACTAGACAAACTACGGAATTTCGGGAGACTGAAAAAGGAGAGAAGACAAAAACAATTTTGGCAGGAGTCCCTGACGGAATTTGATATGTATGCAAGACAATCAATTAAACACGTGGGTACGCGTGCGTTATGCACTCGGACGTGTTTTCTGGCGAGTTCAGCAGCCCTCAATGACACGGACCACCTGGAAAGGTTCTAAATTCCGGGAAAGCGTTCGCGACTTAGGCATCACGCAACGCACGCGTACCAAATGTTCCCCCCCCCCCCATCTCTTGTATATTTGACGACTATGCGGAGATTCATTTTAATTAATCATTTCAATATATTTTATACTGATCCAGTTGTGTGTCAACTGACTCACCGACACGTGTGACAAACAACAAGTACTTTAGTATACACCAAGCGTATTCCATCGGAACATAAATGCTCAACTGTTTAAATCATTAATAATAGGTAAATGAAAACATGTAACCACAAAAAGGTGTTTAAGTCTCTTTGTTAGTCATCTCATGCGTACGTAAGCTAAACCAGGTAGTTCAAAGAGTTATTTAAAACTACCACAGTTCACCATGAATAATTCACGGTTGATAACAAGAGAATTAAAAAGAATGCAGTTTCTAATGTACATAGAGAAACACACTCAGACACTTAGTTGCACGGGTCTAGTTCTAGTTTCTTTCTCAGAATTTATAGGGTTGTAATTTCGTTTGTTCAGCACGCTACTGAAAATTCTTATTTAAACAGGATTTCCCAGGTCGACATTTAAAAGACAATGGAGTGTTAACACGCTGCAAGTTTTCAACAGAAGAAGATTTGTTTTTGCCGTAGAATTGGAAAAGGCCAAAGGAACCATTACGACCTTTATTTGTTTTCTAACTTTTAAGAAGTTGCCCAGAGTGATTTTCCTCGTGGGCACTTTTCTCCTACTTTTTTTTCTATTCGGAACTTAATTTAAAATCAATAACATCTTCTACTTTCTCCCTCTCTTTCTTTTTCTTGTAGAATCCTTTCCAGTGTCTCTTGTAAACCCTTTCCATCAACCTTGCAATTTTTTTTTCAACAGAAACTATCGTTTCCAGTTCATTTAAATCAAAAAAGTTTGTGCAGTTTCCATGGCGTTTCCTGTATCTACACCATACAGGTGCTCTTCGTTAGTTTAAGAAGATCGTGAAAGAAGTGTACTGCAACTTAAAGTAAATTAGTTACTAGTGCCTTTCTTGTATGGTACTGTGAGACTGTTTTTTTAACTGTCGAAATTATTTTATGACCGTTGGTTGACCTTTTCGCTAACCAACAAATAAATTCCATAACAATTAAATGCCACACTATTTTAAATAAGCGCAACGGGAAACTATAATTTTAGTTTTGGTCATTCCCGCCGTTTAGACAGGTGTGACCTACTTCTTTTCGAATTTCAACGTTTTTCTATTTTCTGTACCTTAAATTCACACGGTTCATTCTTACCCGTCAAGTGATGTTTCTGTAACATCACCACAGCCCTTCACCGAACCCCGTGACGGTACATTTTACATCAACAGCTGATGAAACTTCGAGGTTATTGGCTAATGTCGTCTAATAAAATAAAGTCAAGTTAATTTTTTTTGTTCCTCTCAAGAAGACATTTTGTTGGTGTTTTCCAAGTCGTGGCTAATCTCACCTGAGTTTTATCTTTGATCAGTTTTCATTAGTTGCTTTTGTATATATTTCTTTATTGTAGATATTTGTACACATTTCTAACATCTTCTGAATTTTAAAATTTCCTTTGACAAACATGACAACCCCGAGTATCGAGTTGTTTAATTCCACACCCCTAAATTCCATTTCAACGGTTTCCAGGGTTTAGCACACAGTTTAAACCACGCTAAATACAGTAACAAAGAATCGTTTTGATTTAACCAAAATTTCTGGTGAATGTTATTGACAGTTGACTTTAGAAATTTCCAACCCCGACTTCTCTAGTAGTTCTGTTTATATTTTTCCTTTAGAAATTGTCCAAGATTCTCTCCGACCAACAAGTGTCACATATTTTAGACATCGCTGTTATTGCTTATTAAAAAAAAACAAAAACAATACATAAGACTGTCGTTTGTATTAATTCTGTTTAAGGTTGAACATGAGACACATTGATTGAGTAAGTAACTTAATATACATTTAATCAGTGGTGGGCAATTGTCAGCGTCTTTTTTCCTGATGGCTCCATTGCCGCAGCTTCCACTGAATATATTTTTCCTTCCCTTTTTCTCTTCGTGAAGAGAAGAATGGAAAGAATTCGACAAGTTCGAGGACGGATTATCTGTTTTCGTTTGGCATTCGAAGAACGCGTGAAATCTCGATCTGAAAAAAAAGAAAAATAATAATCTCGAAAAGCCGGAAATTCTTTCGGGACCCGTTCGGTTCACAGCTCGCAGCATCCATCCAGAGAATCTTCCCAAAATTTCCAATCAAATTCTCATTTTTTCCTTTTTTTTCTCTTATCATTTTTTTTGCTTCCCTCAACTTCCCTCGGTTTCTGGAAAACCGAGATTGTCTAGGACTGAATTGGACAATAGGAAAGATAGGCAGCGTTTGCTGTGCAACCAAACTCGGATTGATTTTCATCCCCTTGAATATTGAATATGAGAAATGAACAAGTAATCCAAGTTATACAACTGACATGGAGAAAAGGGTAACTTTTGGTGCATGAGAAAATGTGAAACCGGACAAGTAGAATAGAAGAGCCGACTTTTTCTACAAGAACAGGTAGGAAATTCTGACTCAAAGTGTTGTTGAATTGAAGGATGAGAGATACCTTTGAGGTGCCTTGCCTCCATGAAAAGTTCAGGTGCTCGGACTTTCGGTTCGTTCAACTGTACTACGTGTACCTTTCCAGAAACACTTCCTAGAAAATAAAATGTAATTTATTTTGTGCGTCCGTTTCCTGATGGTCCAAAAATTAAAATTTGACCAGTTTAATTCGCCGTAGGTCCGCTAGATGTCTACCCGTTGAACTTTTGTCACTCCAAAATTTGGTACCTGGGCACATCGGTTGAATCGGATTTTTCGTCTCAAGAACGCAAAAGTAACTATATCGGTGAAGGAAACAAAACAATACCATCAGTATGGGTTTAATTAACCGGCAATCTCGTCCGAATGTCCTTTCAGTGACTGATTGATTGATTGATTGATCATTAATAGTAAATCAAAGTAATTGAACAGTTCGCGTTTGTTTTCATTACATCTTTATTGTTAGGCCGTGGTTAAGTGATTCGCAATTTATTCTTTTTCCACGCTCATCTCCTTCCACGTGGTGTCACCTCTGGATTTTATCATTCCCAGACCGAAAGTTGGTAATTCGTTCTAATTACACGATTTGGGAAATAATTTCTGTAATTACGAATTAAACAACACAATGGAATTACCGGCGTAATTTTTTTTAATTGAAAGGGCCAATTCCACACCCGAAACTTTTTCCCCGGCTAATCATCAACGCCTGTTGTAATGTCATTATTAAGTTGCGAATGCGTTAAAAGCGAATGAAAACTCACACAAGTAGATAAATGCAGAAAGAATAAGAATTAAGTTATTAAGAATTAAGTCGTGAGTAAATCATTAATGGACCTTATTGAAGTTACGACCCGAGTAATTACATTTGAGGATTATAATAACTTTAAGGTTTCTGTTATGTAAATACGCAAATAATATGTTGTTGCGCATGCCGTCGGAACCGGATGAAAGGCTCTAATTGCCAAAATATGTTTTTTTGTTTTTATACTTGGTAATAAATTAAATACATCACAAAGATTTGCACAATTCCTAAACACATTCAAGGTGTAAAATAGTAAGAGATCAAAGGCATTTATAACACCGTAGAATATTATTTGTAGAGTGACTTCTTAACTGTTCTCATTCCCTATTTATTTCTCCCTTTGTGTTATGCCTTTGAAATCCACTACTTCAACTCAAAGGTACAGAGATCATAACTAAAATAGCTATGTGGTCAATTTGAAGCTCTTATGCTGGGGAAAATCCAAGTTTTTTTTTCCAACCAACGTCTACATGGAAAACAGAAAAGTTTGAATAACGTTGCACATATTAATAAGCCTTTTTTTTATTCTTTTTGTTCTCTCAAAAAGAGTTTTCATCTCTCTAAGTTGCAGCTCTGGATCCTCAGTGTAGATCAGTACTGTCTATTTGTTTAATTTTTCATTAATCCTATAACAGAGTATGTATAATTTCCAGTTTGGGTGAATTCGTAATGTCGGACAAAAATTCAAAATAATTTCGTACAACAGTTGAGTCTTGGTATATTTGTCAAGAGTTGTTGAAAGAACACAACACCAGAACTCAAATTCTAGGATTGAAGTCACACTTTTATCTTATCAAACTGTTCAATTGACATATTCTTTTCATTATTTTTGTCTTGCGTAGTCTCAAAACTAGCCCGAGTCCATTTAAATACTCAATTGACTTGGGCAAAATTCCACTTTTCTTACATGCTTCTACTTATTTCTCATTTTCCTCGTAGTTAGATAAGCAATCTAACATTATCCACCCGATTTAAACGTGATGTTCAACCGAAATACTAGGGAACAAAAAATAAGTCAGGAGAAATAGTTCTCCACCTGATATAATATTTTTTCGTGATTTGAGATTGGAGTTGTGACAAACTCGTTAGGAGGACCCAGCGGTCACGAATTGCATTTAAATCAAGTTCCTTTCTCGCCGGAGTTGTCCCCAAGACGGGAGAGGACGTGAGTCACAAGAGGAAGAGGCCCCAAAAGTAGAGGACAGATGAACGGTGACTGTTTAAATTGCCCGCATTTAAAACGGGGCCCCCGGAATTGGTCGAAAATGATTGCCTTCCATTTGTCCATCGCATAATCGAAGTCGTTTTCATTTCCTGGGTCCTAAGACCCACACACACACACACACACACACACAACCTCACGAGGAGTGAATCTAACGGTAATTTCGTGAACCCATAACAAGGTCAAAGACGTCATTAAGGCCCTCCCTGATAAATATGGTCATTAACTATCAAAAGCGTTTTCTTTTTTTTGCCACTCGAGTGTGGTTCCTTATTGTCTTTGCCATTAAAAAAGAAGTTCACTAATGGCCAGTCTGTGAGTCAGCCTCTGTAAAGTCACTCTTTTGGGACTTATTATATAGGGATTTCGTCCGTGGCCGCGTTAAAGATCACAATGGGATTTGAGCGAATTATATATTTTTTTCAAAGTCTCCCTGTTTAGGCGGTGTATCGCCCCCCGCGGTACCCGACTGAATACAAATACCTATATTAAACTGGGTATTTAAATTTATTTCCCGTGTCGATGTGAAAGACCCGTCCGAACGTTTCCGGCCATGTTTATTATAATGAATTTTTATTTGGTGCCATAAATTTCCGGCTTTGAACCAAATCGAACCAAATCAAATGCTCCAAATTGTGCTTTTGTTAATTATAAAATACTTAAATATCCCTAGATTATTTTCTGAATGAATCCTTCTCCTCCTCCTCCTCTCCCACCCCGTACACGAGTATTATTGGTTTAATGCCCCGGCTTTGTCGGTGAACTGTACCTGGTACCTGGAAATGGAGTGAGTGATGACTACAAAAAACTACATAATTAATAAACTATAACGTAATAAAAAAAAACGAAGATTCCAATGGATGAGAAGATGTAAAAATCGAACTGCGGAACCATTCATGTTATTTATACAATACAGTCTGATTGTTTGATATTCTCGTTGTAAATTTACACCTTTGTACAAAGGGATTCTTTACGTTAGCTCTACCTAATCATTACGAGATGGTAGTTGTAAACGTGAGGAAGAACACCATAACGACAGGGAACTAATATTAATAATGATAATATCAGCGTAAATTAAGAAGTGTGAAGTAGAGGAAGAACTCATTGCAAGTACCAAAAGGTTCTTCTTTTAAGTAAATTTTTATAAATTTCAGTATCTGCTACACATTTTTTCAAAATTTGTCAAACATGTAAATTACAAAAAGCTCATTTGCCACGCCAAGAAGATGGTCAAAGTTACCTTGACGTAACGCACCTTAGAATATTATATGTTAATAAACCCTACTGTTGTTAAAGTCATACGAATTTACATAAATAATACGACAGAACGCGTTCCAACTGACCGTAAGGTTCGTATCACTGAAATGCTAATAAGTCAGTTTTATTACTTAATTGCTAGAGGAAGTAGTGACATCTGCTACTCCTCTCCTGCCATTGTGTTACATTTACAACATTTTTATTACAAGCAGTAAATGAATTTGTTTTCAAAAATTATTTGAGGTTTTCCGGTGACACCAACGACTCGGTCGCATTCCTCAATTGTGTGACCCTATGCATCGTTGCATTCCACAAAAAGATTACATCCGACGAATGAGGAAATTGAATTGGGGACTTCCAAGGCCGACGACAACACGTCTTGAGTCACAAACGCCATGAAACTGGGTTAAAACCCAACGGAAGCGTTTAATGTCCTAATAATAATCTAATTCGTACGCGTTACAAGTTGACAAAGGAAATCGACCAACACAAAAAAAAGGAGTCATCAGAATGGCTTCCGTTGTCCTCTGCTTCAACCTGAGACATTGTTATTTAACAACATTCTCTTTCTCTGAAACCTCAATAAAATAAAACGTTCTCAACTCCCCTGAGGTACTGCCGTGCCCGAAGGTACTTCTTCTCTGCAACTTCTCCAAATCCCTCAAATTTCGGTCTCGTTCGAGTGTTCTACCGTTCCACTCCCCCAAACAACCTTTTCACGTCTTCTGCTATATATCCATAATCAATAAATAGTATCCGACTGTCGCAACGTCGACCTTTAACAGAACATTTAGCTTCTGTATAGGTCACCAAGAACTTCCCACCTTGAAATTTAATGAATGAATCACGTCCGGGTCAGATCCTTTTTTTCGCCTACCGAAATCCCACGGCTACCTCAATCGATTAATAAGTATTTATGTCATTTTTTTAAGGCACCTATCAATTATCTAATTTTTGTCTCGCTTATAGGTGACCATCTGCCAAAACGGCGACATGTTTCTGGTAAAAGAAATCTAGTTTTTACAATTTTCACCTTATTGCTTTTGTTTAAAATAAAAACACTAAAACCGTACGTCCTGTAAAAATTTGAGAAATGTAGTACTCGCATGGATTGACAGAGGAAAAGAAAGTAATCAAATATCACATCGGAGTGATGTGTAAAAACGATGTTTCTGAGAAGGTTACAGAAACGAGCCGATTTTATAGGTGAAATAAATAATTGCACACCATGACTATTAACTCAGTAGAAAGAAGAAAATGGCCTGTTGTGACTCAGAAACTTGATGAATCACGTATTTGATGATTCGTAACAGGCCGTAGTGAGTGTGCGATTGCTGCAGTAACCCAATAGCATAAAATTCCAGCGATTCTTGGGTTTTGGGGTCGTAGGTCAAACACAAACAACAACCGAGGTGATTCAGGGGAGGTGGGCGGTGGGATCGTCATGCAAACACAAAATGCGAGGCACGCAACTACCCGGGAAACACAACAAAGAAACTCAACTCGAATTGACCGCATAAAAATCAGACGGAATCGGATGAAAATGAACATCGGGAAATAGCCGGACACAGCCGTAAAGAGCCTCGTAAAAACCTTCGGACACGTGGAGAAACCCCACGCCGGATAAAATCTAGTCCAAAGAAAGGTTAATCATAGTGAAACCTTTTTCTATTTGGAAGAAAAGCATTGAGGCTCATCGGATCTGTCGTCGCCACGGGTCGTCAGCTGTCGTCAGGCACGGCCCCTTGTAAGTTGACGAAATCTGCAGAAGCCGTAAATTTCCCAGATATTAAAAAGAAATATAAGCAGAAGACATTTCTCTAATTCCTCGAAAGTTCAAGAAGTCGATGATTTAAATTTTCCTTAACGGAAACGGAAGTTTTTTCTTAGGCGGCTACGACAGCACCGGACCGGATATTTTCAATTTCAATTGCGCCGTGCTGTATGCTAATTTAAAGGGTGTTATCGTTTGGCACGGACGGTTGATGTGTTCCCCGCTAAACAAGATGATTCACCCGTGTAGTGTGAGCTAAATCGATTTGAATAATTAAATAAGGTTTCAAGGGATGCACTAGAGAACGGGTTTAAACTCGTTTCAACAGCAACAGCACCAAAACCTATGAAATGAAATTCGGAACACCAACAGCTTCGAGAGAGAGAGAGAGACAAACACTCAGGAGAAAAACAGGAAAATGGACGTTTAAACGAAACGAATGGCAGGTGTTTCTAACCATTCGCTTACATCCTTATTGATTTTCTTGTGGAGTGCTGATGTTACCATCACTACATAAATTTAACTCACAATTAACTCATGTAATGCACGTTCCCGCTCTGTTTGTAAGACAGCATAATGTCTTCATGACCTTCGGTTAAAATAGAACGAAACACATACAGCAAATATGTTTCTGAAGATTGTTTTTACAGACATAATGTAAATATTTTTAAATAACATGTAATTTATGTATTGTTAATTTATACCGTACGAAATTACTTGTAATCGTTTCTTAAATCAACATTTCATTCGTCAAGTCAAATACCTTGAAGTAACCGAAGTAGAAAAAGGATAAATATTTTCGTATATTCCATAAACACTATTATTTGTATTTTGTTGCTGGATGTAATTACTATTTTCTTAAAAAAAAATAAGTTAATGGACACAAGAGGTAAAAACGATGTAACATTAAAAAATAGGTATACACAACTCCTACCTGGCCCAGTTACACTTACAACCGTTAGAAATTCATTTTTACATTTCACTCCATTAAGTTATTTTTACAAGAAATGTTATTAGTGTGTGGTCTACGGTCTGACTATTCAATCTGGGTTAAACTGAAATGTTTGAAATAGTTGAATACTCACTAATGCCCCTTAATCTACCTATGACCGATTCTCTCTGATTAACATTAATTCGTGCAGACTCTTCAATTTTGTGATGGCTGCGGAATGGAAATGAATGGAGTAGAAAATGAAAAGCCACAAAAAAAATATACGTTTTTAAAGAATACGGAAACTTACTGAATTTTATGCAGGAGCTGATTGTTGTCGAGTGGCTGGCGAGTATTTGAGGGACACAGTGAAAACTACAAAGTATAAAAATAAATATTACTTTTTGTTTTATTCAATGTTAGTTTTCTAAGTAAAGGACCTCTTCCCAATCTGATGGGCTTCGCAGTGATACAAAAGTTTGTAAGTGCAGATTATTACTCACGAAGAACCGGAAGGATTCTATGTATTTGGTTCAATACCATCTCGGAGGATGATGTTCTAGGAAATAGAAAATGTAACACACATCTAACAAAGTTAGAGAGTCATCTGCAAGATACAAAAGCTTTGGAGTCGTATCTTGTGGACTTGCAAGGTACGACCCTAACTCCCATAGCACGGTATACCTCTTAGAGAAAAAGTACATTGTGGTGATGGTACATTTTCACTTCACCGAAGACTTACAAAATAAATTGCTGACTACCGAAATTGTACAAACTACTGTTTCTGTGTATTGAATAGTATATGTATGTTACCTATTGAATATATTTTATCTTACATTTTCTAGTGTTTCCTATACTACATATAATTTGTAGTATGTTTTCTTATTCATATGAATATGTTTATTTTCAGCGTCACATTTTCTATTTTAGTTTTATTCGGTTCAGTTCTGGTTTTCTGCTCGAGGTCCTTCGAAAACTTCCAGCGACCTCAGTTGGACACTTTCCGGTTATCGGGTTACATTAACGCGGTCATTCGATTCTGTCCTTCGTGAGTGTCCTTTCAGCTTCCTTTCTTTCCTTTTTCTTTATATATAAATTTATATATCATTTACAGGGGGTTAGGACTTGGTTAACAATGTGCCCTGACCGACCTTGGCCGCCTTCTGCCCGTTTTTCTTTCTTGTCTTCTCCGCTCCGACTCAACCTTTCCTACCACTTTCCTTCTTTCCGGGTAAGTAATATTTTGACTTACGTCACTTCGGTTTCTGTTACTTCTTTATTTTATTTTTATTGTGCAGTTCAAGATTTCACTTTAACTGCTTTCTTCTTGTGGTCTTGAAACGGGTTTTCTTACAGTTTCTGATTTCCACGAGTCAACTTTCCCGCGTCCTTCGCTTTTGCAGCCTTCTCAATTTATTTCTGTATTTTTTTCATTCGATTCCTTTGTGTGATGAGATTTCTTTGTACTGTGACTTGATCTTCTTCATCTCGACAATCTTCAAGTATTCTTGTATACTGTGTACTTAACGTGTACATTGTAGGTTCTCGTTACTTTGTATCGAACAAGACAACTGTACCTTTCCATCTCTTTGACCAAAGTCAAAGGTTTTCCTTGGCCGACCTTTCTCGTTTTACCTTTTATCCTTTTGATTTGTCGCTACCGCTGTCAATTCTTAATTGAATAAGAAACGACCTTATTCATTGGATAGAAGGTAGTCTTATTTCTAACTTTTGTGTTGTGAGTACGTTATTAGAATACTTAACTGACTATTTAGAGCGTTTTTTTGTCAGTAATTGTAGTTTTTATTTAACAATATGCAGGTGATTTCCCTAGGCACCTTCATATCTTTTAAATTCCTCAATTTAAATGTCCTGACAATAAGAATAGCTTTTGCGCCATAATAATTATTACTCATATAACGTCTGTTAGATTATTACTTAGCGACATTCTTATTAGCTCTTAGCAAGTAATATAAATTAAAGAAATTTATTAACAAATTTTGGAGGAGAATAAAATGTAAAATCACGGCGCTATTTTACACACTGCAAGATAAAAACGTCAGTGTAACAAAAATTAAACCAAATGAAAGAGCCTGCGTATAAATCAGAGAGGTGTTGTGATATGAAAACAGTGAAATAAAGATGAAAAACCTGTGTTAAGTTCACATTAAACCGTAGAGAAGAAAGAAAGGAAAAAAAAAGTAGCGGAGTGTAAAGGAGAGGCGTGAAAGGAAACAGAACAGCGATATGTAATAAAGCAAGACACGGCAGAATTTGATGAATAATTGAAGTGGAAGCAGAATAAAAATAAAAAGCAGAAGCTCTTAATGACTCACATTAAGTGGTTTCTCAGCGTGGCGAATCAATAAAATAAAAACGATTGTTATCATCGAAAAAAGGAGTTTAGTAGAAGTAAAAACCAAGTAATCAGCTTCTGGGTGAAACTTAATTTCCAATTAAATTGCGTGAAACATTCAAGAAGAAAGGGAACACTTTGGGAATGCGTTCGTTATCGTGGTACCCGGTACTCCGACGAATACTACTCATTACTCACGGCACGAAGGAATTGCTTTTCCCGAGGTGACACATTCGGGTATCGCACCTCTCGAGAAAAATGAGAAACTCACGGAGGAAAGCAGTTGAGTCTCGGTCGGATCACGAGCGAACGCTTTAAACCGTGTTCACCAGGCCATTACCAGACATCTAGAAGAAGTCTAATTGTCAAATGAGAACGCGAGTGACAAAAAAAAACAGACATATGAAATGTCATAAATAAAACAGGAAAAATAATCTGGGTAACTGTAAAATGCTTTCTCTTCGTCTCGTTCGTCTCAAATGAGTTTGGTCAAACACCTGAAGAAACCGAAAGAATCTTCTTTGAGATTTTCATGAGGACTCGGTGGGTGATTAGGTCCGCTTGGAGAAAAATCCTAGAGAAAAAATGTTAATGTAAACTCTCCGGTGCATCCGTTTAGACCGATGCATTTGCTCTTGAGCGAATTAGGCCGAACCAGGCGAACTGGCCCAACTAGCCGAGCATAATTAAGGTAATTTCTTTAATGTTTTGATAGAAGGTGTCATCAGGGTTGAATGAGCTCGGTTAACCTCTATACGTTTCAACTTAAATGTGTCTTGTTAGAAGGTGTTTTCTTCAATGAGACGCCTGCCTTGTGTCAAAATAGAATAAAGAAAATAACGAGTCAGTCTAAAGAAAACGTAACTGTGGGAAGTTGAAAATTTATGTACGTAAATGCGTTTACTTTTATTGACGGAAAACTTTTAGACTTGCTATAACTGGAATTACATTTATTAACTTCACTTGGTTACTTTATTAATTACTCAGTAAAAATGCTTACAGTAATACTTATGTATTATTACAGTACTATGTTAAACAAAACAAAACGCACAGCCAGAAATAAGAATTATCCGTACATAACGTGTAAAGGACTGAACGATTAGTCAGGGAACCGACACTTCTTTTTACCTGTAGAGTATCACCTGCTCGGCTTCTTGTTCCCGTTCATCCCGTCTTATTAGTTGGTTTATTCTGGTACAGCCGAAAGGCATCCGACTTGTAAATCATTTCTGTTTATTCACCAAAAAACAACAAACATGGCGCGGTGTAACTGTAACAGCGAAATTTTTCCTTCAATAAATAAAGGGAGTCTCTCGGAGATGGGACGAACGCGTTTGCACATGCATAATGAGCCGTGAACTGTGATGTATGTTGATGAGTGATGTTGAAGGACGAGCACCACCGCTCTACGGTCCCGTGCGTCACTACAATACGGACAAACGTTGGACCCTGCAAAACGAACCTTCAACTCGACGAAATTGGAAAAATCCAATTTTTTTCCTTCCGTTTCCGGATCCTTTTCCGAATTATCCGCTCCGTCACATCCGGTTTTGTCCGAAGAAAGAAGACGCGGGCGGGGGATGGGGGCGCAGGGACAGGGGGGTAGGCGGTGAAAAAAATTTTTAAATTCTCCGAACGAATTTCAGATTGAACGAATCGACCCTTTTTTGTCTGTTTTTTAAATTAAAATCGATGGGAAACTGATAATTTGATAAATCAAAAATCAGAATCGGATGAAAAGGTAAACAAACGTACGGTCGAACCCGCGAGAATTTCACATTCGACCACATCGGGACGTTTCGTAAATTTTCTCACTCTTGGAAAGCGGAAACGGAAACGAGGAACAGGAGGAGGAGCTTCGCCCCGGGAAGAGCAGACGACACCGCTAAACGCACAAATATGGCCGTCTGAAATTAATCGGTTGATTGAGTGTCGATTCAATTAATGGAATGAAAAACATGAAAATGTATTTAATCCGTTCGAGACGGGAAGCTTTCGTCTTTCTGGTGACACGTTTGTGTTTTCTCTCCCGGCCAGGAGAATGGATTTTCTCAATTATTTTTGCATTTAATTTCATCGGGGATGCGAACTCGCAGTCGGAAAGACTAATTTGTCTTGAGAAGTGTTCACTAAGACCCAGAACGGGGCCCTCGTGC
This sequence comes from Polyplax serrata, assembly GCA_037055365.1. NCBI lineage: Eukaryota > Metazoa > Arthropoda > Insecta > Psocodea > Polyplacidae > Polyplax > Polyplax serrata. The sequence goes on from JAWJWE010000002.1 coordinate 921,678, forward strand.
CTTGTGGGCCGTCACCGACACGACAGTTCAATGATTGACACACGTTCAAATTGACTTTAATTTGATTGCGAAGAAGGACCTTCCTTTTCCTTCTGTCCCCTGCTGACTGTCTTAAATGTTGGTTTTACATACAGAAAGAAAGGTAATGTAACGCTTTCTCAGTTTGTAGAAAGAAAATTGTAAGCGGAATGCCGTGTTTTGGCTGGGAACGTTAAGAAATTCTTGGTCGGTCGCATTAGTCAGGTAGCTGACAATAGCCGCGGTGGCCATGCTGATTTTGCTTCCACGTTTTTTTTTTCTCTATATCTCTTTTATTCTTTCACTTTGGCTTTCTGCCACTTGGCAAATTCTTCCCACCGAAATTATTCTTTGTTTTTATTCCTCCGATTCTCCTGTTTGGATTTCTCCAATAGTAAATTGAATGCGATACGTGAAATGAGGCGGACAAAAGTTTATTTACTTTTTTTATAGATTTTGTTCCGATGATAGTTTATAGTTTATCGTAGGTGGAGTTGTACTTCTTCCCTTTTAGGCTGGTCCATTAACATTTCGTTCTGCTTTTGTGATTCCGGCCCATTTGAATACCCTGCTGGACACCGTCGTCAAGTGCCTAACCTCGTTTCTTCTGATATATCTCATGATATATCTATAATTTTTTGTGGTTGTTTAGTTTTTCTTTCCTACCTGAACGTGTAGTAGCGTTTTAGTAGCGAGGCGAACACAAGAGAAGATTAATCGGAGATTTTCACGGTTCCCGAAACATTTGAGAAGCCTCCGAGAGCTTCTCTTTAGTAAAGCAATCCCAACAATTAATTAATCGCAAAGCATTTCACCCATTGAATAATAAATTTAAGGTTTTGGTTGAAAAGTTTCTACCAAGCAGGTTAAGGTGAACTTGAAAAATTGTTTATGAAAAAGCCGGAATTATTGTAATGTCTGAAAACAGTTTTGCCGGGTAAAGAATACAAAAATTTTTCTTTTTTATCAAACCCTAAATTCAGAATACACGACCGTATACATGGGTGTTTCACATCACAGAGGAGGGAGTAAACCGATTCGAAGATCGTAAATAAATAAAAGGTAATCAATAAGATGCAGTTGTTAAGTATTATGGCTAATAGAAAGGCTTAGTCCCGGTGTTTTAGCCTAAGCCGCAGCGTAAATTTAACAGGAAATCTTATTTTTATGTTCCACCTTATCCGAGCATAATAGGAAAGTCGAAAGGATGCGTGATATATAAGTTTCAATGGATAAGAAACTGAATAGAGAAATTGTAGAGAAAGGCGGGAAAATGTATGAGGTTTTTTTTGTCGGTCTCATGCAATATTCACGTTGAGGAAGGAAAATCCCATCGGCCATGTTCCCTTTCGATTGAAATTCATAAATCAATGGCGATTTTCTCAATATGGAACATTCTAACGGTTTTCATTCATTTTTAACCGACTATTAAGGTTTTACTATTTACTTTCGCTAGAATTCATAGACATTTGGATACCTGGCAAAGGGCTGGATGGCGAGGCTGGATATTTTATTTTCCTCAAAAGGATGTAAAGGATGGCTTACCGACATTTTAGTTATTGAGTAAACTATCAGTAAAATTGAAAGGGTGGTTTTTGAAAGGGTTTTCCTAGGTCACGTCAACCCTTGTGACTTTTACGCCGAGGATACCCACAATGTGGTTTTCGGGTTCAAATTTTCCTGTCACAGGGTTCTTCTCTGGGTCAAGTATTAAAATTGACAGGCACATGAAGATAAATAGTAACAAAAAATTATGAAAAGTAAGATTTTCTCTTTGTTCGTGCCAAGTCAGGCAGCTGTTGTTACTACATACCAATAAAGTTACCGCAGTTACATACATTATGTACGACACAATAGCATACAAGTGTCCAATTGTAAAATATTATATAATTAAATTTAAATTGATAGTTAAGTGTAGCATTCTACCACTCTAGTGCGACGTACTTGTGATGTTGTGATGTTTGCGGTTTCTTTGCGTATAATTTCTGATATTTGTCGTGTCACCAGAGCCTGTGGTCTTCCTCATTCCGTTCCTGGTACCTTCGATTCATCATCACATGACTAGTGACGTTGTCGTTACATCCTCGACGAGGTCTCCTGTCAATTTAATTGATAGAAATTGACTCATTAAAAGTTTATGAGTAGACGTTTTTAATATGTTTTACATATTCTCATGTTTTTCATTGTATTCTCTTTCTCATCCAGAAGTTTGAGTGGAATTAGAAAGTTATGAGAAGGGGAAAAAGTTAGGATAACAACGCTCGAGTACGGATACGGATAATGAGCCTTTCACGGGTTACTCATTAGTGGAAACTTTTCCGTTTTCCTAACTTTATCTGTGTTCAAGTGGCCAATTCAGTTTCTTAGGCAAAGAACGTATTGGAAGACTCGGATACATGTTTAATTAAATTGGGAAATAAATTCTTAGAAGTCTTACATAGGACTGATGTAGGTTCAGGTAGTTATGAATGTTTGTTATTCATTAATAAGTAATAATAAGTTGTGATAATTATGCACGTCATACTTGTCAATTTATTCGTAACACTTCGTACAAGTAACCTTTACGTGACCTTTCACATGTCATTTCTTCTTTATTTGTTGTCACATGTTTTTAATTTTTTAGTTTTCCTACTGTTGCATCTCTTATTACTTTCTTGTTATTGTTGTGTTTGAACTTTCTCCAACTTGTAACAAGTACTATATTTGCTATTTAATATTTTTATTTATTGAATTGAAAAGTTGAGAAATTATTATTTAAAATTGCGCGCGCATTGAAATGCCGTTTTTCTTATTCGCATCTTAAGTGAATCTTTATTTACATAGATTACATGTGACATAACCTTTTATTTATTAACTTGTTACCATCTGAACTTCGGAAGTGAGACCGGGAGATATTGGAACTTGTACCTAAACTTGTTGTTACATATATCTGTGTTAAATTACAAATGAATGTAAATGAATATTTTCTGCGTATGTTGAAATACTCCAAAAAAACTACAATCTGCACCCTTGAATATAACTTTAGTGCCAATGTTAAACTTGTCTGTTTTTTGTAAGTACTCTAAAAAAAAGTAGTTAATTTCTTGTTTCGGGTTTATATCAAGGACCTACCTATTGTGACACTTTGCAGAGCGGAGGTTACCAGTGGATGGTTCTTAATTTAGGGTAATTTACCGTAGCCGTGGTAATAGCTGTGCATTTCAGAGGTTCGGTCGTAATTAGGATACCAACTATGAAGGACGGGGAAAGAATTCAATTTAATTCGCAAGGTTACCGACGGGTACTCAAAGTACTCAGGGTACTCAAACGGGATTTGTTCGTGGCCTGATGACCCGATGTCGATAAATTTGATGGAAACGGAAGCAATTGCTCCCGCTCGTTTTCTGTTTTCTCATCTGACACGTTTGCTCTCTGGTGACCGCGATCGAACTTCGTCTTATGAGTAAAGTTGATGTTCGTTGCTTTCTATAAAAACTATCCGTTCTGGATTGACACTATTTTAAATTGAGTTGCGTATCTGAGTGGCAATTCGAATAAAAATTTACTACCAGGTGGGTCACCGGATCAAACTTTTAGTCTCTGAATTTCTAAACTGCTAAAAAGAGTACTGAGTAACAGTATTGTATGCTTAAATTACTTGCGTAAGTAATGTTTTAGAGTGAACGATTGTTTTGTCACTTAAATTTCCCTTCCATACATTTCCTTTATTATTTGTAGATGTACTTTGAGTGGTTTATTCATGCCTATTTTCAGGGGATTGTAGGATTGTGTCCAACACAAGTTGTTTTGTTTAATAGTTCCCCGTAAACATCTGTGCAACTAGAATTAAACGAGGTAACCCTACGTCTACCCAAGGCAAAGCGCTCGTCCTAATGACACTACCTCTGCTTTGTAATTGATAATATTTAAACCGTTTTATCAAGTATTACTAAATAATTTATTACCGTCTTTTACATCGCTTAAATGCTTCCAAGGCGATTGTAAAAAGTTCAAACCAATTATAATTTAATAATCAACAAATCTAGCTTGATCTACTAGCCGAGGCCACGGTATGTGCACTGTCACAAGTGTACAACCAATTAAATGTCACGTCTGCTTTGCCTGTTTTACCTATCGCCTAATGTACGAGACTTTGATTTCTAAGATTGTTAACCTTTCATTATTTCATCCATTTCTACCTTTCCTCCACTTTCACTTTCTTTTTCACATAAATTTATTACAAAAAACCAAAAGTTAACAGAAGGGCAAAGTAAAATTATTCCAAGGCTAATAAGACGGGTTGAGGACTTTCTTTACCCTTCGTTTCCTGTATTATTTTCTTCTGGTACACGGCAGAAGTCTAATCGCTTCTGATCACGTAATTTTGCAATTTAAATAAATCTCATGATGAATAAATTTTTAAGGAATGGTGGAGAAGAAGGAGAAGCACACAGACACTGGAAAAGAAAGAGAGAGAGAGAAAAAAATACCTACCTTTCCTTCTTGAAGGAGAAACTGTAAGTGCTATTAATGGATAAAAGAAGAATTCGAAAGGGGATTCGATGGGAAATAAGCAAACGAATAGAAAAATAAATTTAAATTATAGACACAATGAGAAGAAACTCATCTGGGCAGAAAAGGAAAAGTCTTTTAAGTAGTTTTTCTATTGAGTGACCCTTCTAGGAAGAATAAATAACAAATACGACACGTAAGTGCTTCCTTAGGTTGGAAAAAATGTTTAAAGAAAACCTCATACTATTATTGTTATTATTATTATTATTATTTCTTTGCTCCACCGATCGAAATGTTTGTGGTTTATGCGGTTTATGCGTAGTCATTTATATTATTTATGTACATTATTCAAACCGAGACCAAGTACGTATCTTAGGGTCTAGTGATACTACAACTGACTTTTGATGTCTGAAAAGATGTTTGACCCAGCCACACATAAAAAAAATTGTAAATTTTAAAATCAAATTACTACGAAACAAATTTTGAATTAGAAGAGAAGAAAGAAAGTCAACGTGTTCATCACAACCAACGGCACACGGAGGAAGAAATTGTGACGGGAAATAAACAGGAAGGAGAATTATTAATTAACTACAAAGAAAATTAATTAACAAATTCAGAGCAAGTAGGAAGATAGACCGAGAAGAAAGTCAGGGAGAAAAAAAAGTTGTAATTATAAATTTCATTATTGTAAATGTCGGCTTCTTGGGGGACGTATTGTTCTCGGAAGGTCCGGGAAGTTCACGCAAGACTCCCCAGAGTGGTAGCAAAACACCGGAAACGGAAGAAGCCGACGATGAAAAAAGGTCAGAAGCTGAAAATTGAATTTTTCTCTTTGAAATTTACGCTTAACTTTCGATCGCTAACCGCTACCTGTTACATTTGCAAGCGTCAAACTCTCCGAAAAACGAACAACAGGTGAGGTTTGAGCAACTGGGGATAGAAGAGTACACAGCATCAATGTCTACAAAAAATACCAACTTAACCCAACAGAAAACATATCAGCATAGCTTCAGAGAAATAAGTTTACGCTTCTTACACCACACTACAAATATAAAACGCATGTTACAAGAAACGGTGTCATCAAAATACGTAATTCAGAACTGGGGACATCATTACATGTTGTGGCTGAACCTTATCTCCCATAAAACTTAGGAGGTTTCTTGGCAGCATTACTTTACGCTGCGCCTGATACATTCGGAGAGGGGTTTACTGACGAATGATGAGTTTTAAATTTACTAGAAGGCTTAAAAAACTCAAAACTTTTTGTCACCACATCCCCAACAATATTTCTGACTCACGTCATTTTTATCAGGAGACATAAAATTTAAGAGGTATCAAATGAGCAAATTATTTTTCTCTGCGCTTGCTACTTTTGGGAACGGAGTGTAGTAACAAATTTTTGCGTTTAAGTTTGCAATTAATCTATAATAGTTTCTAATAGATGGAATTGACGGATTGTAACAGTTTAAGGAGTAAAAAAAATTTTCTGTTGTTCCAGATACTTCTGAGGGTGAAATTTAGAGATGAATGCATTAAAAAAATAAAAAAATAAAACCTATAATATCCAAACCCATTTTTTACACCGCCAATTCATTGGATATTTCTCATATTGGAACGTTGGATATTGACTTATTGTTTGAATAATATTGGCCTACTGAATGTTCAACAAATATCAGATGTAAAAACATGTGTTTAGGAAATCAAACATAAAATCAGAGCTTGGCTAGTTGTAAGGTAGCGGCTATTGTAATGGAACACTGTGTGTGTGTGTTCCTTTTAGAAAGTAATTGGGCAAATATTTGTATAAGAAAGTCTTAAGATTTCTCAAATTAATGGAGACCCTTTACCGATGACACTACCAGTGTTTTCTCATGAGATTCGACGAGAGAGGACACTCCTCTGCCTTCCTAGAAGTAGGATGTGTTTTAAATAAAAACGACCTAAAACTTACCGAAAACTTTTTTTAATAATTAAAGCAAAAAAGTAAGGAAAAGACTCGGGTCCTGGATCACCTTTCCCTCGGAAGGAAACTCCGTTCGGACAGATCCCGTGGGATGCCTTGGCTCGAGACGAAGAATTGGAAGAAACCGGAGAGTCACATAGCTTTTATACAAGGGACGAAGAAGTTTCTAGAAACTATCAAGTCGTCTCTAGGGACTCATGGGGAAGAAAAATCTTGATGATGATGGTAGAGTTGAAGAGGGTTTCCGGTTTCACTGTTCGATTTGTTCTTCTTCTTCTCCACTCGGCTTCCTTTTTTCCTATCTTAATTAACCATAGCAAAAAATGTACCGTTCTGTTTTTAAGGTCTGTCAAAAGAATCATGATTTGTTCAAAGCGGACTTTCTTTGAAGAAGAAGTAATTGTGAAGTATGACATAGGTATGAAAGGAACTGCATGAGCCATTGCAGGGTCATTAACGAAGAGACTGAAACTCTGTGTTCTGATGTTAAAGTTACAATTTGTTAAGTTGCGAACACATTCTGAAATTTTTTACATAAAAAAATAATGTACCCTTGTGTTTTGTTACCTGCAGAAACAAGAAATTGTCTTCGTGTACGATTACTAGATTGGTAGTTGCGTTTAGGTTAACCCGAAGTTAATTCACAGGTAAGTTTGAGATGTATATATTTATACACTAAAATTGACGCGCCTAAAAGTTTTTCAAGCTCAGGAAAAGCTCACAATTGAAGACATCTTTCCCCGAATCCCAGATTTAAAACTTTTTAAAATAAATTTTTAGTTAATTACAGTTTAAGTTCCTCATTTGAGAATTTTCCCCATCTTGAGAAAGTTTTTTAATAATCCCCATGCGACTATCAAAAAATAAAAAATTTCCGGGAAGGTTTCAGTCGAAACTTCCACCTAACCAAAACTGTTTCTTGGTGTTTTCAAATTGCAAATTTAAATTTGAAGAAACTCCGCGGAGTCCTTGATGACTTTGCTGTAGTCACAGACAACCGGGACCGGTAGCAGAACTCTGAAGCTGTTGAATTCTTCGGACGGAATTTTCTCACAGGGCAGCGAAGACGTCCGTTGCTGCCCAAACTCAAATTTCGTTTGGTAAGAAGAATAAATGTAAAAGTTTAGATTTAACGAAGCGGGAAGGCCAGAGATGGGAAAAGAACCTCACTCTTCGGTGTGAGGTTCTTGACTGAACACGTCAAACAAAAAACGAAATAACAAAAGAGTCAGAAGTGTTAATTCATCCGTGACAGAAGAAGCGATCCAGTTAACGGTTAAGTAAAACAAGATGGGATGGATGGGCGCAATTTAAAATTTTTCAAAGTATAAGAAAGCGACGAAATTAAAATTTTTGCTGCTGTTCAAACAGTTCGGTTTGAATTCGGCGGAACTTTTGCTTGCCAATAGACAATTAATTAAATGTCATTTATTTGGTTAATCTAATTGTGCAACTCCTGACGGAACTCAACTGTTGGAAGAACAAACGGAAGAAAGATCCGATTCGTTAGATCCAATTAACAAGTGTAAGACAATAACTTTCCTGCTGCGGTCCTCATCGAGTCAGTCAAGTGACATCAATTAAGCAATTTGAAAATTTTTATAGTTTCAAAATCTGTCAGATTGTGGTTGGAGACACGATCGAAGTGTCCGCAGAAGTTGGGCAACCCGTTTGACTAATCTGCAGGATGTCTCTGATGATTTTCTCAGTTACACTAAAAGCGAAAATTCAGCTGGCCACGTTGAGGTTTTTTTGTTACCACTGAAATTATGGCTACCACCTACTAATAAAGTAGTACTTTACTTAAATACTTGAAAAGACAGAAACACAAACAGATCTTACCTGACGAATATCTACACCAAGTATAGTTTCACTAGGTAAATGGTTTTGTATTAGTTTGACCGTATTTTGTCCATCTTCAATTTAAAATGTGAACGTTGCCACTCGGCACATGTGAGGAGAGAGAAAATCCATCAACCTGACGAACATCAAACGTGACCAGAGTTGGTAACCAGACCTTCAATTCATCGATTGAATTCTCAAAGGTTTTAAACAATTTATTTTTGGCATCAAACCATCGACCTGGAGATTCGTCGACAGTTGGACTCTGCTTTGAACCTTCGGTATCTTCGGACTGGTACGATTTGCATGAAATTTCTTAATTACACAATTATAAGTCCCTAGCTTTCCTTTTCATCTCTTTCCGCATTTTCAGCACCTTCATTTTTGTCTGTAGTTGTTATTTGACTCGGTTGGAGTGAATAGCAATTATCGCTTGAAAAACTTATTTTACTACTGATAATACCACCACCTGGAAAAGTTGCCGCAACGTTAATAATTTTCCAAATGGTTGTAAAATTCATTCTTTGTCGCTCCAAGATTTACAGAATAAGACGTAACCATCAACAGTACGTATACATAATAATATATTCAACGTAAACGATATTTTTATATTTGTAATATTTCAGTTTATTTAAGTAAAATGATACGTCAAACAATATTACAAAAAATTATAATGCGATTTATGTACTCATTTACTTTATACTGTTAAAATTGTATTGAAGTAGACAAAAGTATTCCAGGCGATTCCAGGCGAAGGCAAGTCTTACTGTATAATTAAAAATAAATAAATGAAACAAATGTTCCACACCGCCAAATATTCAACTTGTGTAAAAATCGATTAGAATGGATGGATAAGTGAAAATTCTCATGAGATGCAGCGTCGTTTTAAGCATCGTATTATCCTGCCAGGTAGTCGGAGAGATTGTGTACCTGGTGAGTACCTGCATTTGGCTGCCCACTTGGTTTTGTATTTCATAAATGGCTCTGTAGAAAATGGATCACGCGTGGCAAAAGCGTGATTTTATCTAATTGCACTTGTCTGTCGCCTTCCGCTCGTCTCATCAAAGTCTAAAGGCACGATTTTTCGTGACGAAATGATTTCCAATCGTTGCAAAAGAAGATGTCCGATTGACCGCACGATTTATTTATAGCCCGTGCATTTTCATAAGTTCATTTTGATAGTTTCACTCATGCGGTACCATCGATATTATCAAATACTATTGTTAGTTTTCATTTGTATGTGTTCGAGCTGTTCATTCAAATTCGTAGATTCACACTATGCCATTCTTGTAGTTTCGCGTAACTAAGTTGACGAGGGTACTAATCATAATAGGATGCTGATATATTGTAATATAAAATACATTTTTAGTATATATATTATGTTTTATACATTACGAACGACAAAGACAGTGTAGTAACTCAATAAAGAAGGGTCTGAAACTTCGACAGCAACTTCACTTCTGAATTAATTAAAAATAAAATGTTGTTATTTTAAGAACAATTGTATAAAGTTTTACCACTGACATGTAACACAGTTTTCAGTAATTTAGCTCTTTGTAAATAAAATTAGTGTGTACGATACCTTTGGGTTAGAGGTTTCTTGTTCTAATAGACCTAATTAATGTAACATACAAATAATTAATTATCACAATATAATTTAACCTGCCTAACTCAGTAAGGTTGTACGTCGCACACCAGAGATTTTCCCGGAACTCTTCATGAAATGCCCTGCAGGACTTCCTTGGAACATCAGTCATTCTCGTCTCAAATCCTAGCTATTAACTAAAATAATTGCTCTTTTGAATTTTTCATTTCTTTATTTATATTCTTTGTTCTTTTAAGTCAGTTACTACTTCATATACTAAATTACGTACGAATGCGGTCGTTGCAGATTTGCAGTCTCATTTTAGCTAACAACACTGTTTACAGAAATGTGTCATGCGAATGTGACAGATGAGATGAAATTAGATGATACATATTTTTAAGAGGTGACATGTTGAAGTTCCAAACGATGTAGTTAATGTACAGTTTATAAGTAAAATAATTATGTCTCTCCCAGTACCACGACGTAAAAGAACAAGCAATGAAGGTGTGCAAATTTTTAGATTTGTATTTTCAACGATGGGATGTTTTTCTTTCATACTAATAAAAGAAGTTAAAAATAAATTATGCAACTTAATAATGTTTAATTGCATTGCAATACAGAACGACGTACAGAAGTATGTCACATTGTCGTTTAATCTCTTGCTATAAGACATACTAAAGAATGTGTGGTGCTTCAGTACCACATTACTTGTAGTTCACCCTACATTTTAAGTCTTTTAAAGGTGTCCTCACACAGAAATTTTCATATCTCTTAAATATAATATTCTTGGGCAACAGTTCGATATTTGAGACTTGACAGATGCTAACTATTTTTTATAAAAAGCAAACGTTTTCAATATTAGTTCAATTCAAATTAATGATTTTCAATTACAGGCCAGCTCTTCTCGGCACTTCTTACCCGAAATACTCGGAAAACTAAGAAATTATTAATTGTGAAATACTTGTAACGAATTCAAACATTCATTTTGTCTTACAATTCGTGTTCCTCTCAAATAAAATATATGAAAATTTAAAAACAAAAATGTGTAACTTCTGTAATGTATTTTAGATTTGATTTTTAAACAAAATTCAACGGAATGAGAAAAACATTTTATATAAATTTTACCTCTAGAAATCTGACTCAAAAGGTTGTTATTGTGTGATTTGCGCCTCTCGGCGTGTGTGGGTAAGAAGTTACGGGAGAATGCGGAAGAGTTCTCAGTTTTACAATTCAACAAGTATACAGTGCAACTGTCAGGGGAATGTGAAATATAGAAAGAGAGCGGTAGAAACTTGAGAGTTGAGCTAAATTACAAGTTTAATTCTTATCTGGGAGTACATATACAATTCCAAAGGGGTACCATTCATTCTGACACGGTGACATTCATGCTGCCACCAGCGAACCACCCAAACCCGTCCCACCCTCAAATCAACACTCAAAACTTAATTAAAACAGAAGACGAGTGTCGTCGAAGGAAGTGCATTTCTTTCTTCCACTCATTCGCATTCTTCCCATTGGGTGAGATCGTCGCCGTGGTCCTACGTCCCTGCCACATCCCCCTGGGGGATTGTTTTCATTCAACTTCAACATCATTACGAAGAAATGAAAAAGAAAAGCTGGCGAAACCGAGCAAGAAAGAACAATATCAGGAAAGGAAACGAATATAATTTGCGGTTAGCCGAAACGGTTGTTGCTGACATTCTGTTTTTCGGGTTGGTTCACGAGTCATCGAGTTTATGGTGAATGAGAGAGAGAGAGAGAGAGAGAAACCCTGGGAAGCCGTTTTGGAAACTGCTACATTGCTACCACCACCACCACTGCCACTACTCGTCATTCTTTGTTGTATTCCCTGCGGAGACTAAATGAATTTCACGAATTAATGACTGGAAAGGATGCGTTTTGGAGATTTCTGGAAAACGGCCGAGACGGAAGATGAAGGAACACAGCGGAGGCTTTGACTGGGGACAGGATGGTTGTGATTCACCTCACTCATTCCCCACAGCCGAGAGAGAGAGAGAGAGAGAGAGAGAGTTATGAAGTTTTCGAAACCCGGGAAAAGGAAGTCGTTTTGATGTTGATTTGATCTTCGCGTCGGTCCCTGACAGAAAATATAAATGTAAATGTAAAATCACCAGAGAAGAACTGTTGGTCAATTAATTTTGCAGAGGTCAGAAACCTTCTAATTCACACTCTTTGGACTTACAATTTTGCTTCTGTGGCTGACAGACGGTTATTAAATTTGTCTTTATATCAAGTGAACGAAGAAAGTTATTTGGTATTCGTGTACACTGCACACAGTGTCAATTAAATACTCTCAAAGAATTCTCAATTTACTGTGATGTTCATAAAAAAAAAGTAAACAGTGAGCCGTTCTGTAAATTAAAGAATAACTTATGTATACTAAGCAAAATAAACGTTTTGCTTATTCTTATAGTATTTTTTCCTTAACTGAAGATTAATATATTTGCGATCAGTGTGCGTCTCAAGGCTTCAAATTGTCAGCAAGTATTTATGTAGAAATTACACAACACTAGTTATATATTGATCTTTCCAATGAAAATGAGAAGAATTTTAACTCAGTTCGACCTTTGGTTGTTAAGGAAAGAAACAGATGGAAGGAAACCGGATTTTGAAGGAGAAAATGAGATGTGTAATAAGTAAAAACAGAAGAAAATGAAAAGGCAATAAAGAAAAAAATAGGAGTCGTAAAAGAAATCAAAATCTCATGTTGGAGAATGAAATTATTAGAAAAATTGTCAAAGAAAATGACCCTGGCAGTTGTAAGTTGGTGCCTTAATCCTGTGGAAAGGTTAACAGCTTGAGCAGAGAAGGTTAAACCGAATTTGAGGTTTCCCATGTGTGTAAAAAATAAAAATAAACAGAAAGGCTCAAGTTGGCAGAAAGGCCCAAAGGCCAGGGCCCCGTAGACTTCGTGCGTTCCCTTTGCCTAAACATCAAACCTAAGGCGTTTCTCGCCGGTCGGACCAATTCAACTCTACTCATTCCTAGTTACGACTACAATTCCTAGATGTCTTCTACTTCTATTTTTGTCCAGTAATTCTAACGAATTTTCTCTTTTTCATTTTTCTTCTTCGTTTACCACCCTGTTAGCATTTATTTTCCAAGTCAAATCTTGCACGGCAGCACACAATTTCCTTAAGTCGATTCCTGCATTCTTCTTGCCTTGCCTTGATTTTCTCAACTAATGATACTTTGTAACCAAAGTGAGGGTTAACAGGACGAGAAGGATACGTACAAGTAGACGAAAACATTTATGATTTGAAAAATTCAACGGCCTTGAGTTGAAACCACAAAGTCGGGCCAGGGTGTACCATCAATTTTTTTCACTTCACCATCTTCATTTCTCATCTTACGTTTCAGTTGTCGAGGATGCCGCCCTGTTTATTTGTTGGTGCCCTGGGCGTACGGCCCTGATTTTTCAAAATTATTGCTCCGGCATTTTTTTTCGATTTCTTTCTTAATTAGTCGAGAATGTCGATTTGATATTAAATGGATTATTGTTAAATATTTTCACGGACATTTCAACTCACCCCCAAATTCCATGTCCTCCATGTATATATTATTTCTCTTTTCAAATTTAAATAAGTTCGACCCGTGTTTTAGTCTACGAAACTATTTCGGTCATTATTCATCAACCCCTGTTCCTATTGGGGAAAACGAAGACTGGGGGAGAAGTACAATCAAGTCACAGTTTGTGAAGAACCAGCGAACCGACTGTTAGTCCATAAAATACGACTGCAAGAATTCTCCTAAAAATTGTAATTGTATTGGTAACTGAATCGGTTTATACACCGCAGAGTTAGTTTTTGTAAAGGACTGCACCTACAACATGTCAGCAATGAATTTATGGCAATTTTTTTAACGTTCTTGACCATCCAGTTCCAGTTTGTTCGACGTGTTCCATTGAATTGGTCACATTTTTAATTTTAAATTGTCACCATTTGTGTGGCTTTCACCATCGAATTACGTAATAATATTTATTAAATATTATTATTAAATACAAATTATTAAAAATTATATATTAAAAATTTGATAATTTCCATATTCATACATCAATATCAACAGGAACAGAAGTAGTTCCTCCGCAGGTATTAAAATGAGTTCTCATTCAGAAATCCAATTCTTTCGTGTTCTCCAAAAACCCGACCTAAAACATCGTTTAATACTTTTTCTCCATCTTCTAAATCATTTAAAGGTCCTGTTTTATGAGTCTACACGGGTTAGTCACAATAAAACGATCATAAACAAGGAGTCTTCTCTTTGTAATCTCATTTTGGGAATTTTCACTAAGCTTCTTATGGTGCTGCATCCCGAGATCACATTACTTTCCTTAAAAACAGTCATTAGATTCCCTCATTCTCTCTCTCTCTCTCTCTCTCTGTTTCCTTCTCCGATTCGATTCCTAGAATGATTTTAATATTTTTAATTTGGATAAAAAACAAAACAATTATTTCGTTGACTGAGTCTGTGTGTGTGTGTGTGTGTCGGGTTGTGAAACGCGAAGAGAAGGTTAGGAAGATGCACACAAAAGGCTTCTTTCTCTCGGCTTTGTACTCGAAATGATTCGCGTAGCACAGCCTTCCCGATGACACATTTAATGCAATAACACGGATCTAGTTTTAATTCAAATGGGAAAAGCATTAACGTCGTAATCTCATTTCCATTTGAGAGGCTTAAAACCTGTGCGAACGAAACTGTTTTCACCCGTCGTTGTCTCTCTTTCCATTCTCACTCTCTCACTCTCTCTCTTTCTCTCTGCCTCTCTGTCTCTTTGTCTCTTGTACCTCGTTAATTCACGACCTCAGAATTTAAAAAAAGCAAAAACAAACCGAAATTAAACAAAATAAACTAGAACACACGATGAGATAGAAGTTTTTGAAGTTCGAATAATCGAAATCACCACGTCGGTAACGAAAGAGCCCTGAAAATGTAAATCCGCCTTGAAAAACATCGGTGTCATAGATGCTTAAAATCATAAATTATATATTTACATAAATTCATATCGACACACCATCTTTCTCGGAACTATTTATAGTTCCTGTTTGTTTTGCTAGGAAGTTCGCGAGATCCACCCAGGGGCAGGGTAACGTTTGTTACAATCCCCTTTCATGAGTATCAACTCCAAAAATTGTCTGGTTATCTTACGCCTCACCAGAGATACTTATGACCTCATTAGAAAATTAAGAATCAGAGTCGATTAAAAAAGAATGAAGTAAAAGAGTGTAGTAGTAAAATAAAAGTGCTACAATTTGTTTAATTCAATACTGCAACATATAGTTAAGACAACTGAACTTCTTCTTTCAAACATCACCTCTCTTCAGGCACTGGATAAGATCGTGGACCGCGAAAACATGTCACACAGTCGACACCAACAGAACCTGGTCGTCGAGACACGTAACGTCTAACAGTACTCGTGTCACCGGTAACAAACACCTCATTTCAAAGAGGTACTCACGTCACGTTGGTAACCGTTGGTTCATCAGAGAGAGAGAGAGAGAGATTCATTTGCTTCTCACAAGTCCTAAATCCATCCATCTGATGCTGGTGGTGGCCCGATTTTGTTCCGTTCAAAGTTTCATCGTGACAAGCAGAAAAAGAAAATAAGGTTTGGAAACAGAGTGAAAGAAACGCATTAAATAAATCCATTCTGACTTGTCTGGTGGCAGCAGGAGTCTCGCCACGGGAGAGGCAGATCCCATGCAGATGCTTCTAACATTCATGACTTGCTCTTTTCCGCTCGACACAATAAACCAGGTATACACCGAATCCATGCCGGGACGAACGTGTCAACAATATGGCGAACCCAAGCAAAACTCGTAAACTGACTTGGAAACCTCGTTAATTTCCTACCGATGATGCGTATTATTGCATTTTAGTTGATGCCGGGAACGGCACTTTGCTACTGCATTCTACAACATTCAACAATAACATGGAAATTGGATGAGTTTGACTTTGTAACGCTCCTAAAATGATTAACAAAACTATTATTTTACTTTGAGTTAACCGTACTAGTTACCCGTACCATAACTTTATTACTTAATTACACTACCGGTACGACATCTTCTGCTGTTGTACAAATAAGGGTGTGTGAGACAGCATGGGTTTAAGAACTCTGTAACTCGGTAACTGTTACTTATTGTAGTATCCATGTATGTGGCGTCAAAATCCATCATTTCCCCATGGTGCGCCGCCTAGTCCTGTCATACCTGGACCTGAAAATTTTTCGTGTTTCGTCCACAAGTGAAGAACGGCGTTCCTCATTTTTGACTGTCAAATTCCGTATTCATCAAAATCGTGCTTCCCAACATGCCCGACAAAAGATATATAATTTTATTGTCGTTTTGGGCTATCTCGCACTGCGACTTCCTCTCCTTCTTCATATTTCTCTGCTCTCTCCCTGAAAGGCTGTAGTTTGTGTCAGTCGTGAGAAAAATCCCACAGCCTCGTACGACCTTCCAGAGCTCTGATTTTCAACCTTTGACTCTCTTGCCCGATTCGAGTAATTATTCATGCACGGTGCTCAGGTGACGACTAACCAACGTCACACGGTTCTCACGCGTTAATTCCTCAATGGTTTCGCCATGTTGTCGTCGAGGGCTTGGCAGGAAGACAGGAGGATACAATGTGTAGAAATCGAAAACCCCCAGAAAAGAGGAACCAAGTGGAACGTGGCACTAGAATCCTCTAGTTATCCGAGGCATTTCGTCCTTGAACGAATAAGAAACGAAACCCTCATCTTTGCCTGACAGACGTTTTAAGAATAGAAACCACTTGTCTTACAACTTGACCTGCCCTTAACATGAAATCACCTGCCTCACTTTGTCGGGTCTCTTGGTCCCACATAAGCTAAACCTCTCCCTTTGACATCGTCATCAAAGAGTCAAAGAATTCGCTTATTTACAGGTTTCTATTAAATACCAAATTTTTTTTCAACATCTCCTCAATGCGAAGGGAAGAACCCTTAAAATTGGATAAGATTTTTCGGAGCCAGGGTCTCCTAATGGATGGTTTTGATTTATTCTGCGTACGAGTGTGTTTCTTTTCCTCTCTTTCGTAGACACACAAACACACATATACAGACACACACACACACACACACACACACACACACACACACACACTTATTCTAAGGCGGTGACAGCCGAGCGGAGGAGAGAGAGGCAACAGCCAGGGGATGGTTTCAGGGTTCTTGTGTGGTTGTTCCTTACACGTACCTCATTCTCAAGGTGGGAACCACAATTTATAAGAAGACGTTGATTGACTTCCGGCTCTCAGCAAGTTGCCTTTGATGTTTCTTTCTATGTGAATTCATTTTTCTGCCGTTCACAATTCATCCTCATTTATCCTAGAAAATGACCCTATTCAACGTCCTCTGAATGTTCCATCATCCAATGCTCCTTGTCATTCTGCAGTCTTCAATTGCGGGACAAATGTGCGTGTCACTTTGTCACATGGCACATTAAACAACACGTAACAACTCTAAAAGAATTTCTTATTATGACTTAGTTTCTGTATCCTGACATGTGGCACATTTTTTTCCGTTAAAGTCATAAATATTTTACCAAAATAATAAAATTCAGGCTCGGTGTCTGGTACGCGAGGGTAACCGAAAACAAGAATGGTCAATAAATATATTAATTAGAAACAAACATTTGTTCTTTAAGTTATTAGCCAATTTGTAAATGAGACTCACTTGAACTTATTTACACACCAAGCAGTTATATTTTCTTTAACCGCTAAAATAACTTGATGTTTAAGTTTAACAAATAACTTAATGCTTAGTTTTTATACTTGTATAATTTTCTGCTAACGACTTTACTTGACTTTAACGAGTATTTTTAAGTTCAGCCTTCCTCCGTCAGCTTTGTTTCTTGCCAAATCAAAATCAACTAAAATATACAAACTTTTATCTTTAGTTTTAGGAAAATTAATATTCATGAAGTGTAAACTAGTAAAACTAGATTTTAGTTAAGCCAATCCTTTGATAGGCAATAAATGCATTATTATATTTTTCAGAATATAACACATACATTCTACATATTAGATGTAAGATATATGCAAGTAGAATTTTATGTAAAATACATAACTATAATAAGTTAGCTGTCCTTGAATCTTAAATAAGTTTCTGTAAGTTACATAATATATAATAGGCAGTATAAAATGTAATAATGTAATTGGAGTTATTAGTCAATTTGAGCTCAACTCAGGTTAGCAATTTCAATTTTTTTTAAAGGATAAGGACTCGATTTTATGTATCTTCGAATGGGTTCCTGGTTTTCTGTACTACAATTTATATAATTATATACATATGAATCGCGTGAGTCTCATCTAAGCTGTGCAAAACTTATGGATGCGAATATCTCAACTCACTCAAAAAAAATCAAGAAATTTTCATAACTAAATGTTTAACCTTGGTTTAAAAGTTCCTACATTAAAGTAGTGAAACATAGCCAGTACTAAACATAATTCTCATATTCAGTTGACTCTCACGGGTGTCGGGGTAAAATACGAGTCATACCGGTAAATAAGCTGCCTATCACTCCGCATGGTCCTATGCTTAATTATCGGCCTTGTCAAGGGGTGTTCCCGTCTGCACTTCCAGATGTCCTTCTTTCTTTCCTCCTGAATGGATGCTCGTTCCGAAAAAAAAAAGTAACCAACACCAACACTCCCCTGACATGGCTAAATACCCGAATTCCAAACATCGCGGACGACACAGTGAAGTTCTCGCACACCTGGACGACCAACCGCACCCTTAAAATTCAAATTGAAACCGGTTACACATTTTTACGAGCAATAAAATCTTTTAAAAGCGAACCTAAAAGAATTTCCTCGAAACCGTTATGCCACCTTTTCTCTCTTTTTAGACTCCATCTCTGTAAACATGTCCTCGTGTTCCCGGAATACTCCTGAATTAGATAAACTCACTAACTGCCCCGAACGTACACCGTGCAAATATTCATAAGGCAAAAGTAAACCGTTGAATGAACGATATGGAAAAACCCTCCTGAAGAACGGAGGCTAAGTGAGGGATTACATAGAATTTATTTATATAGTAAATAATGATGCGAAATGTAAATTAAAATTCGGGTTTTTACATTGCGTTAAATCGACTGTGAGAAATTTATTCTGACTTCTTTGGGGATACTTCAGTGCAGGAGGTAACAGACAGGGTGGTTTGTGTATGTGACTATATAGGAAATCGTTAATGAGTAACAAAAGACGTCTTAGGAGAGTTGTGAACGAGTAAAAACCTTAATAGAAGCCTGAAATTCTCTCACGGGATAATTTTAAGTGAAGTTGCAGCTTGAAAAGTGCGGAAGGTGAGGCACAAAACCGTAGAGAAACAAAAATTAAAACCCTTTTGTTATATTTATATAAACATAAATTACAGAAAATTAGAGAGCAAAACTGGACACGAAGTCAAATTTCGAAATTTGAATGCTCAAGAAAAAATGTACAGTTTGATTAATTGGCTTGAAACTGAGAAAAGATGAAGACGAATTGTAATAGAAAGAAATGGGTAGATGGATAGACAGGTAGGGCAGACAGACACAAAAGATGACTGTTGAATTCTGAGTTTGATATAAAATGAATAGAGAAAAAGTGGCTGGAGTAACTTCAACATTCAACTGCGGCACTCGAGCAATTTCGTCATGTTTCGGTGGTGTCACCCCTAGAACTTTCCTATTTAACTAGTTTCTATCTACTCGTCACTCGGCGAGGTGAAAAAAAGTTTCTTAACAATTGCTCCTGATGTGAGCGTGAGTGATGTAAAATCGTACAAAACATATCACATAACATAACGGACCAGGAAGTTTATTTTAGTAGTTGCATTCGTTCCACTTCAAAATTACTATTTCCATTACAATTTATGTGTAGCATTTTATATCTCTTCTACCCTCTCCTCCTGGTCGATTCGGGTGAAGGCCAAAGATGTAAAACACCACTTCGTGGCAATGAATTCAATGCTGAAGCCAAGAATTTATAGATTTCGCGTCGGCCTGGTGAAGATTACCTATTTATACATAGATCGTAAACCATGTATTGCCCTTATAAAACTAGAGTATATAAAAAGTTACATAAAACTGTCGGACGCGTATGGCAACAACTGTGTAAATAACAATGGACATCTCGGAAGAAAAAAGAAGGTCTCGCGGAATGGTTCACGCTCCGATTTATCTTCTTTTCCGACTTGATACTTCACTTAATTATTTATTATTAATTACCCGGTCGAGTATCAATAGCTAATTGATTAATTAATGAAACGCATACCTGGAAATTTCCTGGTTTTTCCACGCATGAAAAGTCACGATTTGGATTTAAGCGGTTTCCACTTGACTGTGCGAACGGGCTCATTTGTTAATGTCATTTTCATCGGTGTGGATTTACCTGTAAAACCCCCACCCACCACCGCCCAACTCCACTCTCCCCCCCCCCCCGCCGTAGAGGAGAATAGAACATTTTTTATTATTTTCTATTTTCATAGTTTCTATTTCTTCATTTTTCTTCAGGTACACGATGAGAAACTCCAAGTTGGTCTTATCGGACGTCCGCACGTCACTCCTGTGAAGTTTCCTCTCACCTTTTCTGTCCCTGTACCTGGTACCTGCTCGGTGTGTAGTATTTAACTATTTTCTCACTGTGACCTCCGGGTGTTGTGATGCATCGAGGGGAGTCGCGAGGGACCGGTCAGAGTTAATTTCTTTTGAGTATTCGTGATTGCAAAAATGTCTGCCTGCCAGATCGGACTAGTTTCAGGTGTGGGTGAACGAACATCGCGTGGGTAATCACAGCCCATCACTATTATCATCACTGTCATCATCAACAACAATAACAACAACATCAAGGCGATGAAGGGTGAATTGTAGTAACATTTTGGGTTTCCTTTCTGCTTCTCATCCTGCGAGTCAAGTTCTCGTGTGTTTATGTGGGCTTACGTCCTACGAGTGAAAACCACAGGGACAGCCAGGGGTGGAAATCGGCCCAAATTAACTCACCTGTTATCAACCCCCGTCGGGAAAGGAAAAGGACTCAAGTCAAAAAACGAATTTGAGTTATTAAGTGATTCCTGATAACGTCAACGAGGTGAATAGAATTTAATTCACCTGAGTTTATTTCCATCGCTCTCGCTCTCCCACAGTCACATGTACACATCGGGTTTAATTTTTCTCCTGCCACGTTTTTCCTCTTCTTCGGAGATTTATTACACCCCTGTCGTGCGAGCAGAAATTCTTTCTGCGGCTAACGTTTCGGGTTAACCGGAACCAAACGGAATCGATTTTCCTAATTTTTCATGTCAACCCCTGGGTGATTACACGTGAACTTAATGTAGTAACGTTAGAGAAACGGAAGCGACATGTTAAATGCAGATTCTGGACAAATTTAAACTTGACCGGAAGTTACGTTTACAAAATATCCGATCTTAACGGCCGACAAGGACGTCACCTGTGATGGTTTCATTAGGTTGGAAATAAATTTGACTCTTTTGAATTGTAATGAATAAGAGAAGTGTTAAGTGTCACCTGGCGAATATTTAAATGACATTGAGTATTTATTTATGATTGTTTTAGGCAGTGCGACAGCAGCAAAACGAACGAATAGATCGACTGACTAATTACGGTTAATAAGTGATGTGTTGCTTGGTGGAGTGAGTGGCTCATCACATCACAAAAATTTATTTTCTGCTCAGTTGTGGTAGGCGAAGGTTACTCTAATTTACTTGAGCGGCAGATATAAAAAATACGCACATGTCCTGAGTAATCAATTACCTCGATTTCATCGATTACGATGAATGGACGATTAGTAAAACAAAATTAGTTGTTTATACTAAAAACTAATGCGACAACTATGATATGATTTTTATAATTGGAGGCTAAGAAAAGCAGGAAATGCTGGACAAGGATGACGGCTGGAGTAAGAACTCAAGAAAGCAGAGATGGAAAGGTCGAGGGTGGTTACACACAGGGACAGGCAGATCACCTGATGAGATCGAAAGCTTGTGAGCACTTTGGATAGTCCGAATGGATCAGTTACATCCTTTCCGCGGGACAAAGTTCCTACTCGTCCCTCCGACATCTGTAATTATGATCCTCTCGGTTAAAATCCTCGGTCATCCTTTTCAGATCGCACGAACCTTCCTGCCCCGAAGCCGTAGAATTTTAATTTCCCACCAATTGAAATTCCATAAAATAAAACAATATCTTTCCGTTTTCCTTCCAACTGGTTGATCCCTGCTGCTGACTCAGTTGGTCAAAAGCACGCAACTCAAAAAGCGTAACCTTCAACCCACTAACTTTTCATCGGTCGAAATATAAATCGTTTCAATGTTACGCCATTTTTCCCTCTCAGAGGTCACGGATCTCCTTATCTTTGATCCAAAAGCATAAATCGCATGCGAGAATGTGAAGAGTGACTAGTGAAAAGGCGTTTTGTGTGAGGAGTGAGGTGAGGCATTTGCAAAGTCAAGGGAAAGTGGCGTGTATTGGGGAGGTGGCCGTGTGTCGATTGTTTTCGGAAAAATTTTCAGAAATCTGCACGAATCTGTACGATTTCATAACTTTTGGCACTTTCGGCACGTAAAAAACAGTGGGCCATGATCTTCACAAAAAAATAAATTTGAATGCTATTGTTGACATCACTGTAGTTCCACCAACATCTCACAGTACTCGCACCCTTTAAGAGGTACTACTCTCATTAAAGTTCTTTTCTTTTAATTTAATTTTTAATTTAACATTAATTAATTATTCAATTGATTTTCAGGAAATGACCGCAATGTTTTAACATAAAGCATCACTGCTACGAACACTCCTGCTGTCTTTTCTATGTCGGCCTAACCCACCACAGACCGTGTGCCTCTCTTTTGTATGGAATGTCCCATGTTTCTGTCCTCCGATCTTAATTACATGTGATCGTCTCATTTTTTCCCCATTTCCTCTTGTCCTTTGTCATGTAAAACATTAAATGGAGTCATTCATTCAAACGAATTCTTGGATGATGATAGGGTCTCATGTGGCAGACTCAAAAATTGAACCTGATAGAATAAACCGTAGCAAAATCTGATTACAGATAGATTATTTGGTTAAAAGTTTTAACTAACTTTTTTAAATTTGTGAAGTTTTGGTAAACTAGTTAGAAGTTTGACGATGCCAATTTATGTATCCCATCAGTGATGATTATTTTCAACTTTACCGTCTGTCGAATTTCGTTTGTGCCCTAAAAGAAGTGAACCATCACCTAGAACGCATAGGTGGTACATGAAATATTTTGCATTCCGATTAACCAACCATTTATTGTCTGTTGTAGTGTTGGTCCTGGGAGTGAAACGAGTTTCTTCATCATTTTCTGGTCTTCTCCCTTAAAATCTTCGAAAATAAGATGAATGGAAATGTGAGAGAGACGGAAACTTGATTTAGTCACAACACACTTCTTTCGGACCCTATGGCCTTTCTCATTTTTCATTTCCGATCGTTTAAGTCTTTCCAGGAAGGATATATTGATGTTCTGCAAATAAAGTTGCGCTTCGTAATGGAACGACTACTTCCCTGAGAGCCTGCCCAAGAAGAATTATTACCGTCCCTGACCGCACAAAACCTTCCAGTCCAAGCCCCTCCAACATCTCTCTCTCTCTCTCTCTCTCTCTGTGGTCTGTAATTCCAATGAGAGGTCTGCAGAGGAACAACCTTTTTAAAAGTGAATCAATACTCCTTCTACTCCCCGGTCAAATTGTCAGTAACCTCAATCAACAAAATTACATCAAATATTGACAGAGAAAATAGTGCAAATAGACATTTGCCGGCCAGGGCGACGACGATGTTCACAATTTTTTAGCTTGACTTCCTGTCTACTTGTGACACCCTCAACGTCAGGTTCTCCTACAACATAGTCATCTGTATCCAGTGTACCGTTCATCCGAGTTATGCCTCTTACCCGCCGAGTTGTTTATGTTCCATTATCGAAGGTTAAAATCAATTTATTTCTATATTCACCTTTAAGGAGTTCGCATTAATGTCATGCCAAATTGGTTTTTCTAAGTCATGTATATTACTTTTTGAAGGTCTGATTTTAATATTAGTTTTTTTTACAGTTCAAATCTCTCTCATTTGTACTTATATTTGCACACACACACACAGACAGACAGACACATAAACGTACACAGGCTCCAGTCTCACGCGGGCGTTTAAATTAATCTTTTCACTTTTAACATGTGATTCCCATGTGGATCCTAAATTTTTATTTCACTGCTAATTTTGTTCGTTCGTTTTGATACGGACAATTTTGCTATTTGTTAAATTTAATTAATTGCTCGCGATCACGAGACGTAAGCGGATCCCCGAAAAGTAAGCACCCGAAACGCACGCGTAATTCCTCTCATTCATGTAGAAGCAATAATTTATGTAAAATATCATTCTTTCGTATGCACTTTAATCCTTAGCTCTTGAATTCGTTTCAAACATTCCACTTCGTGTTATTATATCTTTTAATCAGTTTTCTTTTGCTTTCGTTCAGGCACACCCAACCCCCAGCAAGAGAGCCATAAGGCAGCAATTAGCGAACCCTCGTTTTGAGTAATGAGCCTACTCCGGGCAAGCAACCACTCCGACTTACTTCGGTTGTAGGCTTCCGGTTGACAGGGGCCTGGTACTCGGCTACTCCCCGGGGCAGCACAACTCTTTCCTGCAAAATGCAAGTTCATATTGTTCAACGAGTTGTCCTTCTGCGTGTCACAACGCCTTCGTTCAGCCGGGCACAACGTTTTATGGTTTTGTTAAGAGTGTTCTGCACGTGTAACAATTAACCGTGTGAATTCATCATTTGCCAGTTAGCTGAGACTACCCGCGGACTTTTGAGAAGGAAAAAGAATTTGTGTTGGGTTGTCTGCCTTTTTCCACTGTTTGAATTTAAATAATCCAAATGCTTAGCCCTGGTGACAAAGTGGAGTTATCTGACAAGAAATGCCCCCTGGAAATGGTAATTAAATATGGAAAGCTCAAAAGATAACAGAGAAATGTAGTCTGCAGATAATTGAATTTCGTGAGAAAATTAATTTCGCCTTTAATATTTCTCAGGCACCAACTTCTTTTTGGCTAATGCCACGACAGGAGAGAGAGAGAGTAACCGTGAAATGCAACTAACAGAAACTTGAAAGTATCGCATTTCCATCAATTTTGTTCAAAGGCTGAAAAAAAATCCGTTTCAAAAGTCCAATGCAATGTATGTAGGTAATGTTTCACATAACTATTATTCTAAATAGACGTGTTAATGAACGTGGAATGAACAAAAGCATAAAGTGATTAACTGAATGCTTTGACAATGAATTCCTCCTTCCTGTCACGATTAGTGACGTAGAGTGAACGAACTATTGTAATTGTTGTAGAAAATGTACTCTCGTAAAGGGTGGCCAACCCTAACCGGCAAAAAATTACTTTTCATACCCCTACCGCGACGCGATGGGCTTGTGTCATGCTTAATTGATTATGTTAATTCTTTTCCGAAATTCATGAAGATGCATAAAGGTTTCTGAAATTTTATGTTCTTTTAATCGGTTGAAGTAAGTCATCGCTAATGTCAAGTCAGTGACGTGAAGGGAAAGTCTGTGGGTCTCTGGAGTCCTCTAGAGGATTTTAATGCAAAGGTTAGTCTTGTGTCAGAGTCCAACTGTCTTGATAACTTCAGGAGAAAAAGAGAATCATCAGAACCACCTTCAAGTTTGAACGAAAATGAACGGTAGATCGGGGTAATTTCATATATTGCAATATAATAATAGTTTTGTTGGCAACTGACTTGGCAAATGTCCTACTACAAGTAACTTAATTTGAATATGGATTACATACCCCGCACACCTATTTGGCAGGTTGATAATATTAGTAATAACATAGATGAGTAATGTAATATTAATACAAAGTATTATCAAACGTACAAATCAACGGTTGCAGGAAGCCCAAAAACCGAGACCAAAAGAATTTCTTAATGTGAAACTCCGGCAGACCCCAAAAATTGAGAGGTAAACTAGTCTCTGAAATCTTTAAAAACCCAAATTGATCCAGACAACAGATGTGCAAATAAACTCGTCGAGAATAGGAAACCGAAGCAGGTACTCCGTCTGAGGTCTCTTCTGAAGAAAATATCTAAGAAACTTGATGGAAGGAAAAAAAATGGGTGTCGGCGGCAACCGAACTCAGCCAAAGTAGTCAATGAAACGTTTTAAGGCATTCTCAAAGACCACATACGATGAAGGAAGACAATCCGACCCTGGAAATCTGACCTGAAGAAGTAGAAGACCGATACCGAGAGCCGTACAAGAGAAGGAAACAGCTGATGGCATTAAAAGACAGATGTTTATTGAATAGGGAGAACCAGTGTGTTCCTCCTCTTTTGACACCACCAGCTGATTCGAAAAACATGAGGGCCAAATAATTATGCCATTGATGAATTCGGAAAACATAATTGATTTTATCCTTTTGGAATTCCCCCATTTGACGGTACCCGGGGCCTTAGGATGAGCCTTAAATCCCCACGCGGTCAATTAGTACCAGTCAGGTACTGATGCAACCGATCGGACCGAGGACTGCAATTTCTGATTTTACTCTCCAACTCATTACAACTAATTTCTGCTCTTGTTTGAATTTTTACTGTTTCGCGTCATTAGTTATGAAAACACAGTCTATTAAATACAGTTGTAGTTCATAACCGGTTGCCCTTTCTTCTGCAATTGAGACTGATCCTATTTTTACGACACCGTCTTTCATTCGACCTAAATAGGTCATGTATCTTAGGCACGTACCTGTTTTTATGAAAACAATAATATATCTCAGATATTATTGATTAATACAAATTATTAGGTGTAACGTCAACATTGTTAGTACGCAATAACTAAATTGAAGTAGCAATAGTAATAGATGATTTTGCTATGAATGACGTAGAAATAACGAGATCATTTTTGGTTGAGGAAAAGCATGTCAATCGTATCACAATGCTCAAAATTCAGTAAAATTGTGCAAGTAAAAGTACGTCTCCTTAAACAGAGAAGAATACTTTATGAAAAATTATAAAAAAAAATAAAATAAGAATCTTAATAATTTATTAAAGTTCAGCAAATAAAACCTCAACTTCTGGTTTAAGCATGAAATTGACTGAAGTTTGTGTGTTCTCCTTAAGACTTTTACTTAACCCGTTCCTAGGCTTATTTACAATATACAATAATAGGGTTGTGTGCAATTGTTACATAATTGCTCTAGTTTTTTTGTATTCGTTGCATTTCAATTACAAATTACAATCAAGGTAAATTTAAAAAACAGGAGAAATTGTTGTGGATACCTGAAGTTTAATAGTGAATAAAATTCATAAAAAGGAAAATAGAACAGTTAAATAAAATTATGCAAGTGTAGGCAGATAAAATCGGCTGTTGTAGTTTGGTTACGCTTACACTTAAATGTAAATCTATGACACAGAGGTTTCCTTTTCCTCATGTGTAACCGTTAACTAACTACGTCGTAAAAAAATTTGTGATTTTGAAAATAAAAAGAGGATTACAACCCAAATGATTTGAGTTGATTAGAAAATCTGTTAGTTATAATAGTGTCCAGAAAGAATGCCATTAAGCACTGTTAAACTTGTATTAAGTTACTGCCACTATTAACTGCGCGTTATTCTTCCGCGTTTCTTCTAGTTAACACTTTCTTTTGCTTTATTACTTAAAAACTATTTATTTTCGGACACGGGTAAAGTAATAAGTCCTTCACTTTCTGTACGTCACCTCACTAATTCAAAAATTCTACTTAAACATTCCATCGTGGTAGCAGAAAAAAACGTGGCTGATAAGCTGTTTAATCCGTAAATTAAGGGATATTCTACGCACCATGAAGTTAATGCCACGATGGTGTTTTTTTATTTTTAAGATAACAGTCAGAAGCTTTCCAAAAGTGAGGGAGGCTGAAGTTGAAATCCTGCTTACTACCCTCTGGAGAAATTCTTCAGTTTTCAGTTTGCAAACAGTTCACTTCGTGTGCCTGAAATAAACAAACAACCCTGTGGTTGTATTCATTTCCGTTCAACGATTGAATTC
Source organism: Polyplax serrata (assembly GCA_037055365.1). Lineage (NCBI taxonomy): Eukaryota > Metazoa > Arthropoda > Insecta > Psocodea > Polyplacidae > Polyplax > Polyplax serrata. Next base: position 949,662 of record JAWJWE010000002.1, read on the forward strand.
ACTGCATTGACGAAGATTAAAGGGTGACAGTAACTTGGTGGGTCCCGTTCTAATACATCAATTGTTTGGAGTCCCTCTGACCTGCAATTTGCTGTTTTTTCTGGTTGTCCTGCAGTGAAGGGACCAAGCGCAGACAAACAAAACACACACATTTGGTCAAATTGTCTAATACATTTATTCAATTGAACATGGGGCCTTCCGGGAATATCAAACTTCACTGGTCTCTCTCTCTCTCTCTCTCTCATCGTCTGTGTTTGACGTTTTCTAATTATCAATCAGCCGTTTCTCATGTTAACTCTCCTGCGTATGAAAACTCTGCTTTTACGGTTTTCAAAAAGTTCACGTTAACCCATTATTGGCTGGCATTCGGGGAGTCAACATGGGGGAGTGGAAGTCACCACACAAGTTGGGTAGAAAATTTAAATTAGACAACTATGCTAAAATGCATCGCTGCATCGGAGTGCATTTATCAAAATGATTTGAACACGGTAAATTATTTAAATTCAGTTTTGTGAAGGAGAAGGAGAGTTGCCGGCCGATGTTGGAATTTTAAAACTGTGAGTTACACATTCGAGTTGGGATGCACCGAAGTAACGTGAATGAAGCACAATAATGACAATAGCCATTACAATCGGTTCAATTCTCCTTAAAGAAATAAATTCAATGGTCTTCGATGAGGTGCACAAAACGACAACAATAACTACAACCAGTCCGTCGAGATGTGCAAAGAACAAAACATCGAACTGTGCTCTATGGGAAATAATAAACACGGAGTGACAAATGAAAGTTGGAGTTCCAAACCAAAGAACGCATTTCCATTATGTTGGTGGTCCTTCGGTTTATTTTAATTCCTCACTAGAGCAAAATGTGAAGAAATTATTATTATTTCTACAGGCCAGAGAGTGAGAAACGAAACGAATGGCAGGATGGGAATGATTTAAGAGTCGAAGATGGTGGGTCCATCAAACAAGAATCCAATAAAAAAATTATTACAAACCAAAGAATTGTAAAAGCATAAAAACCTGCGAGGTAGAAAACTTCTTAGAGACACGAGAGAATGGAGAAATTGTCTGCAAAAACCATCCCATCCCAACTGTTCATGCAAGCGAATGCAAAGAGATTTATTGCTCCCAGCAGAGGTTGACTCGCATAAAAAAATATAAAAAAAGCCCGAAGGAAGGAAAAGAGAAGTTCCAAACGCGTTGGGCGAGAGATGTTGGTAGGAAAGAGTCGGTCAGCAAACCTGCCACCTTCCCAAAGGCCTAGAGAGCCACTATATATATTTATATATATATAAGGTCAAAGCAAGTACGAGTGGCCACCTGCCACCTTAGAGGTTTAACCGGAAGAAACGGCTATCTGTTTCCATTAAAGTACATAAACGATGTCTCGTAATCCGTCATTAGCGGTGGCACGCACATAAAACAAAATGGCGTCAAATCGTTTCCTTCCTCAGCATCCGACACAAATTCATGGGCCTTTAAGATGAGAGTTAGAAATAAAAAAAAAAACATCTAATTGAAATTGGTTACGAATTTCTTGTCATGGATGGATGGGCACGAAGCCACTGAGAATGAACCTCCAGAGGACTGTGGCATCCTTCCCCTCCTTTTCTGGACCTCACTCCATGTACCTGAGTCCTTGTGGATCTAATCCCGTGCAGAAAATCAATTTCTTTTTAGGTTTTCAGCTTCATCGGTGGTGAGCAAAAGGAAAAAAACCCTAAATACCCTTGTGATATCCGACTTTACAACCCAACACCTATTCCCTTCAATAACAACTGTATAGGAAAAATAAGTAAAACAAATTGAAGTTTAAAACGCGTTGATTAATTCATATATTTTTTCATGCGTTAACGTTCACCCTTTCAGTTCAATACAAACCTCCGTGCCATTTATTATCCCTTTTTAAAATAGTTCAATGTGACCCTTTGGGCACATGCAATTCATCAGGCCACACCTTGTGAGCCTTAATTAAAACATGGGTCTGGAACGTAAGTAGATGAGGAGACCAGTGCTGAGATGGAAGAAGAGTGTGGGTGACTAGTGAGAGGTACGCAAGAGTGACTGTATACAAAATGTCTATGGCTTTGGCAATTTCGTATTGGTTTTTGAGCACACGAGGATGCCAACCCCAGGGGTTGAGAACTTTCTAATAAAAAAAAACCCTTTTTTTACTGTCCAACCTGTAATCAGTGTATTTATTGGGCGACCTCCTATATAATGCAAGCCCATGTGCAGCGGGGTCGTGTGTCTATTCAAGCCCGTTGAACCGTCCTCCTTTGTCTGTGTCAGTGGTTTTCAAATATTTCTTATTGTTGTCGCGAGCCATTCTTTTCTCTCCCTTTTTTTCAGTACGGGGTTTCCATACTTATTTCTATATCTCTCTGTTATATATTGAAGTATAAAATCCCGCTTTGAATGAATAAAGTCAATTCTGCCACACAAATACTCGGAGATATTTCAAGGGTTGAACTATAATGGGAAGGAAATCACGCTGTTAGGATGTTGCTGGATTGAGGTGGTCAAAATCGGAAATTTAAGTTCCGTTCTTTGGGAAAGAAAAAGAGCACGAGTGGAGTTGTATCTGGAGAAACATAACTCAGCAGCTTTGGGAAACTTTGTACGACTCCGTAAAAAAGTCCTGCAACCACAATTTAATCAGACCCTTTTTTGTAAAAAGAAGAAGCTGAGAAAGTTGATATAAGCTGAGTTGATGTGAAAGAAAAGGAAAGTGTCTGCGAAACAAACCGAGACCATCACGGGCATCACGTAATGCCCATGAGGAGCAGAACTATCGAAGTTAAATAGTTAGGAGTTATGACTCAATTGGCAAGGCCCCTGCCCTGGAGATCTTCACACGAGGCACATGGCACAATAATAAAACTAAGCAAGCAAAAATATAAGACAAAAGAAAGTAATTTAATGCCAAGAAACTAACTTGTAAAAAATGTAAAAAGAATGGAAACAAAGTAAAAACAAGAAGTGACTTGTTGGGACGCAAGTAAACGCAACACTTCTGGCGCTAGTCACCAGTGATTATCCTCGAAGGGCAACTTAGGAGGTCAGAATTTAGGACAGTTGAAGCAAGAAATGGTACAAGAGAGTGTTTGAATAAACATTTACCCAGAAAGTGGAAAAATAATGTGGAAATGAAAGTAAAACAATAGAAAAATGATTGATGAAACAGAAAATTGTAAAAAATTGGCGTGTCAAATAAATTTAGTTGATGCGGCAGTGATGCGGAGTTCAAATTAATAAAAAATGCTTCGAATTTTACCTAGGTATTGCAACAATAGAATATATTAATATACCAATGATAACGTACTATTAAGGAGGATTGCACACCTGTTGGATAATTCTATCGTAGGGAAAGGTTATTTGCCCTTAAAATTAGTTTAATGCAATTAAAATCAAGTAGAAGTCACAAACGCACATAACTCATATTTCCAGTTATAAAACCCTGTCTTCGGCTTATTTGTACTTCTTCAAACATTAGATAAGAGTTGATTGGTTCCTGTTGAAAATGTGTGTTTGTGAACATGTGACGAAATATTAAATTATTGAAAAGTTATGAAAATGTAAAATTTCATCACGAAAATCTGAGGCAAAGACAGACGATTCCGTCGTCACCGGCTTTTGAAATTCTCCAAAAGACAAACAAAACGGTGGTGCCAATGAGGAAGATGTTGAGTTAGCAGATCGATCAGTGTCTTAATCTCAGAAACGTTTTTCGGTACGAGAGAAATTTCCAAGGGGATGACAATGACGGTGTTGACAGTGAGGATTAAGAAAGCTCGAGTCACACTTATTAAACTTAACAGATTCATGCGAAAGAAATATTTTTATTGACGAAATCAGAAAACGCTCAGGGGGATCCCTCGTTGTCTGTTAAATAGATCGTATATATAATTCTCACGTAGTTCACTTTACGCTATACGTAAGTAGTCGTCAATTGAATTTGCATCAAACTCCTTACCTCGTACGCGACGTAAGTAATTAAAAATTTTAATTTAAATAAATTTTGCATTTAGAAATGGTTTTTGCTCAGAGAACACGGCCGGTATTATTCACCACAGTAACAATTAGAGTGAGTTAATCTTGTACGTAGCGTTACCTTTGAGAAGGTCAAAAGACAGCCAATCGACTGATTAAAACTCCACTCCTATGTGGCGAGGTAGTAAAAAGTAAAACGTAACATATTAAGGATGTTTACACGATGTTACAACAGCATAATGATCCGGCTAACTCTCTTAAATTTCTTTTCTTCGCACCATCTGCCACGCAGCAGAAGTTCTCTTCCTTTACACGAGGACATTTTTTTGCACATAAAGCGGAGTTCAAGAACCTGTGAATCTTCCGTAACTCCAAAGCCTCGGAAGACAAACACGAAAGGCGGGTTTACTTGAATTTCACATTATGTAAATTAATTACACGTTATCGTGTCACTTGGAACATTCTTCTACTTGGAAATCGACTTCAATTACTGATAATTATAATAATCAGACGTGTGGTCTCATTATGTCTAGTTATATTACGTAACGTAGAGTTGTACATATATTATATTAATATCAGTACAAAATGTTTGTCATTTGAGAAGGATCCCCCGGGGGGAAGTGGGTATTTCGACTTTATGACCAAAGCGAACCTTAAAGAGGTAAGAAGACGACTATTTGGTACTCGTTTTCATGTTTCCAGATGAATTTGTAGAATGTCACCCCTCCCTGAGCGCTTTCTTTGCAATTCATGCGGCTTAGCCGTCGTTTTCGACCTAAACCCATAAAAATAAATCAATGGAAAGTTTCCGTTCCGAAAGTTTCAGAGGAAGAGGAAAAGGATAGGATTTGGAGAACGCCCCAGTGGAAACTCGAGAGCTTATTAATCATCGGTAAAGCCCCTGTACTGATTAAGTGAGCAGCGGCGGCGGCAGCCGCAGCAGTAGCAACAACAACAGCAGCAGAAGCAGGAGAGGAGAGGAGAGGACAGGGTAAGTGCAGGGAAACAAAAGACGTGGCAGCAGCCTGCAGTCGTCTTCCTCTTTTCCCATTTCCACTTTTCTTACCCGCTAAAAAGGTTTTCCGGGTTACAAACCTGTTCTTAAAATAACTAATGACAACAATAATTGTTGAATTAACGTAACGAGTTTTTAAAAGATTTGCCCTGAGAGAACGTGAGTTTCATTTGAAAACGATTTTCTCTTACACACACACACACACACACACACACACATCTATACACATCGAGAGAGCGAGGAGAGAGAGAGAGAGAGAGAGAGAGGAAGAGATGAACTTTCCACGACAACCAAAGAAGGTAAAAGGTTGTCAACTCGGGGTTAAAATCGGTCGGTCTCGGTTCTCCAAGAAAGGTTTGAAATCTAAACGAACGGTTGATAGGAGTAAGTTAAATGGAAGAGAGAGAGAGAGAGAGAGAAAGAGGACTGACACGGGAGTGGGTTGAACATGAATTTAATCCTTTGAAATTTCACGTTTATGAAAAGCTCAACGACCCAAATCGAGGCAAGCGAGAGTAATAAATTGGAGTAATAAAAACACGTAATTTCAAAGTAATAATTGTTATAATGTCCACACGAATCTATAGAAATGAAACGATTAAACGAAACGATCGGGGAGAGAAAGAGAGAGAGAGAGAGAGAGAGGAAAAAATTCTTTTTACGGTTAAATAAACATTAAATTGCATTTATTGCCATCAGCCTATTATAAGAGTTAAGAAGACTCACCCCGAGTACTTCCCGGTACTCACTCAGGGTACTCGTTCGAGGGCTTCAACTTAATTGAAGTGTTGGAACCCGTGAAGAATTACAGACGGTTGAACCTTTTAATGGTTCTGGTGACTAAATTTCTGTTTTAATTGCGAACCGTCCTTAATGGCTGCCTTCACAGAAGACAGAAGGAATCATTTCTTTCAACAGGTACTCGTGACTGTTACATAATACAACGCTATTAACTAAGAAAGTGAAGATTTAAGTTGTTTTATTTGAAGTTACTGCTCGTTTTTATAATTTACAATATTATTATTGCCATGACTTGCCGTCATCAATTAAACTTTTCCTCTTTTTCTCATCTTCTCGTCAACTACTACTACTACTACTAGTAGTCATTATGCTGCTTTTTATTTAGTACAGTTACAATAGTACGAAATATGTGGTTTTGTAGTGTTATTTGTAGCTTGATTGGGTCATAATCTACCTTGAGGAATGTTCATTTTTTTCATAAATTTTTTTTGGTTACTTTCCTGATTTTTACTTTTATGTAATAATTTATATATTTTTATGAAATATTTGTTTTTCCTGAGTTATCACGTTCCCAATTAGTTCTTTCACATTTCTGACAGTAAGTAAAACACTTGTCATGTAAATAAAGTACAACTGAGTGATCACTTCTCACTTTGCGCCATGCTGTTGTTGAGCTCTCTAACGTTTATTTTCGTCCTCGTCGAGCTATTTTTCTTTACTTTGTAACGTTCTTCATCACTTGTCTTGTGATCTTTTTATTACCGTTTTGATGAACGTCTTGCTTCCTCCCGATAACTCATTGAAAGTCTGCATCGAGCTCACCCTTACCGGTCCGTATGGGAAGGGAAAAGACAAGTAAAAGCAGTACACAAGTGGGAAAATGAAGCGAAGAGATGAGAACCAACAGGAGGAAAAGAAGCAGGAAACTAACAACAGCAGGAGAGTAACAAGCTTTCTGTTTCTTCAACTAAAAATTTAAGAGATCTCTTTTTGATTTCTCCCCGTTCAATTTCGTTCTGTGAAACTTTCTTTTCCCGTGCTTTCTTTCTAACCGCCACATTTTCATCAATGACGTTTTTAACTTCGCGAAAGCATTATACATATTTTATAAAAATAATTTATGAATCTGACGTCGAAGAAATTCTCATTTCGCCATTTTGGGGGTATCGCTCGAAACTTGGCATAAATCACGGGAAAAATTTCATTAAACATCACGTACAGAGTATTAACACACATATTAGTTCTCTCCCGCTTCCACTCCCCCCCCCCTCCACATACATCCCCCCGACCACGTATAGAAAAAAAAAAAGAATAAAATTGTCATGGTTCCATAGAACTGTTTATAGCATTGTTTTATGTATCATTTTGAAAAGTCGTATGCGATATCGCATGAGTGACTTTATCAAATCGTGTTGCACACAATCTTCCGAGCAACGGAAAACGATCTAAAATTAATGGATTTCGACCCCTTGGGATTTTGCCATTATTAATTATTTGGTCGATTACCGTTTGAGTTCGTTCTTCCCTACCCCGGCAGTATCCTGTCTCTATTCAGGAATTCTGCCCGCCTGTGTGCGTGTGCGTTCGCATTGGGACGGACGGCTTCGGCAGACACCTTGGCCAGGAGCAGATGCAGCACCCGTCCGTGAATTACACTTTTAATCTCAAGTTTCACAATTATTTTTATTAAAAAAAATAAAATAAAAAAACGAACAATAGTTATTGTTATTTATCAATTATTTATACTTAAAGTCGATTGGCGACGAATATTCCTGCTGAGAAGATTGAAATATGTCAATATAATTTGTTCTCTTCTAAGATAAATCTGCCAAAAATGTTTGTCGGTGTGCGTTATTTTATGTATTTGTTACTTATTAAATAATGTTCTAAAATAACCATGGAAATACACGAAGTTTTCGTTACGAATGAATGCCGAGAATTCAACATGAGTACTTTTACGACTGATGGCTGACGATCAAAATTGAAACGGATTGACTAGTTATGTAAATTGGACAGTACTTTTGGTTTCGTATGTGTTTGTGTATCACGTCTGGCATCTCTAATTGCTTTTAATTTATATATATTGCTCGTGTAATAATTGGCGTTCTAAAGAGGTAATGTGTGGGGCCACCCCATGCCGGGCTAATCCACGGATTTGAATGGTTCCAAACGATTCAGAAAAAAAAGGTAACCCAACCTTTTTTGTTTGCTTTACTTCATTACACGAAAACCGTTTGTTGAACCCTGTGTAAGTTCATATTACAAAGGTCATTACGAAAAATAATTGGTCTATTTGGAAGAGCTTAACTTATAAATAAGCATCAAACAAATGACCTTTATTGTAGTTTATATATTCAGTTGTTTTTACTCATCCTCTCGCGAATAAAAATACGCACGGGCCCCGGCGAATTTCGGCAGGGGCACAGGCCGAAACATCTGGCCGTTGGATGTTTTCTCCGATCGGTTTCACCGGGACTTCCTATCTGGAAGATGTCAGATAATGAAAGCGATTAAACAAAAATGCAAAAAGGGAAGAACCTTTTTTGAAAAGGCTGAAAGAGCTGAAAGGCGAACCCTTCGGAAGTGCCAACAAATCGACCGAAGGAAGGGAATGGTGTAGTTTCCACCGGGGAAGCGAACCTTTTCGAGTAGGGTTCTCACGCTGGTAATTAATAAGAATGGAGATAATTATTTGGACAATAACACAAAAAGGAACCAAATCGAAACAGTCGAATGGGTCGTTTGCTCCGAGCCTTTCCTGCGTCCAATTCGTGCCTTTCTGCGGTTCGAATTAATAAAATTCTTCTCCTGTGTAGACCCTGTGTTGAGTCTTGTAATGGTCTCTGACACGCATCATCCGGTAATAAAACTTTGAAATCTTTCTTCACTACAATCGTGCGAAACTAACGTTCCGCCACACCACAACTACCCCCTAACAAGTGACCCCTGATATTATTCTAGCCCCCCCACCCACCGCCCCAAACTCAGGTTAATTCCCAGATGTCGAGCCCTTTTAATATCATCAATTGCATCCCTTCAATAAGTCGAGTACTCAAGGGTACTCATTTCATGTGTATGTCGTGTGTACTACAACGAAAGGCGTGACAAAATCTGAATACTAAAAACTGAATTCATAGAAAAGTAGGTGAATTCCAACTAATTCGTCAAATGTTAAGATTAAAATCATTCTCATTCTTGGTAGTCGCACTGTAAATAGGCAGCGTTCTACTTTGGTCAAATCTTTTGTGGCGTGTTTACCTGCTTCTTTCGGTTTTTTTTTGGTTCCCATGAAAAATTCAGGTATCTACCACAACATTTTCTCATAGTCTCCAGTCTCCTCGCCAAGCCTCATTTCTTTTATTTTCTAATCTTCATTTGTAACAACAAGATATTCTTGCTTACTGTTACGTATTTTGGTCTACTCTTCTCTGTTTCTTTCTGCGAGTTTTTCACTACTGCTGTACAATCATTTTAATTATATTCTCAATTGTCCAAAACTTTATTAATCACTAGTTAATAATATTCTAACCCAGACAATATTTACTTAATACTAACAACGCCAGCAGTACTATTTGTACTGTTCGAATAATTGTAATGAATATTTAGTTACATTACTTTACCATGCTTCGTACATAAAAATTTTAAAATAAATCCACTCTTTTACATTAGTACACTTACGCGTACTTTTAATTAGAGCAATGAAATGAAAGAACAAATCGAATATTTTCGTTTATGAAATATTGGTATGTAGTGAGCACAGAACCCTTTTTGGTGAAATGTCAACCTTGCAAAGCTGCACACGGCGAGTCATTCAACCAAAAAGTACCCGTTCTGGTCTAAGTCAAATGTTCTCATTTCAGGTTAGTATCACACGGCAAGGCAAATGCTCAAATGCGTCCGATCTATCAGTTACGTTCCCACATTAAAGAGACGTTGAAAATTCGTGCCGGAAACGGGCAAGACGGATCTGAAATTTCTGTCACGTTTTACAACTCTCCCGAATCTTGTTTTATGCTCTTATAAAAGCATAAAATTCCTTTCTACGTACTTTTGTACTAATTTATTTTACACGGCTCTAATACTAATTTCTGTCCCAAACAAAAAAAAAACGGCTGTGGGAGTACCGGAAACGCCGAAGAGGCGGAGGAAACCGCCGGTACTCACCCGGACGAGCGTGTGTGTGTGTACCTGGCGACTCTGCGTGTACCTGAATAAGAAGGCACCACCACACAACTCGGGCGGATAACAACTTTCCCGATCAATCTGAAAATCAATATGCACCTCTTAGGTAGAATTAATTATAACCCTGGAAAAATCGTTTAACTCTTGCATTCAACTTTTTGGGCAGCCTTCCATTAAATCAATCACCTCTTTGAGTTTCACCATTCTTCCCTGGTCTTCGGCTGCACCATCCACGTCCACGACCACCTACGCATTCCTAGAATCCCTAATTATCATTTTAAAAGAATACCTTTCAATTTTTGTGGTCATTAAGGTGGAACCTACCCTCCTAAAGACGCGGGACGTGATTACTACGGTACTCACTGGACGGACGGACGCACACACAAACACACAAGGAACATCTGCACAGAACAACATCAATGGGGAAACGAAGGGGGAAATGAATGAAACAGGGAATGAATGATCCGCGTACCTGAATTTTGCCGAACGGATCTGCCGCAGAGACACGCAGGTAGGCAAAGCGGAAAGGGGTTTTGCCTCGGTACTTCAATCGGTACTAATAGCCTTGAAGGTTTGATTAGCGAGGTGTCAAGTACCCACCTGATTTTGAGCTGTTTGATGGCGCACCTGAGACTTTGACCTCCTGAAAATTTCGAGAGTCTGCCCACCTCAACCTTCCACTCGTCCTCAGTAATAGCACCGGTAGTGGTGGTAGTGACATATGCAGGTGCACGGAGGCGTTCAACTCTTTGCATGTAACGCTCATCTTGGATACCACGAATTAAAAAATATAGAAGCCTGAAATTTGAAGAGGGAAAACGAAACGGAAGGTCGACGTTGGTGTATGAAAAAGAATCATCAGGGCCGACGTGAAAGAATCAATTCATCAACATCACGGAGTCGTCTTATATATAAAAGAATAAACACACAGTCTGTGACCTCCGTCGATAAAAATGGAAACCGGAAAGAGTTGCGAAGGCTGCCTATATAATTTCTACATAAAATGAAGAATACCGTGAATAGTTGTGATAAAACTAAAAACAGTTTCTGCTTAATCGATACATTCATCATGTTTTCAATGTAAAAAAATGAAAATTTGACAGTTTGTTTGGGTCTCTCTGTGTCTGTGTCCATTCAAGCAAAGCAGCAAATGAAATTCAATACGGAAGAGCCTTCCAGTCGTGTATAATTAAAATCAAACATCCTACGAAACTGCAGGATACAAAAAACTATCAAAATTACAAGTTTCACAAATAATCAAACAGATTAAATGACAAAGATTCATCAAAACTACGTCCACGGGGTTGACCACATGTGAGACGACTTCACCTGGGTGTTGGTGGATACCACCAGGTATCAACCTGTATCAGTGTAGTGTATCCGAGAGTGATATTTCTTCGTTTGTAAAGTCCCGGGGAACAGTAGGAAAGAATCGCGTAAAAAGAAGGTTAAGTTAGTCTACATGTGAAGAAGGAGAAAAGCAAAGATTAAAACCAAATGACAGGTAACAGTAGGGAATTTGGATAACGATGATGTCCCCAGGTAACCTCGCGTTAGGCAAATTTCTGTTGCTGGTTCAACATCTATTCTACAATAAAATACAGGGATATACATTCTTAATTGGAAAAATTTTACATACAAGTACAATGAAAGGAAATACAATCGTATTGTAAAAGTAGTGTAATAAAAATAGCAAATGTAGTTAAAACAATAGTAGTAAGCCTGGCTGTAGGCGTCACAAAAGCAGGGCAGGCACTCCCCGTCCTAAAAGTAAATAGAACATTAACTTATGTAAGGAAATATAGGAAATAGTTTCGAAAACTTAACTTCTATCTACTTCATGGACTCAACCTTTTGAGTCCTCATTGGACAACATCGAAGAACATTTGAACGGATAGTTAAGTAGTGATGAGATGTCAAATGTGAAGGTTTCGGTTTTGAGGACGGTCAACAGTTGTGAACCGTGAATGAGTGAGATGATTTCGAAATGAAATTAAAAAGCAATTTTCCATTTCGCTTCTAAAGATTATAAATTAATTAAATTCTATGGCGACGGCTTTATGACATACATAATTTTCAGAAATCTACTCCTGGATGGATGGCAGGCAGGCGCGTGAAAATAGGAAGAGCGGTCGAAACTTACCTGACAGGTACGAAACAAATAATGGACACTGTTGTGTTTCAGTGGGCTTCACGGGTACCCCGATAACCGACGGGTACCAGGCACACTCGTCAAATTCAAGGGCATCATCAGGTGATACCGGTAGGAAAGGCAGACATGCGTGCCGTAACACGAACGGACATTGTAACGGATTCAAATTAAAAGTTATCAGTTGAAACCTTGAACCTTATCATCGGGTCAGAACACGTACGACGTTTCGGGAGTTTGCGCTTCGCCACCTGCGAACCGGAAACCGAGTTAAATTAATCCTGCCGCATGCTCTGAATAATAAGATTAGGCAGTAAGGAGAGAAAACGAAGACTGCAACGACGAACAGGTTGTGGTCAGGTACGTTGGAGATCGTTCAACACGACCGATTACACCTCTAAGTGATCTCTTAAGATTAGAACGACTAAGAAGATGATCAGGAACTGGTACGATGTATTTCCGTTATGGTGACAGAACTAATCCCTGAAAAAACAAGATGGAAGGAAACACCCGTGAGGGTACTCGCTCCAAGTGTAGCAAAATTATACTAATAATATTATTAATCATTTCTGTCCGTATTCTGTACCCCTTGATAAAATACAAGGCGAATATTAAATCGTTGGTTTCCCATTCATATTTTTCAGCATCTGCTTGATTTGGTTTTTGTCTCACAACAGGTACATTATCAGGTGCTACCCACTCGTGCTCTTCACTTATGCTGCCAAGCAAAATGGTGATGCTACCATATTACCACGGTAATTAATCCGTAAAGAAAAGATTTAGTGTTAAGAGAAAGGGAAGATCTCTACCGAAAAACTCGTCTCAACTATTAAATCACTCAATTAAATAACAATTAACCCCGTCATGTGGGAAAATTTTAAAGTTGATGAGATCGAGGACCTGGTAATAATTTACTTAAATATTACTCCTCCCGATCGGACATGATCTCAACTGATCTCGTTCTACGAAGCGTTCTACTGAAGCATGAAAGCAGGATTACAACAAAAACTGTTCCCCTCGTTCCCTCGAATTAATTCCAAGTTGTGCTGCGTTCATGATGAAGAACCAGCCAGGAATTGTTTGCTATATGTATGTTGTTTTATTACTTTATTACGTTTATTATTATGAAATGTAAATGAACATACCAAGATGGTTTACTGAACTCATCTTGGAGCTGGAGATATTATATAAAAATATTATTGGTTTAAAAGTGGGTTTAATAAAATTACACTTGAATAAAAGTACGGACAACGGTAAGAAAACAACTGTTCATTAAACAGTTTATTTAAATCCAAAGTAAGCTTACTTACAAGTGCTACAACACACCAATCAGTAACATGACCGATCCTTAATTTTAGGTAAAGCATTATTAAATTAAATAATTTAATTGCACAATTGAGAAGAATTATTAAGAGTTTCTATCATTTGCGTAACGTTCCATTGAGAGTGCACCTTGAATCGAACATCGAATGAAAATAAATGAGAGGTCATCTCGGATTATATAGGGAATTGCAGTTCAAACGGTCAACATAATCCGACACGGTAAACAGGCAAACACACAAACACAGACAAGTCTTCCTTGTAAATTATTAATTACTAGTTTATGAGAAAGATGTAGCAGACCGTCTGTAATATGTAGAGTCAATTTGTGGTTCATTCAGTGTAGGTAGATAAGGGAAGACGAAGAGATAGATAGAAATCGGGCGCCCTGCAGTCAATTAAAATATTGTTATTTACAATTCTTTTAAAGAAAGATAACTTCGGAAGCGGCATAAATTCACCAAAAACCGCTCTCGCGTGAGCACACAAATTTAAACGCTGAAATTTCAGTCAAAACTTGCTTCGAGAGACGACCCTAATGGATCACATGGGATCCTGACTGGGCAAATACCCAAAACACGGAAAAAACATTAACATTCGAACGAGGCTGACTTGGTGATTTTCTAGAAAAGATGATCTTATCGTTTTGGTGTTATGAAAACATTGCCACCGACACAGTCTCGTGTGTCAAGTAGCTGCATGAGACTCACACGAGTGGAAACCCAACCCTCAACACTTTCATAATATAAATTTTAATACGGCCGCCGTAATCAAGCAAGCATAAAGTCGATATGCAGAAGGAGCAGTGACCTAGACAAATAGTCCAAAACAAGCTCAAGTAGTAAACAAAAATGTACGGAGGTTTCAGAGGGACTTCAGACTACACCGAAGAAACAACTAATCATAGTTTTCGTGGTTCGAAGCTCAAAGTGTGCAGCGCAGGTATCGGACCGACTAAAAATTAAAGTGTAAAATTTAATATAATCGGAGCAACTACGTGTTCAAAGCTCGCCCAAAAGAGTTGAATTATAAAATATGATGGCAAAATATATAGTTCAAGATATGTAAGATTGATGTGGTTCCGTGGTCCTTCGTGGCATTAGCAACAAACTTACATGTACGATTTTATTGCTTCCACCTACTCGCCAACATTCTGGTTTTTTTTGCCTTCTTCTCTTGGCAGAGTCCACACATAAGCCACGTCTACCCGTTTAACTAAAGACCGACTAAATGCCGAGTACCGGGTAATTTGACCTCGACAAGGAGATTTCCGGAGTTAAATAAATGAGTGGCACGGAAACGAAAACCCGGGGAGAGATGAAAAGTTATCAGAGTGCATTTAAATGGAAAACGAGCCGGTACTCGGTACTCATTCGGTCGGTACCCACCACAAAGAATGAGTAACAAATTAACAAGATTGAACTAAAATAAACATTAAAAATATTAATTTGTTCATCAATTACCGGACGTCTGTGTTGTAACGCGGCTACTCGCTCTAATCAGAACCTCCTCACACTGCCCGGATCTTTTCACGTATCTTGCTACTCTTCTCGTAGGTAACAAATTTTAAATAAATCAATTTGGTACTCTAATTAATTTTGTAACTACTTTGCGGAGGAAGAACATTTACCGAGTATCAAACTGGGTGTTAGAAGCCAAGAGTGTGCCATCGTTACGACTCCAACTGTACGCAACCCTCAAGTTTTCCAGTAACAGATTTGCATTTGAGTAATCCTAAAAATGGCGGAAGATCTAGTTTAATGTTTATTAACCGTCAACTCTTATTCAATTACGCTCGGAAATATTACAGAGATGACCAACGTTGGTGTTAAGTGACGCTTATGCAGTACAATAAATAGATTACATAAACTAAAACGAGTTACATAGAGTTGCATTATCTGCAAAATGTGTAGTCCTCTAGAAGAAAAGAGCGCAACAGTTCTCATGTAGAATGAAAGGGTGTGAAGTAGAGTGAACAGTTAAGATTCGAACAAGATAAAAATTATGTACAAAATAAATAGGTGGGCGGGAACAAGTTGAAAACAAAGGATGACCAAGGTAAATTTGCAGAAAAAGAACGATGGATGGGTGGGTTAAAGGGAAAAACTGAAAACAACATGGCGTAGTCGTGCGTTAAGTGTACATAAGAAAATGAAAAACGAACAGACAGTGAGTACAGTAAGTAAACAAAGTTTGACTTTCTGTACGCGGTGCAGTACAGGCACACAGGCCAGGTACAGAAACAGTGAGAGGGTGACGTACTCAGGAGGACAATCAGTTCGCTTAAGTCGAAGGTTTTTGTCATTCTTCCGTTGAAAATAGAAACCAGAACAAATAGAAGAAGAATCCAGAGCAGGGCCAAGAAATGCAAGGGCACTGGGTGAAGAGCAAAGGAGAACAGAATGGCTTTCAAGTCGTCAACAAGACAAATAAATTGGGAAACGACGGGCAAAATTTGGCAAAATGGCGGCACGTCATGGGAGCGGACGTGGGCAGCGAAACGTTTCAACAGATCAGTGACATGAACATTCGGATGCATCGCATCAGGGAAAACGTTTGACTGATGCATTTATGCATTCTTGGTTTTGCTAAAGTGCAAAAACAATAACAACCGTTTTGTGCGAAAGCTTGTGAAATTTATTTATTGACACGACGCGAGAAAAAAAAAACTGAAACCGATGGAACGGTCGTAAATTTGGCAAAATCGTTGAAACGTTTATCGCCTAGTTCGAAGGAACAATCCAAACAAACAAACAAACAGACGAACGAGACGTACAAACAACCTCGGAGCGGCAAAAACGGCCAGTCAGACGGACATAAATAAAAATATCGAAAATTTTAATTAAAATGGAACAAAATTTTGCCAAATAAAAATTTGTTGTTGTTTTGGCTCGAAGGACCCAACAAACCCCCTGGTAACTTGAACAAATCGTTTTATTTTTTAGGTTGGGCCACGTTTCTCTTATTTTGGGCTTCCATTTGGTTACTTTTTCTTCTCGGTTTCTTCTTTTGAACTGGTTGGAACTCGAGTACTTCGTTACAGTTGAGTGGCCTGTTCCCAATAATTTCTTGTCAGTTCTTGTGTCGCAGTTTCCTTTGATCTCTCTTTCTCACCCTGTGGTGTTCCATGCCAAATTGGACAACACCCCTCCTCTCTCTCTCTCTCTCTCTCCGAGCAACACCCCCACTCCACGAGTTGTACTCGTGGTACTCGTTGGGAAATCAAATGACAGTGAACTTCGCTTCGAGAGTTTTTGCCGGCGACCGGCCAAGGTCCTCAAACTCACGACGCACTCGTTTCTGCCCCCGCGTGCGTGAAGATTATTGTTAAGAAAAGCCGAGCCCCATACGTTCGTTACGTAAATTCGAGGTCAATAAAGTAAAATTTATTAATAGAGATATATAAAGTTTGAATACCCGAATAAATTAGTACGATTCCGCAAGGGTTGGCTACCTCACCACGGATGGAAACGCATGTCTGGAGACACTTTCGTTACATAAATTGACTTTTATCGCGTTAATTACAATCCTCACAATGTGCTTGTTGTACCTGCGAAAATAAACACACGAAATTAAAAAAAAAAACAAGATTTAGAAGTAATAGAAGAATGGCGGAGTCAAGGCGAGCGTGAGTTTGGCAAGTTAAACTTGTATATGTAAATTTTCCTATGTTTTTCTCTGTGATCCAGGCAGAATTCTGCGTGCACCGAACTTCCGGTTCGTGTAACATTTAACAGGATGCAACGACTTGTTTTGCGCTCCTGATACATCTCTATTTATTTATGTATATAGAAAATTTATGGGGAATCGAAAATTAATTGTTTGTAAGAGTTCACGCGATTGCTGTAAAACAATGTTTTGGGTGCTGCACCACCGTTGACCGTAAACAGTTGGTCTTACGTATAATAAAAGAAGTCTTCATTCATTTCCGGCTGATGTTCTGGGAGTGCTTTGTCGCGTTACCCACCATACGAAGAATCGAATTGATCAGAGCAATTGAAAAATAGAAAAATATAGTTACTATTTAGTTTTGACCCGGCGTGAATTATCCCCACCGGAGTTAACTTACATCTAACTAATAAAACTACTTAAACACGGGCCTTTAATTGAGTTTTAATTTCAAGAGTCAACACTACGACTTGTGAACCTTCGAGTTCTTCAAGCGGAAGTCTCGTGTGTTGTGTTTTGTTTAATCATCGATTGATTGATTTGTTATCGACACCCTTTGCTCACCGATTTTCACTATTTGCTTCGCCTTCGTCGAGTGCTGCGTTCGGGCGGCTGAAGGGGTGCGCGAATGCTTCCTAAAGGACTTGTAGTGTTAATTAGGGTAGAGAACATACGACAAAGACTAGCTTAATAGTTGAAAACAGTCGTTGAACAAGAGTAGGGGTAAACTAAGAGGTGACATGTGTACGAGACTGAATAAGAAGTGGATGGTGAGTGGTGATTGGAGTCGAAAGTACCCAAGAGTTAGCATGACCGAATGAGTTCAATTCATCAACATCAAATTGTCCCTCTTCTTTTCCAAGTACTTCCAGGCGAAGAGTAAAGAGCCTCGACAAAAGTCTAAACAAACAGGTTTCTTTTCTTCTTCACCTCTTTCTCCCACTAGTAAATCCTTTCAGTCTGCTCATTATATAATAATATGGGTGAATTCAAAGTGGGGCCCAAAGGGTGGTCAACACACAAAGACCCAGCAGGGCAGACTTGGCAACCCCAGTGGAGTGCCATTCAACATTTCCTCATTAGTCAACCTTTTTCTTACGGCAGTTGCCCAGAGGTAACCTCCGTGGAACTAACTTCTTTGCCTGCGTAGACGTTCAGTCAGTTTCTTCAGCAGTTCTTTTTGCAGTTGTTTCTCGCGCTCACTGTAATCCAGCAATTGTCGCAACAAAAAAATAATAATTTCTTTACAAGTTCGGATCGAAAAAAATAATTTCTACTTGCAACGGATTGTTGACTGAAAATTTTGCCACACAGTCAATGAATTACAAGTTACGAATACAGGTCCTATTGTAGTTGGAATAATCCAGCAAAGTGAGTTCTCTTCATCCTACCTGGACGTGGATGTGACGTTTTCTTCTGTTAGAATGAAAATGATATTATGAATAACAAGAACTACACAGCAGGAGTTAAGACGAGTTCACGGTCGACTCGATTTGCCAAACGATTCGATGTGAGTTTCCCTCAACATGCAGTTTCTGTGTACTAACCGCGAAGGTACAAAAACACTACAACTTATCTTCGTATTCGAAATCTACTGAAACGTTGAATTACCATCTTCAACATTAGTTAAATTGTAATTTTAACTGTGTACAATTTAAACAATTTCTGTCGACTCATTGCGACAACGAACCCAGGAATCCGTTTCGTCTCTACCTGCCTAATCACAGGTACCTGTCCCTGAGTGGTGTGCTATCTAAAAAACTGTCTGCCACCTGACAGCCACAACAAGGAAGGCAATGTCACTTTTGGCAATGGAAACTTCGTGTTATTTTACAATGGCAATTATCCTAAATGAATTCGTCAGGCGCGCTTTTGCTGGGCCTTCGTCCACTGCCCAGGGCAAAGCCTCCGCGTTCGAACTGTCACGGAGCCTCAATTCTTTTTTTCCGAAGTTGAAAGATTGGCACCGTGTAATTTTATGCTCAATGAACTTGAATAAAACGGACAGGTGTCTTCCGCGGACGTGCTACAACATTTCGGATTTAACAACTGAGTCTTGAAGAATTTAATTCCTGTAAACGGGTGACATTTTTAAAATTCGGCAAAGTACACACAAGAGGAAACAGTAACGCGGACTTAAAATAAATAAAAAAGTAATAGACGAAGCCTAAACACCTTAGGTAACTTGTACATCGCAAGATTTCAAAGATTGTTTCATATATTTATACCTATTCAACTGACACCATCTAACACCTTCCACGCTGTATATAAGTATAATTCTATATACGAGAACGTGTGAGATAGTGGAGATGTTAATAAATAATAAATTTATTGAAGTTACACTAACATAACTAATTAAATTAATTATTTAAGTTTTGTACCAATTAAAACGCAAAAAGATATTACGATAAAAAACATTGAATTTTATTAACTAACTGTCAAGAAACCACATTTTCCTTGTGATTACAATAGTAAATAGTGATTGAAAACTAATCATTACCGTATCAAAAATACAAACAAAATCATAATCTTTCTAATTAAATACATTAATTAATAACTAGATAAATAAATTTAGTGAATAACTCATCACTACTGGGGTGGTGGCGCAAAATAAAAATTGTCTTTCTTGTTATAAGAATTACAAAAATATAAATTTCACATCGGCAGATCTTTTGAAGAAGCGAAAGAGGAGGAAGGAAAACCATAAAACAAGAACAAGAAATAGAAGGCAGTAAACGAAATGCAACAGCAAAAGAAGTTGAGGAAGTACAAGAAGAAGAAGCAAAGGAGTAGGAGAAGGAGCGCTCTCTTGTTAAAGTCTCTCTCTCTCTCTTTGACTGTCAGAAACGTTTCCGCCTGTCACAGTTAATTGCACGAGTCCCTTTGAACTGTATAAAATAAATAAAACACTTCTTATACAAACAATAAGACAGAATTTGAGGCAGTAAATTTAAATTTCAGGGCTTTTGGCTGAGCTCAAGGCTTGAAAGAAAATGACGCATCAACGCCCGCAAGGCAGACAGGCGTATCCCGACGTATAAAACATCCTAACAATTAATTATAATTGATAAAATATACTGAAATAAATAGTTTCACAGACTGAAAACTAAAAAAGTTCTCTCGATAGTTGTCAAGACACGCCTCTGGCCAACCGTCGACATCTCCCTTGCCATCGTCTGGTTTTTCTAGCTTTTTTCAACCAAATTTATACATGAACGGATACTCGCATAATTGGTAAGCTGTATAATTATACTGAAAAAAATATATAACACCGAAAATGGACTGATGGTCCATCACTTTTGATTAAATTGATTTCCGCATTATTTATTAGGGTTGGGCTCGACTTTTATAATTATTTATTTCTATATAATTTATGTATTTTCGCGACGATACCCTTAAATGTCACTGTGTATATATATATGTATAAATATTGTTGCAGTACTCGAGTATGAAGTGCCCAACTGGTTGGCCTCGATAGAGTACCTGGACACCTATGGTGCAAGACTCGTGCGAGTATAGGTACAATCGTAATTGGATCGTTTACTGAAGTAATTAAGTACTTATTAACTGTATAAGGCAGCAAATTACTGTGTTTTTGCTAGCTCTACAAGGTCGGTTATTGTATGTATTCTCTATAGGTAGCTTGTTTGATTTTCTCACTAAGTTACTGCCCAAGGTCTCGTTATTATTATTACTATACATATACAAACGTTTTAGTTAATAATATTATTTATACATGAATCGTGTTGTTTTTAAAATTTTTATGTACACGCAAGCGATGTAGCCTGCGAAAAAAAAACGAATTCACGACACGTTTGCTATGGAAACTATTAAGTTCGTATACATGAAAAATGTCCACATGTACAATCTGTACGTAGTGTCTGAAGTGCAATAAAATATACAAGCTGTTAACTTAAGTGATTGTTCGATTATTTCTATTGAATTTCAGAATTATTTCTGTTTTTTAACCATCTTCTCTCGTTGGTAATTTAGTTTTCTACCTTTCATACTCACAGGACAGAAACTATTTTAGTTTCCAACTATATTTTGGGTTTAAAAGCACTGAATCTTGCAGAAGCAGCATCCATCGAGCTCGTCTTCCTCACAAAACAACCAGGTCTATGTTTGTTGTTGTTTTGTCTACAATCGCACCTACGTTGACGGATTTCACGAATTGACCCGTACGATTACGCCACATCAACATCACTAAAAACTATTTCTGTTTACATTGTCTAGCAGGGTGACGAACTCGACCTGTTCGGTAGCTGCGTATCATTGCGAAACGGCAGTGGATTTACATAAATTCGTTTTATGTACATACGTTTCTTTAATTACAAATGAAATTTATTAATTGAAACTTCAAGGATTTTCAACGGGTGAAATTTAGGCGGTTCGAAAATGTAAAACCCGTTCTCTGGGTACTTCCCTTCTCCTCCAGCAAGTCGAACCGGTGAACTTCACTACTCACGTGCCCGGGCACTCAGGTACCCATGGGTAGAGTCGAATTTGGTCAGAGGACACCTCCCAACTTAATTTCGTTTTCTTCCTTTCAACTTCCCCTGAGAAGAAAAACTAAACCGCGGATTTCTAGTTTTAGTTTTATTTTAATAGCCGAAAAGATAAATCACTCCCGGCGTTATTAACTCTTTAATACGTTAATAAATCGAAATGATGGAGCTATGCTATCTGCTTCTGTGTTCTCTTTAACTCGGTCTCCTTTGTCGGTACCGGTCGTGAACCTTCTCATCGGAAGGTTTCGTCCGGTCGACCCGGCAGTCATCACTGGTACCTGCTCAGGTACTTCACGCAAGTTAACTTAATTGAGTACTTCTTTCTCGCGTGTCAGTAGTCGTAAGTTCTAATTCGTGTTCTTCCCTGCCAGTCCGTGTTCGGTCAAAAGAGAAGTTATTTCCGGTACCGAATCGGAAGGGTAACAAATTCTAATTTAAATCCACACACAATAGGTACTCGTATGCAACCTCTGATAGAACCAGATGATAAATTCTTTAACCAGAAAACTAGAATTTGCTTTTACTTTTCGTCATGTGACAGAATTCTATTAAAATTTACTACTAGGCGTTGACCGTGTGAGCGAGTTTGTTTTGCGGTTGACATGGACTGCGTCCTAATAAATAAAATTAAAAATTCAACAGTTGGACTACTCTTTTGAACTCCCGTATAATTTCTCAGATTATATACACCGAATGATATTCACTTCCACATATTTTAGAAGTGTTTTGTTACGGGTCTCAAGGAGTAACAAAAATTTCTCCGCCATTAAATGTGACAAATCGAATGATTTTTTTCTTCTGATGTGAACGCTACTCATTTTTACGTTACACACCACAAATGCGAAGTTACTAATCGTCAATATTGTGCAATTCATGTTCAGTTCACCACCAAATGTAGTCCAAGGCCAGATGTTCGTTTGCTAACAATCGTACATTGACTACATTTTAAACGGACGGACACATACGTGCATAAATAAAATTAAAAATGTATTTTGTTCAAAGTCCACAATCATAAAATTTTTTGCAATTAAACTGATTATGTAGCCATTAATATTTTATTACATAACCATTTATGAACCGTAAACACGAGATAGTATTTGATGCAGGAATGACGAAATGTCAATAATATTTGATTCGAATAAAATGACCCAGTGCAGAGTTCCGACACATCAGTCAAATTCGTGGTGTAATGTAATACTTTGTAGATGTTGATTACTACATTTAATAATTGGCTTACCTTTCTTTTCAAGATGTGGGTACTCGGATAAGTTTTTCATGCAGAGAATATAGTAACGTGCTAAAAGACTTTTACTGTAAACATTTTGACGGGTAGATGCCCAGGTGAACCAACACTTTCACCGTGCCTTTCCCCGGTTTCGACCTTCTCTACGACGAGAAGTTCTCACTAAGGAAGTTATTCTTTACCTTTAAAAGTCTACCTTTTGTGGGGCCCACGTTGAAAGCAGCACAATTCGATTAAAAATGCGAGTTTCGTCAGATTCAAATGCCAAATTCTAAAACCCACAAAAGTAGGGAGACTTTCACGAAAGTTCTGTGTGTGGGAAACTGCAAAGGTTTCCGCAGCAGACTAAAGAAGCAGAGAAGACTAAAGAGCAGACTAAATGACTTTAATGAATTAATTTTGATGCCAACCTGCCAGGAGGGCGGCGATGATGGAAGTCTGCAGCAGAAAATGTAATTTTCCAGAATTTTCTCCCGACGCTTTCACATCTCATTTTCTCCAGCTCATGATATTCGTCAATTAGAAAACCGATTGGGAAAATTGATTTTCCGACGGAGGCGAACAGGACACCTTCCGCCCAAGGCGACTCCGACTAGACGGGGTGGTTCGTCTAACCGGAAATGGAAACCAGAGCAAGACGAGTACCCGAGGGGTATGCCGGTCAAGAGGCACTCACCTGGGCAACCACTCGACCCAGGAAAGGAGTCCAAGTTCAGAGCCCAAGTCACGGGTCGCCACTTTTCCCATTCATTCAATCAGTTGGAGTTTCTGTGATTTACGTTTTCCGTTTCCGGTCAGGCAAGGGTTGGAAACTCGTTTTGGGTGTTTACCCTCGGCTTTAAATGTCAAATTACGGGTTAAACGACTTTGCCATTTCGAAATGACCCGGCACGAGGAGTACAAAACTAGAATAACACGGGAATTCCCTATGCAGTCGGAGAGAAGAGTCCGTCAATCGCCAATTGAGTTTCCTTGATGGAAACTGGGAGCTCGACAGGTAGCAAGTTACCTAGGAGAAAGGCTCTGGTATGCGGCTCAGTCCTAGAGAAGAGGTAAAGTTGGAAGATGATATGGTGTACTGAATGCCATAATTTTTTTTTCTACTTGGTGGAATAGGTACCGACGGCAAATTGATGGTTGTCTCAAGTAAAATTATTTACGAGTGAACTAACACCACAGACTGGCCCGGAGTAGTTGGAAAGTAGTAATTACGCATTATTTGGGATCATTTAGTAGTAAATTTCAAAATACGTCGTCCGAGGGTTCAGAAATGGCTACGTCTTATTTTTCGGCCCGAATTTTCAGGTACTGAGTGATTGTTTCTGTCTTCGTTTTACTTAAGGTGTTTTACGACGAGTGTTTTTCGTATCGTCCGTGTGATAATCGCTCACACAGAATTAAGTGAACTCACCTACATTTTTCCCATGTCCCCATGTCCGTGGTTCCTTTCTGGCTCACCCGTTTCATTTTTCTCTTTACCGTTGATATCTTCTATGTAACTGTGTTTCAGGTGCATTGAAGTTAACTCTCCGTGAAAATAAATGCTATTCATTATTTTTCTGCCTCTTTGTGAGTTACCCTTTTCCTAGGTAACTACGGTGTACATAATTCGACAGTGAAGTTTAAAGTTCAGTCAACTGAACGTTTTATTTCTGCCACGCGATCAAGTTCCCCTTTTTCAGGGTCAGTTTGGGGTAAGTTCAGAGAACTTGAGTTTTCCTTGTGCTCAGCACATTACTTCTGGCTCTCCATCTTCATAACTTTTTAGAAATTCAGAAACTCAAACCGCCAGACGGTGTAATTGATATTTTAAAGTGCCATTAGTACGTGGAGAACAGTAAATAAAATGCTTAATGAGTCTTTAAGTATTATTAATGTATTTGTTGTGTGCCAGGAAGGTGCAGGAATGTGAACTACTAGAAAATAGATAATAGGCGAGCGGAGAAGACACGGAGGAGGAGGAGGACGACGACGCCACGCGACTCTTTCTAATTGAGTGTTATTATTATGAAGACGTGGCAGCAGAGTTTGGCTCAGTGGTCAAGAGAAAGGATTCAAGCCCAGAAGTATCGGTGTACGTTGGAAGAAAAGGCAATCAGGAAGGTTCAAGGTTTCTTAGAACGAAGTCCTTGGTGGCCTTGTTATGAAACAATTCTTTTTTCCCATGATGAAGTTCCTCGGGGATGATTTAATTGATCGGTTCTATCCCCCCCTCCCGACATTAAAAGAATGGTTCCTTCAGTGTTGATGTACGATGCGAGCCGGTGATTTTGGGGTCTGAGACTTCTTAAAGAATGTATGGGAACGGGCATTTATTATTATATATATATTTTTTTCACGTTTTAATTGGCGGTTAGGAACACACGTTGAAGTTAGTTGCGAGAGGTTGGGAAAGGATGTTCTTTGCCCAATGTTTCCTGTTATGAAATTGTGTGCAGAGAAGCGAAGAGAAGAAGAAGTGTTAGTGCTAAGGGTGTTCATTCTAAAGGAACTTTGTTCTGAGTAAAACCCCCGCCTTTTCCCATTTCATCCCTTGGTTACATGTCTAACCCTTCGTTCCATCAATGCAATTATTTTGCGTTTATCTTGCGCGATTCTTCTACGTACTGCTTATACTTGTACCATATACATATATATTATACAAGGCGTTTTCATTCTCCCTGGTCTTCCTCTCTCTCTCTCTCTCTCTCTTTAAATATATGGTTCTCATGCAGTAAAAACTTCTTTGATGTTTTGAATATTAAACTGGCTCAACTGTGGTGTTTGCCAGAACGCAACTGCAACAGTCTACTAAAACATTTTATTACTTCTATAACTTTTTAAGTAAAATTGTTATTATTTATATTTGTTTGAAGGTGCAATGAACTATTGTATATACGGAATTGTCATTCGGATTTTATACTCTATTTTTTATGAAATGTTACTGGCACTCAATCAGACTCCATCTATTCTGTCTACATTTTTAAGTATCAATGTGGAAGGGCAAATACAACTGCGTAGCCGACTCACATAAAAACAACTTTCATCGAGAACATACTCAAGAAATTTAAATGCTTTTTTTTAAATTTAATGTTCTGGTAATGCTGTATGTACAATATAATATTTTTACGGTTTAAAATTAAAATGAATCATATCACAATGTACTTGATAAAATAAATCTAAACAATAAAACTAATAATTAAAAATTTAATAATTTGATTAAATTGTTTACATGAAATTAGTGGTATAAAATTGTAATTTTATATATACATATGTAGGAATGTCAATGTGCAATTTTAAATAAAAAAAATGTTGAGGAAAGAATTTAAAATCAAGAAAAGAGAACTTAGAACTTATATAGTCTCTACGGTTAACCGCTAATTAAAATTTTAATGGAACTAAAGAATTCGGGGTAACAGTTTTGTAGTAAAAAATATTGTAAATTGTAATTAAGAACATTTTAAATTAACAACGTTTAATGTGAGTCTGTGAAATTCGAAATGTCAGCGACGAGTACTGCACTTTCACCTTTTCACCTTTCCACCTTTCCTTCCTGTCCTTCCGTCCACCCCTGAAAATTTAACGTTGATTGTCCGGCCGTGATCACACAAGGCAAATTACCAATTCTGTTCCAAATGAGAGCTATAAATTTAAAAACGGACGGGCACGGGGATGGCACCAAAGGGGAGGAAAAGGTTGAAAAACCTTTTAATGCAAATCATTTTGAATCCTTTCGGAGGTTTCGAGGGGACCATAAACCGAGGCCGAAAACAAAGGCTCGAAAGGCTCAAACAAAACTTTAAATTTGGATTTCTCTGACTGCCCCCGAAGAAAAAGCCGAAAATGCCTGTGAGAAGTCCAATTGGAGCGAAGTAACGGCGGAGGCTACCTGGGGATTTCAGGCACGATTACACTTTAACGACAGTAGAGTAATTCACCGGGATAATAAAACAAAATTGGGTTTTCATTTTAATTTGTGTAAATAGCCCGAGTGAAATTTAGGAGAATGGCAGCCATGCGAGTTGGGTAATTTTCCAATTTAATTTGTTTTTCTTCCGTTTTTTTTTTTTTTTTTGGTTTAAACTTATTTGGGAAATTAGTCTCGCACACTCGGGGCAAAAATGAAAATTGCACAGAAGAATATGAGAAGTGACTAAAAAGGTAGAAAAGAGTGAGAAGAACACCTGAAAAGGTGACACATGAAAAAGATTTTATTAGACGAAACAAAACTCTCTTATTAAGTGGTATGTAGTAGTGAATTCTATAGATTATCCGTCATATATAGAAAAAATTGTATACTGAATTTGTAAAAATGTTGTACACTCCACTTTGCCTTATTTACATTTGAACAATAACATAGAATGATCGTAGACCATTAACCATGTAATGAAGTCGAAGGCTATCGGTACTGGAAAGTACTCGGAGGTTCAACGAAACCATTTTCAGGCTGGAGGAGACGTTACAAATTTTTGACAGGCACACATTGACAGGTACACATGACTGGGCCCACGAAAGTTACGTAACAAATTTGAAGAATGAATTTGCATGTTCGTTCCACTCCACATCTGGCGGCGTCCATCTTGAATTTGCCGTAAGACTGCCGGGGTAATTGTTTAATTACAAACAATTGCAAGTAATTTCGGTTCGAAAAACCTTATTGCCACTCGCATCCTTCATCTCCCGGTTCAATTTAATTTGATGACCGAAAAAATTGTTTATTTAAATTGTTGTCAGTCGTGAGTTTTCACAAACTGGCAGCCCAGATAATCAATTACTCGCGGGTATTACTCGCCCGGACGAAGCAATTGACACAGTTGCTCAAAGAAGAGAAGATTTTGCATTGCTCACGACCAAACTATTAATAATAACTACGCGTGTGTATGTGCGTGTGTGTTTACCTAGCCGTGTGTAAATTCAAAATTAAGTGATTGGTTGTGTGTGTGTGTGTGTGATGACATTTAGCCGTTGCACAATTCGCCACGGATTTTGGCGTATTCACTTCACACCGATTGTGTACAAAAGGCGTTGGTGTTTGACTCGACCTTTTAGGTTCAAGACTGAAATTTTCGAGAGTCGAGAGAGAAGAAAATCCGAACTAAAAGGACTCAAGTGTGACAACACAAAGTCCTTTCACTACTTCTAAGACTCTGACGGTCAGGTGCTCTTTCGCCCAGTTACTCTGTACAAAGTGACACCTAAGAAGAATAAATTCCGGATTAAAATACAAATTGATTTTATTCATTCACTATATTTTTATTTTTCTGTAATGCATTACACTGCTCAAGGTTAATATTTTTAAGTATTCTTATGTAGAATTATTAACAAATAATTTCTGCATTAGCTGCACAAAATTTGGTTTTATGTTTTGTGCTTTTTTCGATTTAAAAAAATCAATACCTCGATCTTGTTGATTCTCGTCCATTACAATTTATTACTTTTTGTATCTTAAGGCATTTGCATTAAAAGAGTCGTGCAAACAACGCAGTCAGTAGCAACCGGCTACGTGAACTATTTTCCTGCAACTCTCACTTCTTCTATTTTTCTTTCCTTTTTACACCATCACTTTTAGTTGTTTTTCTCTTATCTTTCTAGTTATTTACCCTAAAAAAAACGAAAGTCATTTTGAGCAATCAGTTAACGCTTTATTCTATCAAAAGAACAGGAAAGGATAATAAATCATGGGGTTATTTTGTTCGCAGCGCTCTCGTAGCTCAGCTATTTTTTAAAATAACTTTTATAATTAAGGAAACCGAGTTGATCCATTCGATCTTCGGATCATGTTTTATAGGGGAATTTCATGTTTTCAGCAGGGAACAAGCAAACCGAAGAAAACTCACACCGTGACCATCGAAGGACATCTTCTCTCGCTGTATGTGACTGTCCCTCAGTTGATACGGATACCTACTTAATTATATTAACCATATGAACATACTTACATACATACATACGTACATACGTAGAAAAGAAATTTGCTTGTCCGTCATGCGTTCAATGTCAGTGTCGATTCTTTGTGTCATACAAGAAGAATTCGGTGTGAAGTGAAGTTATGAAACATTCTACTTCATTTTTTTCAAAATTTAACTTCTGCCCTCCTTCTTTGAAAGATGACAGACAAGTAAAAGGACACTTACCGGGGCCCTAAACTCAGATTAGGGTTGTAGTTAGGGTACTTCGAACTGACTCTTTAATTTCACAATAATTTTTTTCAGAACCTTTCAGAGTTTCTCTGGTTACACTCTACTCAACACCAACTGCCGTATAATTTTATATATTGCGAGTAATGCACTTCCATAGGCTCACCTTTCCAGTGTTTCATATATGTAAAATAGGGTGAAGCTTCTCATATGGGGAAAATACAACTTGCAAAATAATTTAAACTTATTAGAGGTTTAATTTCTTTCTTTCAACATTGAGAAGCGACTACTAATGGTACTGAGCAACAATAGAACAACTCAGTGAACGGACTGCAGTCATTTTTTTGTATGGCAACGCAACTTGTTTTGGAAATTTCAAGTGCGGTCGGTGAGGAATGAAATTGAACGGACGGACCGAAGTCCACAGTCATTAATCAAAATAAAATTTTCCACGGTCATTAGTAGCAGAATGCAATTGAAAATTTTCATAACATTTACATAAATAAATTAAATTAATAAGGTCAAGGGTTCGAACGCGAACAATTAAATTTGTATGGCCGTAACGTCACCGCTCCAAGACGCGGATGAGAATTCGTTTTTGTGAGCCCACGTGAAAAATCATCGGAGATCTGAAAATGATCTCAGATCTGAATGTATTACTCGTATCTTATGCAATCGCGTCCTATGGACTCGTCGGACGTGAAGCGACTTCGGTTTGAGCTTTGTGAATTTTTCTGGTAGTCAGAGAGTACAGTGATCTTCCTCAGTGATCATCACTCGGAGAGATCTGACCGTTCAAAAAAATGAATTTTCAACTTGTTTTTTTTTATATTTAAATTTCGTCCGGATGATATAAATCAAAATGAGAATGCCGTAAGGATCTGATTCTCATCCCTCGGACGGGGATCTTTTTCGAGAGCACGCAAGTTAACCTTCTTTGAATTGAAAAAGCACAGAAATCTGCCTCTTAACGAGAGTATAAAAAGGAGTATAAAACATGGTCATTATCCTTCTCTTTCTCCCGACAAAGAATTCATTAGGATTTGAAAATTTTATTTTCTTTTCGCTTCTTTCCTTCCTCTGCTTTGCTTAGCTTCCTTTGACTTGGCTTTTTCAATTTTTCTTCTGCCAGAGTTTTAATTAGACAATTTTTAACCGGCCGGAACTTGAAATCTAAACATTACTTGGTACGCCGACCCTTTCGCCGGTTTTCCCTGTTGCTGAGATGGATAGATAGAGATAGATAGATAGACAAATAGAAAGCAGAAAGAGTGAGAGAGTAAAGTAAATAAAAGAACAAGTTCAACGGTTAATCCTATTAATTGCGACAAGTGAAGGAACGGTTTTTAGAATGCCTAGAACCAGAGTTGAGAAGAAACGGAACCTAATGAAGAAAAGTAACTAACACGTTTGGTACCGTGTGATGCCTAAAAATGTTGTTGTGTAACTCAAAACTCGCACTTTACGTGTCAATAGATAATTGTATATGACTTTCCTTGTTGGTCCTCGACCCGGTCGTAATTTCGTGCTTATCCACCTCTCGTTCCACGCTGAAACACAATTCCATTCTATTTTCCCTATATAAAAACAATTACTACCGACTTATACGGACATTCTCTTCAACCTTGAGTCATCGATGATGATGGGATGATTATGAAGTCGTATTGAATTACACTACTTTTCGGACACTCTATTGTTGTTAAATATTTGCTCTGTTGGTGTCGCTTTTGATGGGGTTTCCTGACGTCCAGATGTGCAGGGAATGCTCCTTGCGATCGGAGATCGGATCACAGAAAAAAAAAACACACGGTCGAGACGATTGCGTGAGCGACGCTTACGCTAAACGACGCGTAGTAAACAATGCGTAATGTCGGGTGCTTCGGCGACGGCAATATCATTAATATAATTAATAAATTTTGCAGTTGTTAAACCACTTATCGTTACTAAATTCGTGGCGGCTTTAATTAGTCTGTCCTTAACTCGAGTAATCGTACGATAGTGTGAATAATGGTAATGTTTGTATGATACATGCCAGCAATGATAGTCGAGTAGTTAAAAACTACAACTAATTTGAAGTTGATAGGCATGACTAGGAACCACACGAAAAGGCCGTTTCCATTCTGCTTTCCGTTGTTTGTTGCTGTTATTATATTTATCCATATAATTTACGATTTTTCCCTTAATAAATAAATAATAACCACGAGGGCTGTCAGAAAATTTTTAAATCGCTCGAAATAATGATGATTTAGCGAGTGACTTACCATGCGTTTAAAATTCGTTTCCAATAGCAGGTTGTGCGAAACAAATTTTCCCATTACCCGAAGCCCCGAAATAATTATTGGAGCCATCCGGTTAAAACCGGCCCGTAAATGGATGCAATGACTGACCCCGACATCATCTATTTCTATTAAATTACCCCGAGGGCCTATTGTTTTTCAGGGCCTTTTAAAATGCAAAAATTTTATTATTCATCAAAAGAGGGGGAGAGGGAATGGTCGCATATCCGCGTACCGGTTTTTATGCTAACATTAAACTAATTTTTGCAATAAGCACCGAAACGGTAAAAGCAAAACATTTTAGAATGGAACCCGAGCAACGGGCTGACACGAAGGAAAATCTCCACACCACTCGTATCGTACCTGACTTCTTCATTCATACCGTCGGGAGAATCGGACAAAAACAACGGGAATGTACCTGGAAAAGTTGTCCAGGGTACTGTTGTGGGGTGAAAAATAAGACTCGCAGGGTAGTTCCTCATTGAAGTTGTGGCAAAAGAACGTCTTTGTTTTGAACAAAAGATTCATGACCTTTCTATGAGGGAAGAACATAAAAGAGACAGTAAACTGTTAAAATTGCAAACAATAAATAATAATACGTTCGGGAGAGTTTTTATAGTCTGGATAAGTTCACTGAGTAACCAAGTAATGCAACACACAAAAATAAAGCAATAAAAACCAAAACAGTAACAAAAAGACGGTTTTCGGTGCAAGATGAATCTGACGTCTAGTTCCTCACATGGTGATTTGCTTAGTTTTATCTTGAGAACCGACCTTTCCTATCTTCCTTATCACTACGTTTAACTCTCCACGCGAAAGAAGTACCCCAAAAACCCTGTGCTCTGCAAATTTCAACTGTCACTGACTTCAATGTCGTAACTTCGAAACCGTTTCTGATAAATACAATTCATATTGAAAAACATCACGGAGAATGACCAGGTGGAGGAAGACGAACACGGCATAACAGAAGGCAGGGCAAAGAGGACCGAATGAAAGACGTAGAGGTTGATAGAAAAGATGAGTTGGAACTTTCAACAGTCGATCGTGGCATTAGACATTGAGAGGAAACATCACTTGTGTTTACCAATCATCATCGTCTTATTAAAGTTGTTATCGTTGTCATCGCAGTCGATTATTATTTGTTGTTATTGTTATTATTAAGAAGTCAGCGTCAGAATTTTGTGTAAAACGAACAAGAGACTATTGTTAGACAATACCGTTAATTACCGAGTTGGTAAGAAAGTGTGTCAAAGTCGTGTCAATCCGACACTTCAATGATATCGATGAAAAGATCCGATGGTTTTGGAAGAAAAATAGGTTAAACTAGGTGCAGTTCATTAGCAAAAATATATACCACGAACTAGGAGTGTGTGCTCGAAAGGTTAGTGCCACCGTAGTAATAGTTGGGCAAAAGACTGACAACGACAAAAGACTGCGGAAAAAAGAAGTATACGAGAAAAGCACACTAAAATTAGTTTTATTTTTTGGATACTTGAAAAAAGAAGTTTTTGAATAGTTGGCAAAAAAAAACAAATTGCTCCTGCATCATTTTTCAAAAATTTAAACTTTTTACTTATTTGCACTAGTTTGGTTCAGGAGTATTCCAAGGTACCTCGTGAGTGGTATCTACCATGAGTTTTGTAAATACTTCGAAGGTAAACGGTAATAGTTTCCTTCTGGGGTGGCCCTCCCACCGAAAAACTATTTATAAAATCTCATCTTCTTCACCACGTTCTCCACCTACTCGTCCTTTGTGCTTACACCTACCTGTCAGTCTTCTTTTATTGTTTTACGGCCGAATTAGAAGGAGAACTTGCATTTTTATTTAATTACTATTAGCGTAGTTTCTGTTACACAACATTATATTATTAATTATTTAACTTTAATTAAATTGATTCTCTGATGAATCCTTTTGTTAGTCAATTCAACCCTCATCTTCTTGGGTCTCAGACTTGATGACTTCGCTTCTTAAACATTTCTTAAAAAGTAGTTTTAAGTTTTCCACACTAGTATTCGTGTTATTTATGTCTAAACTATAATTAAATAACACCGTTTTGCATATTTATTCCTCATGTAGCGTAGTATTTGACACTATGAATTGTACTCATACAAGCACAGAGATATTCGCAGTGGTCTTACCTTTCACTTATCTTGAAAATTATTTACTTCCCCGAAGCATTGTCATGTTCCTTTTGCTTACCATACCATTAGTTTACTGTTTGCAACCCAATATTTGAAGATCGAATAAATGTGACGTAAATCAAAGATCTCTCCATCTGCGATCGTCCCACCCATTTGCCTGATGAAAAGTAAAAAAAAAAAAAAAAATTAACTCGAACGAAATGTAAACGACTACCTATGTCAT
Organism: Polyplax serrata; assembly: GCA_037055365.1. Classification (NCBI taxonomy): domain Eukaryota; kingdom Metazoa; phylum Arthropoda; class Insecta; order Psocodea; family Polyplacidae; genus Polyplax; species Polyplax serrata. The sequence goes on from JAWJWE010000002.1 coordinate 983,241, forward strand.
TAATAAAATTGTCAGGTGTTAAAACATAAATTGTCTCTATCTCCTTCTCTCTGGTGTACTCTGTTATTAAGGTATTATTACCTGTTACACTACCGTGTGCATAGTGTGAGCAAGGTTGTTGGGGCTAAGAAACCAATAGTAATAATTCCATAAGAATAGTCGTAACAGTGTTCCATTATTAAACCTGTCAGTTTAGATAAGTTAGTTACAACTATTACTGGACATCGTTCAACGAGGAGGACCAAATGGAGAAATTGAGTTCTTTGAATTCACATGTTTCACGTGGTGAATCGATTACCGAAGTCACATTCAATTTCTAACACGTAATGGTTCCCAAGAAGTAGAGGTGTTAATGAGGACTTCCAGGTTCCCGAAGAAAATTCAACTTTCTTCTTAGTGTCAAGTCGTGTCCCATACTCAAATGTGATTTTTAGTTGGGCCACTGAGGCTAAAAGGAGGTTCCAACTCTCTCGGCAAGTTCAATTCGCCTCGGGGTACCCGTGGAGGACCCATGTGGACGCCAGTAGAATTCCTATTTGACGGAATTACGTGACTTATGTGAGCTTATGTTTGCCTCTACAAAAATTAGTATAATGATTTCATGCAAATCTCTTCGTGTCATCATCATCATCATCATCATTCTCCTCATGGTCACATTTCCTACCTCTTCGTTTGTACCTCGCTAGTTCCGTGGCACCTTTCCTTCTCCTCCTCCTCCCTTTCCCTCTCCTGAGGTGTCGCAGACCAACGTCTTAAATTATTCTCTTGTTATTTCACGCAAGCCTGGATATTAATTTAATACCCGGGCTATTAACCTGTTGACAAGGTAAATGACGAGCGCACCATCGGCTCAAAGTTAACGAGGTAAAACCAACGGTAATGACAGCAGCTGTTGTGTCCAGGGCTACCAACTGCCAGCTGACGATTGGCAATTGGCAAATCGAATTTGGCCGCACGCGTCAACTGAGTTATTGACAAGGACCGTTCGCCTTGGGCCAATCAACTGATTTACGATCTTTCGCAATCATTCCTTTTCCTCTCGTCTCCTTTTCCTACGTCGACATCATGTTTATTTGTTATTTTTATTCTTGCCAAATAGTGTAATGACCAATAAACACGGAGGCAGAGCTTCCTACTCGCCCGCGTACGCGGCCTCGTAGACTTTTCTTTTAATTTGCACCCAACCGCCCTTGTGCGGATGTTCCGTCTCTTTTCGGTTGTCATCACACTCATTTGTCATTTTCGTTTCCTGTTATTCTTCTGTTTGTCATTGATCCCTCGTTCTATTGCCTATATTTTCTTCTCACGGCCGTGAAATAATGTGTTATATCTCTCATGGAGGCGTCAAAAGAATGACTAAAGACAAGAAGAAAGGAATAAAACACTGATGGGCAGAAATAGTAACGTGAGGTGCATGTGATCGATCTTGTACAAATAGCATTTCGTCTAGATCTGCGTGGACTTATAGTTACTATTTTATTTAGTAATGTGGTACAAAACGGGGCTGTAGAAAGAATAAAAATGATTATGATTATATCACAGAAAAATTGTGCTTGCTGAGGAGTAAGACACAACTCCACAAAACCTTTAATATTTTGCAGTCAAGAATAGGGCAACTTCCACTCTGAAGACTGGCTTACTCTGTGAATGGCAAAAAACACTCAAATCAGAATTATATATGAAGTATCATTTGGAGTATGTGAAACCAGCCAAGAATAATTTAGTGCACCTTTTGTTTACACTACGAATCAGTCAAATGGTTATTTGTATTATCCTATAATGTACACCCGAGTGCATGCCAGCGTGTACTTTATTACGGTAATAATAGGTTTCAAATACACAGAGAACATACATCAATATTTCACTTGGAGTCAAGGTTTCTCACTACGAGTGATACCCGTAACAGAAAAGAAATGCCTTCCGCATCGTGTGTGAAGGTCCTCGTCCATGAATGTCTACCCCATACTTCTTGAGGATAAAAAAATTGGATTACCGCGAGTTGGATGTCAGGTAATGGTGATGTTGTAGCCATGAGGTCATTCGGGTTGCCTCGTACTCGTCCACTGACTCATCCATCACAACAGTGATTCATTGAGTGCTTAATTAACCGTATCGAGACTTTTGTGTCCTCTTCAACCAGATCTAAAGTGATACGAAAAGGTAAAAATTGGAGTAAACACGCAGGTGTGCAGGAAGTACGGATGATGCACTTTCGCATATGTGAAATTCTTCCGCGGAAACGCAATCAGGCCGTCTCCGGGGGCAGCAACCTCCCGGATTGACACATATACCTGCCAGGTGATGAAGCCTCACACTATGCAAATGTGCACGCTTAATGGGCCCCGGGCGAATTTTACAATTTATTACGGTGTATACGAATTAACAGGTTCCCTGACTTGTCTTGACTTTGACCAGAAGCTGAATTTCAGGTGGACTCGGTGCACTTTTCACCTCCTACCACCGGTGAACCTTAATTCTTCTGGTAAATTGATGTATGACTCTGTCCCGTTACGTGCATTTCCTCTCTGGCGACGACATCCTGTCTTTCTTTGTGTTCATTTCTGTTGACGCAACATGAAGGATGTTCTCATTCTCAGAGTCTACTCTTTTCTATTTTTGTTTTACGGGGTCGCGTACATTTCGGTTCGAAACGCCAAGAATGTTTACGGCCGATATTGGATTATGATCGAAAACCATTTAGCATTATCCCTTGGAATCCTACATCATTCCTGACATAACTTCCTACCACAGCAGCGGCATGCCAGGAGAGTGAAGTTGAACTTGTGAAAACTTGACTAGCAAGTAGCCGTAATTATTCATACGTGTAGTAGTGCAAGACACAACCCATGTGGCAGATAGACTTTGGAGATAAGAGAGGAGTTAATGGAACGTTTCATGAGATAAAAACTACAAATTTTTATATTTGGAAAGGAAAATTAAAATTAGACGCTGAACACATTTTTTCAATAGCAATATTTTATTTACATAAGTTTGAACTTTATTTAATTGAACACATACAATTTTTTGTTTACAATTTAAAGGAAATAGACTTGCTGTAAATCCCAAAGAAATAATTTTATCTGCTTAACTTATAGAGCCTGAAAAATGTTATGTTTTCTACATATGTACATATATATGTACATATAATGTCTTTGATTTAATAATATTTGACAATTCTAAAGTTAATAAATGAAAATAAAGTAGAAAATAAAGTCCGTTTTGTAACGAGAATGCAAGAAAAGTAACATTCTTCTGGCATAGAATAGTTTTTCTAGTAAACCAATAAGAATTTCTGTTGATATATATAGATATAGTTGAAAAAATAACTACATAAGTAGGTGTTTGTTATTGAAAGGTTATTCACAAATAATTGAAATTTTTTCGAAGGAAAACTGGCCAATATACGAAATTATAGGTCGTATGAATTGTTGGCATTACAACTTAGCATTTTGTGTTATTGCACATATTTTTATTTTTGTATATCACAGATAAAAATCATTGTATACACTTAGTTCCCTACACGCGCCAACTATTACAAAGAATGAACCCGTGTCAGTTCAAAAGGAACAGGTACACACCTTAACGTAATAACTTTGTGTGTTTATTGTTCGCGTTCTGAATTCTCAACAACTCAAACAGGTGCAGAATTTCAAAGGATTACCCTTATGATCACATAAAAAATGGCATCCTGAATTTTTTTTAAAATAATGTGGCAATTAAAAAGTGGACCGTAATGTGTGATAAACTGGTTGTGAAAGAACAAAAGGTGATAGGAAGTACCAACGTGGTAGTGCAGTTGTGCTGTCTCAATGGAATGACGATCACAGATAATTATAAGAAAGATCACTGCAGTTAGCAGAGAAGAAACCCGCTTTACACTCTGTTCAACTTAATTAAGGAGGCATCTGCTTCTGCAATTCTTTGCTGGCATTAGAAACAGGATCATTAGAGACACAATGTGAGAAAGTTCCATTGTCCCGGACGTCCAGCTCACCTCAGTCGGGTCAACAAGTTTAATTTTTGTAAACTGCAACTTATACTGAGGCAGTTAATCACACTCCTTTTGTCAGAATCGAACGAAGTGTCACAATATGTTCGCTGAGGATATGTAAATAAGGTATGTACCAAGTTGGAGACACAAGCACAGACACATAAGAACCCTACAGGGTCACTCCCACGTTAAATTTACTGGGTTAACGCCCGGTTGGATTGTGTTGTGGTCCCCCAAAATAACCGAAGACAGGAACCGCACCCATCGATGTCCTCGTGTCCTCTTTTGATAAAATTTTATGGAAAAATGTGTGTCTCTTTTTGGAAATGCGGGTTTCTTATTTTTATTGAGTGCTTTCCATGGCTCTCTCTCTCTCTTTTCCTGGAGTAACAACCTTCGCTATCGACTAAAAACATCCACCATCCAATCGTAATTTTATATATATTTTCATTGCATTTTAACCTATTAAATACTAGCAATGAAATCAGCAGTAATAAAAATTACTACGTACAAATTTACAAAGAATGGATGACTCGAAATTCTATGCTACGTGAGTCAAGTTCCTTTACATTTCATCCTGCTAATATTCCCGTTTGTAGTATTTTCCAACACAATACTATTTTTTTATTTCCACATTACATGAAAGCAACATGAGAGTAATCTTCCTTGAGGAACACAAACACTGAGTACTCGTCGAAATACCCAACTAATTTCCTCGTACTATTTTCATAATTTCTGCATCTTCAAACATAATAATTTTGCCTTCTGGAGAAAGTAAAAAAGGAAAGTTCTGAAAATGGACAAAAACTTTCCTTCAATTTGACGCCTTCTCCAAAGGCTCTGCCGATCATCTGACAAAATTTTAATTCCAACATGTCTGTTCTCCTAAAAAGTTTCTATTTTTCTTTCCGACGCATTTTAGACGAAATTAATCGCTTTTAAATAGGGGAAGATTCGATTCACTTGGGGCTGTTTTCTTTGGCAGATAGCAGAAACGGCACAGGAAATGATGTGTTTGGAATCTTCGAGAACTCACAGAAGAAGCCAGAGAAAGAAGGTCCGTTGGTCTAAAAAAAAATCAGTTCCACACGTAGGAATAAAAATGGTGTCCATACCTGGTACCCTGGTACGTGTACCGGTACCTGTGTTCGTTGGTCCCCTGCACGACGGCTTGTCGTACCTAAGCACCTGGCCTTCTGCTTTTGCCGGGAGTTAAATTTGAGTTTAACGTACGACGTGCAATGACCTTTTAATTAAATTTATCAATCGGAATTCATTTCACCCGCCCTAGAAGTTGAATAAATAAAAATTGGAAAAATTGAAATAAACACAGCTGCCTCTCCCGGGGAAAAGTAGACCCTTGTTCACTCAATATGAGTGCCACTGTGATTTACCCGTAAAATGAAGCTGTTGACAGCAGGAAACAACAGTAATGTTACCGCTGCATGTAATTGCATATATACAAATTTCCTTGTGGGTGACGACGATGTAGTAAGCCAGACTACTAGACAAAACTCAGGGTTAGAAGAAAGTGCCGAACAACCACACCCTTTTTTAGGTGAGAAACTTTGTTAGTATCTCAGGGTGAACGTAAGTTCAAAATCGATGGTTCCACAGGAGCAACTAAATTTGAGAAATAAGAAACTATCACGATGAGTACTAATTAATTTAATGTTATCGCTTGAGCCGGTGTGACGACAGGTGGAATTCACACGGCCCACACCACAGGCAACTTCTCCTCATCTTTCTTATCTTCGATGCCTGGCCTCGGGGGATTCTTTCCTGCCACGATTCCTTCCTCCCGGTGAAATTTCACGGATTGAATTTCGACTAAGTAGATCACTGTCCAGCCAAGTGGAATAAGAAGACCCAGACGAACATCGAGAGAAAATTGATGCACCGGTGGAGTAGAGGAAACGGTAAGAATACAGCTCTTGGATTAATTGAGAGGGCGAAATCATCACCGTAGGATTGGTAGATAATTTTGAAGGAAATTTTAGTGCCACGACCGGCACAGCCACCTGTCCATCTCAATTTGATGGTTGATATTTCTCTCAAAGGTAAGCTTTGACCTACAAATAGTTGGTTTCTGCGGCCACGTTTAAGCATATTGCCTTACTCTGCTTTTCGCTTCTTACATTGCTCTACTTCGCTGTTGTAATTCTTCTGAAGCTTTTCCTTAACTACAACATTCAACCTAAGAAGTTATTGTTCCGAAAGGAAGAAGCATAAAGATTGTCAATCTTCTTCCACGATTTCTTTGTACGACTCCTTCGATCATCCCTATCTGACTTTTCTCTTCATATTATTTTTACACTCTCCTATCGACACTTCTTCCTTTTTATTCATCTTTTCATCTTTGTCAGCACTAAAAGGCTGACTAACTGTCATTTTCTCTTCCATAGAAATTGATCAGAGTTGAAAAATCTTGAAGAGGAACTTTATGGAAGTCTTAATGAACTGTGTGCGCTGCCTCCTCTGTCTTATGATCTCCTTCTTCGCTGCCGTTCCTTCAGACTCCTGGAAACTCCTCCAGACTTTTTTCCTTCCGTGGTAATTCGACCAAATTTTTTTCTTCACCTGCGTTTCATCGTCTTTTCTTTGGCGCCCCAAGAGCACTTTTAAAGTCTTCTCGTTCCTTCCTTCCTTCCTGCCACGTCACCTTCGTTTTTGTCGTCGCTTCCTTCTCTGGTAATTCACTTTTTACCGACAAAAGGATTCTTCAATTTTTATTTGTGACGGTTGACATTTTTTTGTGGTTCGACTTTTCAAAACTCGACAAAAGTTCCACTGCCAGAACTTTTAATATTTCAACTTTATTAATTGTCTACCGCAATTTCATCTTTGTTTTCTACAAATCTCCCAGGTTTAAGACCAACATCCAACGTATTTTTATTACTCAATCAATATTAGCTAACTACAATAATGTAAAATTCTTACAGACATATTTAATCTTTTGTAGTGCACACTCACTGTTAATAGGCTGACACTAATCCGATATCCCCTGACTGGACATTCGAATAGTACTCATTCTGATGGCTGCTCCTCTATTATTTAGCCATTATAGTTATTTCATCGGGTCCGAGGTACCTCTGACCTCAGGTCGTGATTTTACATCGCTGCCTCCGCTATTGGACCGCCATCGGCTCCCTGTGAAATATTTTGCGGGCCACGTCCGGTCGATCAGTTCATTAACATATCATTTAATCCATCCGAGACAGGGCACAGGTGGGGAAGTATGATAAATCATGCGAGTGAAACAAAAGAATTCCTTCAATGTTGTTGTCCGCATGCGTGAATGCGTGTGCAAATACATGTACCACGGTGAATTGTGCATATTAAAGGCGCTTTTTTCAGGTACCCGCCACCTGTTTCCGCTTTTTTTTCCACCATTGTTCGCGACCGTACTCATTAATTTCAGTAGGAAGATTTTTGCTCGATTTATCTGCTTCCACGTACGCATCGTATAATTACCGCGTTTAATTTGCGGTGCGAGAGAAAAAGAGAGAGAGAGAGAGAGAGAGAGCTTCGCAGGGCACTAATTTAGTAAAACAGATTCAAAAGTTCTCTTCGGGCTTGTTAGCAAGTTGGCCAAGTTTTTAATTCTTTCCTTTCCAAATTTTTGTTTTTGACATTTTATTTACCTTCGCACGGTTGCAAAACGCGGTCTTTTGCATGCGTAATTCGATTCTTCGTCGACACAAACACCGGGAATTAGGCCGTACACTCAATTATTAATAACACGGAAGCATCGCACAGCACCCCAAACTCCGAATCTCTTTCATCACATCTTCAAAAGGTCCATCATCCCTGTCCCCGGAGAATTCAATTCGGCTCTTTCAGTCAGAATTTGACAAATTTTGACTTGGATATTTATTCAAAGGTTACTCGGGTTGAATGGAAACGTGTAGAGAATCAAAACTCGATTGTTGACTGCAACGGGTACTTTGAAAGGAGAGTAAACACGAGAGGAGAGAACAAGAGAGGTAGACGAGAATTGAGAGAGAGAGAGAGAGAGAGAAACTAGACGAGAGCCAAGTAATGTAAAGGCCGGTAATGAAGATTTCAGAGATGGACGAGTAACAAAAAGGCCATCTGGAAGATGGACCCAACTCGCACAGCACAAGTTTATAATTCGTGTACCTAAATTAAGATTGATGAGCTTAAATCAGACCAGCGGGTCGACCCGTGAATTATCACATCAACAATGCATACGTAGGCACCTAGGCCTAGTCTTAATGATTACGAGTGCATCTTGTTCCCATAGGAGTGATGTACAACATGTCCACTCCTACGAATCGATTTATAAAGCCGACCTAAACTAGTTAAAAGTTGGTGAAATTCACCGAATGGAAATGTATGAGCGTGTCAGGAAAATTTACAAAGCCAAATGTTGGTTTAAAGTTCTATTCTCTAGGGGAAATTGACGGAGAGAGACCTTTCTTTATGCTGAAAGAAAAATTCGTTGTCACTATAGCCACCTAGAAATTAAAATTTTGATGAAATGAAGTTAATAACTGTAACAATACTGGAAGTTAGTAATACCAGTTTAGTTAAAGTGTATAGCTTAGTGTTCAGTAGAAGCAATGCTAACGCTGAACTTAATTATACATAGCGTACAGCTTGTAATATTGTTTTATTATGTGAACTTTATTCTTATTGCAACGAGAATTTCTCATCTCGTGAATTTTATTTTACATAATTAGGTCTCACATCTAAGTAATTTATCGACAAATAAATAAGTTAAACATTTAAATTATGCTTTAGTGTGAAAACAAAATCTGCTGCTAGCGGAAGTTAAACAGTTCAAAATTAGCCACATAACATGGGAATAATAGACTGTAGATATGATAAATAGAATAACAGAATAACAAACGAAACGAGGAAAAAATATCAAGAGCAACTCAATACAACGTACATACTTTAATACACAAACAAGTTAATAGCATTTTAATAAGAATAATAACTCTGTTAACGGTTCGCTAGACTTTTTCGAACGGAAGGTAAGCTCTGAGGATGCTTACAGACCAAATTTTCCAAGTCTACGTACCGCTAATCCTGCTGGTGTAAAACAGTTCTCTTGTACGAAAAGGAAACTTAAATTAGAGAATGTAAGAAACAACAGGTGCCTGCAGATGAAGGAAAGAACGTCAATGTCACAAGATTAAGGAAAAAGAGCATGGCAAGTAAGAAGGTCGACATTTCCGAAGTGAAGGTACGAACCTGAAGGGAAGAGGATGCTGCCGTTCATGGAAATTTTACGGAACGGATTTTAATAATAACATGATATTAGGACCAATAATCCGCTTATAACGATGCACAACAATACCTTCACATGGATTCTTATCGAGATTCGTTGACTCCGAACATGCTTCCTTCCTTCCTTAAATTTAAGAATATATTCATGAAGGACAGGTCCGCGAGACAACCGGAACTTAACAGATCGCTTCGATTCAGATTGCTATAACCGAATTTTTCAATTGATAATCCATAAATTTGTGAATCTGATTGACACGGTAACAGTCCAACTTGTTTTTATTTCCTGAACTCCCTTCTTTGGTAACATGTGCTTTGGAATGAGTAGAAAATAGGTGTTGCACTATCCTAGGACATTATGAAACAAACTTTAGGATGTCGTAGCAGCAGTTTGTAAGGTGTGATCCTCATCTGGATAATCCTTAGACTGATAACTCACAGATCGACATGTTCATGATATGAACATATTTGTTGGATTTTTCTCGAAATAACTAAAATTCAGGGTGATGGACTACACAATGTTTTGTACAACTTTAACTACTGCCGAGGACCAAGTAAAAGGACAAAGGAAAGAAGAAGATCCGATGGTTTGGTTGAGTCGACATGTTGAAGAGGCCAAGTTTCCCATCAGCCAAAAGCCCCCAGGACAACTTAAAGTCCGTTAGGTGAACTTCAAAGTTGTACCAAATCAATGAAGACAAAATTCGTACGTGGCTTTATTCTGACTGTCACCCAACTTCTCATTTTCAACTTTAGTTCTCACGTCATATCGGTTGTTTGTACGTTTTATAGTCAGTCCGTGGTCAAGGCAATGTGTCAAACAGAAGGAAAAAACAACCACAAACAACGCAAACACGTGTTCGAACAGTGACTTTTGTACGCGGCGTATTATTCATATGTCTTAATGTTGGCCAAGTGTTCCGCGTGCGTAACCTCCCTGTCTTTCTCTCTCCCGTTATAAATAAATTGCGCGCAGAAAAAAAAGTGCGAAGAAAACCACCTGTTCGCCATTGTTGTGCAGTTGGACGGTCTCAAGTCCAACGAAAGCCTCAACCGTTTGATTTTCTTGTCTTTTTACTTGGCCTTATTTAGTTTAGAGACTTTCTTCTTTCGTCAAAGTCTGTCACGGTTATCAAACCGTTATCAGAGGACTGATACAGTCCGACGTGTCCACCGTGTTGGAAACCTTGAATTGAACCCGCACCACTGACACCACTGTCTACTTACAAATCAAACATTTGTCTAATTGACACTTTTCTCATTTGCCACGTAAGACTTATGTAATTTTCACTGTTTATGTAATACATTTTCTACATACTGTCATTGTAGTGTTACTGGTGTTGCTTCATGGAATTTAGTTCCAGGTGGTCAACGATTCTCAATAGATTCCATTCACATGTTCTTTAAGATCTCTACAATTCTATTAAAATGATTACGAGTCACTCGAGCAGTAAAGGTAAATAGGAAGGTAAATAGGAGTTATGGGTGGTGCTTTCTTACCACGATGTACATAATGTCAACCGTTGAGATTTCCTGGGAATCCTGGTGTTCCTGGGGTGTAACATGTTGTTTTCAGTTGTGGTTAGTTACTATCAGCTACACGGTAACAGTAACATTGCAACTAATAGTTTCACAAGCAAGTTCTTTCTCTCCCTATTTGAGTTGTCGTCAAATTAGTCTTACAATTAATGAACTACACTTTTAGTTTTTGTAAGACTGGTTGTAGTTTTATTTTACCCGATGAAAGAAGAAAATCATTGACTGTGTGTGTGTGTGTGTGTGTGTGTGTGTCTGTCTGAATGTGTATGCGTATGACCCACATAAGAAAAGTCAAACGGACGTATAAACCATAAATATTTGGGTGCATTGAAAGTCATAAAACTTTATGGGAATGTGCACAGCTGCACTTCTTGTGCACGTTGCCCGATTCCGGCGACTTATTCGGCCGTTCAAACCGCATTAGTTGATTGGGTCGCACCTCACGGATGGCGGGTTAAAATCCACCAGATCATGGCAGCTGCGTTCTTCCATTAAGAAAAAAAAGGAAATATAAAAAAAAACTACGGTTCCTCGCTAGGTTTCAGGTCGGTTTTGTGGATACCTGAGGGTACTTCGCAAACACACGGTAGGTGGCTTTCAACTCTCTCTGCAACGGTGCCGCACCAACTTACTAGATTACTTTCATCGGATAGTTTTTTGGGTGTCCTTCGAGTACACCAGAACTGGTACCTCCCTCGGAAACCTGCAACTCCCTTCTCTCGCCCGAAAGAAAAGCGTACAAGTCAGAAACGAGAAAAAATTTCTTTTCTAGTAAAGTGGTTCTATCCCCAATTCTAACTGTCATGGAAGTTATAATGGATGATTTCGGAGCCCGAAATATGTTGACTCAGAATTACAATGCAGAATATAAAAGAGTATTTATCAAGCGTAGAGCAAGACACCGTGACGAATCTTCCTATCAGGTACGCAGGTTATCAATCTTCATCAATTGCTGCGTTTTCTGTTTCTTAAACGAAGGTGAAGGTGACGTAGTGGAGGATTGAAAGTGTCACTCTTCCGTTGAGGTCCGTGGGTGATTTGTAGTAGAAGCTGGTCATTCGTGACTACTAGAAAATCATACGAAAGTCTGCATCAGGCCATCCGACCTCTGACAATCGCTCTATTAATAGATTAATTGCTTTTCGGTTCCTATAAATGAGACTCGAAAGGTACGCGCTCGCGTGCGTAATCATCCGTGAAAGGATTTGTATTTGTATTGTTGTGAGTACAAATGAACGCAATTAAATTGGTCTACAACAACGCTGGACTAACGATATAGAAAACGATTGAATACTAGTACGCTTCTATATTATTTCCTCTTGTAATGCTCTCCAGACGTTCTAGTACATTACTTATATTTTTACACTCAGGCGTATCCAACTGGAATTGATTCACATTAAAGGAATTAGTAATAAAAATATGTGTCAGTTACATGTGGGAAGGCGGGCACACGAGCAAACGGCAAGGGAGAGAGGGGAAACAGGTACATAAATAAGTGTAAAGAATGACTCAGACGATGACTCCCAGGTACTTTGTAGAAAATTAAGAGCAAAGGAAGGTTGATGGTGCGGAAAAAATGTATCAGCTTGACACATCAGCGCACCGAGGAAAGGAAGGCACTCGAAAGAAGGAAATGACACAAGAGGGAATTTTTACGACCGTAAAGACTGTTGAAATGTGACGAGGTGTGAAGCGAGTGATGTCTGTGTGTGCGAGTGGAGTATGTAGAAGAAAGGAAAATGGTGGCAGAACCTTTCAATAAATTTGTGACGAATGACTAAACAAGTTAATACAAAACAAGTGTAAAGAGCGCAAATCAAGGGGCGACAGCAGAAAAGTAGGGACCGATAAGACAAGAGGTTTTAATACAAAAATGCAGAAAGTGAACATCAAACGGCTATAAAGCTACCCCATTACCATAGAGCTGAGGGGTGTGCAGTTAGGAGTTGGGACAAAAATATTATATATAAGTAGTAACATGAGTCACTCTCGTTCCACTAGTTGTCACTGTAAGAAAGAATATCTCTAAGAAGAATGCAAACATCAGGACTTAACTAAGATGTCAAAACGAATCAAAATTGTGTATAGTAAAATGTATGCTTTAATAAACTTTAACAATCACTAACCCTTACAATCTCTCAAAGCTTAAAAGCTCACATTTTCGTGTCGTTCTTATTTCAAAGTTGGACATTGGGCCTTCTGATAGAGCAGACAAAGAACCAGACAAAGTTCAAATTAGTCAATCATGCATTTTCCATTTATGAAAACCTCCTACAAAGAGAGAAGCAAAGGTCATATTTTCTGTTTTCTTTCTTTTTTTTTGAATCGGAGAATGACTAAACACCGACTTCGATTACATCGATGATCAACGAGATTGTGTTGCCAAAGCCTAAATTTGGCAACGGAGGAGTAAGACTATAAAAAAACGACAATGAAAATGAAATTTGTATATAGTGCGAGTTCAAAAGTAATCCCACTTGGCACCTACTTCCTATTCTAGTCATAGATAATACTCTCTAATAAAATGCTTTAAAAATAATGAATACAATAAAATATTGTAATAAAGTTCTTGTAATCCTCCTTGATTCGCAATATACTACAATGCATATTAGATTTTATTAAGAAAATAGTGGGTGGTATAGCAAAATGGAGATCTACTACAACCACCCAATACTTTTGGTGGTCCACTTGGTCTAGCTTACAGTCGTACCGGAAGGAACCATTTGTTTAAGGCACTACATCTCCATAGATAATACTTCTCGGTCTAGTTTACATAAGTAACGACTCCCTCCCCACAAACCGTCGGATGTATTTTAAACTTCAAAAATATGTAACACCACAATAACTCGCACAGTACCCACGTACTTTCACATCAAAGGCAAATCCTTAGAGTTCGAGTCAACAGTCGACGTGATTCAATTATATTTGAAAGGAGGAAGCAGGCAACCATTTAGACAGAAAGAAAGGAAGAAAAATACACATCAAATAAAGCAGATGAAGGAATGGGAAGAGCTAACAAGATGACGAGTGAAAATGTAAAATGAAACATCAATTTGGTAAATGAAAATGTCAAACGAGTTTCAAGATGGCGTCAAAGTGATTTTTACACGGCATTTTGATTTCTACATACGTTTATATCAGCAATAGACGCGTTAGACAAAACGCAATTATAAAAGTTGGCTAATGAGCTTAAAATATTTTGAGCTCATTAAATTGACTTTCTATTTGATGAGTACCGGCAGCCGAAATAGTCCCGCGGTGCAAATTTTGATTCAATACAAGTTGCCCCACAGATGAGGGAATGAGGGAAGACAAATCGACAAATTAAACCAGATTAAGTAATTAACAATAACGTTCATTTTCTACTACTACTCGGTGAAAGATCTGGCGCCATTTTTAATCATTTTGAGAAATTAGTTCGGCATGAATTTCTTATATATAGATTTGGAACGCATTAATAAGATTCTATTAAACTTGTATATTTTAGATTCGGTCTCGTGTAATTATGTGGACCACGTGATTCAGTGTTTGTACAAGGGATAATTGAGAGAACGGCAGAATTTTAATATAAATAAATTATTAAAATTAAAAAGTTGGGCTACTTCAAGAGTTCGAGAGTTCGTACTCAGTTTCCTGTCATTTACCTCCCGAAGAAATGGATGAAAACCACGTGGTCTTGGTGTACGAAAGTCCCAAAGTACTGTACTTTCGCACGAACGGTTTGGACTTCCATTTCAAGACATTTCCTCAGGGTACCAAAAGAAATTTTCTCCAATCTCAACACTTTAAATAAAGAAACTTTATATTATACACTTTAAATACTATTCTTTCATTATATATTGTCATGTACGTAGCGAAGACTCCGTGATACCCCAAATAACTACTGTGTTTTTATTCAGTGCTTTACTATTTTTAGTTTAAACGTAATAAATCTCATTTTTCACAAAATTCATGCAGCGTAAATCCTTTTAGCCTGACAAAAAATTATGCCTGTAAGTTGGGCTCGTTAATTAAGAAGTTAAAAGAGACCAAGAAGCGACGATAACGAAAGAAAATTTACAGAAAGGCAAGGTGGCGGTGATTAGCAAAAACTTTGTCAGCACAACAACAAAGTCAAAGCCATTTTGAAAACAAGAAAGTTGTGATCAAAAGGAGGAATATAGAAGAAACGGAAAGATGTTAAAAGGGTAAGGTGGAAACAAAAATTGATTAGTGAGGTTGTCAAACGGCAGAGTGTGGACGGAGGAATGACGACGAGCTTTAGCCAAGCGATTATGGTGCTTTTGGCAGAAAGAGCACGAGAAGTAAAAGAAGTGGATGTGGTCTTTTGTGTCGGGGGAAGACGATGACTTTCATTAATCAAAAGAAGTCAAAGAAAAAGCACCAACAGCAACTTCAGCAAGTGGATAACCAAATAAACCCTTAAAGAATGTTAACAATTTCATTCTTCTTCGAACCTTCTTCATTTCCACAACAACTCATTATCTGTCCAAATCATTCTTTGCCAATTGGCTGGTCTGAAAAGTTGTAACCGTCTCAGGTATTTTGAACATTTAAAATTAAAAAAAGGCGGGAAAGAAATGTGGGAAAAGATGGGCAAACGAAAGTCCGGAAAGAACCTGAATGAAAAAAGAACCTTCCGACTGACTGCTCCGTAAGGTGAAAATCGAAACTTGAACTTATTTAGAAGAAAGGACAGTGTGAAGAAGAGAAGTATGCTGGTGCTATCTTCTACTTCATTAAGGTTACTTCTTCTTTTGACGATGACGCGATGGCAAAAGGCTTAAGGAAAGGCACAGGTTTTGGGTTTTCACAGAATTTTAAACCGACTTGGAAAATTAAATCTCCCTCCCGTAGAAAAAAATATACATAGCGACGAGAAAGGCGCACATGAAATATTTAGCAATAATCTTATTAAAAGTCAAAGGCAATAATTTTGAACGCGAAAGAAAAGCGGAGGTGGCGGATTTCATAGACGTCTTAATTTTACGGATTTTTCACCGAAAGGAAAATTTCCGTTTTGTCGTTTGAAACAAAGCGTTTCTGCGTTGTAACATAAAATGTAGTTTAAGTCTTTGTGGTACGACACTACACATGGCAAAAAAGGTAAGTTCGATACACCGTACAAGCCTTCTTCCGAGTTGCACATCAAGCCAACGTACAATTACAAAATAACAAGAACAAAAATAGTATTTTCTAGCCGAGTAGATTGTAGAGAATATTTATCCAAGATGTCCGTTGCGCTCTACAAACCATTTAATAAGTAATCTCAATCGCATTACAACTATCTTCTGTGTTTTCTATTAAAGTCTCGACATATGATTCATAAAACTCGAACGCACCAGAACGTCACATTGTGAAAAAAACACAAAATGACACTCCGGTGTTTCTGTCGCAGAAGTTTCTAAGAGGAAATAATGCGGAATGTGAAACAGAAGACTTTATTTGAGGTCGACACTGGCGAAGGAAGCAAGAAAACATGAAAAAGTCAAGTAGAAATGAATAATGAGCCATCCACATAAGAAAACACCACTCGTCAGAGAGATAGTCGAGCCAAGCGTGCATCGGAAGACGGACATAAAAATATTTATGAATACTAGAACCTATTAAAAAATAAAACGATGTATAAATGTACATAAGCGAAATGTTTGCGGCAAGGACGACAACCCATCGTAGGCCGTTGCCGTTTATTATTTTTACAACATTTAATGATCAATTTTACAACCGTTAATTCCAATTTTATTTACGAACTCAATTGCATCTATTTATTTATTTATTTACTCATTTGTAACTACAGTTTTGACCGACAGAACTGCAGTACCTGACGTCAAAAAAAAAAAAACACGAAACTGCAACCTTCTACAGAAGTTGAAGTTGCACATTTTTCTTGACGATAAACAAAAACAAGACACTTTAGTTGAAGGTTATGAAGAAGAATCAATTTCGGAAATAATAAAAAGTTAAGAAAGGACCGGATGGAAATCGAAAAGGAAGTGTAAATTCACTCCGTGCAGGTAACAAGCAAGTTGTTTTCGACAGTTTGATTGACGTAATTGTTTTTTCCGTAATCGTAAAACAGAGATTGTCGGTAGCAGAAACCGTGAAGGGGAGAAGAAGAACTGTTAGATTTGGAAAAAAAAAGTGGATAAATGGCGTCTACATGAGGAATGATGACACCTTCTTGGAAGTCTATTAAAATCTTTTCGTGAGTGGATGGAATGAAACAAACAAAAATAAACTCGAAACGAGTTCAACGAAACGAGTACGTTACCTAACCACCGATGTTCACGAAAAGTTTAATTTAATTGTTCCGCGTACTAAGCATTTCTTAGATACTTGAACAAGTACGTTAGGATATCTGCTACCGCGGGGCAGTTGAAGTACCCAATTACCCTCGACTGTAAGTCGAAAGTACTTCACTGAAGTCCGGCAGAACCCACGAGTTACCCAGACGAACCTCAAAATCTCGTACTCAACATGTTGAAGGACTTGGAGTTGTGAAAAAAAGAAGAGATGGGAGAGAAACAAAGATGAGAGAGAGAAGCAAAGAGGAAGAAAATGAAATCCGTTTGAATGACGTCGGAGAAGATGTAAAGCAGAATCTCTACATAAGTTTAATTCAACCATTATTAATAAATAAATAAAAGTTATTGACCGAATTAATGTGGCGTAACGTGAGCCAAGTCAGGCTGACGTTGACAGGAGATGTCGTCAACCGGAGCAGTAGACAAATCCTTGACTAAGACAAGTGAGATATTCCAGTAGATAAAAACGAATTAGAATAAAACGGGAGATATGAGAGAGAGAGAGAGTACCGTCCGGCTAAACTGTACTGGAATTAAGATGATTTTCCTGATGTTAATAAAAAGTTGCGGGCGGCGAAGGAGGGCCCCAATAAAACCTGACCGAGAAACCTTTCCCATGTTTTAAACATTTGAACGTGGGCCCCGGTAGTCGGGCAGAGAGGGCCCCAAAAGCTGCCCCGGTTATTAAAATAGGGTTCGAAGGGCAAGAATTTAAATTTATATCGCGAACCATCGCAAAGGTTCCATCTCCTCCGGACCTGAACCTGATTAAAATTTCATTGTCCTACAATAAATTGTCCAAATTGAAGATTTTTAAGTTTTCGACTGGCGTTTGGACCGCTCAAGAATTTCTTTGACTTTTTACCGAAAAAGCCGATGTGCCTTTGATGTGACTCAGTGGTACGGAGTTTTCCCATTGTTTACGTTCAGGTAGGGCTAATTGGATCTCGGAGGCTTTCGCTATCAAACCAGAAGAAAAAAAAACTTCATGTATTTGCTGTGTGACTGCTGCTCTGATAGAAAAGAATCATTTTTCTTACATAAAATACAGTAAAAACACCGCCATTCTGCTGTAACGCAACGTTGTACTGCCGAAAACATTATAATTTGTTGTAAACTGTCGTCTGCATAATAAACTTACGATTCATCAAGTTGTCTTGCTTTCTTTAGTAAATTTATGTACGTTACAGGTGTTTAAAATAAAACAAGTTGGTCTGAGACTTTGACTGAAGGACTTGGGTGGGAGACTCTTCATATCACATAAACATTGACATAAGAAATAGTCACGTGTACTAAATTGCATAGGCGATCCGAATGATCTGCATAAAGTTCAAGATCACGTTCGGATTTTTCCATCAATTAGTTTTCACTGGTTTTCTCCAATCAGACGTAGACGATGTTTAATCTTCTAGGATGGTTCCGCTGACTTAGGGTTATTCAAAACCTCAAATAACTTTCTAAAATCTCTCGTCTTTTGTGTGCTCTCCGTCTCTCGGAGATGAGTTTTTAGATTCAGCTCTTGTATTTGTCCTCCACTCAAGAGAATCTGCTAATTAAAGGGTGATGGAGAATTGCGGGATTAGAGTCCTCTTTGAATTCAATAGAGAAGTTATTAAGATCTTCACTCTGCCCACTATTAAGCTATTACTTACGCGTGATTCAAAGGTAAGACCCTTAACAGGGTAAGTGAGGATGAGAGAGCATTAGCGAGTACGCTACAAACACTCGCTGCTCTGATATTTAGCGATCGAATGGATACACGTCAAAGGAGTCCGAAATTTGTATACTTTTGTTAAGTAGACATGAAGTAAAACTATTTGACTACGTCACAACTACAACTACTACTCCGGTGTCGATTCAGAAATCCGTTCCTTTCGCTGTTGAGCGCAGGCTTCGGTGGGTTACCCTTTAAATTATGTATTTAGTTTAATATTATGATTTATTAATGATTCGCCGGCATCGTGTTTATGCGTGAAACGAACAGCAGAACACCGTCCAACATAAACAAACGCATAAACATTTCAATTTGGCCTACAAAACGTTGAATTTTATGGCGGGTTGACTCATTAGGAAAAAAACGACTTAGTCACTGCCATGATGTCACCCGTAATTGTTTTATATATCATCTGCCCAGATGATTTCTAATTATTTTGTCACTCGTGTCCGGAGTGGGGCAGGAACGAGAAGAAGAATCGTGAAAGGTGTCGAAACGAATCGGTCAACCGGCTGCTGTTGCCGCTGGTGTACGTTCACGACAGAAAGGAAGGGAAAGAGGAGAGGAAGGATTCTT
This sequence comes from Polyplax serrata, assembly GCA_037055365.1. NCBI lineage: Eukaryota > Metazoa > Arthropoda > Insecta > Psocodea > Polyplacidae > Polyplax > Polyplax serrata. The sequence continues at coordinate 1,002,622 of JAWJWE010000002.1, forward strand.
TGAACGTTTCATCAGCAAAATTTAGACAGATTAATGACAGCCAGGGACAGGCACGGAGAGAAAAAGAAAGAGAGACAGAGACGGACAGACAGTTATATATACAAGAGAGTTTTTGTATATTGTCAAAACCAAAACACCCGGAGAATGAATTTATATTATCTGAAGTCACTCATGAGTGAAAATTATCCTTATTGAAATGATTACTTTTAGAAACTCAGTTTCCAGGGCTTTTCCAATTAGAGAATGGGAACGATAGAAGAAGAGAAAGACGTACACAATTCACGAATTGTCTCGGAGTTCCTAGGACTCCCTTGTTTATTATTTCTGAAACAATACAAAAAGGAATTTCAAAATTGTATTCTCCTCGCAAGTATACAACACGGAGCTTCGATATCGACGCATTTCTACTACGCCCCCCAAATGGTTTCATGTATTTCTCCGTAATTGGTCGTCAAAATTTACCGAATCCGGGGCCTCTGGCTACGTCTGGGTAAATATTTATATTATAATAATATTACGTTTCAGCTAACAATCGGGAAAACTATTAAATAAAGACGTGTTTGAGTTGGGAATATGATGACGGTGAAGTGAATACTGAAGTACCGGTTATGCTCTAATACAACGCAGAACATATGAAGTGTATAAAATATATTACATTATGTACAAACAATACATAATAAATTTGGAGAAAACAATGTCGTTATCAGTAGGGTCTTTATTTTATTTTCCCTATGAAAACTACTTAACTTATGTAAAGTAAAACAGTAAAAGGAAGTTAAATAGTTTGAGTACTTTGCTCTGGCAGAAGGAGGACGTAGGAAAGTACAGCACGAAGTCGTTCAACCCCGACCTGCGTCCCTTGGAACAGCAGCCCATGAAGCTTTGGTTGTAGTTTTGAAGGTTGGGTAAATCCTCAGGGAGAATTTCGTCCCTGGGGGGCCATCAGCTTCATTAAAAAACACAAGATCAGGCAAAAAAAAACGCGATATTAATTGAAATGATCGAGTGACAGATTTTTGGCAGCTGAGACACACCGATTTTCCACTGCACTTCGACGGCGGCGTCTAATGGCAGCAACTGCAAGTTTTTTGGCTTACCATCAACTGAACGCTAGCAAAATTTACGAGTTCCCGCTAAGTTAACGACACCGGCAAGGTTAATTTATAACCGAAGTGATGAATAAACGTCCCCGGGGGCTTTCCAATGGAAAAAACGTATATAACAAAAAGAAAAAATTCATCCAGAAAAAAAGTTTTTTAATGTTCGTCGCCGTGAGTTTTCCGGAGCAGTTTTTTTGTCTTCCTGTCCTACGTCCTTTATTTCCCCAAAAAATAAGGGATGAAAGGCGAGACGGTTGAAATTGTTCGCGTAAAATTCGAGAGGGAGGCAGACAGAGAGAGAGAGAAAAAGAAAGGGAGGGAATAGAAGAAAAGAAAGCTAAAAGAAAAAAGCGAGAGAGATCCCGGCACAGCATCCCATTTTGTCTACTCTAATTACTTGTTACTCACCTCTCATTTTCCCTTTATTTTTCATCTTCATGTGATACGAACACAAAAGGGATTGTTGTAGTAACTGTTGTAGTATTTGTTACGTTACACATGTTGCATTTATGTTTATTTAAATCTATCGGTACATCTCGAGGAAAGATGGAACCCAACTTAGAGAGAGAGAGAGAGAGAGAGAATTATCTCTCGTCAGGCTACCCAGGTACAGGTACTCGCCTCTTCCCTAAGAGTACGAGTGCTGCTACACCTTGGTGGAACCTCAACAAAGCGAATTGTTCAGGTCCTCCCTGGGAATTCTCTTGGTGCTCATATATTTTAATCAAACAAACAACGATTGTTGTAACCGTCACGAAGATATTCAATTACAACTGTGTTTTGTGTTATTTATTCTCTGTCACCATGTTAAGTTAAATGCGTACACAGGAGAGGAGGTTACGTGACATTCCGGTGGGTAGAAGGAGGGGGGGATGTGAAAGGGTTAAAGGCCAACGTTGTCTTAGTCTGGTCGTTCCGTTCCCAAAGTTCCGATTGGGTTTGTTCACCGCCAGCCAGCAGCAGCAGCAGCACCGCAATGTAAATTTAAGTTAATTTTTAAATATAGTTAAACTAATAAAATATAAGTTTAACCAGTTAATTAGTGGAGGGAAAAAATAAACGCCATTACACGGAGCTTAAAGTGTCAGATGGATGTAGAGGAAAAGATACAAGACGTTTTTCTATGGTAATGCACCAATTGAAACCTGATTAATGGTGTTATTGATACAATGGTATCATTGTTACGTTAAAAAGAAGTTACATCGACGGTAATAACAAAACATCCGCGAGGGCTGCAAATCAAACTACAAGTTCCCAAAGTCAGAAGTCAAAGTGTCCGTGTCTTTGGCAATCAGTCAAATTGAAAACGACCGGATTTTTATTAATCAACCACATAAAAGTATTAATTATCAATAAAATCAACAATAGTTTCTCCATTGGTTCTCTTTCGCTTGTATTGTGGTGGAGGAAAATTGAATTCAATTAGAGAACCACATGATTGATATTAGTCTGGACACACAAGACTCATTAATTTTGTTATGCTCCCGTTATTAATTCCTAATTACGGCCCTGCACTGATCTTTTCTATTTACAAATAGACTAATTATAAATCCAGGTGAGACCTGCGGAGAAAATTCAGAGACAGCCCGTCGAACTACATGGGAATTTACCGTGTTCGTTTAACTAATGTGGTCATAATAGAAATGTCTTTTTCTAGGCGTAACCACGCTAACGTCCTTTGGGTGACACCTAACCGCTTAGTACCTGTAATTCTACCCAAAACTGTAGCAGTCGAATTGACTGGTCGGAACAGTCAAATGCACTCGAACTACTCGGCGAATGACCGACATTTGATTTGTTCGCGGGTACCCGCAAAGGTCACCCGGGCACATTTTGCAAAACTTAAAACAAAATAACCCGAAAACGAGTTCGCTTCAGGTACTTAAACGGCATGGCTCGTTTTTCTAGCTCTCTATCTATGTTAAACTCTTGAGGATGGGCGCGGAGGGCCTTTAACATTTGGTGGACTCGCTTCTTTTTCAACGGACACGGCGTCCTCCCATAGAAACTGGACACTCCCGTTAACGCCCTCCGATTAATTTCATTATTATTTGATGTCATTTGACGTATAACCGTTACTTTTGTTTTCCCTTAGGGCTCATGCATTTTCCTTTAAGTTTGTACTTTATATTTTTTTATGTGCCAGCGAGTACCAAAGACCAGCGAATCAGAGATGTCCGGTGAACTTGAACGATGTGCCGTCAAGCACCGCGCAGCGTTTATTGTATTTAAAATACAATACATTAGTTTTAGTGAATTTTAGAGATAATGTACATAACACCAGACAGAGGCTTGTAGTCTAGGTAATAAGTACGCACCTGGGTTACTTATGTACAAAATATATTTAACTTGACAGCCCGTTTCTCTGTCTTTTTATTTTTCTCTCGTAAAGTTTCGGAAAACACAACTTGGTCACATTTAGACTCATCAGGTTTCTTGTCTTCTATTTATCTAAGGTGGTGATGAAGCGAAAGCGGTGGTTATGAAATGATCACGAAGTCATTTGATTAATGGTTCTTCGTGGCTAAGCATCCATTTTCCTGGTCTGATCTCTGAACATTTGACTGTCTCTCTTAATCCTTTTCTGTACTCCTCATATTATTACCCCAGCCTTCTATTTTTCTGTAAAAAAGCTACAATCTCATTTTTCTATTGTACCAAATGTTGGACACTGGTTCTCATGGGTTCAACTCGCAGTACAAGTCTAAAGATATGTTTTTTATTCATTTTACTTATTGCAATACTTACAGTTGTATTGTATTTTATTCTTATTTTATGAGTATTGATTTTGTAGCCCAATGACCTAATGTACTTTGCGTTCGTCAAAAATTCTATACGAAACAACCGATTGTGGTATGTACGATAACTACATCAAAGAAGTACAGAACTTGTAGGTTTACTTAAAAACTATAGTTACTTGATCAGCTCTCTCAATGTATAATTATCATAGAGAGAATCAAGGTAGAGTTTTTTGTGTGCATAAATTAAGACATTTTGGTTGGAGGAACAGAGTGTTACGCAATAACAGAACTTAATAGTGCATTACTAAAATTACATCAGACACGTAAATAAGTAATAATAGTGTAGAGGCGTGAAGCACTTGAGCTTTGAGCTTTACACGTGGCGACATGCCACACCTAGCCGATTGCTGACGAAGACCCAAGTTAACCCAAATATTTCGGTGTGTTTAACCTTGCAGAACGTCCCGTTCGACCCACAAGGACCCAACCGTTGAAATTCGAAGGTTGTTTATTTATTTTTACGATTTATGAATTTCAACCGTTTATTTGGCTGGTCGAATGGGTCACATCGAAGACCTGGTGAACGTTCACTAAAACTAAATTCACCTTGAACGGCTCTAATACATTTTTAATCCCTGTTTTCATTTAATTTTTTTAGACCGTGACCCAGTCACAGTTGAGTCCGTGTAGTTGCATGGGTTCAGCAAGAGTACGAAGTTGCGAAATAAGATGAATCCTTCGTTTCGTTTCAGCTCATTGATTAGACTTGGATTGGAGAAAACGTGAATTTGATCGCACTTGACAATATTATCATAATATAATCATATATCATGCCATTTTAATTTTTCTTAGCTCTTTTCCCGAGGGCTATTGATCTGCAGATACGATCGAACGACCATGATACATATAAATATAAACTTTTTGTTTCGTACAGAAACTCGAAATCGTCCAATAAATCAAAGAAGTGTCACAATCAACAATACCGGCATACTCGGGCACCGGTTTTAATAGACTTGACGGGTACTTGGCTGTGCCCTGTTTTATTATTTCGGGAACAAAAGTGGTGGAACGAGGTTGGAAGAGAATTACTTTGAAGTTTCAGGTGATTCGTGTGTTATTGAAGCGCATAATTCGTATGGAAACAACTAGTACTCAAATCCTTTGCAATAAACGTATATAATAAAACAAAATCCCTCTAAGAATGTTGTACATGAATCACCGCACTTGAACTAGTGCAACATAGTGACAAAATAATTGTATGTTGCAATTAATTAACCGTAAACTGGGTACTTAAGAGGTCCGTAGTCAACTGTACTGCTTTACAGTTGTAAATTGGATTTATTATTTTCTATTCTCTACAGAATATAGAATCAGTAGATATTAATAGAATATGTGGATTATTTATATAGATGTAACTACCAAGTTTACACGTATTTCTAGACAATTTAATTATTGTTGAATGGAGTTCCACTCATAAAAAATATTCGTATCGTTGCTCAGGTTTGGGCTTGAAGTGTTCCATAAACTAGTTTTATAGTGTCATGCGAGGAATTGCCAAATTTTTAGTTTCTTTTCTCTTCTGTTATCAACCCGGGGGAGAAACTGAGACAATGAAAACAACGAACCGTTTTGTTTTCCCTTTTTTTTTGATATTCCAAAGTCTTGTAGGGCACGTACGACCCGAAAGGACAATAAAAAACCGCTTAGAACGATGCAGACAAATTGCAAATTTGGACGTGGGCCGTTTGAGGTAATGTGAAACGTTGCCCCAGTCAAAAAAAACGAAACTTAAACTTAATCTCAAAGATGCAGAAAATTTCGTCTAACTTTGCTGGGTACCAGTCGAAATGGCCCTGGGTCGGCCTGGGTCACACCGATTTAACGACTTTGTGCTGTTGATTTGACTTTTTATAGTGTTGCTATATTTTGACTCGGTTGATTTATCGCTTTTCTATTTCTTATTGTTAAATAGTATCCGACCCAATCCTTCGTCTCAACTCCCAAATGTGGGAAAAGGTTGCAGGTACCTAGGTGTTACAAGAGAATGAGTACGAGTTAAGTATCCGTCAAGTACCTAGGTAAATTCGCAAATTCCTCAAATTTTAAAAATCCCACTACTTAAATAAAAGTATCATATTTTTGGGTGTTTGTTCTTCGACTTCTTTCGCCTTCGCGTCGTTTGCGGCATTTCATCACTGGCCATTTGCCTTCTCAACTGTGTAGCACTACACTCCTCCTGTTTCTGAACAAAAGGTGTGATTTATTTCATTTATGTCCTCTCTTATCCGAACGTTAACGTTTAGTCCTCTTAGTTTTATCTGATTTTCTCTCTCATTTCCTTGCCATTGTGCCAGTGCGGGTCTGTTTTGGAAGCTGCCGGACCCATCTCGTGCCATACAACCAACCAAAAGAGTAATATGATTTCATTAACTGACTAGAAACTTGCAACATTTCATCTCATGCCCGTACCTTTTCCTTTTCCCATAAAGGCCCTATTCGATTTCTCTTGAAGAGAAATAGATGTCAAATGAAAAGTTCCGGCGAATTCGAAAATCCGATAACGAAATTTCACAATTTAAACGGTTTCTTCCACGGCGGGTCTCCGCACCAGCCAGCAATCAAAGTTCCCGGAGTTCCCGAAGAATAGAAATTTCGTTATCGCCTGGAACAAAACTCCACTTGCAAATATGAATGTTTAAAAAAAGGGACTTGTTTAAACTTTTCCTACGGGAACCTCCGAGAGAGTTATTCTCATATCCCCCTCCGGGAGGTTGGTGTAGTCAGGTTAACCCGGCTTGTTTTTCATCAGCCACTTTTCGGGATCTTTCTGTCTCGTTTCGGCATTCATCCCACCGGAAATTAAACGATGAAGGAGCGACATAATTAAAAAGCAAAAATTCAACGAGGCGGCATGTTTTGGGGTTTGTCCGGACCTTCTGGGAGGTTCCTTCCCCCTGACGGACAATCTCCCGTCCAGGGCCGAAAGATTAAAAGCCTCGAATTGCATTAGAGGAGGAAATGTACCGGGAAAGGATGGGAGAAGAAACGGGGCAGATTAACACTAGACGTACAAGAATATTCTTAGATTTTCTTCCCAACAATAAGAGGATTATTCTATGAAATTATAAACAAGTGAAATGATCTGGAATACCTGTACTATATATATATATATGCAATGAATCACTCCACGCGCTACAAATAATTTATAAAATTTTATATTATCTCTTAGTTCCACTCCTTCCTAATTTTTTTCGCGTACATAACGGAGAATAAGTAATTGTGTTGAAGGCAAGACTCGAGGTCACATCGGGGTTCACATCAAGAAATATCTTATTTTTGAAAAATCCAAGGCATTCGATAGAGAGAATTTGATGTCCTGCGGGCACCAGCAGAGCAACTAACGTCTGGAACGGTTTAAATCACGAAGAGATGCACACGAGAACATCAAACACACAGAGAAAACATTTTAATTCAACGCCTGTCGATAAGAAGAATCTTTGACCTCAAGAGAAGACTCAATTTAAATTGATGTTCGAATCCGATTGACCGAAAATTATTAGGGATATTTCAATAACATATTATTGGCTAACTATTTCTTAACATTCCGAAGAAAGAGCTTTAATTATGGTCACTCACACCGCAACTTCTCAATTATAGGTGTCAAGCTGTGTTGGTGTCGATGGTGCAGCTAACGAGGTTCTGCGTTTCTGTCCACGTAACGTCCGCCATTTACACTTCGATCGGAAATATTGGAAGATTTGGAAGTCTTTTTTTTTGTACCTGACAGCTGGCCGAAATGGTAAAAATTATTCGTGGTTATTAACGAAAAAGTCGACTGATGATGGTTTTCGGCTAGGCGTATGTTCCTCAAACGAGTTTCCCTCCCTAAAGATAACCAAATTTGGAGTGTTGGTGCCAATAAATAAATGGTTAATTACCCATTATTTACCTCATTATTGTCATTCATCAAATTCATTAACCATTTCAAAAGTAATGTTACTATTAATAAGCTTCAATTAAAGTTTAGTGATTTGATAGTTTAATAGGTGTAATAGATACGTGATAGTCCATGGATGTTGAGTATTAATGGCTGTATATTAATTATGCAATAGATAAAAACCGCATTATATTTTTCTTCCTTTGACCCGTTACGTTGCTGTAAGAAAGAAGTTTATCCATAAGTAGTTTATTTTTTAGTTAATGGTACGTAATAAATTATTATTAATTCGTAAATCCGTAACTAACATAATTTGGCACTGCCACGTAATTTACATAAATACATTAATTTTTATGTAAACGAAAAAAGTTTTGAGTCTTTTTTCCCATTCCAAATCGGTTTTTGTAATAATTATAATCCCTCGTGGCTTAGTCCGACACCCTTTGAGGTATTTCTATTTTCCAGGGATTTTATCTATTCAGTTATGATCGACAAGCACACGGTTGAAACGAAGGGGTGACGGTCAACGGGCTCTCCTTCCTTTGAATTCAATCAAAATTTTCCCGTTAAACTTCACATTGAATTGTTGTACTTCTAATTGAGTTGTGTTTCTACCGTTGCGCAATTGTTTCGGTACGTCCCCTTTTGCCAATTCTATCTAATTAAGTTCTGGCGTTCGGTAACAGAAGTAACAAAATACAGTGGTGTAAAAGCACATGTGGCTCCTTGAAGGAAACGTTAGAAAAACAATTGCACAGTTCGTGACTGCCAATAAATGCGAACAGACATTTTGGAAGTTCAATGGCTTTCGCCTTCTTTTTGTTTCGTCGGCCCTTTTCTCAGATATGTGCAACACAAACACACACATCTGCCACACAATTTCAAAAGTCCAAAGACGAAGAACTAGTTTCACAACAAATTTAGTTCCTCGTCGACACGAAAAGGTACAAAGTGAGTTCCTCAACGTGTAGTACTGTTTGATTTCTCATACTCGTGATTCAAATAACCCGGATTTGTTTGTATTGGCAATATTTTCCTTCTGACACGTCCTCTTCGAAAGGGTGGTTGTTAAAACTACCCCATTTCTGACCAGGTACTCGAGATTGGAATGTCAAGTTGGCAGTGAAGAAAGCGTCAACCACTGGACCCAAACCGTTTGCTCTCGTGTGACGGGAACAAATCTCCGTTCTTTCTGCAACCCCAACAGCTTCCCTTTCATTTTCCTAATATTAAAAGTCCTCTCCTCTCTCGGATCTGTCTACTCCTGCGACAGATGTTAAGGGTTTTTCAATTACACCCTCAGCAAAGATGATTATTAGCAGGAGGAATGATCATTCGAATGCGATGAAAAAAAAAAGTAGATCGTAAAGAAAAGTGGCAGCAGCCTGCCTGTCTGTTTTTCTCTATTTAATGGACGCACGCATAAAAATCGTGAATATTATTTATTACTGCTTCAATAATATAATAATAAACTGGGTGGTCTAAAAGTAATATTTTGCTCTTCGCAGTTTCTCACATCGGCAGTCGCAGGCCTTTTCAAGGGACAGGGAACTTTGAATCAACGGACAGGCAGAACACAACACGTTCAGTCACTTTTTGGAACTTCTCAGTTAGTTTACTTTGTCTCGTGTTATTGTTTTATTGTACCTCATTCTATGTACTTGAACCTCAGCGGCCAAGACGTTACGCCAAACCTTTTTCTTAATCTCACTAATAAAATACTGCTGAACACGTGATACACATTTGAAATAATTTTAATTGGTACTAAAAAATATACGGAACTGAATAATGAAAAAGCAAGAGATACAAAGAAAACGTAAAACCATGTAAACAAATAAAAAAGATAATTAGGGGAGTACGTGAACAAAAGTGCGTGTAATAAGTATGATTGCGTCGAAAGACTTCTATTATTCAAGTTTTCCTCGCAGCACCAACTAGTTCAGTCCTTTCAAACCAAGTGCGGGCGCTGGGGATGAACGATCTGAGAGGGAGATGAGCCATTTCCACCGACAACCCCTAAGAAACCGGCACTCCATCAAAGAATATCGAATACGTTATTTAGAATCAAATAAATCGAATGAAGCTGTCGCAGGAAACGAAGTTGAAAAACCGATTTCTGATTGAGCTCCCTTCGATGGAAGGTCCTCTGCTAGAAGCCATCGAGGGTGATTTTAAGCTTTTCTTCAATCGGGAAAAGCGTTTTTATCGATGATTTCCCCGTTGCAGGAACAAAGGCAAACGGTAAGAGCACGCTGGGATGGAAAATTAAAAAAGAGAATGACGAAGAACACTTGTAACAGACGCAGGGAGGAACCCTTCGTTGAAAAGCCCAGGGAAAGAACCCGTGGAGAAAACATGGAACCAAGTCGCAGCGGACTCCATGTAAACGAAACACCAATTTTAAAAATAATTATGTATTTTAAAATATCTTTACAACTCTACGATAAATAGTTGATTCCTTAATACACTTAATACAATAAAATATATGTGTGGTAACCGCAGCATCTTTATTTATCTAATTTTACGGAAGTGTTACTTAAGTTCCAGACCTTCCCACCTGTACGTATTGCTAGGTGAGAATCCGTTTAATTTCGGTGGACTGCTCGTCTGTCTCGTTTTTTTTTAACCGGAGTGAACAAAATGAAGCAGTTAAATAATGAAAAATGACCTCCAACGTTAGGAATAAGTAATTTTAAATGATTTATTTAAGTTGGAAGGCGGGAAAGTAACATTCACCGCGTGACCCTACCTCACGTAGGACATAAAAAGTTATACAAAGAGTGAAGTGCTCAATCGGTCACTTACTGAGGCAACACCATTGACTAAAACGTATATTGAAAATCACTTCAAGGTGAATTTGCTGCTACTCCGTGCACACTTAAAACAGATTCTTCTGATACATTTAATTGTTTCAATAGCTTTGTTTACTCACACATTCTTGTTACTGTTGGTACCAAAGTAAAAAATTCTAAAGTTTTGACTGCAGGAAAGTACATGGTTTCCAACGCAAGATGGGGAGTTTCGCGTCACGTGGTAATGCAAAATTCATTAGACAACTGACAGAAGAAACATTACGGTGAGGAATGGAAGTTCGTTTGACTAAAATATCGCAGACAATCTAATTGTGACGTTTGAATAATTCAATGGATTGTTAACATTAACACAGCCTACACAAGACAAAAGTCTTAAAGTGTCGCAAAACTGTGTTCTTGTACTTTAACGGTGAGATATAATACCCGGAACGGTGGTGAAATTTTATGTGATTGAAAATCTAAATTAAGACCAATAGCGACAATCAGCGTTTGTATACGGTAGGGTACGTAACAGTTCCAGCCGGCTATAATCCACATGTCAGGAGTTCAATTTCTTTGTAATTTGTCAACGAGTACTACTCAGATGGTTGCCCTCAGGAAACTCGGTTATCTTCTCATGTCTTTGATTAGTCAATGTAAAGTCAGAGACCAGTTTCATCAGAGTTGAAACATGAACTGCGACGTGTCAAATGTACATGACTGATCGGCAAAAGTCTTCACTGACGCAACCACCACTAATCGGAGACGTCACAGTTTGATGATTGATGTGTGAGATGTCCATTCCATTACCACGTACGCCTCTGGAAATAAATTTGCACCTTTCGTATCTGGGAAAACATTTCGTGCCGCTGACAAAAAGTACTGTTAAGTAAAATGATTCTGTGGAATAATAACACGAATGAAATTAAAAGTTTCCATTCCCTGCGAAAATTTATTTAAAATATTTTTCCATGCTCTGGAACGTCGGGAAATCCTGGAAACGTTAACCGTCGCACAGAACCAGAAATCCTCAGAAAGTCACAGGATGAAAATTAGCCCAATTGACGGGAGCAAACGACGGAGGAACGTTCGGCAAGCAAATTCTTTTGCTTGATTAAAAAATTTGCTTGCAATTAGTCAAAAAGACAAGGAACCGGAAAGAGTAAGGAAGTGGAAGGAGACGTCAAAAGGATGAGTTCGATTCAACTTCAAACGATTCAACTTGAGATTAGAAATTTCTTAAATTCACAAGTTCACTCAAAGGGAATGGAATACGGTGAAAAAGAAAATGTCGGACGGATGAAGAAGGAAAAAAGGACAAGAAAAAGTTTTACCATTTGAAAAACTAGAAAAGAAAAAAATCAGGCGTCGTGGCAGGAGAACGTACCAGCAGATTTCAAAGGAAAATTTTCCATGGAAAGTTGCGAGGCAAAAAAAATGGAAAATCAGGTGACGAAGGGAAAGCTCGAAATAAACTGCCTTAAAAAAGCTCGGACAATTTCATGAGAGAAGATTTTTTGTGCCTTTTGGGTCCCTCTCTCTCCTCTCTCTCTCTCTCTTTCTTTCTTTCTACTAAATTGTTCTCATCTCTCTCTTCACCTAATTGTCCTTACTTACTTCCTTACCTTCTAAAGTATACATAATTTTTTTTTCTCAAATTCTGCAACAGTTTCCTTCTTTTTCTTTCTCCTCGTCTTCTCTTCTCAATGTTTCTTTCCTTTCGTTGAACTTTACACAACTCTCTTTTCTCTACACACTTCCTGCGTCTCTCTCTCTCTCTCTCTTTCTCTCGTTTCTACTAATTCTAAAATTTACTAAATTCTAGGTACCTGTCTTTTTACAACTGTTGATAGATTTTTCTATTCTGCATTTCTAAATTTACGAAACGTCTCTCATCTCCAAACCGTTCAAATCTTCCTCTCTTTTTTTCTATGAATGTACACGTTTTCTGTTTCACATTATCCACATCGTCTCTCTCTCTCTCTCCTTCTATTTCTAGGTCTATGTGTGTTTTACAATTTATAGTTCACATCGTTTTGTTCCACTCCAATGTTTTCAACGAATCTGAAAACCTGACGGAGACACAACGCACGGACAATTTCAATCATCAAACGGTTCATTAATTTTAACTTCAAGTCTTGAGCCAACCCAGTCCTTCTAATGGGCCTCCACAATTCTCCCCTCCTCCTCCTCCTCCACTTCTTTCTCTTCCTCTTCACCCACTCGTCCTTTCGCCTTTTGACACGTCGATTTTTCTCGTGTTTTTTTAAGCAACAGCCGAAGGGAAAAACGAGAGAAAACGGGAGAACCAACTTGAAAAAAGTCCCCGGAAAGTAAGGGAAGTAAAGCGGCGGCCGTGTCACCCACCATTTCCCGGATTTCCGGTTCCGGTCTCGGTGCTGAAAGTTTCCAACAAGACACTTTTCCCACCAAGAAAAGGCAAAGAGATTTTAATTGTTCAAACTATCATTTATAGTTTGGACTATTTGGGGGATGACTCGAGCAGTTCACTTCAGACTGATACTCTCACTGCTTATCTAGTTTTTTCTATTTTGTCTATCCTAACGACTCGGGTGTGATGAAGTAGGACGGGCGTCTGATTCAAAAATAATGACGACTGATTGAACTCCTGTTCTTTCTCTCTCTTTTTTTTTTTAGTTTCCTACTTTGGGTGAAAAACCGTGCAAAACTAATGACCTCAAACGTTACCTTTCTCTTTTAAAAATAAGTAAAATTTGATTAGAAGAGTTGTGCAAATCATTTTTAAACGATTCTTTGATGTTTTCACAGGTACCTGAGAGATACTCCTTCCCTGCTCGCCAGGATGATGTTCTTGCGGTAGAAACCAATGCGGGGTCACGAAAATACGAAATTTCAGACAGTTTGAACATTTTCGGACACGAAACGGTTCCGTTAAATTCTGCCTTTTAACCAATAATTGATGAATAATCAATACGAAGTCTACATTTAGAAGAAAGTTAACTAACCGAACAGAAGTTAGGTGAAGAATTTAACTGGGAAGCAAAATTTGGAACATGAAAACAATAAAAATAGTGCTCCTCAACAGCAGAACAGTTCACGGTAACCTTCGATCCATTTTTCCTGCTATGTTTTTAATAAACAGGCAATGAGGTTTCTAACTCTGAAGTATCTTCTTGGGGACAGTTATGTATTCATTTTATGCCTCTATGTATGTATGTATGAGAATATCAAAACAGAGTAAGCTGCGTTCCAAAGTGACTTTAAAATATCTCACACTTATGTTTTACTACGCACAAGTGAAACAAACTAATTTCAAGGGAAACAGAGCTACTTGAATTCTTTTAGAATGGAAGTACTCAGGTCGATACCATCCAAGTGGAACATTCGGGATGAATTCAAATTATGTCATAAAATGGAACTTTTGTAGGATTCCGTGGTATTGGACATGAACAATTTGGGTCAAGAGAAGAAAAATTTGACTGGTCCAGCCTGGAATTTTATACGTACCATAAAATACTATCGTATAAATAAAAATCCTTCCGAATGTTTCACTCTAGTTTTATTGTTTATCGATTACCTTAAATTTTTATATACAAAGAGAGAGAGAGAGAGAGAGAGAGATTATGCACATTCTGACAGACATTGACCCAGCGCAACAACCACTCTGTTTAGTTTTATTACCGTGAAATTGCCATTGAGTTGATTCGCATGATCGATGTCTCGTTTTGTACACTCACAAAGTTATGACGTGGCCGTAGAATTTCATTGCCGACTGCCGTACGACCGAAAAAACCTAACCTGTGAGACCTGAATTGAGTTTCTGGCGACTGTGGAGTCAAACAAAACATTGTAAAGGTAAAGCTACGATCGAGCACCTGTGTTGCTTGTTAGCTCACTGTACAATGGACACTCGAATGTCACGTCAAATTCCAAACATCAACCTAAGACTTGTAAAACATATTCCGACACGATGCTTCTGGTCAGTGAGAACTTGTGGATACATTAACTATTTTAAGTACAAAATTAATAAGAAATGTATTTTTTAAATTATTCTAAATGTTCCAAAGCGTGTTCGTAGCAAGCAGTTGCTTTTGTCTTCTTTGTCTGTAGTTGTCTGATCTTCACTTCGTCTCGTGGGGAAAGATGCTTCAGCAGTGAGGCTAACTATCTGTGGGAAAGTAAATCCGATTCCTCCGGCTATCGGATTCTCAACAAAACCCAAAATTCCAGTAGAGTTGGAAAAGCTTCGAAGCAAATTGGAAATCGATTAGGACAACCGCCATAATTTATGGCATCATTAATACATAATTTCTGCGTAGATAATTTCCATGTGTTACGTCCGCATGACTTTCCTTTTGTTCTACACCTTTTCTCCCTGTTACCTTTGTATCATCTTTATCTATGCGGTCCGAAGTATTCCTCTTTCCGTGGATTCAAATTCTCCTCAGATTAATTTTCCACTTTCCCCATTGAGCTCTCCTTCAACCGCAAATCCTGTAACTTTTGAGTCATAGTCTTCTTGTTTCTGGTAGGTGTGTTTGTGCGTGTGTGTGTGTGTGTGTGTGTATGTGTCCCTGTGTATGTGTGTGCTCCTTTCGGGTCATAATAATTCAAGAAATCGAAAATTAAACTCCTTTACACCTTTTTTTTACGGCTTTGCCTTTCTCCAGCATCCTTCCCTTTCCAGTCCCAACGGATTCTGGAAAACTTTTCCAATGGGAGATATAAAATCTCTTCATTCTATACTTCTTCAATTTTCAAACAGGCAATTTGAGAACGGCCATAAAAAATACCGAAGCGACCATCTTTCTGAATTATGAATTTCGGTGACGTCCTGGAGAGGAAAAATTGTCCTTATTAACAAGCTTTTCTTTTTCTTCTTCTTCTTCTTCTGCCTTCTTCTTCTTTTGGGTGAACATGAAACTTTCACCCTCACTAGAGAGGCACGAGTATCACGTTGGGGGAGCGGGGGGTTATATCTGCTCTTTAGCTCATTTACCTGACAGAAGAACAAACAAACTCTTAACGAACTTCCTGGTGGTCCGTTCATTAGTTACCAAATATTGTAATTCTAAATTATTGTTTCTTCCTCTTCTCGGCCCACTCAGGTAAAACTAATTTGTATCGTGAAAAATCGAATATTTTTGGTAGGACGTGACCCACCCCATCTCAGATATTTGAACAATTTAGAAACATAAAAAAATCAGTGGTCATAGTCAGTGTCTACTTATATGTACAACTAATATTATACTATTGCACTGTACGGTATATACTGGTACTCAAGTTACTCAAGTGCACATCCCAAAGGTGATAATTATCTTTTGACACAGTTGCAACGCTAAAACTATTAGGGATAGTCACATTAACAAGAATTCTATTAGTTTACACAAACCTAACAAACAAAAACTTTGAATAATAATAATGCATTATTTATGCTATTACAGGAAACGCGAAACTATTTCATCAAATCCCACAGGGTTCTCTATAGCTCTAAGAACATTCATTTGCACAAAACTCGTTAGAAAAAGAGAGTGAGGATTACGCTTAATTAATAACCCACAACATCAATTCAACCACAGTTCGAGACAATAATATTACTTTATGTAAATTCGGGTTGAACTAAGTTTAATAAACAAATGCCCTGAGCAGCCAAAAACTGACTTAATTTAAAACCAAGTTGCAGAAACCTTTCTATTAATTCTGAAAACTGTCTGGAGTAAGAAAAACTTCACTTGTAGTTCACCTCCTGACTACTCGCAAATTGATGTTTACGTCAGAGGAGATCTCCACGGTGTGAGAGATCCCAATGTTTCTTCGGATGCGCACCGGAGAGGTCGAACCTTTGAACCTTTTGAGGTTGCGAGAAGAATCTCGAATCACCGGTAGTGGACGTTATTTTTTTTCCCCCATTGCCTCGTGCGAATTTTCCCCAGTCAGAATCCCGTTTCGCTAATTATCACAATTTCCGTTAATGAATATTAAAATGATTCAGAGAACAAAATGAAACATCAGAGGATCAAACCCCGGAGATGAGGAGGAAGATGAGGAGACTGGCAAAATGGGTTTTGCTTTCCTCTCTCCTGTTCTCTGTTGTTATTTCCATTTCGGAAGTTTCTGGTAAAATCAGGATGAGAGCCGGACCGTTCGGGGAGGAGGCCGGAGAGACGAATCTCGATAAGCCTTTTGTAAAATCAAAATTATCACTTTTGTCAGTCTCCATGAAAATTACCATTTTGCACGGGGAGGACATTTCGCATGGGTCCGAGAGACGAACCCGACCCAACTGAACCGACTCATCGCGTTCGTGTTGGGTGTACAACTTTTGTGACGTCACGAGATACCACCAGCCCGAAGAAGGTCGGTCAATTTGTGGAAGGTGAGTTTTTGACGGTCCTTAAAGAGAGAAAGACACACACACACACACACACAGACCGCGCGAAAAACCTTTACCCAAATCCTGTTTTAATGACCGTTCACTTAAAACTTCTACTGACCGTGGCATATGCCCCCGACTAAACTGTTTTTTCTTCTACGGTTTTTAATTGAATTATAATTACGGGTGTTACATTTGTGGAGTCATCAGGACGCGATTTTGCTGGTGCAACTTCACGAGAGGGAATTTTTAACTTTCTCCTTCGGCTACCTCAGACCTGTTCGTCGGAAGTTCCAAATCAACAGTCGCCCTGCGAGGATGATGTGACACATTTTGGCCAGCCTCAGTGGTCCCTCCAGTGATCATCTGAAGTTTTGTGTCCTCGTACCACCCTACATTTTGTACCTTTAAACACGGATATTAATTTTTGTAAATTGTAATTAATTAATAAATGTAGTTAATGTTAATTAATTTACATTGGTTTTAATATGAAATGTATTAAAAATTAAAAAAAATTATAGTAATATTAAACAAATATAGTGACATTAAATGTAATATTATGTAATTACGACAAATGCAACGAATGTTTACAGCATAACATTCCCGTATAATACCACGATTATAATAATCCTAAATAAATTTTCATTACTTTTTATTAACAGAACATAATTTTCTCGTAATCTCCTTAATCTTTTTCTCAGTCAGTTATTATTAACATCACTAACGTGAATATTAATCTAGATTTATTAGTTTGTGTTATATAAGTTGAGGAATAAAGTGTAACACAATCGCTACAGAGTGTCGGCACCTTACGGACTCTAGTCAGGAATTAACTACAAAAATGTCTGAACTTGTGAAGCAGCAGAATAAAACCAACTTGACGACAACGGCGTCCTTGTCGTTGACATGTACGAGGGGTGAAACCTTAGAACCACTACATTTATATTCTCCTGGAGGTGAAAATAGGCAGAGAGGTAGTTGGATGGAGAGAGGAGGACCTTCGTTTCCCACACAGAGCCTTCACTGCCTCTCGTCTCCCACCGTGTGAGACTACCACGAGGCATTCCGTTTAGATCCTTTTCTAATAAAGAAGTCCAAAGTTGACCTTCCCGAACTCGGGTCTCTCCGGCAGAACCCAACCCGTATAAATTACATCAGTGAGTAACAACGTTACGTACAAGCTATCCGAATAGAAAAAAAAGGGAGTAAAAAGATATAGATAACTATCTCTCATGCGAGTTGTGTATATTTGTTTTCCTATGTGAAACGAATGCATGAAAAAGTCACGGTCGCGTTCAAAAGTGCACCGATGCATTCAGAAGAAAGAAGAAGAAACAAGTCCAAACGAAGGACTGATTTAGATAGGCCATTTTACCGGTTCGACGTGACATGAATTTTCGGGAGTGAGTTTCGACACCGTTCCAGAATTTGGACAGATATCAAAATCTTGGGCAAACCTCACTATTCTACACTTTTCCCACGTGTACTTAGCTCAAGATTAAACATCCCTCCTAAGTAGAGTAACAATTTAATTACTTGAGTGCATTTAATTCCCGTTCTGTTATTATTAAAAAGGGTCACAGCTAAGTCACGAGGCCCACGAGGAGGAAGGCTAGGCTAACGAGTGTGTGTGCGTGTGCTTGGAAGAGGAAATAGAAGGGATGCTGCCTCAAGTGGTGGATGATGGTGGGCTTCTACCGGGGGACTGACGACGGTCCGCCGTGCTATTTTGTGAAGACAAAAGAGATTCAAAATAACAAACGGTGGATGGTGTGAGAAAAGGCTGACTGTGAGAAGCTGATAACAGAGCTTAGAGCTTATTATGTATTTGGGTACGAAGTGGAAGAAAGATGACGCATTTAAAAATCGAGCATTCGGAAGAATCCGGAGCTTTCATGGATTTTCGTTACGCACGCGTTGACTTGAGACTCCCGCGGATACCTGACCGGTACCCGGCAAGAAGACACCGACACCTGCCGAACGGAACATTTTCGAACGTAGGGAGGACGCTTTAATGGACCATACGAAATCAAAATTGCCGAGTTATCACCTGAAAAATTACGCAACTTGGCTACGCAAACGCGCGCGCGAGCGTAATCGATTTCTCTTTCACCGGAATGAAGTCTAATTTGATTTGCATCAAAACCAAAAACCAATCAATCAACCGCTCCGGAGGACGGCGACCGTTCGGTGACTGGGGAGATGGGGAGGGCGTGTACGCCTGCGATTATTTGGTGGCAAATTTAATTCGAAATGACCAGATGGACGAGAAAAAATGTCCATCGGCCATCGATTGATGGACAGTCGGGGAACCGTCAAATTCGGATTCACCGTCCTTCGATGAGGAGGAAGATTTCCTTCTGGAAATTTTTATTAGTAATTTTACTCTGTTTCGGTGCCGTCACTCAGGACTACTAATTCTCAGGACCTCTAAGACAAAACCCAGGTCATCTTAGACACATGAGAACAACTGAAAGTAAACACGTGGAATGAAATTATGAAGTTGAAGTAACACCCGGTGAGGTAGTTCCTCAGACTTTTCACTAAGAGGAGTACCTGAAGTTCCACGACACCACTGCACCGCATGTGTAGTTTAAATTAACTTTCTATAATTTTGTACTTTTATATATTTTCCTAAACATCACAAAATCTATCTTTGGTGAAGAACAGTGATGTTCAAATTATTTCAAACGTCCGTGAAGTCTGACATTTGTGTCCCTCATCTATTGATCTAATTTGAGAAAATTCTCTCCGAACTTCAAAAATTTAATTTATCTATTGACGGAAACGGCCACCCTGTGAATATTTTAAACTCTCCCAATCTCAAATGTGTGACGATGGGAGAGATGAAGAAGTTAGTGAAGCGAGTGTATTCATCACATCAATTGCCAAAGGAATTGGTAAAAGGAAAGTGACTTCGTCAAATTAAAACTACACTTTTAATTCACTTCATTGGTTTTCCGTTAGGCTCGATGATGAAGCAAAAGACGATTTGATGATTTCTCAAATCACACATCACCACATCACCTTGAGTTTTATATTATTGTAACTATTATTCAGGACTAGCCTTTCGACACAAAACACGACACGGCTTTTGCAAGATTCCTCGATCGTCGAACCGTTCGATAGTTTTCATAACTTTTCCCATGGCTGTCGCATAGAGGCCAACTTTTGACTCGTCTCCGTCCTCTGAAGTTCCCGAAGTTGTTTTTTGTTCTTCAAAGGTTACCAGCTTGCTAAACCTCGCACAGGTGCTCCTCCGGAATCCCTCCTGATTGTTATACGAAATTTATTCAAAAGGAGATTTCGGCTTAATCTGTTAGCTACAAGTTAGTAAAAGTACTTTAAGGTCTCTCTCTCTCTCTCTCTCTTTCTGTGTGTGTGTGTGTGTCTATCCTTCCTTTCGTGCATCCCTCCGTTACCCTTATAATCGACTTTACGTATGCGACGTAACAACTAACGTTTATTAACTTAAATTTAATTTCTGATCAAGTTGAATTCCAAGACGACTACCTAATCCAATTGAACGAGTTAGGAATATGACGAAATGGCAGGGTCTAGTTAATGACATTAGAGAAGACATTAGCTCACATGCAAGCAGGACCAGAAAACAACACCGTCACACCTAGGAGAACACAAGTTCATGCTTACCAAAGAAGAAATTTTAACTTATGATGTTAGTCTACTTAAGTGTTACGTAACTTGTTTTGTCTTTATCGGTTCATCGTCGTGCCGTTTTTGACGGTTGCCGGTGTGAAAATGAAAAGAGAATAGTACAAAGGATAGACAAGTCAAAAACGATAATGGACGGTGAATTGCTAAATCAAGCAAATAAACATTTCAAAATGGAATGTGTACTATTTTGTAACACTCGAGGCGAGTCTCTTTTTCCGATGGCCCTGATCAGGGATCGGTTCTACGATCAATCGAACACGGATCTACGGTGATAAGGGGAATTATTAATTATTAATAGATCCATTGTTAATTATTAATAGAATAATCCACGACAACCAAATTGGTGAATTTTTGGAAATGAGAAGGCAGATGAAAACACGACGGAGTAAAATGAAAATGAAGAAGTGAAAAGAAATGGCTGAATAGAAGTCGGTGTCGTGGAGATAAATCAATTAACGATAATAACAAAAATTATAAAACAAAGACTATTAGGTGGTGCTTTGTAAAATTTAGGTTGTACACTTATTAAATAAAGGTAGTACAACTGAACTTCAGAGAAAGCACTAGGGTACAAACTTGGTGAGAAATATTTGGTGTAAGTTAAACAGTAAGTAAATATTTCAAATTTAAAAAAAATAACAAAATAATTCACTACCAATAAATAACAGAACTGGAAATGATAAGAACGAAGTTTCAAAGACATGTAAGTTTGAATAGATTCTTTTCTACTTACTGTACAAAGAATGTGAACAAGGAAGGAACTGGGACTGAAAAAAATAAAAACGTATTTAAAAAATGGAAATTTGACAAATAGAAAATAACAGGTAACGTACAATAATAGTCTATCCTATAAACAGAAACAAATAATAGTACACCAAATACAAAAGTGACGTCTGTTTGTTTAGTTGGGCAGGCACCACTCTCATGTTTATTGAAAGATATACCTGCAGATCATAAGATCACCGTGGTGACGTCACGACCGAGGTTACTTAGGCAGGAGCAAATGGTTGACGGGTACCACCACACAAGTACCCAATGGGTTACGGTCGTGTTATGAAGGGAAAATACAGTTTACCGAGGAGGAACCACCAGGAGTTAGCAAAACTTAAATAAACCTGGAATGTTGACCTTTCTTAGAAAAATACAAAAAAATTAAGTAATTATTACTTAATTATTACCGACGAACGAAAAATATATGTTTTTCTAATGATTTTAATTATTCCTCTAGCAATTTGAGGAGTTTATTATGAATTTCATTTGACGTATCTGGTGC
Source organism: Polyplax serrata (assembly GCA_037055365.1). Classification (NCBI taxonomy): domain Eukaryota; kingdom Metazoa; phylum Arthropoda; class Insecta; order Psocodea; family Polyplacidae; genus Polyplax; species Polyplax serrata. The sequence continues at coordinate 1,024,495 of JAWJWE010000002.1, forward strand.
AAATCACACAAATGTAATTTTTTGCAAGCACACGCGCGTAGAAATGCAAATCGAAGGACCCACACGCGTGCGTCGCGTATTTTGCGGCGTCTGTAACAAGCTACCTGAGTATTTTTCTTTCGTTTCCTATCTGTTTTCTTATTCTGTTCAGTATTCGGTTCTTTTCCACATGTTCCTCTTTGGTGCTTCTTTTTATTCATTCTTCTTGTTCTTGTTTATTGCGTTGCATATTTGTCTCTTACTTTCTCCTTTTCTTGTTCCTTCTTTCATTTTGCTAACATTTTCTTGCTTCTCGTGCTTCCCTTCCAGGACTTGCTTTCCTCATGTTCAGGATTCATTGCACTTCCTATACTTTCTCTGGTCAGTTTTTCACAATTACATTTATGTCCTTGTTATGAGTGTTAAATGAATTACATTTATTACTTTTCAAATTTGCTATTTAAATCTGGGTTTCTCTCTCTCTCTTATTTGCACATTGAAAAAATTTCCACGTCCTATTAAACGGCGGTGAAAAGCCTTAATTGGCAATTGCAAGGTAACAGGTAATGAGACACACCTGATAGTTACATAAAATAATTTTTACAACCGTCATATATATTGCTTTCCCATATAAAGGAAGCGATGAATACTGACGATAAGTTCTTTTTTGGGATTCTAAAAAAGGCTGCGACCCGCATCCCGCATGGAAACGGATGCACCTGCAACTGAAACGGTGCATTCAAAATTTGCATTTTTTTGTGTTTGAAACCCACTTCTGTGTGTAGGACACCGATAGCACACAACTATTAAACCAGTAATAATACTTTGCACATGTGTACTTTATTAAATTTCAAAAAGGATGACGAAGTTAACGACGAAATCTTTTCTCAAAGGCAAAATTTTGCTTTGGGGACTTTTTTAAAGCGGCCGTCATGTTGATTGGGCAGATTTGAAACAAAAATCACTTTGACAAAGTCAAAAATCAAATGATCCGCACCGAAATATTTTGTTTGGTCCTCTTTGGTGCCAGTAATTCTTTTTTTAGGTTTGCCTTTAGGACACTTTTGCTATGAAGCAACCTCACAGCGTAGCATCTCCTTCATCATTGGAATCATCAAACAACCGATAAATTCACAGTACGATGGTTAAAACGAATTTCCAGTTGAGATCAGGTAGAATTTTCACAGAGCTACGATCAATAAATAATCGGATCAGGTTCCATTGACATCACCTCGGTCAATAATTTTTTGTATTAAAGTAAAAACATTACTGAGTAGAATAGAACTGCTTTGTTTCCCTTGAAAACGTTTCAAAATACTAAAAGCATCTACAAAAAAGTAAAATTACTTCTCACCATCGTAGGATTATATTTATTAACGCATCATGTACTATTTTGTTATTAGATTAACTGGAATTCTATTTTTTACATTTTCTAATAAGGCAAGATTAATTAAATAATGGAATGATGAACAATACATATTTAAGAAAATAATTTGTCACAAAAGACAAAAGTTAATTTTTATTAAAAATAAATATTTATTTTACTTGTGATGCCCATATTTACTATTAACGAGCACAACAGCAGTACTTTGGTTTTATTAGTGTAATAAATTTATTACTATGGATTATGTACCAAGGCCTACAAGTATGTGGCAGTTTGTGTTAAAGAAACAACCAAAGAAAATTATTATTACTAGTTCATAGTACTGAATCATAGTTTGAACTAAAACTTTAGTTAGTTAGTATGAATACTGTGGAACATGAGATAAAGTTAATAGAATTTTATTTTAGAAACACCTTTCCTATTTTGCCTAACAGAACCGTATACATTTTATAACACTTGAGACAGTTGCCTTTCGGTGAAATATTGCACTATTTTTGCAAAATAAAGCTGAATTCACTTCCGAAGATTACGGTTGGCAACAATGATTTTTCTTTTCGGGAAAGGATTTATCACCCAGAGGTTTCCAAACGAATTCCCAAACCTTTTTTTTTTTACAGAAGCCATTGCACCACCACCAACCATCATCAACACGAAGAAAAGAATGAAATGGCTGACGGACGTGTGATTTGCCGAAAAACAAAATGAAAAAAAAAGAAATCTAAAATTCAATTATTTTCGTACGAAGGAAAGTCTCCAAGGACGAATTTTTGGAAGGTTTGGGTCGAAGGTTCTCCCACCCGAACCTTCAAAGCCTGAAAACGAAAAATCTTGATTGATTCACCACGGCCGGGCTCGTAAACATCAACTTCCGTTCTGTTTTTTGTTGCAGTTGCACTTCTTCTTGTTCGTCCTCTTCTTCTTCATTCATCACTTCGTCTAGCAGACGCCAGAGCCCTGAAAAAGGCAGTTCCGATCCATTCAACTTAGTCTTCTTTGGGGTAGGTCATGACGAGGAGCTCGCAACTGCAATAAATCCCGTGGAAACAGGTTTGTTTGTCTGTTCTTCTCTAAAAATCGTGTCGTCGGTTCCTGGTTTTCCTCTTTGTATTTGCCTTATTTATTTTTACGACATCGGTCACTTCAACCGGTTTCCGGCGGCGGGGGCGGTGCCCAAGGTTCTTTTTCAGGTACGGAAATTTCAGGCGCCGACCGCATCCAAACTCCCGTCTTGTTTTATTTGACTTTAACGATTTATTTCTGCGCTAATTGAAATCGTGGCGCTAATGCATTTCCGGTCAGTTTTCTGCCTTTCCAATCGTCGAGAGTTAACCCCATCGTTTTGTGTGCTGGGACTCCGTGGTGAAAGGGCCCAACTCCTCCAACTGCCCAACTCACCCCGAAAAACTCGAAATGTCAAAATCGAATCTACGCGTAATCGAATGTGAGTGCAATTGCATTTCCCTCAGTCCAATGCAACCGAGTGAATCGCATTCGCATTACTTGATCACTCGAAATCAAATTATAAAAATAATCTTCATGTCTTCCTTAAATGAATTACATAAACTGATTTGAATTACTATGAGAATACGAACGGGGCGTGAGTACTTTTAGTTTTTTTTAGTTAGCGGTCAGCAGTAATTTTACTAAGTTGTACCGCACCGGACATTGCAAGGAAGCTTAAGAATGATCTAGAAAAAGATCTAGAATCTAAAAAAGAAGATCTAGAGCTACGAAAATATAGTTTAGTAGTACTGCAAGCGGAACATAATATCACGACAATCTTACAGAAAATTGAATATTGAAACTTTTAGGATTCATTTTCTGTGAGAGTAAGTCAATCTGAATGAGTAACTTACGTAGAGTTGCTATTATGACTACAAAGTTCACTTAGAGTCGTACGAAACATCTTCCATTTGTTCCATAAAGTATCTAACCAGATCATTAATAAAATATATGTACTTTGATTCCGACATTTATACTTCATGTTCTGTGTAACCTGAGGCGCTCAAAAGGTAAAATTGACTTTTCCGTTTCGGCATAAAGTCTCATCATGACTCCATTAGAGAACGTCGCTAAGTGAGGACCCAAAATCCGAAGAACAGAAAAAAAGGTTAACAGGTTGACTCTGCGTTATTGAGGTGTACAGGTATTAGGTGAGGTAACAGGGCCTCGCAGCGTGTGACAATTCCCTTGGGCTGTCTCCCTCACAGGTACCAGTACCAATCGGTCAATTAACCCAGGGTGTCACGGTCGTACTCGTAACTTATTTTGTGTGATTAATATAAGTCAAAATGGAAACACGTTTAAATTTCTAGGTTAATCTTTTATGATTTGCACGACGAGGGCGGGGGAGGCATCGGACATTTTGGACCGAACTAATGGCCGACTCCTTCAGGTTCAGGCACGTTGCTTAATTGTTTTCACTTTTATTGTTGTTATTAGAAAGAACTCGGACAATAAACGAGCGATTGTCACGGGGTCTCCGTCTTATTTTATTATTTTTATTTAAATTCTAGGCCGTTAATGAGTGCTGCATTAGCAAGTGCCCTGCCTCCGCGTCTGCCATGCTTACATTCAGGGTTTATGGATTTGGGAGAAGAACGGGTTTTTGACTTTGTGGAAGGTCAAGATCGTTTTTATTGTTCACTTGGACAATAAAGTATTTACTTCTTGTTTGATGTTGCCTGTTTTATGGCACGTACCCCGGGTATCAGGTAGCCGGTGATGGTTTTCTATTTTAACAGTAATCCGCTCACCGAGTTGCGGTAAAACATTCAAATTTCCAAGCTTTGTGACTTTTCATAACGCATACCTGAACTTAATTTCCTCGGTACGGGTTTTAAGGTTTTAAGGTGTGTATCGTCGGTCTCGCTGACAAACCCAAAAGACGCGTTCGTGACGTTTAGGCTCATAAGAACCGCAATAAATTTTATGTGCGTTGGATTTCACGTTTCATAGTTCTCTTAAAACTATTAAATTATCCAAATCATTAGGATTCGGAGTACAAGAGCAGGTATCTGAAGACTTCCTCCCCGAACAGGTAGGAACAGTGGATGAGAATAGCATTTGACATACATCCTGTCTGAGTTTAGTATTTTTTTATTATTACTAATATTATTGTAATATTTTGTCTAGTGTTACCCGCTGGACGCTCCATCAAAAACAGTGAACTAAAATTTTGACTCCTTGTCCATGTTTACATATTCGAAATTTATCCATATTTACCTATATTGACCGATATGGATTCAATCATTACGATCAAATATTTACCGTGAGATAGATAGATAACTTCTTTTTTACAACTTGAGAATCAAATAATGAAACGATGAAAAGAACCGTTGCTTAACCTTTGTCCGTTTGAAGTGATTGATTGATTGCTCTCCCGATTGTGCAAACTGTGAAAAAAAAACGAGCAAAAGGTGCGACAACCCACGACGTTAAGTCGATGATATCGCCCGAAGTAAATAACAACATCGTTGTAATTATAACAGAAAAAAGTTTTGAAACATATGGCCATTAGAGAATGCGGAGGATGTACGAGGACGTCGACCAAGAAATGTTTCTATTTTTCTAATTTCTAATTCTAATTCCACGGGACCTCTCTCGGGCTCTACAAGAAGAAAAACTACAACAGAGGACAAGACAAAAAGTTGGCAGATTTCGATTGCCACCGACACCACCACCGGTAGCCGTGCAATTAGACTGGTAAAAACCAGAGAAACAACAACCAGGACACTAGTTTTGTCTAGTTAGAAGTTAATTTCGGTCTCGCCAGTGCCGTCGTCCCGCCGTTCAATGGATTTACCTGATCATTGACACAAGTTAGATGAGCGAAAATCCTTGGCGCCGGTTTAAGATTTCATTAGGAAAGCTGTTAAATGAGTTTTCAACGTCTTGCGGTGCACAACTAATGCATTAAATTGTGAATTTGGGATGGAAGTTGGCAGACGTGACCTCCAGTTCAACCTAAATGTGAGAGAGAGAGAGAGAGAAACACCGTTCTAATTTATACTGTCATTGGAAAGAGAGAAAGGAGTGTCCATTCATATAAAAATAAACATAAACCGGTTCATTTAATGCGTATCGAAGGTGCTAATTGTCCGTTCACACAGACACGGTCACATGAATAAATCTGGACAATGGCAGCTGACAATGAGCCACAGGAAGGTACCAGAACAAGATACCCATAGTGTGCATGAAACAGTAAAGGTATCTCTTAATAGCGTCCTTCATTTAACCACCAGGTTATCCTACTGCCAAGTTTGTCAAATGATCCACCGGATGCCTGGAGTTCACGCGATTAGCAGGCTAAATAAACTAAAATACTTTGGATAAAGTCCTTGTACTACATTTTCTGACTACATTAACGATGACCAAGAAGAATCAAATCTGACAAATGATAAGTCATGTTTTATGTATACGTATACATCTTTTTATTAATGATGGACGTTCAAATGACTTTGGAAACGGTGACTGAAACGTAACTAAAGCAATTTGGTCATTACTAAAGAATAATAACGGTTCTACGAAACTTGAAATGCTCGTTACACAAATTACATACGCAATATACTTTATATTATTTCAACTTGACTCCCGGGGAAACAAGTAAATTAAAATCCTAGCAAGGCACAAGTGTTGAGTGTTTTAGTTGATTTTGGCTAGTCTCCTGTAAACCGAATAATACGCAGTCGGATGTTTAGTTCGAACCAGAGGTCTTTATCGGAATTATTGCTCTCAACAATAAACTGAAACTGAGTGTTTTGCACTCGCATTTATGGATTTCTTCTAGCTATCCTTTCTTAGGTGGTCTGGTAAAAAAAAAGACTCGAGAAGAGAGAGAGGGAGAGAAAAAGAGACCACAATAATAAATAACCAGAAAGCCAATGAACTCGAGCATGAAATTAAGGTGCGTTCTTGTAACTAAAGTGCTAATACATAATTTTCAAAAGTAAAAAATAAGAACAAAACAAAATGTACGCCCTTTGAAATTAACAGTTTGAAAACTAGACAGAAAGAGAGAGAGAGAGAGAGAGACAAGTAACCTATTTATTATTTCATACACACATTATAATATATTACAGAGAATTATTTTATTTAAAAGTAAAGGTAAAGAGTCGGAAAGGTTTTCGTCAGGTTCTCTCGCAGGCGATTGCCACTAATCTCCCAATTTTTGGGAAGTGTTGTCTAAAAGGTTTTATCTCGTGTCTGATAGGATGATCGATCTATCGTCCGTTCGATAATGCTTCATTCGCTCTTCACGGTTCACTGCGGACATCTCATCCAGAGTTACTCTGCCCATCCACCTCACGTTTCGTCCTTTTCCACCTACCGGCCCGGCTAAAAAAACATAGCTAAAAGGAAAAGTAGTACAACTCGGACTTGTGACCTCACGTCGACCCCAATCAATTTCCTCCGAGATACCCGAAGTACCAATAAGTCACGAGGTATCATCTGACAAATTTTATGGAAATAAAAATATTCGGTTATAACGATAAGAGTTGCAGAAGGATTTTCAAAAATAAGTTGAACTGGCGTGGCGTGAAGCTCCCAGGACTCGTTAGGTTAGAAGGTACTCTTAGGCACCCAGGAAGGCACCAAGAATCTGTACCACGGGAGAGAAGAAGATTAATTGGCCACGTTCGTACGGTCGATTATCGAATCTACGATGTCTGATTAATTGATTTCTGATCGAATTAGATTATCAATTAGAAAAAATGAGTGTCTCAGGAGAGCGTCGTCAACCTTTTTGCCTTTTCCAAAATTGTCTGTCCGCAGGTCACACCCGGCCAAAGTCTTCAGTTCTGGAGGAATGGTTTTTCAGCAGACGGATAGTTCCACTCGCTGAACCGTGTCGTCTTCCTCACCCCTGTGGAATTTTCAATTAACGGGTAGCAAAAGAAGATAAAACTCGGGGGTGAAAAAAAATTGCTTTCCTTTGGGTAGCCAAAATCCTCGCCGAAGGGCAGAAAACCGGAACGATGCACGCGTGTCTCTAATGCCTCTCACATCATCAAAGTGAGGTGTGTGTGTGTGTGTGCGCATGTGTCTAGGGGGTTGTGTGCATGAAGGAATAGTTAGCATATCCAGCAACGGAGAATGGGAGGTGACAGCAGCCGGAGATTTGCAGGATTCCGTCTTTTTTTGCTTTTCTTTTTTTTCTCTTACTTAGAAGGGAGAAAATTATATTTGTATTTCTATCATTAATAGCAGTGATGAAGCAGTTTTGTATTCGCGTTTGTCTACTCTCCTCTACTTCTTGTCTTTAATTTCCTGTCGAGGACAGCATCAACTGCCTAAGAGATTATCCAAATCCAATTTTATATGTTTGGCATTGTCCGGCTCAACTCATTCCTCGTTCGACGGCACTAAACAAATAAATAAATCAATGAATAAAAATGTCTGCTGTTTTACTTACACGAAAATTTTTGTTTTGATATGGAATAAGAAATTACAAGATAAATTCTATGTTTAAACAAAATCGATCCCATGTGTAATAAAACTATGTACAGTAAAAACAATGTTTACTTCCTTATCATTTTATGTTTTTTATCAAGCAAAAACTATGAATGACCTTTGACCTTAAAAACCTTACACTCTCCCTTAGAGATATCTGGTTTTCAATATAAAGTTTTCGTACCGATCGGTAACATCCACATCGCTGTGTCCTTAGCCAAATTTTTGGCATTTTTCGTTTATTTTTTTCACGTGGAGAGGAGACCATTTTCTTTTTCGTATTGTGGTTGCGTACTGCACACACTGCAGTTACAAAATTACAATGGTAGTATGTCGACTTCATCCTTCTGACCGATTGCATCGTACGTCCTCTCACTTTTTGCAGGTTCAAAAATACCTTGAAAGCTGCTTTTAATTATAGGTACTCGGGTGTGTGTGTGCCTGTAATGAAAATTTGATAGCTCGCAATGATAAATATTCGGCGAACTGCTTGATTGAGACGATAGAACTGGTTTTTCTATATTTGAACGTTGTGTAGTGGAACTCAGGCTCTCGTCTTGCAGAATGTTGCTCCTTCAACCAGGTGTTGTTGGTTTTAGTTGGGTACATTTCAAGGTGTAAATACTGATGGTAAATCGTATAACTCCTTAATAAAACACTAATTTTTTTAGGAATCTTTACGGTACATTTTCAAAGAGTTTTTTTGCTTCAATTATAATGATAACTACATAGTTTGACGTGGTGTCAGTTGGAACTGTGAACACTTGTAATAACACTGTTTTATTTTCTTTGTTTCTATTGTCTAGAACAAGAAAGACCGCAAAAAAAAATTGTGGACTTAACATTTCAACATGTTCGATCAAAAAATATGAAAACCGTAGTTATGAAACGTACGAAGTCATTTGGATTTCAACTAAACAAAATTCAATTACCAGGTGAGACTGGTCGTTCTCTCATTTCCACAACTTCACATGCAACTTCTCATTCAAAATTGTACTTCTTCAATTCTTATCATTCGAAAACAAAACTTTTCCCTTTTCCTTAAGTTAATAATTAAAGCTTCATAAGTGTTATCAAAGTCTCGTTTGCTAATCTTGAAAAGACCCAAAGAGGAGGAGTACGAGAAACTTGAAGTAAAATGGAAACTGCAAAACTGTTGAAGGCTTAAGATGAATGAACGTTGGGTTTGTCCTCTTAAAATGGCAGCTTCGTCCTCGGAATCTTCCAGTTTCCTCTGATCTCGAATTATGAACTATAAACATTTGTTGTTAATTAGACGCAAGAAAGGCATAAAAAAGGTGATTTGGCAAAAATAATGCTCTCGTTTTGCTAACCTCACGGACGGGAAACTTTTATCTTTGGGCTTTTCTCCCGCTCTCTGTCTTTCAGCCCTTATAATTAGCAGGGTGTAAAAGGAAATTAAGAATTATCTCGACAGGGAGGATGCGAAGGAAGCAAAAAAAAAACAGAGTTTTTTCAGAGTCCAACTTGCTCTCAGACACGGTCATTGGGCAAGTGAAAGTTTGATTCGTTCAGAACAGAAGTTCAATTTGATGGAAAAAAAGGGAACTTGTCTGAGTGAGGGGCAAATACGCGTTCGTTCTCGCCATACGCACGTTAAGGTTACTGATTTAAAGTGACAAAAAATGCAAGAATCCGAGTTTCTGGCAGTCGCAGGGTAAATCTGATTTATTGCGGGTGCAAAAAAGAAAATTTCAGAAGAAATTACGCAATTCGAGCGAAAAGTAAATTTCGGAGAAAGCTTATGTGAGCGAGAAAAAAGCGAACGGAAAATTCACTTTTCATCCCTTGGAGAGGAAGGGAGCAGAAGGAGAATATTTCTGCCGGGGGTAGATGGAAACCAAACAACAAGACAGAATTATTTGGAAAAAGTCTAGGAAAGGTAACTGCACTTGACGTGTCTTCAGTTCACTGCTGCAACACGACAGTAACAAGTAAAAGAAGCAATACCTGCAGTGGGTAGACCTTCTAGGCAACACAGAATTACAAGGATTGGTGAAGTACAGAAGTGTTAGTAAATACAGAAGTCTGCAAGGTGTCTTAGACTGTCCAAACGAAGGAAAAGTAGTCAGGTAAACTATCCAGTAAGTGAAAGTCTTTGGATCCTACATGAACCAACCCAACACATAAGTCTTCCGACCAAACCTCTTGCCTGATCTTCTTCCCCTCCAACACCCGGACGAAGTTGCAGGTACTTGAGGCACCAGGCACACACCTCTTCTCACCATCGGTTTCCAACTCCCGGGGACCATAAGAAGACAGGAGAAACACTAAAACCTTCAAACGAATTATTTATTGAAGCGATGGTCCCACGTGTGGGTTGGTAAGGAGAGAAGACAAATCATCATGACTCCTCACACGTCCAGACGGCATGAGTTAAGTCCGGTCAACCGGTTCCCGGACGTGAACACACGATTTGAGGCGAATATTACCAACAATTTTGTCACAGTATATCAGTGAAGTGGTTTTAGCAGAGCCAACGACCGTTGGGCATATATAATTTATGTCTTTTCTAGCCGTCGTGGCCATCCCGTGAGTCGTTAGAGTCTATTTTGGTCTCCTCAATCAGGTTCTCCTCACTCAAATCTCGCTTGAACCAACTTCTTCGTCACCGCGTCTTTTCACGTGGAGGTAACTCGGTGTGATTAATACCGATTATTATAAGCGGAAATATCAGTAAACGGTTACTATTTTAAAAGTCGTGTAACTAGAACGACAGGTAGAACAATGACAGGAGAAGCACAAAGAAATCGTTGATGATTACGAGGAGAACGGGAACGTGACTGATATTCAGATGAAGGCACGCGTTATTCTGAAGAAGTAGACGAAAGAAAAATAGAAAATTCAATATGGATGAATACAAGTAGAAGAATAGAAAGTTGTAAATGCACAATATGTAAATAGAGATGAAGAAAATAACAAAATGGAAATGGGAGGAACAACGATCGATGTATCCAGAGGCAGACAATTAAATCTTATGCCAGAGACAATAAAGTCGTAGTTAATGAAATTTTACGAGTGAGGTGGAAAGGAACATTACAAGTCAGGCAAATGCAAAACCAAGATGGTGGACCACGGGAAAAGACAAGCATGGGACAAAAACGAGGTCGGGAAGAAGTGGATGAAGACGGTAAGACCATCGCACGGAACGATAATGGCACGTAAAAACATGAAAGATTAGGAAATAACAAAAGTCATTAATTAATGGAAAAAAGAGGAAGGAAAAATAAGAAGTCGAATCGGAAAGATGGCAAAACGGGCAGACACGAGAGGAGAAAACCCCGGACGATACAAATACATTTAAACCGTACGCTTTTGTTGCTGAGTGTGCTCAACCTGTTCAAGAGTCAACCGCCACTTCAGAGTGTCCTTACCACTGAGACAAAGCACAAGTGACCGTATACATTGCTCCTGTACACCTGCATCGGGTGACTTCTAATGTTAACTCCTCCGGAGTCACATTACGTCACATTGGAGTTCACCTGGACCTCCTCTTTCATCCAGTCACAAAGTCATGTGCGATTGCCTACAATTCCCAGGGCTGACTTGTTTTTAATAGTCGTCCGCACACGGACGCAAACACATACAAACACATACCCGTATAATTATAAATAATAATTTTAAAAGCTTCCGAGGTTTGCCGCGGTAATAAATAAAAAGCTTTTCCATTCTCTAAGGGGAATGTGTTATGTAAAATCGGTTCCGGGCTTGTCCTCTCCAGGAGAAGCAGGGAGATGAAAGAGAATGAGGCAGGAGAAGGCAAAATAAGCAGTTGGAAGAGTTGGAATGAGGGCAAAATGTTTGGCAGTGCGTACGTATATGTACGCACGTATACATATATATATAATCGATCCATTTTTCACGGAGGGAAGTTGAGTTGGCCGATGTAACCCCCAGCCCCTGTACCGGGTCGAGTCCCTGGACTTCAACTTATTCATGAGGATATTCGGCTTTGCCACACCCCGTCCTGATTAACTTTATACATTTGGAAAAAGGGAAGTCACAGAGAGTGAGGAGTGAGAGTGTCCGTGTGTACAAGTGGAAATCAAAACGGAAAAACAGTATAGGAAGACAGCGGTGGTCAATACAAAACAGAAAGTCCAACTTTCCTCTTTCTCTTTAGTCAGCAGCAACACAATGAGCTGGGCAAATCTCCAAAAAGCAATTTACTTCCTTTTGATTTACTTTATTTACATTTTTTTCCACCGTAATGACGGTCCTTCTCGCATTGCAATATCTTTCGAGGGGATGAACCCTGGCAGGAGGTGGGTGTGATAAAAAGTAAATAAATAAATTGAGAAAAAATCAGAGGTGGACATCGTCAGAGGTTGAGTGGCATCAGACAGCCGCAAACGACAGAAAAATGTGCCATCTAAAGTGGTCATTGCCACGAATTTTACCACTGCTGGAAATAAAATAACGTAGTGTCCGTAGTTTAACAGAACACATAATTATGTACATGACAATAAGTTCTGGAAAAATGTGCTTATTTAAAATGTTTGAAAGCGAAGTGACACTTCTGTACCGACTGAATCAAACTCCGTGGCCGTTAGGAGCCCTCCAGACATAAGAAAATTGAGTCCGCGTCACCAGGACAATGACGACCGTCAAACTTAGATGGGCCATGTCACAGGTCGGCCATGTACCGCTTAATGAGTTTATGTACGAGTTATGTAACCGAGAAAAAGTAACGTTCGATTGCGCAAATCAGTTTGGTCGGACCGTCTCGTTCTGTCGTTCGACGTGAATTATTCGATTCCATTGAATTATATTTTATGGATTTGTTTTTCCATTTCAGAACTATAATTTATAGCCGAGTCAAAGTTTTGAATGAAACGAGGCACTTTATTTTCTCTCTATTTGGTTAAGGAACACCTGCTATAAATTTCGGCCGAGGGAATATCCGACCGTGAAAAACAATACTGACAAAATTTGGTCGTTAAGTAATGGCTTGCCGATTGACCGTGTCGAACTCCAAGTCATCTGTCATTTCACGTGACTTTCCCAAATACAAAAAAAAAAATACTTTTTCTTGTATCCTTTCCAACGGTGCAATTTCCGGTTTTGTACGAGTCCTGCCTGGCTCTGCCCCATGCCACATACATCCAGCCGAATGAAAGTAGAAACTTGTGCAAGACCAGAACACACTCGGAATTGTCGATTTAGTTAACTCAGAGCGACTAGTTTCGACAGTAAATTATTGTTTATCTATTGATACGAAGAAAAAACTTTTAACCCTTGGGAGCATCTCGTGTATTTATGTTTTTGATCTGTCGGACTGATCGAAGTGATCAACTTCTGTTAGTTTGTTAGTCTTCCAAGTTATTCGGTTTGTACATAAATATTGAGTTGTTTACTAATCGCCAAATGTTGTGAAACCTTAAATTTACAAGTTTAATTTAGGATATCAACAAAAAGTTGATAATTTCGTCAATAAATTGTGTTTCTCTATTAATGGGAAGAATTAAGCTTTTTTCCTTCTAACTGGTAGAAAATCGAAAGAACCGGAAATTTATTTGGAGAGTTTGTAACGCTTGGGTTTTGGTTACATAAGCATTTGGGGTTGTAAAACGTAAGACATAAATTATTAATAAAATAATAATAGATTCATAGGAATTGAGCTCAGATCATCCAAACATGACTTCCCTTCAGCTTTCCATGCCTCGCTCGAACCTTTTCAATTCGACTTACTCCCCGTGGGTATAAATCAGGCACGCCTATTCTGGAAACACGCACGCGTAGAAATGTACAATGAGCAGCTGCGTCTGTGGCATTTCCTGCCCCGAAAAAATTGCTGCTACTTCATCCCTCTTCATCTGAACCTTCCAAGCGGGAAGTGGTAGCCTTTTCTCATACCAAAAAGCAATTACCTGAGAAATAACAACAATGGCAACAAAAACAAGAACAACAACAACAACGACAACGTAGAGAAATAGAATTAAAAAAATATGGGAAAAAAGTCAAAACGTTGACCCAGAAACCCATAATTCAAGCAAACCCCAGAGGAATATCAGATGTGACATGAAGATGGTAGCCCAATAGGTTTTTGAGGTCTCTTCGGAAGGTTTCCGGGTCCTTCTGACCGAGGCCTACGGAAATGAGCGATTCTTCCACCAGTATTGGCGTACTGGTAGTTGGTACGCTCGCGTTTTCTTCTAGTTCCTTCTCTACTTGCCAGTTTTTCTAACCTCCTGGACCGGAACGGGATGGAAAACAATTTCTGTAAGTTGTTCCGGGACATCCACCCTCCAGGTGTAACGGTAATAGCCAAAATTTATATTTTGACTTTTATTTATTGCATCGCATAAATATGTACGACGGAAGAAAAATGAATAGAAAATTTTTTAATAAAATCTGGCAGCATATGGTTACCACTTTTTTCTTTTATTTTCAGGATCGAATTACACTTCAGGTATTGGTATGTTTTTATGAGTTTCTGACAGTTCTAAGTACGGCATTGAAGGACTGAACATCTTTTCGAATTACTCATGATGTTACTATTATTTAATAGCAATAGGTGTAGATCATCCTTGCCAAAAAAAACTGCCACGTCTGTTTGAGTCTGCCAAACATTTTCCCGTGGCAAGATCACTGGCCATTCTATTTACTCGGATTTATTGCGCTTTTTTCTGTAACTTCAGTTTAAACCGAACCCAAGTAGAAGGAAAAAAGCCACCTTTAACTTAATTGTTTCTCCGCAGAACGCGAAACGCAACAAAACGTACGTGTAATTTGTTCAGATCTAATGAGCTTTTTGACGGAGAGAACCAGGTGTGAAGGAACGAGGAAAAAAAAAGAAACGTTTACAAAACCTGTAGACCGGATGAATAAGATTTAAAATGAGAATGCAAAACACGGTGAACAGAAGTCAACGAAAATAATGACAGTCGTCGTAAATTATGTAAAAAGACGGAAATCCACAAAATTAATGTAACTCTATAACGCGCGTTAAAACACACTTCCCCAAAAAAAAAGTAGTCTTTACAAGTTCTGTTCATTCGTCAAATGAGAAACCAGGTGGGATCTGTGAGGTTGTGCAGTTAATGTTTGTCAAATGTTTTAGTTGGCCAAATGGAAAGGACCAAAAACGTGTTGGAAGGCTACAAAAGGGTACAATTAGTAGTGCGACTACAAAGTAACTCGTTAGTCAAAATATCGATTACAAGAATTAAAGCCGAGTAGCATACGCTAGACAACCCACACCGACTTCCCGTAGAACGGCACACCACCTCTAATAGCCGCGGAATTCCCAGAAGGTTCGAGTAAACAAGTGAGAAACATCGCCACCAGAAGTTCAAGTGACCTGAAGTTGGTGAAACAATTCATCTGGCCTTGGTGAAGAGCCCAGGTTTCATAGAACCCAAACGTTCTCAGAAAAATAACATTCATAAGAGATCCAATAGCCACAAGCCTAAACGGCATGCTGGAAATAATATAATTGCGGCGTAAAGAGAATTAATGTATGTAATAACGTTCGAAATTATTCTTAAACCGCAGGCTGATGGTCGTTTAAGAACGCCTTTGAACTTCTCCTGGAGACGGATGTTCGGAACAAATGGAACGTAACTGTTAAAATAGAAAAGCAGGATGTGCCTGCAACAACAGCCACAGACCGCCACATTACTAACTTTTAGTAAATTATATGGAGTTCTGGGAATTCATTTTCAATATACAAATTACATAATGCAAGAAAATCGATGTGTCGGAAACTATCATTAGACATATACGTTGTAGAGAGTAGTTGGCTGCTTCTTGTCTGATGTTGTTTTATTATAAAATTCTTAATCAGGGGTACGAAACACTGATGTAATAGTTTAGTGTTGCAGTAATAGTTTCGAATTTATTTCAAATCATGTCGTGGCCACTAAAAATGTTAAGTGTTTTGAGTTCTTAACAGAGAAGACCTTGGAAAAGTCATCGATGAGACCTCAAAGGAAAAACCATCACGACCGGGCTCTGTATAAAACGTAGGCTGCAGGCACTTGAAGTCTGAATAAGATTTCCGTGACTATCGGTCTGTAGAGAATGTCGAAAGCAGCAATAGACGAGCCAAATAAAGAGCACAGGCGTAACACTAATCAAAAACACTTTTGATAGGAACGGGACAATTGCTCAATTATTCGACACTCGATCACTTCCTTGCCATATCGAGTCAGAGCAAGAACCGGAAGAACTGAAAGAATAGCAATGGTCGATGGGAACCTGTCGGAGGACAGTCAGAACGGTGTTACACGAGAATAACAATGACGAAAACTAACGGTAGCATTTGAAATATCTACCTACCAAATAAGTACCTGGATTATATAACAATAAAAACACGTTGGGTGTGAGCATGTTCTGTGTATCCATGTCCGCGTGCATGCGTGTGCGTCTGTGCGTGTGTGTGTGTGTGTGTGTGACTTGCAAAATAATGGTAAGGAAAAAAAACCGCGATGTTCGAATCGAGCAAAAGACTCAGGCGGAGGCGAGAAAACCTAATTTTTTCATATTGAAGAGAAACTCAGAGTACCGACGAGTACCCAGAAATAGATAATTGGGCATTCACAAAGGGTCAGGGGACACGAACAAGTTTCCTTTACAAGACTGGGTGGGTGAGGAAGCCAAGTCTGTGAGATACCTATCTCATAACCTATAGAGGCCAGTTACAATTTGAAATCAGAATAGGAGAAAACGGAATAATCGGTGGGAAGATGATGGCAGGCACGGGTAACTCCAGGGATGTTAAAGGTACAACCGCTCGTCTGCAAGTAAGAAGATGCACAGATGAAGATGCAAAGACAAACAGAATGCCCAGGAGAGTTTAGAAATTCAAAATGTCAAGAAAATAGCCGAGGTGCGATGAAGTTCGACTTAACTGCCTCTGAACCACTCAGCTTGGCTTCCGTTGCAGTTGAGGAAGCCAAGTGTAAGGCTCTTGGTGTAGATCAGGTACAGATACTTAAGAAGCAACTGCACAGGAAGAACCTGCCATAAACCTGAGTTGAAGTCTAATTTCATCATCAATCAAATTTAGAGTATGAATAAGTTTTAGTGACTCATCACTCAAGTGATGTCCTCGGGCAAACATCAAATCTGTTGCTTCTGCTCGAAAACGTCCACGTGAGTCATAAAAAACATTACTTCAGCTGTTTAATTATAAAATTAACTGCTTTTCTAAACTTGTTTTTGTAGTTTTTCACTCCCACGGACTAGTTCTTAGACAAGTAGTGTACGCTTAATTAAAATCAAAGGCAGAACTACTAGAGTTCTTTTAAACAGGTGAAAAATCGAATGTGTGAGTATTGTAGTGGACAGAGAGATGAAAAAGAAAAGGCTACAAATAAAATAAATAAAAACGCATTGGCAGAGAACCTCACACCTGAAAACAGAAGTTTAACACGAATGTTGGTTTTGTAAAATAAATAGGAAAATAAGGAGGAGAGGGTTGGAGTCAAGCGTGTCAAAACCGAGTAACAGGACAGGTAGAAACGATGAAAAGATCTTTCTTAATAGTCAAATGTGTATATTATATTGCATTCAGTGCCGAGTACAAATAAAAACTATCCGTAATGTCCACATACCAAAACAACAGACAAAATGACAACTGTCATTACAGGAATACTCAACTCTAACGTTACGTACAAAATTACTCTTCTGTAGTTTGTTTAGCTCAACTCAATTTTTCTTACACATCTGCCACATACCAAATCGCTCGGTACCGAAATTATCAATTTAGTATGTAAATAGTTGTCGAATAGTTTACGTTTACACTGCCCACCAAGTGTTAACAACAACAACAACAAGCGATTCCTGTATTTCATGTAACTCATGGAATTCATGAAGCGGTCACACTTATACAATCCGAATGCGTAATTCTTAATTATTTAGATTATTCATGGCGTAACACTGACACTCGGTATCTTCGCTAGTTTTAGACATAGTTCCGGAAAATGCATATTCACACGATGATAAGTTGACCTCGGAGAAAAGCAAAACATACACACACACGCCACAGATATGGAGGATAAAGTGGAACGTTAGACGTGTGACACATGCACGAAATCCACTGTGTTCGTGCGTTTACCACTTGGTCTGGCCATAGCGAAATGATAACTATTAGTTTATAGTTTGATAGCTATTTAGGCATTCCACTGATTCTCAGGAAAAAAATGCGTGTCGAAATTTTGAGACACAACGCTCGAGTCGACTCCTGAAACTATTTATTTATTTTTTTTTTTCTAGTCCAAAACCAGTGCTGATGACAAACTCCAAAAATGGTAGGATCTTAAAATGCACGCGAGACAATTCAGTACCGCACTTTCAGGGTAGAAAACCGTACAAAATACCAACTTCGCGGTATGTTGGTACCTGCACAAAATGCTGAGTGATGCATGGCGAGAGAAATTGTTAAATTCGTTCTGTGCAAACAATTTTGACTAGTTAATAATAACTTGTTTTAGGAAAGGTACTCGTATCTGACGGATCGTAAATAATAAAAAAATCGCACGGCGACCTATTAATGTAAATCGAAGAAGGTGCGAACTGATTGGAAAATCGAGATTTATGTAGGACTGGTGTAGAAAGAGAGAGAGAGAGAGAATCCGATTTTATTGAATCCGATTGGAAAGTTATGTAATTTATTACAAATTATTAGGACATAAACAAAAGCGAACCGCCATTTTTACGGCCAAAAAATTCATTCTGTCTGACGGCGATAAATTGCCAAAGCTAAAAAAATTTTGTTTTTCTCTCAGAGTACCCGTGAGTTTTTAGGCTGATCATGAGATGAGTACCTGAAGGTACTGGGCCGGTAACACTTGAATTGAATTTTCTTCTTTTTCGTATTAAAATTTTGGTCGGCTCGGGTTGGGTCAACCCCGGTGAATATTTCGTTTCTTGTACTTGTACCGTGTCTAAGTACCGGTACCGGCACTTGCAATAAGTTTTCTCTTCTTCAGTACAGGTTCGGGTTATTACAAACGGGGCACATACTGCGCCCAGGTATGTTCTCCCCTCCCCCACTCCTCTCTCACGACACGAACAAAAAATCAAGGCATTAAACCAAAAAATGGTGGACTTGTCGTGACCCCGCACGAAATCCCCGGGCTCGGACGCCGGCTCATAAGTCTACCCGAAGAACTGGTACCTGTCACCTTAATGGTACCGAGAGCAGGGCAGAGTCAAATGATTATAAATTTTCCCGGTGGGAGCGGAGAAATGCAATTGGAAAAACGTGAGGAGAGCAGGCAGTAAGTCGAAACGGGTACCTGTGAAGTACCAACACGTCGTTCAGGTGGATGAAAAACTTCTTTTTTGCGGATACCCGCGATGAAATAAGTCCGATCACCTGTTGGTTATCATCTGTCTATTACTTATCTATAGCCTTTTATAAATCCTTCTTCTTACCCTTGATCTTTAAAACGTATAATTATCCATGTTTACTTCATTTTGTTTTCCAAACTATTACTCGTCTATTACGAAGACAAATCAAACAGTACTTTCTCACATCCTTTTGTCTACCTATTGCCGTTTTAAACGATGTAATTATCTCTTTAATTTTGTACTCTTTTCTTTCTCTTCCATCAATCTTTCAACGGTGTTCCACTGTTCAACCATGTCCCTTTAACTTCTTTCGTGTGTCAACTCTGAAGAACGCAAACGTGAAATTGAAAGTTACTTTCTAGTAGTAAAACGAATTTAGGGCTTCTTGTTTATGTGTCCCACGAGTACTCTGACATCATCTGATACATCGCTCTACCTGTATGGTTGTGATGTATCTTACTTACATGACACTGTTTAGCATCTAAATCAGGTTGTCAAAAACGTCTTGACCAGGGACGAGTTCCATGTCGAAATGACAAAACCGTACAGAACATTCCATCTTACTCAAATCAAAGTCTCCCGTCTTCTTCTCTTCAGGCAGGACACACAAAACTTGAACTTAAAGTCTTGCATCCAATTGACAGGCTAAACAGTGTCCGTTTCCTTCCGTTCATCGATCAGTGGTGAGTGAGTTACCCTCGCAACCATTCCTCATACTTAGCCTCTTGCAAAAAGTTAAATCTCACCTTACCGGGTAGTTTTTGTAAGGAATACTGTGCTTGACTATGTCTGTGGAGAATTTTAAGCAAAACCAAAACCAAGACCAACAGCATGATGTGAAACAGGGTAGTCGTGAGACTCAAATCGAAATATTTTGTCCAAAACGTCAGAAAAAACTCTAGAAAACCTGGAGTTGACTTGGGCCTTATAAATTACACCTCCTCCGGATGCTGGGAAATCCATGGGCGGGTTTATTCAATTAAGAATGAAATTCATCCTGACCGTGTCCGTCCAACCTAATCGATTTTCATTATTTACTGACGGTCCCAGTAGGCAAATGCTCTTTTTATTACGGGTCATTTCGCTTTGGAATTAAACTTATTAAAAGTAAAAGAGAGAGTCCAGGGGAAAGGTCCAGGAGGAATGAGGTGATCGAGGTCTTGAGACCCAAGTGCCGAGTCTGTCTCCCGTGTGTCTTTGCAGTCGCTCCACCATTTTTGTTATTACTTTTTTCCATATTTCCTTCTATTTAATTCATTGATTGATTGATTAGGTGGAGGGTTTTGGTACATGGAACATTCTCGGCTGTTGCGACCTTCCGGGCGTTCACCACAGCGGTGTCACGCGCTGCTGCAACCAATCCGTGTGCGGCAGGTGGTCCATGTGACCCAGCAACTGGTTCTTCTACCCGAAGCAGATGCTCACGTCCGAAGAAGAAGTCGGACAAGAATCGAAGTGAATCGATCGGAGGCGTTTCAGACAGGATTTCGTGTCCAAAACAAATCCACCTGTCCCGAAAAAAAAAGAGTTATTGTTTAGGATGTCTCAGCCTCTAAGACGTCGACTCTAAAGAACTCATTCTGTAACAGGAAGAAGGTGATCTTGACGGCCATCGTCCGATCAGATTGTGGATCGCATTAAAGCAATTCAAGTAACTGACACTTAAGTCTAAGACTCTGATCAATAAAAAATCTGACACCCAATTTATTAATATTAATGGAATTTTGTACGACGGTTTCTGCTTTATTTTTTCTCTCGCTGTGACGAGAGCAGAGGAGGAAGTTACATGTAACAAGGGACTGAAAATAAATGAAACGTGAAGTCTCTGAAAATCGATATTCCACCTGGTGGAAGGAAATTTAAAAGTGGACAAAATAGAATAAGTGACAAGAAAGCAAAGAAAGAAACAGAGGGAGAAAAAAAGCATGAGAAAGGTAGGAAGTACAATAAAGTAAAGAATAGTTGACGACTCACAAGTTAAACAACTACCTCTCAGGTACCAGGCACCTCTTCATACACAAACAGTTAAACTGTGAGTAGTGCAATCGCAAAAAAATTTATTTCTTACAATTTTTTTAAACTCAGAATGAAGTATAAAATAATAGTGAGTGTGGTAAAATGTGACGTACCAGAATTTAACAATATCAACTGCATACAAATATACCGTAACATACATTTACACATGTCGAATTGCTTCTCCTTAAACACATTTGTACTTGTGACACAGGTTACAGATCCTCACATAAAATGCGACGTAAAATACAAAATTTTGTATTTTCTCCACAACACCAAGACCAAGGAGCACGTGGTTTTCCCCTTTTAAGTCAAGTTACTCTCCACATGGAAAGCGTTAGAAAAAAGGGAACGCGAACGACCTTGATTTTTTAATTGATTTCCACGGGCGATAATAAAGTTCATTCACTATCGATTGATATTGAATATTAATAGTTAAACGCCGAATAGGTGAGCTAGAGCTAGAGATAGGAGGTGAATTAATCCATTTGAAACGAAATGAAAGAGACAATGCACACTCAATTACTGTGTTTTTACATTCTTTACGAAAGGCGGGGGCACTCCTCCATGATTAATTCGGTTCGATATATTCAATTTTATTATTATTTAATGGCGGTGGCGACGGATTACACACGCATAAAATTTAATATTCTCTCCGTATATTTATATGGCTAATTAAAACAACGGCAACCGTTTTATTATGAATTAACCGGGTCGGGCGAGTGTCGTGGAAAACTCTACACCTCACATGATTGACACCGAACAGACGGTAATAATATATATTATTATCCGGCCCAAGCAGACGTTCGATGCCCCGAGAGGAAAAGCACAAAAAGAACTTCTGGCTTTCATGCCTTTAAGTATAAATTACGGTTTTAGGGAGTCTGAAATTACATCGGAACCGATCAACACTCCCGAAACTGTCTCTCCCAGAAGATTTCTGGTTCGTTTGCCTTGTCGTTCCCAGATGCCCAGAAGGACTCCTTTTTTGGGCACCTTGGGGAATGACCCGGCCAAATTGGATACCTCGTTGCAGGGTACCTCCCTGGAGCCCTGTAAGTGCCCGAAGCCTTCCCCGGCAACTCACTTTCTCAGATGATGTCTGTGACATACTCGAGTTGGCAAGAAAACGTTCGATTTGCCCGAGTGGACGGGTAAAAATAAGTTCAGTTTGACTCTCCCTAAGGCCATCACACTAATATTATATTATTATCGTATATTACCGTGTAGTATCTGTTCACTGGGAAAATACACCACCAAATGGTCTTATAAAAAGTTCAACTGAAATTTAAATATCAGTTTTGTAAAGTTACCATCGTACGGTAGTCAATAGTAAAACTAAAACTACTGCAGCTCTTTCCCAGGAGGAGCAGTGAAAATAATGAAAGTACTCTATGGTTGACAGGATACTACTTTCATTACATTTATTACATTGTTAAATCACTGCAGTAGTTCCTCGAATAGTTTTGCAGATAAAATTTCAGGTACGACCACAAAGGTGAAACCTTGACTGACGCCAAGTCCTTGAAAATAATCAAACATATATGGAAATGATAAAGCAAACAGAGTGGACGAGTTAAAAACCTTGAATGTGACAGCAAACGCAGTGTACCAGAAGGTTACCAGAAGAAAATTAAATAGTTTTACTGCCTATGAAGTTCATGAATTCATTCAATAATCAATTGTGTTTAGGGGAGACTAAAAGTCAAGGGTTTCGTTGCAGCACATTAAGGAAGGTAGGACTGTAGTAGTGAATGTATGACAAAATCGAGTACCTGGATTTTGAATAAGTTACCGGTACACTTTAGATAGTTTTGCACAAATAATAGAAACACATTTCATTTCCACTACAACGCAACTTTAGTTGTCAGTTAGTTTTTAAGGTAGTGGTTTTAGAATTCGCTTAAAATTATGTTTTTCCCAAAGTGCGATGCCACTGGACGATTGTAATTTCCGAATACAGCTGTTGTATTCACAAGGTGAAAAAGCGAATGCTAAATTGTATTTGAATACATTCATTCCTTTTTTTTTGAAGTTCAACTCTAGTTCAACATGAGAAAACTATTAGTTAAATGAACGTATTCGTATAATAAAAGAATCGCACACATCTGCAGCTTCTATGTAAAGCGAAATTCTGTGGCGTGGCAGAAGAAATGAGCAGGAGGGCTGTTTTTATGAGTTTGTGCAGGGCGCTTGTCGAAAGGGATGAAATCAAATCAATGCCACCATCCCTTGATGTTTTTAACTGTTTCCCTCGGAGTCATGATCAATATAGTAAATTTTTGTTTTTTTTTTTCGTTCCCTCCCGCTTTGACTTGACGGGAAATTTCAAAAATCACCAGAGAGTTAGCTTGTGGCTCGAATTGACGTTCGAAGTGAAGTTGTGAAGGATAAAATTGAGACGTTGCAATTGAACTTTCATATTTCGTTTCGCTTCTTGGTGTGACTTCCCGTCAAGAAGACATGTCGTGGGATTCACACCGAGCGAGAAAGTCCGGTTTTAACGATGATACCCAAGGAAATGTACTGTTTACTCATTATTTATTTATTATCGTATAAAATATAGCGAGAGTTCGTGGTTTATAATTTTAGAGACACCATTAATTTATTATCTGCAAATACTTTCAATTCTAATGGGAGC
This sequence comes from Polyplax serrata, assembly GCA_037055365.1. NCBI lineage: Eukaryota > Metazoa > Arthropoda > Insecta > Psocodea > Polyplacidae > Polyplax > Polyplax serrata. The sequence continues at coordinate 1,048,287 of JAWJWE010000002.1, forward strand.
CATTTTGAAAGTGTGCACTATTTTGTGAACTAATATATTAGAAAGTATAAGAAATTGACTGGCTATATATGCCAGTTCTCCAAACGAATGTGAACTTTAACTTTTCTTCATTGTGATATATGTTTTAGAAATAAAGTCATTCGACCGAGAGCCAGTTGAATAATTAATAATGAGGAACAGGAAAAACACTTAACAGCCTTTTGCTTTTTTCTTCTCTTGTCGTTGACAATTCTTTACAAGAGTCGTAGAAGACCAGGTGCACCATTTTCCATTATGGCCGACTGGTGCCGTTAGACCACGTCCCGGTCACTTTCATCTCCATCTGAATAACCTTTCCTACTTAAATGAAAATCTTCGTCCAGTCCCCATCTGCAATCCTTTAACTATCTAAGCCCTATATTACAGTCCGAGCGTCGATCCATCTCTTTTTTTTTCTTCTTCTTCCACGTCTCCTGTAGTCTTCTTACGCTTCTCCTCCATGCGATGCTTTTCTCTGGGGATTAAAACATGTTTAATGGATGTGTGACAGGGTCTCTCGCAATTTCTCACTCTTCTTCTTCTTCTGTTCTTCCGGAACTTCATTCACCGTTCGCGTGTCAGGGTCACCTACGATTCATGAAAAATTCATATAGTTTTTTTGTCTTTTTCTCTTCCTCACGAGAAAAATCTAAAAGGACGGTATTGATAGAGGAAAATTTTATCTTCTTCCTGTTGGATTTTTGACGAGAGGAAACGTATTGGACGCTGCTGGACGGTGGCAAAAAAATGACCGTGCCGATGGCCGAGAATCTCCTCCAAATTAAAAACTTTGCACTTTGCCTAGGCGTTCCAATCACCAATTGGCCCTGAAATCAATTAACTTTTGGGTTTTTGCCATCCAGTCATTTTCAATTTATTCAAAGGTAACCCAAAGTGGCAATTTACGTCACAGGGTAATTTGTACCAAGTTAGGGTCCCTTCCGTGCCTGTTCAGGTTCCGTTCAACCCCACGCATGTAAATTGTGTGTCTCTGCAGTTAACTTCATTCACTTCTCTACTTGTACCTGTTCAATTTAATTTAATTCAATTGATTTCCAATAATTTATGTATTTTTCGTTCTTTCACAAGTCTTTTCTTGCTCCCTTTTGCTGTTACTCCCTTTTGTTACTGTTACATTTCGTTCATAAAAAACACAGTCATATAGAACTCTCATGTTTGTCACTTATTTTATAGACTCTAATACATTTTATGATGTTTTAGGGTTTAGTAAAATAAAATTTAATAAACCTAGAATAGCCGCATTTCAATTATTCACTGAAACTACCTGAATTACGTTGAGTTCACCACGAACTGAAAAATCCATCGATGACTTTACAGTCCGATAAAAATCCTATAGAAGATATTTATTTAGAGAATGTAAAACGGAGAACATTTAACGGAAGACCTTCTTCTCTCGGATGCTTCCAAAAGAGTACCAATTTTAAGGTATTCCACGCTATACTTTAAACGATAGTTGACGTCAATTAACAAATTGTTTGCAGTTGCACGCGGGTACCGTCAAACAATTAAAACATGCGGAAGCGTTTTCTTATCTCAAGGAATTACGCAGTACCCGTCGAAGAGTACTTATGTACTCGTGATAATACTCGTACGAGTACTCTTACGCAAATCAATCGCCCCGAAACGGCGGACAATGGGCGATTAGTAGCAACTGAACAAACAAATCGCTTGTTGACCCTCGAAATCAAATCAAAGAGTAAATAAATGAAAATGATTAGTTATTTGAGAAGCAGAAGACGAAAAGAGAAGAAGGAGAAGAAGCAGAGGCAGGAGTACTCGATGGAGAGGGCCATGTTTTGGGCGGTTAACCGCAGAATACCCGACTCTCTTCACTAAACCCATCAAAATCCCCCCAAAAAACATGTAAGTATAAGTACTTTGAAAGTTAACAAACTTCCACAGAAGACTTCTTCTTTCCGTCATCCGTCATTACCGGTTACGTAATACCTGAAATGATTTCACCTGGCGAAGAATTACACAAAATTGGTTTCGGTCGAGGCAACCACGGCGGCACACGTGTCTAATAGACAAGACGCCGATTCGGTACCCTCTGACGAGAACCAATCGATTCATACCTGATACAGTGAGACTCGATAAATGTGCCAAATCAATTTCTGGTTCCTGCTCCGAGTACCTCGTTTTCATAAGACAGGAAGGTTATCAGGTACATCTCCAATTGAAATTTCTGCAGAACTAGACGTGAAGCGATAGGGAAGTATCGCAAGACAAACTGACCTTCTGCTGTGTTGTGCAACCAGTGAACGTTCATCAAACAAAATTCAGTATTTAGTGTGACACTAAAACTTCGTCTTAGTAAGAAAGTAGGAAGAAGGAAAACTACATCGCAGTTTAAAAAAAAAACTTAATGAAGTTGTGAGGTGAATTTAATGAAATAGCAATCTCTTGGAAGTAAAAGTCAAGTAAGCAAAAAATACGAACGCCATAATTAATAAGAACAGTTTAATAAAACTAACAAGTTTCATCGAGAAAATTGAGCTCTAATAGTGGAGAATCGATTTTTTAAAAGTTTTATGACTTTGAAAAGGCCTTTAAAAATTAATTGAACTTAAAGGTCCAAGACCCACCACTCCAACCTTTTTTCGGGGCCCATGAATTAATTTCAACCCTGTGAATCACGTTTCCTTGGGGTGGTTATAAAACATTTCTTTCGGGTTCACGTTACCATTCCTTTTGAAGAAGGCACACAAAGAGAAGGAACTTAGGTTGTCCTCTACCCGCGAGAGAACAAACACACACACACACACACACACAATGACACCTTCAAGGAAGCTTCTTTTCGACCGCTCGCGGACTCCACCGGATGATTTCATCAGGTGCAAGACAATCTCAAGGTCGAAAAATGCGGAAAAGCAGAGCTAAGCGATTCGGAAGTGAAAATCAATAGGATAAAACAAGTGACATCAATCAGGGACAATCGCCGTGACAAGAATTAGTCACCGGTGAGTGTTCTATTTCCTATACGTGTGAGAAATTCTATTATTTATAGGTCGGCTCTGAGTATTTGCTTAATTAAGCATCGCGGCGTATGCAGCAGACGACTGCACTTTGATCGGCCCAGTCAAACCTTCGTCATTCGACAGACTGCTGACCATCGTCATACTCCTCTTTCTCCTTTCGAAGAAGTTCGCTTTCGTAATTTTCGTTCCACAACGCACGCACACGTGTTTACTGGCCTCGTGCGTAAATCCAACGATATGCGTAAGGAGGTTTACGTAAAACTTGCCATTATTTTCATCACTCTTTATGCCTGTGTCTCATATATTTGTTACTCATTTTACACAAAAATTTGTTGTTGTTGTTGTTGCTGCTGCTTCTGCTGCTGTTGCTTGTTTGTAAATAACCCAAACAAATTTCCCGGGGATTTTGTTTATTTCTGAGTGTCTACTCCGCTGCATTCGGTCCTGCTCTATTTATAGCGAATCTGTAACCAACTAAACGCGGAAACTTAATTTATTTCTTGCTATATCGAGGCGATATGAGTAACTAATAAATAATTAATTAACCTGAATTTTTTGAGGAACTTTAAGTTCCTCAAAGTTCCATTGGAGAAATATTGCTGATCAATAGCTTAACAACTTTAAAACCTACCGAACAAACTCGTATTATTTCTCAGAATGGTAGTAAAATGTATCAGTAGTACAGATTTTCTGATCTATTTTCTGGCTCTGGCTCAATGAGATTGCAAACAAGTATGTAAATAATACAAATATTTCTATTTTAGTTATGAAATTTACAATCGTATTTAAATAAAAACATAATCTACAATTGTAAGTAAAAGAAGGAACATTTAAATGCGTCGTTAATCGAAACCTAGTCATTTTTGATTAGATAACACCACCATAGGGGCATTCTCAATGTAATCGACTGATTGATCTGCTTACAAAGCGCAGTGATCATCAGTTTGTACAGCACCGAAAAGAACCGACAAACTCAATTTCTATTTCAGATCATATTCTTCTCCGGTTGAAAATAACCAAACATTCAGCACAGGTCTTCGAGGGTTAGAGTTACCTGCCAAGGAGAGCAGGATACTCTTTATCAATTATTTAACACGAATCGGTTAAGAAGTTCAATACTCTCATATATTCGCGTAAGAAAATTTTAGGAAGTCTAATCCGCTTATAGCGAATTCGTGATTCTCATATTTTTTATTTGTTTACTTCCGCGTGAGTTACACGGCGTACTCCTGTCGGTTTCCACAGATTTACCTATCCAATCCATCCGTGGTAATATCAGAACTTAGCAACCGAACAGATCAAGACCGTGTGTGGGGAGATATGTAAATTTAGTAGTCTTATGTAACCAATGTCAATCAATAATCTATCGATTACGTCTTATTTTCCACTCGAGAAAGTGTCAAGAGAGAGCATTTAGAAAAGTTTATGCATTTCGTTTTTCATAACACAGAAACGTTCGTGTATATTTTAGGAAGAAGATAAATACTCTGCATTTTGACACAACGACAGGAGAAAAAGAAAGAAAGAGAGAGAGAGAGAGAGAGGGAGAGACAAAGAGGAAGATCACAGTTTGACGTGCAAACAAACAAACAAACAAACAAACAAACAAAGATATAAGCAAATAAGTAAACAAAAGTGTGCGATTGTGTTTCTTCTTTCTTTACCGTAGACAAATCGCCGAAACAATATCAGTCGGTTAGAGCAGTGCATACGAGGGGGTAAGGCCCCCCAAGTGTGGGATCGGGTACCCATTCAGGTACCCGAGTACCCCCCAAAAACCCAAAGCCATTAATCTAGAAAAAAGACCGTTTCAATTATAGACATGAGCCAGAGAATTCTCACGAAGTGAAATCTTACGCCCCCTGAGCTTACCTCCCCGACCTAGTAATTCTCTAGTTTCCCCAGGAATTCCGGTGTCCTTGGGCAACTATCGGCGACTTTTTCTAATAGTAAAAGAAGAAACTCTATGATTTACCTAGAAACCGTTTATTTTCTTTCCTACCCACCTCTTCCTCTCTCTCTCCCCCCATCGCTCCATCTCTCCTCGGATCGCAGAGAAATACGACAAGCGAACGGTAATAAATTGAAAATAAAGCAATCGGGGAGGCATTGACTTGGCTACATTTCAACCAAGTTTAAATAAAGAGATCTAGTTATATTTTAAAATGTTGAGACACACACACACACACACACACATACACTCGAAGAGAGAGAGAGAGAGAGAGATCACTGGGAGTGTGTTTAAACTTCTTCGATGATTTTACATCTAAAGAATCACAATGGAACAGTTGAAAAGTAAACTCAGCCACCAAGTGAGAATTTTCCACTCTGCAGCATATGCCTCGTTGTATTCACCACTTGTATTCTCGGTGTTGCTGTCGTTCTACTTTCCTCTACTTTACTCAAAACTTTCCTACCACCTACACCGAAAGGTTGAAAGGACAAGGTTGAAAGGGTGACAGACTTTCCGCCCAACCTCGGCAGCCCAACTTCGATTTCTTTAGAAACTCCGTCATTAAACTTAACTTCTTTCTGGCGTTGACACAATCAATTTGTATTTTTTATTAGCCTGACATCAGTTCTCTATTATAGTTTTTGATATGGAAGGAGTCGTATGGAGTCTACGACTAAGAAAGTGCGACTAACTCTATCAGAGCGGGGAAGAGAGAGAGAGAGAGAGAATACCTTCAATTATTCATTCGTGACACTTGGATACTTATCATTTACTATTTTATGTGTCTGTGATGAAATGATGTGTTGACTTTAAGAAAACTATTAAATGACGTCATCGTATCCACAAACCTTAACCTTGTGCTCTGTACTTAAGCTACAGGAAGAATCATGTGTGCAAGAATTACAGTGGTAGTGTAGAATACAAACATATTTTATTTTTGTTGATTGTCTCATAGCAAACGTTACTCTCCCATTTGTAATGAACTTTTTTTACAGGGAGTCGTGGCCGTGTGAGTGACGAGTGGTACTCATGTGTTAACCCCGACCAAAGCAAGAACCCACCCTGAGGGAAATTCCAAGTCGGGTCAACAAATTGCAGGTTACAGGTGTGCCAGACAGCCAGAGGACCTCCAGACAAAGTCATCAATTTTAAAATCTTTATTAGTCGTGATATATGAATAATTACTGTAACGAAAAGTTTGAGAGTGTATATCTTTTTTCTCCCTGGCTCTGCCTTCTCTCTGAGTCTAGCCCTCCTCTGGATGTTAGCAGTCGCTTTTAATTACGATTCAGGCACGGTAATTGCCATCGAGGGAGTCATAAAGTACTTAGAACCGAGTAGGAAACCAACTAAAATAAGTAATCATAAATAAAAGGGAACTGAAAAAAGCGCATGGAATATAATAATTTCCCAATTTATGTTCCTTTCGGGTTCTTCCGCGCAGTTTCCTTCCCTGGCAACCATCTAAACTTGTTTACCAACTCATTAAGTGGTGAGGATGAAGAAGAAACATCAAACAGAATTCCAACCGCGTACGAATAATGGTAGTAGTGGTAATAATAATACTGTGGAATAGGTTAACGCGAGAACTATAATAAATATACGGCTAAATAATCGTGATAAATCCGATTAATCGTTCGTTCGAATAAATAAATAAAATGTAAACGCCCATCCCAGCACTCTCCGCTCTCAGCCACCATGTGGCACCGGATTCGAACAGGAGAACCTTGGCAGGTGGAGGAGGGACAGAAGAAGAGGCCAGTAAATAAGGAAATTTGGTGTACCGTCGAGTCACGTCTTGCAGGATTGAAGTTCAGGATAAACAAGTGCTTCGATGGTAGTGGAAAGAGAAGGGTGAAAAGAAGTAGACATAAAAATCGGAAAGGTAGTTAAGACACATGTACAGGAAGAAGAAGTGAGGGATGAAGACGATGTTTGCGGTATGACTGCGACACACAACAACGTAACATAATACAATTAACACTAAGGTGTGTTATTCTCTTTCTTTTGTTAGTACAAAATCTGAAATTTACTTTCATTTCAATAAAACAACTTTGAGATTTCGATATTTTAGCGCAAGACAAGGGTGACAACGTATGGGGGTTGCCGTACAAAAACAACGTTTTCTGGTACTTCCTTCACAGACCCACCCCTTGTGTAGTGAATATGTTGTCGTCTGTTGCCCTCGTCTTTGGCAGTTCGCTCCGGTCAGTATATTCGTTCGTACGGTTAACAGGGTCACTAGGAAGTTCTGGACGTAACGTGGGAGGGATGATTCGTTAAATAATTGCCACCAAGGGATGAATAATCCGAAAACCGGTTCCTCTCCGACCATTTTAGAGGCTTGAAAATTTTTGGCATGCAAATGAAGGGATTACCGATAAAGATTTCACCCGTTTGGGTCTCTCACATTATCTGCCATCTCTCCTAAGCTGCCCGTGGCCTGTCGTCTTTTCGTACAACCCCCTCGTGTAAGGGAAGTTAGTTTATGAAAGAGAAAAGAAGATTTGAATGTTGTTTTCCAGCTTCCTTTCCTTCATAGTTAATAACTTTTATTTATTTTGGTCGGAGGAGATAGTCTCGCCCCGTCCTTAAACCCTTTATACTTTTTTTTTTATACTGAGATTATCTCGTCTTAAATTGTACATTAGGAAGGAATAAGAAGAATTGATGGACATAGTTTTGTAAAATTGTTAGTAATTTATCCCAATCGCGGGTTTTATGGCCGTCTCTGGTGAGTCTCCTTTTAACGCATTTTACCACCCCATTTCGAATTTCTTACTTTCCGAACTTCACGTTTAAAACTAAGGGAAAGACTGCCTTAAAATTTACACACGATATAACGTCACACTGTCAATTTCTGTGTTTCAGTGTACACAAATTCCCAAAACCAGCAAAAACAAGTTCTTTTAATTTCTGGAACTATATTTTACTAGTAGACAGAGGTTGTTGGTTTTATATTAAACGGTAGAGATTATAATGAAATAGCAAAATTATATAGTTGAAAGTCATAGAAACGTCAAGGATAGGCTAGAAATGAAATTTCTAATCGCTGGTTTGTAAATCACTACCACACTTGAGTGATAAAACAATGTGAAATACGAAACACTCAAGGTGTCATCATCCACCTGTAATTTATAATATTTTACTTGTATTTGAAAAAAAAACAAGGAGCGAAGCCATGAAGAAGAAGATATCATGTAAAAACACACGAACAAAGTAATAACAATCGCGTTATTTATTTATTTATTTAATTACATATCTATCCATTTGTTCCGCTGACTTAATAGTTTCCGCGTTTTATATTTTATTTTATAGTTTTCCTCGAATTCACATTGTGTTCAAAGTTTTTGAAATTTATACACAATTTACGATAGTTCGTAGTCAACGTTAAAAAGGAAATCTATTTTTGAATTTATTGCCTCGTAACGTTCTTTGTTTTGCTAAGAAAATTGTAATTACACTGAGTACTTGTGGCAAGTAGTTTTATCATTTACAATGCTTTTAAAATAGTTTTAATCGAAACTATTAACGGCGGAGGTGTCCGGTGCGCATCGCTGAACTGTGGCTTTCCCACAGGAAGCTTACTTTACTGCGCGTTCCTGTCGAACGTTTACGGCTTTTTGTGGTTTTGTGACTTTTACGAGAAAAATACATGAAACGAACTAAACTAAAATTAATAAAAGCGATCACTCGAGCGCGGATAATCACCAAAAACCATAATACGCAACAATTAGTTCACCTTTCAAATAGGTCGTTATCATAACTGACGATTAGGCTCGTTCATAAAACCTGACACACAAGGCCCAGGTACACTTCAATTTTCAACACTCAAAAACTTGTATTCAACCAACAGGAAAGAACAAACTCCGCGTTCTTTATTTTTGAATATTCATCGCGTTATAATGCCCAATTACCTGGGTCCTTTCCATGCGGGTGCGGCGGGTCCATGGGTTGAGGTAGCGGGTACCGGGTAACTCGACTCCGAAAACATTCATTAAACTAATTAAACGGCGTGAAAAAAATATTTTACTTCAGGTATCTCATGTGTAGAGAACGTACGAAGTCTAAAGAAGTGGCAGGAGACGAGATGTACCCGACCGAATTACGGTATTTTATATGTATAAAATATAAAATCCACTGCCGGGTTTTGTCGTAATTCAGAAACAATAGAAACCCGCTTGTTGAAAACCATAGACATGGGCCTTTTATTACCCCCAGGGGAATAGAAAATGTATATTTTTACTCACCACCCGATTCGGATTAATATATTTTGGATGATTATAATTTATACGAGAGGAAGGTGACGTTTCACACACAATCTGATATCAACTGCACTTAGCTAAGTTACACTTTATCCATTAGTAGACATAAATACTATTCTGACGTCTCCCATGGATTTTGACTTCGGATGTGCGCCACCCTGCTCGCTCATTTCCGCAGGGCTTTCTTCATGTTAAGGGTGAGATTCAGCTATTAGTTATCGTGTACAGTTACTATTTTACAGTTCTGTTCACCGTGTGCTTGTACTAAAGAACAGATAAATTATTCGTAGTGGTACATCAATTATAATTCGGTAGTGAGAAATGAGAACCCACACCACCACTACGAACGTCGGCCATTATCCAACAGCAAAGAAAGTAGAGAAAGTAGCATCAATAAATAACAATCGTTGCAGGAGAAGCGTTTGATTCTTCCTGTGCTCATTCAAAGAATCAAATGAAATTTTCCTATGCAGTTCGCCTTCGATATTTGATTCATCGTACTCATCACACTGTTACGCAACTGTGCAACTACCACACGAACCTGATTGATGTCGGAAAATCAAAAGAAATCCGCTCTGCAGTGCTGGTGGTGGTAAAACGACATATAAACTAATTAAATTTCAAAATGAAGTGTTAAATCCGGTGAATGAGACGATTGTCGGATGAGTGGCAGGTACTCCTCCTCTGATTCTCTGACAGGTAGATCAGCTTCTTGAAATTGTAGAACCTGATCGACGAATTAAGACTTACGAAGAGTCAAATTTATGTTTGATTACTTCTAGGGGTGGCCTCTGCTACCCATCAAGTATTTGCAGGAACTCACAGGAAGTAACTTCTGTTTCATGTAACGTATGTTTGTTATGTAGATAGTATTAAGTATCAAATAATGTAAATATCATATTAGATAGTTTCGTAGTTCTGCCTTCTGCCAGGTATTATCTCACCTGTAGCAGACAATCTTCTTGTTACGCTGTTTACTCATGTTGTGCTGTACAGGCTCTCCATCCGACAGGTACCACCAACAAGATGTATGGGCGTGCACTCGATAAATCTACAACCCGTTTGAAACTGTCAGCGAGTTCTCGACGGCTACCGGGTTATAAACTGTCCCTAAAGTGTCAATGTATGTCATGTGAAATAAAAAACGAGTAGCATTTTGGCTGATCAATTGCGAAAAATACCTGGCGGGTAGCTGGCCCGGTAGCTGGAGATTAGTGGCTTAGCGACATACCTGCCACAGTGGGCGGACCCGTTCAATTCACCACAATATATAAATATAAGTATCATTTATTATAATTTATATTTTATTTTTCCTTTCGCCCGTTCGCCCATGTTAGGTTGATTTACGACCGTTCGACTAACGGATTCTCTGTTTTTTCCTCTTGCGTTAGCCATCGATGAAGTCAGAGAGGAAGAAGAAGAAGAAAAATAAACGGATTTTTCATTTCTATTGAAACCACCGATTTTATTGAAGCTATAAATCCCTATATAACGTAAACAGCGTGTGTATAACGCCGTATACGTTTATTCCATTAGTAAATACTCCATTGCGGATTTACGACTGGATCCCTCGATTTTTAATCCCTCAGACACATTTTTTGGAGACTTTCATTGTTGTCAAAGACCGCAGGATGTTTGTCGTGCGGTAACTGGAAAACACAGCAGGGTAAGATGGATGCAGTCGGTGTGCTGGCCAAAGCTGTGGAAGCTGGCCGTCAGGAGGAAACAACTCATCTCACCTCGACACATCACATTATCTTTTTTTTCTGCTTGATTCTTCTGCTGAATGACCTACTATCCTGAAGGACCGAGAATCTGTCGTCAAGAAGAATTAAATCATTTCAGATTGTCACAAGCCCACGTCGAAAAATCGAACAAGTTCCTAATCGTCACGTTTTGCATTGCACTTGATTATGCAACGTTAACTGAATGCATCGTTCGAGTGTGTGTGTCTGTGAATGTGTGGTTTCTTTTTTTTGGCTTACAAGAAACGATTTCCGCCTTTTAAAACATTTTGCCAAATGTAAACAATAAGAGACGTTAATAGATGTTAGAATTAACAGTTATATATCGAGACGGCAGACTTTTTTAGCAGTTCACCGGGCTTTGTACTGGTGGGAAGGTGGCTGAGGATGTTTGTTGGTGCCTGGTGCCCTCGTGGTGTACCGACTCCGACATCGACCATCGCTTAAAATAAATTGAAACTGTAAGAACCGATTAGAACCGTCACGGACCTTGTTGTGAATGTTATGAAATTGAAACGTGACGGGTCTCCATGTTGGAAATGTGGAACACTTTAGTTACGCGTTTCTCCTTACTGCCTTCTTCGTATGCCATTGCAATTAACCAATAATTTATTAGTCATCCACAGGGAATTAATTGTAAAACCGTCGTCGCTTACCGAGTCCGTAAAAAACGCGGACTAAAATGTCAAAAGGGCACCTCGTGTGTGTCTGCATGTGTAACCCGCACGTACCCGTTCCTTGGGTAGTCAAAAGATGTGTTGCAGTCGAGCCCAGCGTACTGCCGGATGATAGCTGGGTCAAACTGAAACCCAAAATTACAACGCCTGACCTTTCGACACCATTTTGATTCCTTTGAAGCTGTTTGTGGTCATCCTACTTCCTGCCTCTTCTCCTGGTTCAGTCCATCCATGAGAATACCTGAAGTAGGCCTTACTGTTTATAAAATTACTATTGTACAGGAGAACTTCGGAGAAACACAAATAGGAAAGGTTGTCTACAGAGACTTTTCCCTAGTCAATTCGAAAATGATGGCGACTGCACCGGATGTTCATCATTCAGAGCAACCCGTGAATTTCCACGTGGAGGACAGGAGTCCACCTGGGACTGTTTGACCTTCACGTTGAACTCGTCTTCTTATTTTGTTCAAAGTTGTCATCAAAACTACCGATTATCCATTAACCTTCGAGAAATCCATCGAGTTAAATAAGTATAATAAAATTGTTAACAATAACAACAAGCGTCTGCAACAATAACAATAATAAATCAGAAATCAGAAATCGACATTTATCAGTCTACGAGAGTGTGTAAACAAACATATGCAATTAAGGAAATATCACGTATCAGGAACTGGACCAGGTTGGTTCGGGTCGTTTTGGTAGAACATTCTGACCTTCGGACGACTACTTGGGCACCAAGGCAGGAGCCCACTTCTGTTTTCCTCCCGACTTCCCTCCCCTCCCCCTTCTGGATAAGACACGGGCAGTTGGATCGACCGACCGTCTTGGCTTTGGCCCAAGATGGAAATGTTTGACGAAGGTTAAAAGATGTTTGTTGGAGATGGCACGTGGTCTTGATTGGCAGGAGTTGCCCGATTAAAAATGTCACTTTTGGAGATACCGACCGGTACCGACCCGAGTACCCGCAAACGAGGGGCGGGGGAGGGGGAGGGGGAAAACCCGTCACCGACTCGAGCTTTCGTAAATGGCAAGCAGAGAAAAAGAGAGAGGTTTCGCGAAGGTCTTCGTGCCAAGGTTTTTCCCATTATTTTTGTTTTATTTGTATTTTGCAACATCGTCCTGAAAAAGAGTGAGGAGCCGTAGGCGACGCTAAAAAGAGAAATTGTATATGTTAAATAGAACTTTTTATTGCTGCGATTGAATGAGAACACTAAAAATAAAAGGAGAGCGTTAACAAAGATAAATGTAAACCGCAACGGCTTGCGTCCCTTCTTCTGAGGAAACATAAAAATTATTTAAAAGGTTCGCCGTCTGCAGCAGGAAATCTGTCGCAGGACGAGGCAGTAATTGACAGAGGTCCCTGGATGGAAACACGACACTAAGATACAGTGGAAGCTAGTTAAAAGAGACGTAAAGGAGAGTGTAGGGTCACCTATAAAAATAATAAAAAATTATTAACATCGAAAGTGTGTGTATTATTATGTGTCAAACTGGAGTTGTCGAAGGTAGAGTATGTTAGATGTGAATAAGACAAAATAAAGACAATTTAAAATCGAATGTTGAGGAGGTACGCAAGTCTTCCAGAAGTACAATAAAATGTTTTATTATTCTCCAGGTTAGTTCTCACGTGATGTCAATTCCTTCAAGTCTGACGGTTAAGTTGGTAGAACATTCGAGCTGGTAGACCAAACTTGAGAACTTCTCTTCTTGTGTTGGATGTTTTGGGTGGTGGTCGATCACTTCAGTTGCAGCTCATCAAAACTGCATTTGTTAGTTTTCAAAGTCTGTTCTTCTCCCTGTGGAAACTCCTTTCTGCGGTTCTTTCGCCCAAAGTCCCTTAGTAATAAGCTGGAAGATAAGTAAGTTACCTTCGCCGTTTGAAATTTCTACCCGTTTTCATTTTCAATTTGTCTACCCCAGGTAAAATTGTACTTTTATCGTTGTTTATAGGGTTTAAACTGTCAAAGTTTTAGAATGTAGGGTTCTTAGAGGAGGGCCAGCCGAGGGTCTCTAAATCAAAAAACTTACAGAAGCACCAGTGTTGGAGAAGGGAAATGGGAAAGCAGGAAGAAGGCAACAGAAGGAACAACAGCATTTTCCCCGTTCCATGTGTTTCATATAACTGAACTCAATGTTGAATTATTCCACAGACTTCGGCACTTTTCCGTGCCTCCCTCGGACAAGGGATGAAACCTTTTTCGGGGAAAAAAACACTGTTAAATAATTAATACTTTTTTAATGAAAATCTCTACTTTTTATCGCTCGGAAAACCGGTTTAAATCGTCACCGAAGGGAAGTTCAAACAGCACAAAATCTGTCCGAACGACAGAAGAAAAATTATCTAGGAAAGTAGCCCTGCTGGACGAAGCAATTTGTAACTGAGTAATGGAGTCGTAGACTTAAATATAGTATTTCAATTACCCCAGAAATCGATCTCTATAGTATAGAAATATATATATCAGAAGGAAATCGTCCATGTTGACAAATTTGTGCAAATGACTTCAAGTTAACTGTCCAAATTTTTCTTAATTTTCTTTTATCTGCAACATTAAACGGTTGAAACGGTTGTAGGGGCATTAGTGAAGTGGTCAGCATGTGTTCACAGAGTGCTGAAAGGTAGAGAGATAGATAAATAGATAGATGGTGTGAGGGAAAAGAGATGTTGGGTTCTCTAGGGTCTTGTACTGTATTTAATAGTGAATTATTTCATTCACGAATGTACTCAATCAATTCAATGGAACGACTCCTCGGGTAGTTGCGTGTTTTTTTTCTGATAGTGTAATTCCCTGGTGTGAAATCAAATTAATGTAAAAAAAGTACACGGCACTGAGTGCAGGTATTGTACAGGTACGGATACCATGACAGTTCTCACAGGTTCGGGTTCTCATTTTCTGAAATGACTCGACAACGTTAGGAGCCCGAAGTTCGGGGAAATTACGTATACATGTATGTATATAGGAAAAGCATTAACAAATTGTACGTGATGAACTCAACTTAAATTTGCTTAATTTTTAAGCAATTTCACGTCACAAATTGAAGTTAATTTCAATGACATTTATTGACATCCATCGTAACAATAAAAGGAAACTTTTTTATTGAGTGAGGAAGAATTTGAAGCTTCAACTTCATTCTCATGTTTCATCTCTCTCTCTCTCTGCTTTACTCCCAAGAATTTATTATCACTTAGTATGATTACGTTCGAGTACAATAACCAATAAAATTAAATAACATGAACAAGTGCAGACAATACACATTGCTTATAAAAATAAGAACTCCTTTCAATTTTCACACCTTTCTGAAGAGAAGAAGAATTGTATTTGAGTGTCATTATCTTGGTATTTAGTAAGTCTACAACGAGTTTGTAAGTTAGTCAGTTGAATATTGTAAATAATTATTTTAAGTGACTTAAGCGCGCGTCATTAACTCACTTAATAAAACTGTTTGACAGTAAGCGGTCGAGTAGTTTAAAGTACACTTTTTAAAATATGTTACGTTAATAACTATTTAATAGTATTGGCATTATGATCTTCATATCGTGACGAAGTCCTGCTACTGAGAGCAGTACTGGTCCGATTGAAGTTCTCCTTCCTTTCCCGAATAGATCAATAAATTTTTTTGATTTATTTATTAATTTAGTGACTGATAGTAGGTTGACTTTGGGTCCATCGCACATGATAATACCTGATAATGTGATCAATGCGAACAGGTGACAGAAATAGCAATGTCAAACCTGAAACTGGTGAATAAGATGTATTTTCTGCATTGACAAAAGTTAGACTCTTCATTCGACCGATTTCTATTCCTATTCATTCACCAGATTGTATATAATTTTTGTACGAAACGAAGAGGTCATGCTCGTACCTATGCGATGGAAATGTTCAATTCATCAATGTATCGGTACCTGAACGGATCTTAATTTTTTTTTAATTTTAGTCACCGGTGCAATAAACCGTGGAGTTGTTGAAAAAGTTACGAGGGTACCACAGTCAAGTTATTTTTCTTCTTTTTTAGTTCAGGGACGCTACATTCATATGGTAATTTCCACGTTTATGGCAGCAAGTTATCTGCGATCGACTACCACCCACGGGCTCACACACATGAGATCGCACCGAGTTGTCTAATCTCAGGCCGAATATAAATAACCCGGCGTCTGAAACCGAACTATCAACTTCCAAATGATCACTCCAAGTCAGATAATTAAAAACACAATTCGTTTTTCTTCCTACATGTAACTCAGTCGACCAATTCAAGTTATGAACCTATGTAGAGCCGTAGTATGTAGAGCGATTTGCACATTTGTTGAAGTATTTACCAAACATGTGGACCGTGAGAGCTCAGTTGAATAAATTTATTTGTTAAAATTTTTCAACGTTACGCTTAACCGTCCGACGGGTACCTTCTGCCACGAGCCTACGAACCTTGAGATCTGTCGATATCGTTTAAAAGCTCCGTGAACAGCTCCAGGATCTCTCCAGTCAACACGTGAAGGTTTCGAGTGACCCAGTCATATCGGTCTCAAAGATCTCGCACCAGTTGTGATCTCGGGAAGGTGATCCAGACTGAAATGCAATTTTCTCTCCCGTACGAGAGGAGTCCCCATGTAGAACACAAAGTCAACATAAGTAAAAAATATTTACCGTCTTCATGGTGCATTCAATAGGAAAAATAAACAAGTTGAATTTTTTTCGGAAATCAATCGTTTTCGTCCGTTTCATTTCAATGAGTTGGCAATCGAACATTTTTCTTGTCGGATTTTTGAATTCACAATTTCTTTTGAGTTGAATATAAACAATTCATCTTTTTTTTCTCTCTCTCTCTCTCTCTCTCTTACTGATGATTCTGTCAATTATGTGAATGACATTAATGGAAAATTCATTTTTAAAAGTCGGGTTTTTATTTATACAGACTTATTTAACTGTTTTCTGGAGATGAAACCTCGAAAACATGATGTGTGTGGTTGCTGAAGAAAGAAGTAGCAAGTGAGTTTCATACATTTAATGCGATTCCGTTACAGTTTAAATGATTTCATGTGCATGTCCGTGCAAGTATTCTCCTAGGACAGCACCTGTGAAGTTGATGAACACATTTTGATTTTACCTTTACGCGTGTGGGTGAAGTAAAGACCGGCAGAAATAGAAATCACCTGAAACTTTAGACAATTCAAATTTTTTTAGAAGGATTACGGCTGCAACGGATTTCTTCGGGTGGTATCTGGGAGGTAGCGTTTGAACAACGTAAATAAATTTATATTAAACATTATATAAGGAGTCGTATGGTGTTGCCGTGTAGTTGAGAGTGAACCATTTCCCCCGTGAGCATCGGAAACCAAGGAGGATGTTCATTTCTACAGAGCAGTGGTAGAGTTAAAGCGAGTCGAACATCCAATAGTTTGACTACGCTCCTTCTTTTTATTATTCCGTATTATACGTGTGTAATTATCTTCGGAGGGGCGTTTAACGTTTGAGCGATCGTTTCGCAAAAAAAAAAAAAAAAAAAAACAAAAACTAATCCGAACGGACTTTTACATAAACTGCCGTAATTGTTTGGGCATGGGGCGCTACACCGCTACACAGGGCTACACAGCGCTACGCCCTAATGTATGCGATGAGTTAATTCAGTCGCTTGCTAATAAATATTCGCCTTCATTTTATTTTCTTCTGGATTTTATGCACGGCCATTTATCCATGATGTACGACCGTACCTGTAATTGCATGTTAATGACGATGCTTATTATTTATTTAATTATTTAACAGCTCCGAGCTGGCAGGTACCGAGACGTGCACGCAGAATTTCTTCTGTTCTGCTTTGGATCGGGGGGCCTACTCTTTGGTCATGCGGGGGAGAGGGAGAGAGGAGACGCAAACCCATCCGTGGAAATGGACGCGCATCTCATTCGAATTAGTCTTTTTTTCGGCCGTTTCAATTCATCCCCGTAACCTCTCATTACTCAGCTAGGAAGCGAAGCGGGACACGAGGGTTATTGAAGAATTTTTATAAAGGTAAAACAAAAAAAAAATAATGAAAATTCGGGACCGGAAACCCGGTTATTATTGGCCTGTTATTAATCGGTAGTACCTGATATCTGGATCTGAGTAGTACCCGACCATTACTCCGTGCCCGTCCTTTCCCCCCCCCCTCTCTCTCTCTCTCTGCAATCGCCGCGCCGGAGACTCCCACCGGGTGAAATTCACGGTTTTAAGTTCATCGTGACGGATTCGTAATCAATGGGAAATTGACGGGGGCTGTCAGGGCTTTAAGGTACTCACGTATCCGGTACCATGTGCAGGATTTTGTTTTTGTGTGTTGACTGAGAGACCTCGAATGAAATAGTGTTGTGTAGCGGCAGGTCGGTTGCATCAGAAGAAACCTTGGAGGTACTCGTACCGGTTAGGAAATTTTGAGAGGAAACCATCGAGGTAACTCGGTAATTTGAAGTGTCAATATATTAAATTATTACAGAGTTGGACATGTCAATAAAACCTTCATATGTTTAATATGTTCTTCAGGTATTTTTATATTTATATTATACCTTGCGAGCGAAGTGAAATTATACTCCCGTGTAACAGAATTTGTATAGCGTTTAGTACGCAATTACTTAAGTGTTACTCGTGTTTTCCCAAGATGACAGTCACATTAGCCTAGTTTGTTAATTTAAAGTCTACTTCTATAAGTCTGAACTTGTATGAAAAATTTCTTGGACGAAAACTGCGGAATCAAAATCGCAACAAATTCACTAGTGTGTGTAGTTAAACATGTTACTTTCTGTTATAATTTTCCACAGAGGATATGATGCTGTTCCAAGTTTTACACTTCAAAACTTCATGCCTAACTACCGCCTGTAAGTTTCGCTCAAGAACAAGTACCTCAAGAACTCTGTGAGAACTTTTCTCATGGAACGCGATTAAAGTTCTAACGGTGAAGGATTAATCAGGATTTGTTTAGGATTAACACGGCTGCGGAAACCAAATTGAGCAGTAGCAATTTCATTAAAATTAAATAAATAACCACGGCTACCGGAGAAACCTGATGTTTCCATCTTCACATTGACATACTCGGAAATTGTCTTTGGTACTCGTCGAAATTTTGTCAAACAGGTGAAAGCTTGCAATTAAAATTCAATAGAACAGACGAAATTCCATTTACGAAACTCCGCATTTAACGATGACGTCGCACCCGGTGAATTCAGGTTTCCATTAGCATTTCCGAAAGGACGAGTTAAAAAACTCTGATTGCAGGTACCCAGGTATTTCCCCTATCTGGCAGGTGCCTCACAAATTTTTACGAATTAGTAATAAAATCGATCCGGAGCAGGTGAAAATAATTTGGTTTTAATAGGATTCTGGAACTGGCAGGCAAGGGCAGATGGTACAGACGGACAGGTACCGCCACGAAGAGGACCACAACCTGAGGAATTTGGCACTTTGGCCGGCTCTGTGGGTCCTTCAGGTACTCTCGGTACTTCGTAACTTTTCTTTTTAATTCTTATCACTCAACTTAAATTTCCTAATTTAAGTTGTGTAAATGTAAACTGTACGTACAGGACGTTGTCACGGGGTCAAATGACCACTCAGCCTCGGCAAGGTACTCAATGTTTATTTAATTAAAATAAATTCTCATTTTCACTGAAAATAATACAAAATTTATTTAATTATTAATGTGAGTTCGATCGTTGCGAAACGTACGGTTAATAAATTTACACATGTAAATGATGAAGTTGAATAAGTACGATTTGCCAGGATGTTGACCAATTTTTCAATGTCGATGGATTTAATAAATATTTGAGTCGAGTGCAAAACGAGTAGCCATTTATAAACAAAATACTCGGTTTGAGTCCTAAGAAAAAAATTAATAAATTAATAAGGTGCCCTTATACGTTACGTGCGCGACATTAAGATAATAAATTAAACGGTATTTTTCACGTGCCGTAGAGAAAAGTCTCTAATTATTTTTTTCCAATTAATTTACAACTGACTTTCATAACTTTTACGTTTTTACTTTCGTACAATTTTTTCGTATATTTTACGTGAAGAGAAACACACTTATTTTTATCTGCTCCACTGGTGGAAATCAATTATATCTTACCACTGATATGCTTGTTATATGAATTAATAAAATAAATGAAAAATATATGTACATGTTTTTGGCATTATTGGCTCCTTCTCACGCTAAAAGCAATACTCAGATGGGCAGTGCTCACTAACCAGTAGAAAGGTTACCTTTCTGTTCTTATTTTCTATTCTACTCTACTACATAATTTCAAATTTTTTTTACGTTTTCTATAATATAATTGTTTTTTTTTCGCAGCTAACATTACTCCAAATTATCAAATGCAGTCTCGTATATTTCCTAGATCCAATCAAAGATCGATCTTTTTATTTCAAACACTGCCACATCGATTATTCTCCTACTTATTGAGAATAAATTATTTAAAAAAAATAGTTTTCCACGCAGCTACACCCATCAGGCAGAACTGGAAACTATTAAAATTCAAATTTCCAACTGAATCGATTGAGTTTCGTTGCATTTCATGTATGTGACAAAAAATATTCATATAAATAAATAAAATATTTTATTTAATCCAATCGGAGAGCAACCGAACTATCCACGTAGCTAAAGTAGTTATAGAATAGTAGAAGGTAACTAACAAATTGCCCGGTTTTTGGGCAGGTGCTCGCCATATTCTGACACGATATGCTAATATTCAAAATTTAATTTAATATAATTGAATACAACGTTTTCGTATGGAATCGGTGTTGTTTAAGTACCTGGTACTTCTTCTTCCGACTACCATCCGACGCAAAAAAAAAAGACTCGGAAATTAATTACCATTTAAACGGACAACAAGACTTCTCGTTTCGGCAAGGAGTCTGACGTACGGCTGGTAAGAAAAATTAAAATTACAATTTTTGTTAACGGTGAGTAATTAATTACAGGGTCGGTTGGATTGAAAAATTGCGATTTTCCCTAAAATATTCATTATTAAACATGAACGCCGAAAAAAAGTGTATATTAAGACTGAATACAATTAAACTCAAACGGTTCGAGAAGTTGACTGGTACCGGCTGTGAATAAGTTCAATGAGTCAGTAACCGAAATTGTTTTGAGGAAAAAGGCGGGTAGTCGACAGGGGGAAAAATACCTGGGAGAGCTTCAACCCAAAAGTACTCCTTCCTACGAACACAAGCATGTGAATGTTTAGTTTCACAACGTTAATAAAATAAATAATAAAGTTAAAGGCCAAGGCAGGTGTACGAAACGGTGACAGTCGTATTAATAATTAAGACATAACAAACAAAACGATGAAGTTGAAATTTGAAACGTTAATAAAATAAATACTTTGTTGAGTGGTACTCGGTCTGACGGAGGGTAACGAACGGGGACCTTTTCCACAAAAAAGTATAACCCTGAATCTGCTGTCGGTACTCCAACTACCCAGCTGAAGCAGTACCTACTAATGCTTGGGTTAGCTCTGCTTTTGTACTAACCTAAAGGACCGGAACGAGTTTTTCCTGACCGACATGCACGCACAACATGCTTTGAACTTGTGTACTCGAACGCACACACATAAAATGATCTGATGAATCCAGGAACAATAAAAAAAAGTAATAATTACGATAGTAATGAAGTGATAACGCGAGTAAAAGGGTAATGTGATAAACATATTTTACGATTCTCTTTTACGAGTAACAAAGCGAATAGGACAGGAAGGAGATTACATTTTATTAATAAGTTATTAATTTATTTAATGCATTACCTATTAACTAAACTGATGAGTGTTTTTTGTTCTTTTGTGACCAAGTCTTTGTGTTTTGTTCAGGTCGACAATTCATAACAATTAATAGTTAGTTTGATAGAAAAGTTTCAAATCTAATAGACACTACGACTAGAAAACGAAACTAGTAATAATTAAATGAGTGTCCATCACCCTCGTGTACGTTGTGGTTTTCTATTCTATTTATCAAGTAGAAACATTAAAATCGACGATCTGTCGTCTCAACCTTCCCACCCTGGACAAAACCAGGGCGGCAGTGTTCGCTTAGGCCGAACGAAACCGGTTTGCTAGAAGACCAACCCCAGATCAGAGATCACGTGACCGATGTTTTTACCCGTTGAATTGTTGATTAATCTTTGGTCATTCGATTCCCTCAGGTCAACGACGAGTTCCTGTTTTTCCAGCTGCACAAAACTTATACAGGAATATGTTGAGAGTAAAACCCTTGTTAACCACCTTCCCCGTGTGCCGACGCAAAACAACAACCACAATTTCTTCTAACTTTTTCTATCTGAAGACCCTGACGGTTCGCCTCAGACAGATCGGCGTCGGTTTTCCCCAACAGGAGTTACTACAAAAAAATTCAGTGTTTGCGGTTTCCTTTCCACAAAACCAACTCTTTCGGAAAACAGCAGACAACAGAGTCCCGTCAGGTTAGACAAAAATACACCACTCGTGACGTAGTTCTTTGGCTCCCTCTAAGTGTTGAATTTAATAATATGTATAATTACTCTAGTTCAATAATTTAACTAATTATTTATGTTAAAAACAAACTTGTTACTTGAAAGTACAGATTGTATATAACATATTTAAAACTTTTTCATCGTCCGTAAATAAAAATTAGTATATATTTTAAAAACCCCCCTGCAATGTTAGTGTTTACTTAAAAGACATACTTTGCATAGAAGAAAAATAAATAGTTACATAAAAGGAGATCTATTTATTTAAGTTTTCGAGTAACATAACTTACTCTACTTCTACAAGTTGATGTGATTATCCCATATGAATAGTTTAATCCTTATTGTACGAGTTCTTTTCTTGGTTTCTGACATTCTTGAGTTTCGCCAGACAATAAATTTCTTGTCATTGTTATTTTCAGTGCACCAGTTGCTGTTCCTGAATCACCAAGTACAATTAAACCTTCTTGCCGGCCAGGAGTCTTCCTCTGCTCATGTTCAGAGGGATCAGTACCCAAGTCTTTGAGGTCATCAGGTGCCCAGTGTCGACCGTGGCAGTCAACTACCGGTTCACACCGACTTCACCGGGTCAAACACTTCCGTTTAACTATGTTAGAGAGCTAAATATATATCTACGAACCACGTGCTTGACACTCCCAATCGAGTGAGATAAACACCATAACTGACTAAACAAAACAGACGCTCATTGAAATGCAAATAATCTTTTGAGATTTTTTCGGGTTTCGAGTCCAATTTGTGTCTCAACCGAGTTGAAGAGCCCGGACTGGCGGTGAAGTTGATGAAGAAACCAAACAGACAACGCCAACTGGAAAAAAAAAGACGGACAATTAACTACAACGACTACAAGAAAACATTCAGCGGTGGTAAGTCGGCCGTGTAAATAATTCCTCTGTGGTGATTTATATACATAAGAATATGCTAAACCGATTTTAAAAACATATTTTTCACTTTCGTTCACTTCAAACTTCCATCTCGTTAGAATCAGTCGCTGGTGTTGGTCTTGTTGTTCTTCCTCCTCCTCTTCCTTCTGATCGCTGGACTTTTCTTCTCTTCCCTCAAGTACCTCCATACATATTCATGTTCACAATAAATTTAATACATGACAGTAATGTAGATTATCCCGAACCTGACGGTGCATAGTAATTAGGACGAAATCCACCGGGCTCAGAAAATTTTAATTAAATCGTTAAACAACAGGTTTTGCTTGTTACTCAAAGTACATAAGACGGCGCAGACGGACAAATTCACAGGCACTAAATGCCGTTTCCGGTTTTCCCGTTTCCGGGTACCTAACGAACCTGACGAATGTCTCGCCTTTTTGGTGTCGAATGTGACACCCTGACTTTTTCCAAATCCAAAGTTCGTTTTTCTTCACCAACTGTGGTATATTTTTTTAAAAACTTTTATGTATCCTTAAAGAGGTTACATACATAATACGTAAATAGTATGAAACCTCGATTTAATAAAAATACCAGTTAATACGTTGAATTTGAAGGCTTGCAAATGCAAATTATACGTAATGGATTCCCTCCTGAATTCAACCGGTGTATGAATACCTGCAGTTCCAAGTACTCGTTCAATAATACTTATCCTTTTTCACAACATGTCTCTGGGGGATTAGTTCCAACACAATGACATAGGAAGTATACATTAGGAGACACAGGCTCGCGAAATGAGTATTTGTACACTCAAGCGAGTATCATTAGGTCCACTCCAAGTCGAGTACTTAGTTACTCGTAAATTGTCCGTGGTTGAAAATGCACACCACAGGGGGTAAGTGTACGGTACCTGACCTCCGCGGTCTTCATCAATTTATTTTAAATTGTACATAGGCGTAATGTCCTTTTCCTCCATTTTGATGGAGAGAAAGCAGAAGAAAAGAGACTTTGAAGTTTCGCAGTTTCAACGTTTTAACTTTAAGGCTCCACTTGAGAAGAAATATGCCGCTTATTCAAACAGTGAAGTTGCATAATAAAGTTACACAACTTTTTTTTTCCTTCACAGTCCTCATCTTTGTGTACCATCGTTAAGCAAGCTGTTTCACATCTTCGTCTTTCGAGAGCAAAAAAGAAATTTCTTTTTTTTCCTCTAAATTTTCTGTTTGCTTTCGTTTAAACGAGCTCAAAGTAATTCGATCAAAGGCCCGTCTTATGCAGTTTTTTGCGTGCGAGCGTAGTTTTATGGCTGGCGTGAAGACTCACAAGTCGAGTTCTGCACAACATAAAAGTGGACGTAATGCTCCGATGACGTTTAGTATCTGAAAAATGGCAGACGTACCAGAGAAAGCCTCTAATTACACGAAGGACAGTAGTTTTACCTGCATGCAATGCGCAGACCTTTCCAACTAATTGAGTAGTTTGTATACTGCCATAAATACGTTAATTGGTAGTTGTATGTAGTGTGCTATAAAACGTACCCTTTTTCTTATATTAATTTATATGATAGAATATGTTCAATCGACTATAAGCCCCCTGTCAGAATTAAAAATGTTGAACCAACCAGAAAACTTGCGTTAAAATACTCAATAAATGTGAACGCTTACATAAAAATAAATACAAGACCCGTAGTAGTAATTGTAGTAGAATTTGCAACGCGAGAAATTCACTTAAAAAAAGAGTGAAATGAACAAGAAAACTCAAGTCGGACGTTTGAAATCTATTTTCAGATAATCTCTACTAGATCTACTATTTTAGAGCGTTTCTAGCTACTCGATAACCTAAAATTTCTTCTCCTCTGACATCACCAACAGCAACGCCTTGAGCACCACAGTGAACTTCGTCGACTTCCTTCTCTTCAGATTTGATGATATCCAGATGTGTGATGTTTATGATATGGAGAGATTTTTTGTGTTTATCCTTTTGATTTGAAATTGAAAGTAATTTTTTTCCATCTCTCTCTCTCTCTCTCTCTCTCTCTCTCTCTCTCTCTCTCTCTCTACCTACCTATCTCCTCTTTCTCACTCTTTCGATTCGATTCTTTTTCTGTCAGCCAAATAAATACTAGAATTCTTCTTGGATTGCAATTCCAACATTTCCACAATTTCTCAGAAGTAGCCCTTTGATGGAAGTCTTATTTATGTAATTAATTATGTAAATACCGTGTAAAAAAAGCCACATTAAATTTTTGTAATTCGTTGTCAAAAATGACTTTGGTTCATTGCTACCGTGTCATTATATTTTTATACCGCTGTTTATAATTCTTTAAAGGCAGATGACAGTTATGATCGGTTAGTTTTCTACTCGAATTGTACATCGTGTGAAGTACAATCCTGAATAACCGTACGTAGTGTACAAGAAGGGTGTGACTTGTTTTTTGACTAATCAATAGAAGTGCTAAAATATTAGTACTTACAATAGTAAGTGTACAAGAGGTAATCGCTGCAAGAATCAATGACAAATTATATAGAGTCAATAAATGGACATGTCTCTACCTCTCGTTTCGTCGTTTTATTTTCGGGTGTTTCGGTTAATGAGACCTTGTCAGAACCAAATGAAGCAATTCCAAATCGAAAGGACTTATTAATTATTTTAAGTGATTGAATAATTTTAGAGCATGGGCGTTGACTTACTTACAACAGCTAATAATCACATTGGGAATCGATGCCCTTGAAAACACACAACCGGCCTCTTTACGCGACTGTTGCGATACTAAAGGTAACGATGAGAACATTTTAAGTTCAATATAATAATGAATTTAATTGTACGACTGTCGACGAATGTACGAGAGCCTCGGGTTTTATTATTCTAAGGTTCTGATACTCGTTCCAGGTCGAGACGAGGCTACCTGAGCTGCAAAAAAAAAACAACTACAACCCGTAAAATTTGTCTCACATTATATTCCATTAAAGATGAATGATCCGGCAATAGGCGATTAAATACGAAATTGTCTGGGATTTGCGTGGATCTCGGTGGACCCAACGCGAACAAAAAAAATGTCGAACTTCGGGTTATTGATCTCTTCCGATCACTTATTAACTTCTGAAAGTTACCAGAAAAAAATCAAGAGAATCCTTTTGTCCTCGTCTTGGGTGAGAGCAGCAAGGCGTTGACGGCTTGTCAAATATTCTCAGTAATAAACCACACATGCGTGGATATTATTATAATATTATTTTCCCAAAAAAATTATGGTACCAGTAACGAGTTTTTTTTTGTTCATGTGGCTCTCTTAATCTGCCATTTTATTATATACGAAACTCCTCCCTGTCGTTTGAAGCATTAATTAGCTATAATCCGATGGTTGAAATGACTCACGAACTTCTATTCTGCTGGTCCCTCTCTCTCTCTCTTTCTTTGGCCATTTCCAAAATGATCATTAATTGACGTTGAGGAACCATTAAACGAGTTGCGCCTACACTACATAATGAATTGCAGATATTCACAAAGTTGAAAAGAAGTGGCGGAATTTCAAATCCGTCGACACAACTCGAATGGCCCCGACGACCCCGGGAGAAACAGTAAAAATCCCTAAAAAATCCATCTACCTGCCCGGATTTTAATAGTACTCTACTATAGTTTTTGTATAAATAATTATTTTTTTAAAGTTGTGTCACACCCTTGTCAACCCACGTAACAACTTCACAAAAGAAAATAATCGCGTGTACGCGTACATCTCACGTATGATGTGGTTGGTGTTCGTGGGCAGATGAGTGTCTTCCACTCTGACAATTGTGAAATTGAGTTGTTCGGAGTAGTTCTTGTTGCTATAAAAAGAAAGAGATGATGATCTAACGATAGGCAGGTACACATGATCAGTGTTCAGTCGTAATAATTCCAAATTATCTTGCCGGTAAAATTAAAATTTCGTTATGGAAGAAGGGCTGTGCTTGCCTTTTGTAACGTTTACGTGGAATCCTGCGAGTAAGAGCTCTGGCATTTGCAGGAAAGAGTTGAGTTCCTCAAAGGGACTCCAAGTGGCGTAATATAATACAGATGAACTGCAGCAAACGACAGGGTAAGAGCAAACCCTAAATCTAAAGGGGCACAAAACCTTGTTCAAGGTCCAAGAGTTTACAGCACACTACATCTATTGAAGTGAATCATTCGTACCAAGTATTACAAATCTTGTGGTGGTCTACCGGTGTCTTAGAGTCGCACACAAGAGCCAAATTCCTGGTAGATGAACACACATATCCATTACTGGGTGAACGAACTGCCAAATGTTTGTGTGATGGTGCAAATATGAAGGAAACAAAATTTTCACACAAGTGCCCCCCACATCAACACGCGTAGCACGTCTACCAGTTAAAACCACAATTTTGTGTTAAATTAATTTGGGATTGAGCGTGAAGGGAACAAGAAGTAGAAGTAGAAGAGGAAGGAAGCGCGCACTCACACACACACACACACACACACACACACAGAGTGAGAGAGAAAGAGAGAGAGAGAGAGAGAGGACCATAACTGTCGTGTGAAACATATCAACACCGGGGAGTGAGGGCCTTGGAAAAACAAGTGGAAGATCTAGGAGTTGAGAGCAAAAAACTAGAAAAAACTATAAACACATGACATGAGCTGTCAGGGAACTCAGATGGAAGAGCAGAAGCGAAACGGACAAGACGTAAGAAGGCAAGCAAAAACTATTCCAAGGCTTCCCCCGCTGCGTTTTATGTTTATTTCTCTTCTCATGTGGGTTTTTGTATATTGTCATCCGGACTAATAATAACAATCTTTAAAACGATTTATAATTCCGAGTAGGAAATGTCTTCCCAGATCGAACAATTTTCTATTTTAATAGAAAACGTTGAAGGGAAGCGCCAAGTCAACTCCACTTGGAATACTTTAGTATTTAGTACGTGTCAGTACGAACCTACTCTTCGGGGTACCTTAGCTGGGAAGGAAGTCACATTAACAGAATTGCTAACGCTTAGAAAGAACCTGTACAGTTCATCTAGGTAGATACCGTACACGTTAAAAATAATATTTAAAACTTAATCAATCAATGACATATACATTTTTAATTATTTACTTTTTTTGACCCTCTGAAATACTTCTTTATTTCACTTCTTTTCCTTTAATTTTCTTCTTTCTTCTGCATATATTATAAGTACAGGTCGCTTACTGTAAGCTCCAACTGGCTGTAAGCCAAGCAAATATTTGAATAAAACAAATGATATTATAAAAAGAAACACTTTGATGGATTGAAAGTAAATTTGCCGTACAATTTCTGCACTTGAACTGACTGCATGCGAATACTTTTGTATCTTCTAGCCATCGTACGGGACGACCCACCCGACAAAACATCCGATCCGCACACGGCCTTTACTTTCACTTCATCAAATTTAAACTTTAAATTTAAATCCGAGCAACGTTAAATGTGACAGCGCAAATTGTTGTTTTACTCCCGAAATTCATGAAACCCGTAAAGATTTAACCCGGGGAACGTTTTACTGTCTAATAATTTTTATGGGGAATATCAAAACAGCCGTAAATAATACTGAAATTTATTAAACAAATTTAACGGCTTCGTTCGAACTTACAGATAAATCATTTGGTCGCTTTCTGGAGCAGAGCAGATTCTCACTCGACCACGTGTGTGTCACAACACAACGCAACGTGAACGCGGTCTTAGGTGTAAAACAACCGAAATAGTTTTAGTTGGTGTGACGACACTCGAAAGCGTTTATTATCGCGCCCAACACCTCATCATATTTGAACTACACTTTACCACTACACTACAATGAATTGTACTAGTTTTTTAATAAAAAGGAACTTGTTAATTGTGATGGTTGCAATTTAGAAAATTTATATTTTTATATTTTTAGACTTTTATATGTCCCTATTTATGGAATATTAAGTGTGGTCAATCAATGAGAACATAGTCAACTTCATCTATTTCTTGAATAAACGGAGAAGAAATTACCGATAGGAAACTTACGAGTTTAACTAAACGACGCCATTGACAGAGCCTTCAACTTTGATCGAGGGAGGATGCCCAGTACGGTACTTTGCTTGTGATTGTAGTAAGTCGAGGATGTAACTTCATTTCCTCAGCTCGTCACTTCTGGCGGTGCCAGCTTTTCTTCGAGAGGAATCGGTCAAATTATCCTCCACCGTTTCGAAGTGTTACTTTTTCATTGTTTTCTGGCATTATTGCGAAGGCTTGTATTTGCAAGTGGCTTAAGCAACAGTTCCCCAACTTAATGCAAAACGTCATGTTCAAATTTGATGTCCGGAGGAGACAGCACAAACGATATCAGAGTGACACCAACTTAAAATGTCTAGATGGATCTTTCCAATTTCCCAAATACGGTAAGTAGTTTAAACTACAACGAATACTTTAAATGAGTACGTCAATTACATATCCATCGGGGGTTCAGAATTCAGTTTTGTAATATTTTAATATAATTTATATTCCACAGTATGGAATATGTGAAAAAGAAACTATTTTACAGAGATTAGTTTCTACACCACAACTACATGAGCAGGAGAGATAGTTAGAGGTTTTGTAATCCCCTAGACGAGATGATTAAGGGTCATAAGATAGGTAGTAATCATAGGAAAAGGGCCCAATCACTTCCCAACCGACGTATTTCCCACGACCACAGAGGAGGACCCTCTGTTTTTCTTCCTGTCGTGCTGTTGTCCTCTTGGCCGTGGAAAAAGCACCGGTTGAACGGTTCAGTCGTTCAGAAAATCCCCCGTTGGTAAACAACCGACCATACGCAGAAGAAGAAGAGGACGGCATTTGAAGTTGTTTCGGTGGGCCGAAGTTGTGGTGAGTTGAACCTTCCCTAACCTCCCCGAAAAGCTCGGCAGGGGAAAATTTAGAGAGGAAAACGTTTCGACCGCCCGAAGTAAAATATCTTAAAGGTTTGAACTCAACTTTTTTGCCTTATTACCAAGATTCTGAAAGGGTGTGATCACCCTCGCAAGTCTAAGGGTTCCTTCAAACTCTCCTGCACAGTTCCAACAATTGAATTTCTACAATCTTCTACTCCATCTTTTCATCCATCATTCTTCCTTCCGGTGCTTTCATGGAAATCAACGCTGCCTGATTATTATTTTCTCAGCTTTAACATCCACAGCTTCCACAATTGGAATGAATAATTGGCTGTTCTATCCTAAAATCAATTTCTCTTCTTCGTCCCCAGCCAGGACCTTTTCTTTTCGTCTCCCACTTCTGTCAATTAATAAGAAAAATCAAGACACGCGTCAACTACAATGTTATAACGAATGCTGAATGCCGTGAGGAAGACCCAAGAAGTGTTCCTCCACCTTAGAGGAATTCTAACTCGAGTGGAGTGGAGCCTACGCCACAGGGGAAATTATTGACTTAATGATGTTGAGTTGGATCTTTTACCTGTGACCAGTATTGTTTTGTGGGTTCTAACTCCTTCTACATCTTCTTACCTGCGGTTTTAAGACCCTAGCTGGGGATGTTACTAGTCAAACTCTACATTTTCACTTTATACGGTTTGTCTCTTGCACGAATCGACCATCTGTTGAAACTTAAAATGCAGGTAGACGCCGAGGAGTGTCCCGCCGCCACAACTAAAAATCTCAGAGCCGTGCAC
This sequence comes from Polyplax serrata, assembly GCA_037055365.1. Taxonomy (NCBI): domain Eukaryota; kingdom Metazoa; phylum Arthropoda; class Insecta; order Psocodea; family Polyplacidae; genus Polyplax; species Polyplax serrata. Next base: position 1,078,927 of record JAWJWE010000002.1, read on the forward strand.
AACATCAGATGTCCGAATTATAAATATTTTGGTTATTTACCTGGCCAATGTTTTTGTTTTCTTACTTTACACAACGTTTTTAAGTGTCAACTTGTGGGTATGGGCATGCCGTCTTCTGATTATGTTAACTGTAACATCCAAACAATAAATTAGCACTTGTATTTTTATTTCATAACTATTTATGATCGCATTGATACAAATAATATATAATGTTTTTAATTCAGCGAAATGTCTGACATTTCCTTGCACTTACAAAGCATGTTAGGCATGGTTATGGTAAGCATTTTTCATTAAACAAAACTTGTTACCAGAAGTAAGTTACCCAGTAATTCTACCATGAGTGTTGCGAAGACACTTCAGATATTTTGTCGGAGTTCGACTAGATGTTTTTGAAAGATTGAAACATGTGAAGTAGGCCACCAACAGGGGAAGGTTAAAATTGTTGTAGTTGTGGAGTCCACAGGCAAATGTCCATTCCTCAAACGGGTTTATTCCTACCCGTTCAACGCTAGTTTTATCAAACGTCAACGCAACAGCAAACATTTTGAAAATCTATTTCCACAGTACTAAATCAAGAGAGAGAATCTGACGGGTGGGTACGACCACGTAGCGATGGGTGATGGATTTGACGAACGGACAATGCAGGGGTTAATTGAGGTCTTCCATGGCCTTCCACTTCTCCTGCAACTGCTTGGCCGCTAACGTTTTTTTCTGCAGGACAAACTCCACTTTTGCTAATTCAAACATCCATTTGACGACTGCAGAAAAAGTTGATGTCCCCACTAGCAACATCTTCTTTTCATCGGCTGTTGTTACTCAATTTAACTTCCCTGCGTTTTATGTCCCCTTAGCTGTTTGTCTCTATGTGAGTGTGTCACCCTTTGCATTCTATTCAAGCACTGCTCTTCAACTAAAACCATTCACCCCTAGATTCTATTCTATGATTTTTGCATTCTTCACTTTTTTCTACTTCTATTTTTAAACTTCTTAATACTCTTGTTTATTTCCATAAACTTTTTCTTTTCATCGTTAACCTTCTTCTTCTTCTTCTTGTACTTGCACTCTCTTCCCACTTCCAAAAAGCAACCTTCTCCTCTCCTTCTCTCTCTCTCTCTACTCCTCTATTTTTACTACGACCTCTATTATTATTTTTGTAGAAAACAATCCGCACCTCCGCCAAAGAACTGAACAAATCATTTTCAATCCATAAATAGAGTTTTTCTGTCCCTGTTCTTCTGCTACCTTTCTCTTTGGGTTACCTGCAACCCTCTCTCGCTCATTATCATCAAAAACCAATTCGCCTTCTTCTTGACCATTACTTATTCACCTTTTGTTTGCTCACAAACGTTTCTTTTTTAAAAGGTTTTTTCTGTGCTCCCTACTACCCTATACTACCCTCGCCCCGTCTGTAGTAACCTTTGTAGTTGAATCCTCCACGGTTAACTAACTACCTGATAAAAGGGAATTATTTTTAAATTGTAATCTTTTCATGTTGAGTTGAGTTGAGAGATAGAAAAGAGAGAGAGAGAGAGAGCAACCGACACGTTCACCTTTTTAGAAGGTAAATAAAAAAGGAAAACATGTATACCTGGTAAAGTCGCACCTTGCAGGTCGTTTTTCTTATCGGTTACCAACTAATGAAATAGAATTTGGTTTCACCACGATTCTTCAGTTTGTAACAATAATAATGTGTTGTCTTCCGAATTTCTCAAACTGTGGGAAATGAAGGCTGACCTACTATTTAGTGCTCTCGTCAATGGAACTTTCTACCACAAAATGGAAAAAATTGTTTAAATCGACTTCAACTTTACTACTCCAACTACTTTTAGTTAATAAGTCGCGTACCTCCTTACCTAAGACACATTCATGTCTACAGGAATGAAAAAGTTCATGTTAAAGAGGATTAAGGCAGGTACGTGGCGAAGGAATGCTAACAGAAGATGGGCAGGTGAAGGGGCAAAGCGGTGAGTTAAGAAAGTAAATCTTCAGGAGCAGACAATAGTGAAAAGGCTGAGGACATGAAAAAAAGGATGGAATATTCGACAGTTCACTGCTTGACAATAGTCCAACACAAGTGTTGGTGTAACATTATACTTTTATTTTTCTATTTCTATCATTTTCTTAATTTCGTACAACCAAACTTCCAGGAGTTCGACAAACAATAAAATTTCCGTGTCACTAATAGTTTTTGGTTAAAAGTATAGACTAGTTTCAGGCAGAATTGATCGAAACGTGTCCGATGACTCCATTCGATGATTCGTAAGAAGTGATTTGCTACTATGTGGTATCAATTTTAGCTATACAAAAGGATTACGAAAGAGAATCATAAGAGGCGAATTAAGAAAGTTATACGAGGACGATCTCTTTTATACAAAGGATGGATTATGAAAGTCACATTGTTACGATTCCATGAAGGACGGATTAAGGATTATAAGGGTTGCATTGTTAAGGTTCCCGTCAGGAGAGGATGGAACCGTTTGCTAATCAGTCCGATTTTTTGTCCGATTGTCAACGTGTACATAATATTGTAAATTAACGAGTAGAGAAATGCATGGAAGTGTAATGAAGAAAATCCCAAGGATTTGCAGTTGCTGAGAAAGTTAAGTTATCCTACGAATAAGACTTACACCGGCACCGGTACAACAACTCCTCAAAAGAATAAACGCCTTACGTTAATAATATACATATGGATTACTAGATGTTAAAGCACTGGTCAAAACTTGTGATACTAAGAGACATTTCCACATCCAGAGAAAGAAGACAATGCGAAATTGAAACGGTTCCGATCCGATGAAGTGAGTGAGTCAGTGAGGCAACATAAAGTCATTATCGATACTTCGCTAAAAAAATCAATGGTTATATTACTCTCTAAGAATAGTAATAATAAAATAATAAAATTTGTCACATTCTACCGGGCAAGGTCTGAAATTTTTACTTTCGGTTCGCCACGAAAGGCCAGGCCACCGCTTACACGTAGAGGATGCTAAAGAAGTTCAAACCAAATGTCAGTCTTCAGATGTTCGATGAAGTTAGTTAACATTTCTCGGGGGTAGGATATAAATTGAAGAGTTAAAGATTCGGAAGGAACCAAAGACGATGATAGCAACACCCGAGTCAGTAAAAGCAAATTCGAAATCTCGAGCCAAAAAGAACCGCTGCATTCGATCCATCGATTGTCAAAGATCGATAAATCGAATTCTCCGATAGATAAAACAGAGAATCTGACGGCCTTTCACTTTGACGCAGTTGATACAATCGGCTAATGGAGAAAACCTCCCTGTTTCCACGAGAGTGTGAAGTACAGTGGAAGCAGAAGATGATGAAGATGACTAATGACGATGATAATAATAATAATAATAATAATAATGAACTCTGCATTCCCAAATGCCAATCAGACCTTGCTAATTAATTAATTTTTACGGCTTATTCGTTTGATTGAACGATTAAAATTTCAAATCTCCCCGTGTGCCTTCAGGCTCGTTTGCTTAACGCAGACAATAACTTCCCAGGCCCCAACCTTTAAAACTTCTTTTTTACACTTCTTCTGGCGATTGCAGAATATACAATTATACAGTATACGTATATATTGCGAATATAAATAGTCCTAGACGTTTAGAAGGAGAACCGGTTCGACCGCAATTTCTGCAATGTCAACCGAGTTATATGCGGACTGTATAGGAAGTAACGGTGCGGAGACTCACGAGGTCGACAGTTTCGCCTTTTTGGCTTGGTTTCGAAGATTTGACCTTTGACCGGTCGCCGTTAAAATTTATTAAATCGGTTCTCGGTCACTGTGAAGCGTAATAAAAAAATATATAAATTAAGGTCGAATTGGTTCCCGATTGAGTGCTCCACTTCATCTCAAGTACACCAGGAATTTGGACTTTGAGAACCTGAAGAACATCTGGAAAAGGTGAAACGTTCTGATTCTTTAGGGATGTTTTTGCGATTTTTGCACAATCAAAAAAAAAATGTCGGTACTCGTCAAGTATTCACTACCGAGTGTTGGACCGTTCCGATCCACCTGTTCTACTCAATAGTAATAGTTTTTCTTTAGGTAAAGTAACAATAACAAATAAAAGTTTCACTTCCTTTTATCTGACAATTCTTCCATGTTTTCACTCGGTAACCATGTGGGCTCTGAACTCCTAGATTTCTTTATTATTTAATAGATGACTAGACCAAAGTAATTCTAGGGTATCGCAAAGTTTTTTTTTTCAAAGACGGTAAATTCAACAAAACGGCCATAAAAACAATTCAGACGAATTTTTATTATTACGTTTTTTAGTTACTCAACGGCTTGCTATAATTCTGTTTTCTCGTAGTACTCCGACAGTACAATCACGGCACACTGTCCTCGCAAGATTTATTGTTGCAACACAACAATAGTTCTGATGTATTGTGTTTCTTACAAGCAGTGGGATTTCTTCACATCCAAACACCTGAGAAAACCGCACATAATTTAATATAATTAAATTATACTGAAATTACCGCGCACAGTCTGTTTGGACTATTTGGTGCATGAAACAACAAAAGGACCAAGTGAAGTAGTTATATCGTAAAATTACAATCAAAATGATTGAAAACAGGGGAAAAAACAGACATCTTATTTCCCTGCACGGGTTTTCCTCCAAGAGTTCAGGAGCAACGAGACGTCCACGACAAAAAAACTCGATGGATTGCCAGAACAACTTCAAGTTCTTTGGGACGGGTGTCCCAGTGGACCTTTCGTTTCAAACAGTCAAAACGTCTTCGTCTGTGTTCCAATTAAACGGACACCCATTTATTTCGGATGCAAATGATTTCTTTCGTCCGTTAATAAATTTATTTTGAAGCCTGAATCTGGCACTCATCGGGTTCACACAAGGTGGTTGCCCCATCCCAAATTCCTTTGTACTTTTCCAGTCAGCCGTTTTACGACGCGGTGCTCCATCTTCCATAAATACACACACACAAAGATTTCAACAGACTTTGATAAAATACCGGAAACGAGTCATTTTTCAATACATTAATAAAAATCCTCCTCCCAGGGCCGCTACAACACGTTTCTTAGGCCCATCGAAGCGAACAGACGGACTACCCGTGAAACGTGTCAATAGAAGTGTCAGTGGAAGGAAGCGCAGAATCCAGTGAGAGACACAAGTCCTGATCGGAACGATTTCCGGTGATCTCCCGAAGAGCAACAGACATAAATTTCATTAAAACGTAAGCAATCCCCTGACCAATGGAGACCGCAGAAAATGGCATCGTCGTGATGTGCACCGGTTCTGATCTTTGAACGATCTTAGCTGATCTTTCACGCTCAACTACAGCCACAGCGACGGAACCTCTGACCTTGTAGTCGATCCATTCTGTTTCTAAAATAAATACAGTGAAGTTTCAAAAAGACATCACCCGAACGTGTTTTTTTTCTCTTTCGTGGTGTGTGTCTGTCTGGGTGTGTGTGTTTTGTCCTCCTCAAAGACTCCTCACATCGTGAAGTGGTGTGTTTTCGTTTTGTGCAACGGTGGGAATGAAAAGGAAAGGTCGAAATTGGAGTCTGACCTGTTTGAAAAGATAAATAAGGCTGGAAACCAAGTGGAAATGAGATAGTTAGATGAGTAGATGAATAAAAGAGTGAACGAAATACCAAATTATAGAAAAATTCTACTAGAAAAGTGTACATATATATGTATGTATACGATACATTGAGAAAAGTGTTTGTGTGTGTGTTTTGAAGAGAGAAGAAGAGTAAACACATCTTTTGGGGAAAAGTGCAACATTCATATTAAAAATTTTCCATCTTTCTCTCGAAGCAGCATCCCATCTCTCATGGTCCATTTTTGTCGGAGAATCAACAGAAACACATTTTCAATTTTACAGTGTAAATACTTTATTTATTTAACCGTTATGTAGTTTTCCCTCTACGCATCTTCTCTCTCTCTCTCTCTCTCTTTCCCACACATACACACTCACACACATTGAATTTTCCTCGATTCGAATAGACACAAGTATCATCTCACTCATAGAGATGTTTCCTGTAAAGTTTCTAGTTCGAACGAAATCAAACACTGAAGTTCGTCGTAATAGAATCTTTCTGATAGATCTATTTGATGTCAATACAATTTTCTGTCTTACTTAAGAAGCAAGTGTCGGTCCTGAGGAGTCAGAAAGTTTCATCTTTCGCCTAGAGCTGTTCTGTTTAATTCTAAGTGAGAAAAACGCCCTTCATCTATGAGAAGCAAGAGGGTATGAAAATTAACTTCTTCACTTCTGCTGTACGGTCTTTCTTCCACACTATAAAATTCTACGACTAGATGACAATAAATAGACACTAGAGAGGAGCATCGGCCGTGTAGTCTCAACGAAGTCTTTTTACACAATTTTCACTACACGTCTAGAATAACGATGATATTTTTCAATTAAAACTTTAAAAAAGGTTTTACTTTATTTGGGGTTATATTAACTTCGAAGTACTTAAGGCCAGACTTTCAAGTACAAAGTCACGAATAAGAACACGCCAGACTTGTATAAAAATGTAGGGAGTAGATAAAAATATCGTAAAAACGGCTGGGGATGGGCTCAGTCTCAGGTACCAACAACAGGTACCAGTTACACATCTTAACTTTTTATAGTTTCAGTTCTGCAGGAGAAACTCGAGGAGTATGTCCTTCTAGAATTTGTACTCGTCTGGGGAATGCATTTTGGTCGGTACACGCTGTATGTAGACTGTTCGTTTAGGCTACCTTCCTCTCTCCTACGTTAACGAGGGAAACGGTTTTCTATGACAATAGGATTTTTCTATTTGAGAGTTCAAAGGCCAACGACGACCTGAATGACAAAAAAACGGATCTTCACCTTTTTGTGTTCGTATGTGTGTCCTCAAGGTGATGTGGCAGTAATAGATAGTAATGGCGAATAAAAATAAACCCTTAATCTGACAGATTTATTTTTCACTTCTTTTCCTCTCACAGATAGAAGTCCATAGAAAAAGGGTTTCTCTTTGACCCGTGGTATTTAAAACTTTGTGACGAACTGGTTGAACTGTCCTACCATTTCTGGTAATAATTAATTATTCAGACGTTTTCTCGTGTTAGGAAGAGTGTGAAGACGTGGAAAAAATTGGGTTTTCAGAAGCATCCAACTGCACATAATACGTAGAAACAATTTTTCTCTCCTTTTTTGACAGCTGAGGCGGTAGGAAAACAGAGCAATTCTGCAACTGACCTGCGAACCACAGGGTGGATCTTGTCATTGACCCCAGGGAAAAAGGACAACAATGAAAGGGAACCAAGAAAAGAATAACTAGTAATTTACTAAGTTACAGTCCCAGAAAACACTTATAAAATGGTTAGAGGACTTCTTCATTTGTCAACGTCTTATCGAGGGATGCTTCATCACAAATTCAACATTCTATTTCTGTATTTTCTACTTACGTTCACCTCTAGTATTTCCTCTTCATTCCTGACTTGTTTTGTACTGCGAATCTTCTCGGACACCGAGTTACGTTGATTGTAATCTTTCGATACTGTAAATTAACAGGGAAACATTTCAATTTCCCTGCATCAAACATCGCTCCTCGTAGAAAAATAAATAAACGGTTTCCTTTCCTTCTGTGACATCAATTTAATGCAGAAAAACAAATTGCGACAGAAAGCTCATTTGACTGTCAAATTGTGGCCGGAGATTCCAAAAGAAAATTTAGTTAAATCAGAAGAGAGCTAAAAAATTAAGGCAGTTGTTTTCTTTTTGATGTTCGCAAAAACTATTACTCGACACTTTCCACCAAACCTGTACATACCTCAATTGTTGTGAAACTCTGGAACTGTCCATGTTCCTAATGGTTGAAGTCAGTGATGAATTCTTGTCAAATAAATTATTAATTTATAATTAAAAATAATACATTAAACTTAAAGTTATTATAAAAACATCGGGAAAGAAAAAAATAAAGACTTGTTGTTACATTTTACATTTAGCTTATCTTTCAAGATGTCACTAAATATTAAACAATAAACGGCACAGGTAAATAAAATGAAATCCCGTGTTACCAGGAATAATGTAATTTAATAAATACTTGCCTTTCAATTATCCAACGAATTTCTAGGCATTCACCTTGACTGAGTACGAGTACCTGGAAAAAGAGTGAGTACCGCCAGCTAACACCAACTAATGTTTAGTTATCCTAACGATCCTAACGTGACTTCAGTTCGAACCTTTTGAATGAGAGATTAGTAAAGTAGCAGGAAGAAGTCCGTGATTCTTCTAATACTCTATTGTATTGCATTTTCTAATCCTTATAAATTTGTCAAATAACTTGAGTTTTGAGCTACCAAACAGGAACATCCGGTAAAAATGTCGAAACAGGATTATCTGTCAGAAGTCAATTTGCTACCGAGTCTGCACAGATACGGGAGATGATACTGATTTAAAACCCGGTGGCGAACCAAACGGGTACTTCGGGTCCCTCAAATACCCGTACGCATCAGAATAAATAAACAGAAAGGTACTACCCGGAGATGGTAAGGCGTTTCTTTCCAAGTACCTGTTTAATGTTCCGAGGGTAAAATGCTGATTTATGGCAGTTCCGGTTTTAGCGGATTAATTTTTGCATTTTTTTGCCATAGAAACTATCGAGCGAGAAGGCAACAACAAAAAAACTATTCATAAGTTTGAAATAACAAGTTGTCTGCCTGCCTGTCTGACTGTCTTGCCTCGGCCGGATGGCTGCCTCTGCGACTGACCTACCAGTGAGACGACTAATTGAAACCTGAAAAATTAGTTTAAACGCTTTCATTTAGTGTTATTACCAAAGTGAACAATTAATTAAGATTATTTTGATTGAAATTTATTGTGCCTTTTAAATAATAGCGTTTAATTACTCCGCCAGACCGAGTTAAGGAGGGAGAAGGAAGAACTCCTTCCAAGATAACCTTTATTATATACGAATTTATGAGTTGAGATGAAACGACTTGAGCAGCGGACATTCCTGGCTTTTCGGGTACAAATCTGGGAAGTAAGCAGGTAGCAATGAGTGGTAATCGTTGGAAAATCACCCGAAAACCCCACAATCACACGACTTCCACCGTCGAGTAATTGAAAACGATTATGGAGGATGATGGCGACGACGATGACGAGTAGAAAAAAAAATTCATCAAGGTATCGTGAGACATTTTACGTGTTAAAATCACCCCCGAGACGTTATTAACAAAGCATCCTGGCAAGTAAGAAAAAAGCCTTAATTGGCTAAATAGATCGGATCGTAATGATACTTCAAGCTTAATGTTGCCCCCAGGCTCTTGAAGAAGAGAGAAGTAAGATAACATGTCTACAACATATGTTTTTCACGGTGGTTAGACGCGGATTTAAGGGTTTTCTGCTTTACAGCCCCGGTACAGGGTACATGAAAGGTTTCTGAGTACCTGTACCCGTACGCGTAAGAAATCTACAATATAGACCATCAAATGTCCCAGAAATACCAAACACCTACTATAACGCACCAGCTATGTGAATGTTCACTACCAGCACTTTACTACTTATTTGAAGGATTAGTTACCACCCTGTTACAAAAGTAGATTACGTTAATTAATAAAAGTTTGTTAACCTTTGTAAGACCTTGGTACCTATCGGTCATTGGAATAGGTAGGAGTTCATCGATTTAATATAAACCCAATCGTTTTTTCATGCTCCCATTTATTTTTTATCCTTAGGTACGTTGGTTGTCAACAACTGCAATGAACAAATGTACATAATAATGCACATCATGAGTCAAGGACATTGCAGTATGGCTGAAGAGACAGAAAGTAAGAAAGGAACTCACTCCGACATTATCGGCAACGGAAGAACAACCAAAGGAAATGATTAGATCATTAGGATGGCTTAACGTGCCACCACCGACCTAGCGATCGATGAATAAAATGGTAAACACCAAGTGATCCGGCAGAAAGAATCGATTATCAAGGAGATTACCGGAAATATTTGGGAAAAGACCTCACCGAAAAGCATTTAACAAAAAGGGAATTGAAACCGGAGAAGGAACGAGACGCGACGTAAATTACAGAAGCGAAAGCAGAAGAAAAAAATCAGTCAATCAATCAAGATAAATCACAATTTGGAGGCCGAGATAAATGACAAAATGGAAAAACACGATCAATCAGAAAATGGAATAAAATAAAATACGTAATCCGGAGATGGAGGAAAAAGGAGTACCAAAGAGTCGCAGTATGGGTCAGGACCGCAGACGTACGGAACGGTTACGGGACATTTGAAAAGATCAAAATATTTTCCAGAAAGACGATGTACGCCAGTCGTACACAAAACGGGAAAAAAAACTCGTGGGAAAACCTTAAGCGCGTGTCAGGTAGAGAAAACAAAAGCGAACCGAAAAGAAAAATCACGAATAATCGTGTAACAGATAGAGGAAAACACGAGAAGAAGAAGAAAAAGAATATGGAGGATGGTGGAAAACACGAAGAAACCGGCCGGACGGTGGAAGACGAAGCCATCGGGTCAGGTTCCGGTCAGTTGCGTACCTGGTGGGAACAAAAAAAACAGGACTTGGGACGTCCGCGTGTCGTGGTACTAGAAGTGCAAAGACCAAACCGACCCTGCCTCTCATTTCCATTTCAATTCTGCTAAAAGGGTCTTCTCCACTCAGGTACAGGTAGGGGCACAGGTCCGAGAGCAGGGTACCTAACCTTTCCGGGACGGGAAGCCACTCCTAAGACCTTCGGACTTCCATGTGAATTTTTTATTATTTGCGTTTGGCGCGAATTCATTAACGTCAGCCTCGGGTGAGGACGGAAAAGTACCTGGTACCGAATTGAAAAGTTTGTAATTAATTCTTTTTGGTGGGTACTTCCCAGGTCTCCATCCGCCCCCAGCCCCTTCCATCGTCGGCGAATACCTCAAGTTGCTAGTTGCTGACTGCAACTACCTAAACCGAGTGTATAAACACCTACTTGCATTTGCGGCAAGTACTTTTAAGGTACAACCTGACACTTTAAACATTTCCCATTGTGGTTGGACATATCCATCACTTCTAAATACGGACTGCTCAACCTCTCATCGAGTAAAAGTCAATGCTGCACATGGCACCATCGACCTCGGTATGGAAACACCTGGGGGGATACCAGGGTTGCAATGTTTAACGCAAACTACTCTGCAGTTTTCATTCGGTCAAATGTACAAACTCCGAGACCAAAAACCTTGCCGCGAATTCATCAATCAGATTTCCCCCCCCCTCCATCATATTGACGAGTGAGTACGACCTCCAGGTACTCAAGACAAGTCTGGTTCAAGGTTGAACGAATTCATATAAGAATAATTTTATTCTTGCAGATTCAGGTTGATATGAAACTACCGGGACATGTGCAAATTCAACAAAATAAAATTTGTTAGTACCAACATGAGTTATGTCGATTTAATTGTCTTCGCGGTGTGACCTTGGCGTGCAGACCGGGTACCAGCTTCTAACAACTCGGCACAGGAAAAAGATGTTGTGTCAAATAGTTTGGTGGATAGTTTGCAAGGTCAGACAAGTAACGTTCATTCGGCTTGGGAACTGGACGTTACGCAAAAGTTGAAAGAAGTCACAAGTGAAGAAACAGAGAGGGTACTGGTACCTGACAAGTAGCCCGTCAGGCTCGCACGTACACCTTCGACAATAGGTGACTTTCTTACACTTTGACGAAGTGCACCCACTGACCGACCTCGAGTACGAGTACTTTAGGTCAGAGCGGCTTTTTCATTTGCTGCAGAGTACCCGGAGTACCTCCCTCCCACTTCCCTCACACGAACCCGTAAAACAAAATTAATAGTACTCGTGCAGACATTTCCCATAGTTAGAATGAGATCATTCCAGTCGGCCCTGCCCTAAACCCGTCTGGGTACCTAAAAGTACCTAACTTAATTATTTCACCCGTAATCAAGGCGTTTTTCCAGTTACACGTTAGCGTACCTACGGGCACTTCACTCCTGCCACGTCTCTTCTTCGCTTATTTCAGATCGAATTGAGTCGAAGTGAAAGGTTGATGTCTTAAGGGAACTATTGATGCTACAAAGAATTTTACATTGCTCCCGAAGAGGTACGTAGTCGGAACTTTATTACTCATGTTCTGTTCTCAGGTGGTACTGTACCAATAACTGAAAGCGACAGATGAATTTACCACCCTCAAGTTTAGTGAGGAGGTGGTGTTTTGGGTTGAGGGCCTTCCCGGTATTTCCACTTTGACCCGAGTGCTTCATTCACCGCAGACAATTTCATAATTCATTACAATTGAGTTCCAGTACAAATTTAACAAATTAAATTATACCAACGCCCATTGTAATTAACTCCGACTTAGATCGTATCTTTCTCAGTTTATTCTGTCAAAATTTTTACTGACCCTCTCGGTACCAACCTTATGAGGGTACTATTTGTCAGTTATTTAAACAATTGCAAGTCTTCTCTTGAACTGAACACTTTGGGTAGTCACTAAGTTTTTTCTACGTCTTCCAAAGAACAAATTCCCTTTAAAGTTCTCAGTTCTCAGTACTTGTTTGGGTACTCCAAAAAGACACTCGACTCGGGTCTTCCATGTCCTTCCTCCAAGTCACGGTCGATTACGATTGTTTCTCTGAGTCTGATGCAGTCCCACTCCGCCGATGGTAACAGAACCATATCCCTTCTTCGGAAACTACCGACCGTGAGAACTTTCGGCAAGTCACAAACCTAAAATCAGTAACTATAACGAACACACGATCCTTTCCGTTTCAAAATGGACTACACGGTACAACTCTTTATAGTCAAACAATTACGGTACGATTCTTCATTATCGTCTTTCGGTCAATTCACACATGACTGCATAGGTTCGCTAACTAGAAATCTCTTTAGGTAGACCCTCTCACAGATTATGGGTACTACTCTTCGGCCTATTTCTTCTTCTTCACCCTTCTTCTACCCGCCGATGCAGAACCTCAGAGGAAGAAGACTATTTCGACGTCCATCTTAACAACCGGAAGCTGTTACTTCGCCATTGCTTAATTGTTTAACCATTTCCCCCCCGCTCCCTCTCTCACCCTCACCCGTCCCGCCGAACAGTCTTCCTGTGCACTATTCTGCACTATTAGAGCACCAGACCTGCCTGGGTGCCCTTCCACTCGTTTGCCAGACACATCCACTGGTCCCTTTCATACAATTGAATTCCTCCCTTTCATCTCTCTGTCTCCGGGCAGGTTCTCCGTTTGTTTACTATTTTTTTTTTGTCGATACCTGGGCATCACACCTACGACTCCCATTTTAGTGCAGGCCGCTCCTACATTTCTGGTACAATCGGTTTTAACCCATTCGACTGTTTAGTCTGGAGGGCCCCTCTAACATGTCGGGCGGTGGGTATTTCCTTCTCTGAATTTTTATTATTATTATTTTAATTGAACCTTTGACACACGGCCTCCACCCAACGTGCCTTGAAGGTGTTGAAGCATGTCAGCGGATGCATTTTCATAATGTAATTTTTCTTGGTCTTTACTATCCCCCCTCTCTGTCTCTCTCTCTCTCTCTCTGTGTGCGTTCGTTTAATATTTAAGTAAAAGATTTAGTCAAGTGAAAAATTCATGTATATAAGTTTTTGAAGTCGGTGAGAGAGTTCCGGTGGTTGAACTAGGACTTCAGATATTTTCACTTGAGCATCAAATAGAACTACCAGGACAATCTTCAACTACCATCAAATCTACGGCTGAAAAGTACTCAGAAGGCAGAGGTGATCATTTTGGGTGGGCTTGCTAAAACAAAAGTCACGTGAAATATGTAAATTATATATTTAAAGTGGACCACTTTCAATTATGGAACATATATATAAGCACAATACGAAATATTCAACCAACTTCTGGTACTGGTACATGTTATTTTTTCAGATTTATGTGGTTTTTCTAAGGGCAAATTGAACACCTGAAAGAATGGATGTCATCTATCTATCGTGTACCTGTTTTTAAGAGCCAATCTTGGCTTGAAACTGAGATTACTTCAACTAAAAAATTTTACATGTACATTTTGTACATTTAATTGTGTAGATTTTTGGTAGATCATCTAATTGATTTTGTACCTGAATTTGATCATAGGTGTGCAGTTGACATTCAGCAGCCCTGCTGTTTAACCCCGATAGATTTAATACTACATTTTAAGGGTCTGGCGTCATTTCATCCATTAGGAAGAAGGTTGGGTTGCCACCAGGTAGACGTCGCATCCTCTCCAACACGCAGACGATTCATAGATGCCTTCATTGTTTCCCTTCAAGATGTTCCGTTAATGTTAATGTCGCGTATTCGGGGTTCCTTTCGAGTTCTCTTTCCTAGCAATAACAACCCGACTAGGAGTGAGGAGCACCGGTTCACATCATCAACATGAAACGAACGTGGGAGACACCGCCACGGACTTATTCGTAATAAATTACATAACATGAAAAAAAAAGTTGCATACGTGGAAGTCTTCAAGTTGCTTTTTAAAGTAGCAGCGGAAACTATACAGCAACACATTAACTTATTTCAAGGCTTCTGACACCCCGTTCTCTTTGACGCTTTACCGTGGCTCTCGTTCTATACAAACATTCCAACTAATCCGATTTGACTATAAATTTATTAAAACCACACGGTCACGGAGATTACCGGCACACACACGTTCACAGGCTGATGAAACCGTTTGGACAGAGTGAGACCGAGTCAGACGGACAATAACACTAATCTAAATGTATAAATATATGTATATAAAAATAAATAAAACTCGTTCGATATCGAACTTTTAAAGGCGAAGGGCAATTTAGATTATGTAACGTCGATTATAGGAAACATAAAGGCTGTTACGGTCGGTCGTAAATTTCCTTTGAGAAGTTTTAGGTTGTTGGAAGGTTCGTTAGGTGAAGTGGTGAGAAAGAGAGAGAGAGTGTAGTAGAAAGTACATAAATTTAATTCAAGGCATAAACGATTACGTTTTATAGAAACTTCAAACTTAGTGAAGGCAACAACAACAACAACAACAACAACTATAAAAATAATAAAAAATCATTAATTTTAGGTATTAAATTATTTATTTAATTTTAACGCGGCCTCCTTCTTCGAATTCTTTCAGATTCATGGAATTAGCAGGCGGCCGCGTTTGTTGTCCATCTCCTTCAGGTCTCAGCCTCTTACATTAAAGAAACAGCTTGTATGCATTCACTACAATTTATTTTTCTGGTCGATTTTGTTGTTGTGCAGTGAAGGCCTGATTGATGTCACCGTGAACCGCAGGGTTATCGATCTCATAAGAATGTTTTTTTTTGTGCCGGCACTCTTGTAGGATGTACACAACGCCAATTTTCCTCCAAAAGATCTCTGTAGTATACATAATTACTTCAAATTGTGCACGATTTAGTAACAGAAAACGTAAGACGAGATTTTTTTTCAACATCGTTCGCACTACATAGACCGAACTACTCAGGTCGACGAGTCTCACCGTGGCCCGGAACTACCGTGGCATTTCGTGATTTGGTCAAATATTGCTAAAACCTGTTCGATGTATGCAAATTTAAGGTGGCCAAAAGTCGTTGTTTAAATTATTGGACCGAAATATCGACCGAGTGAGAAAAATATTCTCTGCAGAAACAACTTGTGTAAGTTCTTCCGTAAAATAACCGCTTTGTAGTTGAGAAATGTATTCTACATTATGTGCAAACTTAACCGGGATGAATCACACAGTATCTGGTGGGTACCTCAACCTATTGTCACGTAACACTTAACTACGACCCTAGACGCAGGGACACTAAAATTCGACTTTACCTGAAGGAGCAAACCTTTGTCGTTTTGTTACTCGTCACACATGTTTGGTCACATTAATTTTACGATGGTTGACGGTAAAAATATTTATATATTTCAGTGTTACATTTCCATTTTACTTGTGATGTTGATCATCAAAAATCATCTGTCGTCATCCACACAAGCGAGAGGGTAAGTCTAAATATTCTGATAAACGTCACTACGATTCGTTACGGTTCTCACAATCCCCTTCAACGGTTTTTTGGTCGAAGTTGCATTTGTGAGGTTTCCCTGACGCCAACTTGGCCAAATTTCACTAATTCTCACGATGAATACTTCTGCTTTTATAGCATATATATATATATTCAGTGATTTTAATTTATACATGTATACATAGATGTACAACTTGAAGTTAACTTCAGTACAACAACAGTACAAGCAGTCTTCAATTCTCATTTTTCCGGCAGCATATTTCCGTTGGTGACCCATCAATGTCATTTACTACCTGATGAATGCGGGTAATAATTATTTTAATTTCAGGAAAAAAATTATGTTAATTATTGTTTAATTTAATGTTCGAACGCTGTAACTAACTGCTGCAAGGTGCACAGCAAGTTATTGCGTGTGTTGTTTTCTCGCGCCCGATTGAGGACGATTCATTATAAATTAAAACGATAACAATAAAAACAACAATATTAACGGCAAAAAAGACAACAACAAAAACAACAACAACAATAGCCATAACAATCGATGCGTAACAAAAGCCAAGTGTAATAATAAGACATTGATTTTTGTCCCTTGATTTCCTCGTTTGACTCCTTTTCTTCCAAATCTGCTCCTCCACTTTTCTTTTCTTCCTTTAACTTCATCTTTCTCCTGTCATTTTGTACCAAACATCTTCTTCGCCTTCGGTCTGATCGGAGTTTGACAAACCGTGGAAGGAGTCGCGCGTAAACTGCAGGTTCCCGCACAAAAGAAAATAAATTACTTCGGACGAGGACCTGTGTAATGCCGGGGAGACAGAAACTAAATCCCAAAAAGCTATTACCGTAACGAATTCGTACCAAACACATAAATTTCAAAGTGAAAACAATTTTCTGAAGACCGAGGAACGGCTGTCAGGCGAAAAGATTAATGATAAATACGTTGGGGTACCACAAAATACCTGACGCTGTAGTCCGAAAGGCGTGGATGAAGACAGAATGCGAGAGAGAAGGTGGTGGCTCCTGCCACGAGCCCCTGACCTCTTCATATTCGATAGTTCTGGGTTCTGTTCCCCGGTCAAAAGGTAACTTTCGTACATAACAACCGCAGAATTAGAGCAGTTTACTGAAATACCTGCATTTGACTTGTCTTCTCTTTGTTGTACCGGACATTCGCTACGTAAGTAATCAATAACACAATTAACTTGTTCGAGAACCTTGTATTAAGCGTTTGCTACATCTTTAACTATATGTCATGCATGATAACTTTAATAACACTTCAAACTAATTATGACATCTACTGGTACTTTGGTATGGATTTTTGTTACATGAATCATTACAATATGTTGCACTACGGTACATTGTCACTGTATTCTATAAGCCACGCCAAACTGAGTTTGAGTTCTTCTTCATCCCTCCAACTACACATCCATTGAGTGGTCTCTTACTGGCGCTACCGCAACCGTCTTCTACTTACTCGACGTTTTTCTTCAGATTCAGTTAAACGAAAATTTTGTTTGCGCATAAGCAAAATATTTTCTACAACTTCGGTGGAGATGCAATGAACGAATTAAATGCCTAAATACAAACAACTTGTTCGTAAGGTTAAATATTTATTATCGAAATGTCGTGAGTCACTCGATCAAATATTCCGATACTATCCGATTGACGTAGCAAATAACAAAATGATACAGAACGAAATAATAATATTTAAAATTCGTACATAATAACTCCTAAAATTTTCAGAACAATGAACTGGAGTACCGCGAATTTTTCACTGTTTGTTTCTCGCCATTTTGGTCGTTTTGTCTTCTCCCCCTGGTTAGTTGGAGTGTTCGATTTTTATAGTTCCAACTGCGGCATCGATTTCAATCACTAGGGTACCCTAGAGAAGTATATGTAACATTTTTTTTTAATAGAAAATTTTATATAAAGTAAGAGTTGGTGCGGGTTGAACATTTTTGTCATTTCATAGTTTCCGCACTGATTTTATAGTTTATCCCTTGGCGGATAAGATGAACAGCTGTTAAAGCCAAAAAGATTTGTGCAAGCCTTGACATGTTTAGTTGAGGACGAAGGATGGAGCACATGACGTTGAAGAATGGTGAGATAGTTGGTGAAAGAAATGCAACCCTACTATTAGGGTTACATGTGTGACTTTTGGGAAGATTCAATTTGAAAAATGTACACACCGCAATTAATATTTTCATAAAACAATGATTTTACTTTAGTTCGGATAAAATTTGTATGTATAACAGTCTAGTCTGTTAGAGTTCTGTGTGTTTCTTTTACTCTGCTCTCGGTTCGAGAGTTCCACACCAAAACGAATCTCATTACTGTGCGTTAATTTGCTTTCGTAGTTTTATCTAGTTGGCTGAATTATGGAGAGAAACACAGTCCCCCACATTTACGTCCAAAATGAGAAAGAAAGAGAATGTGGAGAGTAACTACGCAATTTTTACGTCAAATATTTACAAAAAAAAACGAAATGGGCGCGCATGTAAATGCGATTGTTTGTGTCAATACATGCAGACCAGGCCTGTGCGGCGTTAGCGTGGATGTGTGTGGACGCGGAGGGAAACCAACAAGAGAAGTTTGTCAATGGACAATAACAGGAAAGTTATCAAAATCAGCTGAGATTTGCTCGGGTCACGTAGTCGAGTGTATTGTTGTGTAAATATTTCAAGTGGCAATGTGGCCTGGTTTTCAAATGCATCGACTCCCATGTGTGCCGAGTACAAAGTTCCTTCAGAAAAGTTACGGAGACGGCGTGGTGGCCAAAGGAAAGCAAAAACGGAGATGTAACGTGGCAGTAAAGGTAATTTAAAACGGCAATCTTTCTTTAAATATTTAAGCTGACAGCCTGCGACTGAGCTTTTCTATTTTCCCTTTGCTCACTCTCGCTCTCTTCTATTTCATCTATTTCTCTCTACTCCGTATGTGTATAGCCAACTTTCAAAATGTGTCACACGCAGTTCTCTCAGTTCTTTTGAATGCGAAAATAACATTCTTTCAACAACAACTACAACCAAAAGAAAAAAACATGGAATGAGGAGGATGATGAAGTTGAAATATTTACTTCGGATGATTCCACCCCCCCTGCTCCCTCGGAAATTGTATATTCAAATCGTAGACGGACAAAAAGGGTAGCAGGGAGGTACCAGAAAGGTACTGCTCCTTCGTAAACAAACGGCTTACGAATTGTCTGCTATTAAAAAGAGACAAAAGGGGTTTGCTACACGAGGACAGATCCTTGAATCCTTCAGCCTTCCTTCCTTACCTACTAATCGGGTCTTTCTTTCACAGACATAACTGATAAATACGTCGGGCACAAATGTTCCTTTTTTTTTCTGGGTTCGGGTACCTGTTTCACCGGTACCTGGCAAACCCCATTCCGCCCCACAACACACGCATAATTGGATTACAAAACGATTCAAATGAGCCCGAGTTCCTCGGTGTCGGAGGCCACGTTTCATTCAATGGAACTCTGTGTACAATCCTTCTTCTTCTTTGGGTTGGCCTTTTAACATGGTTGTCGGATTACGCCGCAATTTTTTCTACTTCTGCTTGTTAGTTATAAACGTGAGAGACCTGCAATAAAAGTCCGAAAGGAAAGGTTTCTGTGATTTGTTCATTAAATTTGACAGAGAAGTCTCTTTCATATTTTTTCTTCCAACTATAAAGTCTGTTGTTTATTTTTTGGATCAAAAACCAGTAAAATTTGCCAGCCGAACACCTGGCTTTGGTTCCAGAGCTGAGTAACTCTTAGCTTGCGAAGAAAATTCAACGTTAACGGAGGGATTCCGCATCCGCATGACAAGTCGATGATTCAAAACGATAGATGTCAAGCACAGTGTTTACTTATTTATTTATTAACGATGTATTTACTTACCATCAGGCTAACCGAATAAAATTTTGTTTAACAGTTCGCCCTATACAGTGTAAAACTATACGCCCAGTAAAGTAAAAATCATACATAGAGCCGTAAGTAAAATATAATGAGTAATGAGATTAATAAATTAAGTGTAACGATAACATAATGAATGTGCACGTAGTAATATTTAATGTTGATTTTATAATCGAAAAAATAATTGATCGTGTGGTTACTACACGATACTATAATTTAGTACATGTGTTGTGTAATGAGCATTAACAAAAAATATTATGCAACATTTTTTGCCTTTAGAAATTGTGTCACATTTCTGTTTGTGCGGTGACGGAGTTTGTCTAGTTGACAATTCAAATATTTATTTACATCTAATAGTGAAATCGATTGATGTTCTACTGGAACTCAAATTGAGTTGGAAACGATAAATAAGCACCCGTTTCCGGCTGGTGTGGATAAGTAAAAATAACAAGATGGCGACGAAATTAAAATATTTTTCAGCCCCAAAGTACCTAGTACTCACTCCGGGGTTTTTATTATCCCTCACTTAAGTTCTTTTTTCAGCTACCTGCCACCATAAAAACTGCTAATTTCGATTCCGAAGCATGACTGATTGGTCGTAATTGATTCTCCGTTATTTTCCACTTCTTGAGAGGAACTTTCGACCGCCCACAAAAAGGAAAAATACATCCACAGTCCCCTGCCCATTGGAAAACCCATCTTCTTGCCTTACAATTAAATTGAAATTTAATTTCTGCTTTTTTTTACGGTCGGAGACCACATGGGACCCCTTTTAGTTTTTTTTTGTACACCAAGTTGTTTAAAATAGTTTCTAAAAGCGTGTCCCCCGAGCTATTTAGTTTAAGTATTCGCTGCATGTGACTGTCCGTGTCTCTTCTTCCCATTCAGAATAATAGTATCAAAGTACTTGCAAATTAAAAAGTAGTAGAGAAGTAATTGGTAGTTGAAAAGTAAAGGAATTTCAAGTTGGATAACTATTCACAGCCGCTAAGCACTTAACATTAATCGATTACTAATTGAATCGAGCCTATCGTCACAAATCATCAAAGTCTGATGGCTTGTCAATTAGTCAAGAGGCAAACATAGTTTTTTACTTCAACTTTTTAAGTGTTTTATTGTCAGGATGTGATTTCCTAAAAAGTTGACAGTTTTTAATAAAACACAAATTGTTTTCCACCTTAACTATTATTTCTAGCCGTCTCTCCCGTAGGATTACATCTAAGTTGTGACTTTTTGAGCTCCAGGAATTCTGTACTGCAAATTATGATTAGTATGTAGAGTATTAGATTTTACTACACGGTGCTAAAATCGGGTTTGACTTTGCAAAATTTATCAAATAACACACATAGAATCTGTTGAATGACAGAAGGATAAACAACTACTGTAGTAATAAATCCACAGTTTAATTACAGATATTCAACTTGAAACTCGAAGAAAATCCCAAAATTTCAAGAGAAAATCATATTAGGCTAAAAAACTTAGAAAGGTAGATGAACTGTGGATGACGCTAAACACCTTAAAAACGAGGCGTTAGTCTTGTAGTTCAAGGAAACACGGGGAACTACAGGAAACGAAATAGTTATACACCCAAGTGCAGTCAGACAGAGTGCAACTTTCTGCCATTCCACCGACAGTTCACCGGTAGTTTTGAAGATTCCCACTGCGCATCTTCTTCACTGAAAAAAAAAAATTAATTTTCGATACTAATCACGGAAGAAGATGCAATTAAAACAAATTGCAACGGTGGTGCAGACACACACAATGGCGAGTTCCAATTCGATATTCATTAAATAGAATTACGGGTAATAGTGCCTAATTCTGTTTATAGTTTGAAATTACCGGATGCCATCTCTCTCTCTCTCTCTCTCTCTCTTCACATCAGCCCCGTTTTGTTTTGTTTTCATCATCTACTTTCATTTACATCGTCAAACAATTAGTTTCGAATTAAGATGAATGCCAACGTTAATAGTTGGCGGTGGCAAACTAATCCGTTCGACCGTTTCGTAACGGCCTTTAACCGTCAGCCACTCGAGTGAGGTCATCTTCTTCGTCGTGGCACCAGAAAAAAATTCGCGAGATACGCCTAACTCTATAATTAATAGATATTTATTGACGTTTATTAATTATTATTTTTATCGCTACCGTTGTTATCCGAAAATTATTGCTCCTACTGCCTCTCGGGTTCTCTGCAACGGAATTACACGTTTTAATTTGTGTTGTGTGTGTGTGTCGTTAATTGTGCAATTTTTTTTGCACGCGTGCACTCAATTGCAAGGTCACATGCATTCAGGAACGAACCTGATTATCCGGTGCCTGGATAATTTAATGTTGCATTTTACAAATTTCACGCCCGTTCTTACAAAATCAAGTTGGGTTTCCTCTTCTCCCAGCAACTGTTTCGTCATCGTTGAATAGTTTCTAAGGAATACAATGGAAGTTTAAGGTTTAGCCCGCAGAACTGATTTTCATCTGACAACTTTGGAATGTGAGAGACTTTTTTAAAAGATACAAAGGGTCGGCGAAAGGTGGGTACCATAAAAATTATCGACAAAATAACATGAATTCGTTCTTAAAAAACAAATACTTCAATCTGACGAATGTAACGTTTATTAATTCCTTAAATACAAAAACATTTGACTCAGTGACGACTCTAATAAAAATGGCAATTATGTACATAAATGTAGTGATGTGCGCGGCGTTAGGAGGAAGAAACGTGGAATATCCGTAACATGATATTAAAAGAACGGGGACCTTTGAACTAACGTCATCTGTTACCCACAACCATCCTTTATAGTTTTCTCATTTATTACTTTTAGTGAGATAATTGGAACGAATGAACTTTCCACCTCCTGTTGAATCTGAGCTGATTATTTTGCTTTCTGAAATATAAAAATGACAATTATTAGTCGGACGTAACCATTCTACAAATAGCTATATTTATCGCGGCCTTATAGGATTTCGGACGTGGGATTAACATAAACAAGACGTGCTTCCACGGCTATCGATACTCCGGACGTTAAGTAAAATAATTAAATATAAAATTAAGTATAAATCAATTTAATTCTGTTGGCAAGTGTCGGAGAGAACGACTATTTCACTAGTCAAGTCAAACTAGTTTTTTTCCAGGTACGTCCGAAAACTTCTTTTAGTTTTTAACGCCCGATTTGGAGAGTACGAGAATACCAGCGAGTTTGTTCTTGTTTACTTGAGGCTTTTGCTCTTTCCTGAAGATAACTTTAACCGAAGGTCGTCTTCTATTGCTAACCAATGTGAAGGAAGGACTTCCATCGCTAACAAAAAAAAACACAAGGGTGGTGAAATACCTGATTTCCACCTGGACGGATGTTGGAAAATTCGAATCATCACCGTCATCATGATGGATGATCATCGTGAAATTTTGATTTTCACGTCGACAACAAGCTGATCTTTTGTCTGCTTCTCCTCTGAGCCTGTCGGACTCAAAATATTCTTACAATGGAATTTTGACTTTTTCTTGAATTCCACTAGTTCCAGGGGGTTGTAAATTTCCCCTCTGCAAAGACTATAGGGAATCCTTGCCCAAAGGTTCTGAGACAATTCCAACGCGTTCCTTTTACTGATTAGACACCTACGAACGTTCTCCTCCGTGTGTGCCGGTAGAAAAAAATACATTTTGATTAGGACTTGCACCTTGTTTTTTTTTGTTATTTAAAAGAAACGAGAAACCATCGCAGGTATCCTCATTCACAGGTGTAAACACCTGAGGAAACACAAAAGGAATACGACCCTTGGGTATTGGGAATACCCAATGAAAAATACTTTGAAAATACCAAATAAAATCTCAAAGATGTCTTCGAACGGTTTTCATCATTCCGATGCTACCACCCAACAAATACCCACACAGGTACGGTCAGATCACACAGAAAAAATGTTTTTCCTTAGTCACACACTGTCGAGGAACTGTGCGGGTATTTTTCTGGCTGAACTCACACAAGAAGCCGTTAATTACCCGTTGAATGAGCGATTGTGGTCAACCAAAATCTGACACATCCGACCAATAGTAAACCTGGCCTAAGGAAGTAACAGAAGAAAAGAACTAAACACGAGAACAGAGCAGTGAACGACTAATTAATTGCAAAATTATTAATCACCTTGGACCCCCGAAGTTGGCAAGGCCGGGGAGTAGGCTAGGAATCGAGCCCAAAGTACCTCACTGGTGCCTGCCATCCATTACTTCTTATCAGACATTGAAAAACAATTTACTAGTGAGCTGTTGTAGTCGTTTAAATAACAATTAACTCGTTAGGTAGAGGGAATGGTACCCGGCACTTTTATCAGAGCCTAACGGAAACCCTGAATATTCGAGTACTTGGCATTCATCAAAAGAAACGGGTCGGTTTTGACGCATCCAACGCGGAAAAAAAACGCTCGCGGAAAAGCCTTGATCGACCCGCATAATAAGAATTCTGTTATAGGAGAGAGATCGCGGTTTTACTTATCTTCTACTAAAACAGTGCACTGAAGTTTATTAAAGAGCATATTTATCCAAAAATAAATTTTCTTTAACTTAATTACAAGCACTACTATTCAGGTATAGTTCATTATTCCTTCGCTGGAGAATTGTAGTCAGAGTGAACGATCAACAGATTCAAACTGACTGTGGCTAGTTCAGAGCATCGTCAGCTTTGAAACTTTTCTTATTTCATTGTAAGCTAAGCTTTTCTCAGACTTTTCCTACCCCCAAAACACCCACTCACTACGAATGTAGTTTCACAATTCGATAAAACGTGGCTCGAAGTGACCGAAAACAAACACACGGTAATTTCGTACGGTTTGAAAAAAGTAAAGGACTTTCCTTTCCTGGTAACCCAATCATAAAATTTAACTTTTGGAGTAGAGAAAAGAGAAAATGACCAAAAATACAATTCCGCGTTCCTTCCCTTTTCGTTCGACATCTTTCTAAAGCAAATTTTGCTGTAATTTAATTTTGCATTTGCTTTTGGTGGACAGTCAGGGGGGGGGGAGGAGGAAGGGATGAAGTTTTCGCCTTAGAGTTTTCTCATTTTTGCTAAGGCAAAACAAAACCCGACACAAACTTTTAAATCCGCCAACTACGCCCGGCAAAACGGCAAAACTTTTTCCGCAGCAAACGACCGCGAAAATTAAATTTTTTGCCGTTTTGCGCCCTGTGTGGTTTCGGACATTTTGGCAGGAGAAACGCAAAACTCTGCTCGGTTTTGCCTTCTCCTACTTTTGCCAAATCAGAGTTAGTTTAATTTGTTCGAATTGATGGTTTCTGTCTTGCTTTTTGTCAGAAAGAACTTTGCTACCGTCAGTGAACTTCCTCAAGTGCAAAGTTCCGGACGTTAGGAGGTAAAGCCCTCGAAAATTTTTCGATCGACGTATTGTCCCTTGGAAAGACAAACAACTATTTTTGGAAGTAGCACTTCCAAAAGGGAGCAATCGGAAAGTTTTGAAGCATTTCCTTGTTTTAGAAACAGAGTTTGAGACTAATTACCGTCACCGAGTGCTTTTTCCACATTTTCCGGTGTTCGTTCGTAGCAGAAAATACCCGGTAACCGAGTGAGTACTTCTAGTCCTCCACAAAAAAAGGAAGTTTGGAAAAATGCATTAGTCTAAAGGTCACCGACTCGTCTCGCATCATAGTTATTTTTGGCAAATCCTGCTAGTTAGTTACGTGAGCGAAATTTTTAGTGTAGGTAGGCGAATAGTTTGCGACACTACTCGCTCTTTCTCGCTTACTTAATTAAAATATCGGTCCTCGGAACTGGGAACTTCGAACGATTTCCAGTTTTACAAGTCATTCTATATAAACTTCCTTAATCTTTTCACGTCAGACGAAGAATTGTCGTCTTTTAGTGTCGAATATCCCGCTGACAGGAGCATTGCCAAGTTCGGCAACCTTGTCATTAGTGCCCGGGTGGTATGATGCACCCAGCCATGACCTTGGCAATATCTGGCATGGCCCAGGTACCTTGCTCTGCCACGTTCGCATCTTCACCATTTCCAACAATTCCCGTGCCTGGAACTGTACTCTCTGTTTACCCAATTTCGAACGGTTGACGGTTATTGCTTCCGGTCTGCTCTCCTTCTCTCACGCGTTCATTCGTAAAAAAAATTCCAATTCAAACTTCCAATGGGATTTGATGAAAGCCAAGATCAAGGTGAAGTAAACATGTTCAAGCCACCCTCACGCTTTGGCCTAGTAAATTGTTCTCCTAATATGCCGTGGTTTCTGGATGGAAATGTCTGACTCTATGCCGGAACATTACTTTATTGACCTTGAAACAGAATAATTCTTATTTTTATGTACAATATATTACGTATGATGTAATATTACGTAACTGTAAATCTAGAATAGGTGCAAAAGGAGCCGGAATTTGTACAAAGCTCAAGAAATTATTGTAAATAATCTGCAATAAAATTTATTAAAATTTTGGCGTTACGTATTTTTATCATTTGACTAGAACATTGAACTGTCACCAATTCACAATAATTTTACTTTGGTATTTTACACATTCCCTTTGTAACATTTTATCGTTCGTCGTGTAATTGAGAAACTGAAGAAAATGTATAGAGCCATGACAATCGAAAGTCAGGTACCATAGGATGTGGTTTTGAATGTGAATGATTTAGTGAATTAAACAAAGGCTAATAACGAGAAGACGTAAAATTAAGGCAAAGTTCATTCACTTTTACTAGCCCAATCGAACGCAAATAAAAAAACAAGAAGATGCCAAAATCTCAATGAACGAAAATCAATGATTGAACTCCGGTAGAAGACCCAAGGAGCCATCAACACCCTCTCTTGTATTTTCTCCCTTAAATTCCTCATGACTAATCCGGATTCGAGTTTTAGACTAGGAGTCTAAAAGTTACTAGTCTAAAGTTAAAAGTTAGAAGTTTAATCTCGAATGCAGAAGAAATGTTTTTCTAAGGCTAAAATTAGTTTAGAAGTTAACGAGCGAAACAAAAAAGAAAATTTACTTAGGTTGAAGAACCCTTCAGCGGATTAATTACACTGTAATTGCGCGTAATTACATCGAAGAAGACGAAGATGGGAGGATGAAATGAAAGAGAAAAAGAAGGAAACAATGGTCAAGTAATTGAAAAATATGAACCCGTAAGTTAAAAGGCATGGGTTAGGCATGGTAACCCTCGAGGACCTCTGACACAAAAAGTTAAACTCTCCACAGGCGTTGACTCATTTGAAAATCAACCAAAGTCAAAATATAAATAAGTTCTTTCTTATGTTTAGAGGAGGAAGAGATGGTAACTCGGTAACAGCTGAGATGGTAATTGTTGGGGACATTCTTCAGGAGTTGCTATCTCCTTCTTGCAAACAGTAGACCGTCAGAACCACGCAGCCTAGCCAAAGGGAAGCTTTGTGTATGTGTGTGTGTGTGTGTGTATGTTTGTAAACTGATGACTTCAAGTAATAATTTGTTGCTCTCGGAATAAAAACGAAAACATAACAGGAACCGAAACCGCAGATGTTTTGAAACAATTTATTATTCCGGCCGTGACATAAATTTGATCTTTTTTCTCCTCCTCGAGTCTTCCACTTATTCTAAAAAAGCAGAAGAGAGGAGGTATGTGCAATCTCATCATGCATCTCTAGGAACCCCGTGGTACACAGAACTCCTCTAATAGCATTGAACGGCATTTCACGAAATTGCTGCAGCAAGACATCTGTTTGTAGACATCTAGTAAACTGGTACTCGTCTATTTATTTTGGTGAAACCGTTACTTGTGTCGGCCTCAGAAGATCGTTCTTTTCAACTAAGTCAGGCCATAGGCCGAACGAGTACGAGCCGCACCCGTAAACCTTAAAGAATGGTACGTGCGAGATGAAAAGTTAGCTTTACATTGAACCATACACCTGCAGGGCGTGTACTCGAGTACTGAGGACTCTCAACCTGAAAAAGTACGCATGATAAAAGCCGTCTTTGTAGCTAGCAGAAGGCACGCGCAGGCATTTGGCAGACGGAGAGAGCGGTGCCTAATGATTTACTAAATCTGATCGGGAGATCTCTGAAAGGTGATGATCTATGGGCTTTACTAGAATATATGCTCGGTGTACACTAATTGCGGGCGCAAATGGTGGTTCGATCCGATCTGCAAGATCGTCGATTGTCAGACGACGTAATGGCAAGGCAGTCACCTTTATCTTCACCTAATACGTCATGAAGTCTTGGACGTTGAGGCGAAAGGAAATCTCTAGGATGGTTGACAACGTTAAATTTACTTATTTCTTTTTGTTCGTCATGTTCGGTCTATTGTACTGTGACTTCTTGGTTCTTTTATCCCATTTCGTTTCTATTCCATCCATTTCCCAACTACTAATAACGCGGTACTGCATTAAGTCGGTACCTACGCGCGCGTTTTCCGAGCGTTTGACGGCGGTACACGTTTTCTAATACCCAACAGTACATTTTGGGCGATGGGCCTCATCGGAGCGTGCTCCTTCGGGCGTTGAATACCTTGACTCTACCCAAAAGAGTCACGACGAGTGCAACCGAGACAAAATGAAAGTTTCCTGATGAGCACTTTCACAACTCACAAAAATCCAATTTAAGAAATATGGTGATGATGATGATGATGATAAAGCGAGAAAGAGGCGAATTAGAGCAAACTCAACGGACGGCCCATGTGATTTCTTAAATATCGCTATTTTCATTAGACCCCCTCGAAATAATAATTTCTATTTTACTATTATTATGTTACTATTTTTTCTTTTTGGCAGTGCAATAAGAGAAACGTAATGACTCCATCGTCGCAAGAGTTATGACTTGCCCGTGGAAACAATTCTCTTACCGAAAACTCAAAGTTAGAATTGAAATTTTGATTGAAAATTGAGCGGTCGAACCGCCCGGTCGTGAGCTTCCTAATTAAGCCGTATATCCTTTCGGTTTTTTTTGGTTTCACAGAAAGAAAACATTATTTTCACCTTTCGTCCGACTCTGCCTTGAATTTTTGTCGGAATGCAGTAATAATAATGCTAATAACACTAATATCGAGGCTCATGATGGACCTCTAATGCAGTACGAAGTAAAAGCAGCTTAGAAAGTGGGATAACAACGAAAAATATTGTACTCCCCTCTAGTGATCTGAAAGAATTGTAGTACCTACACAAATATAAAAAACGGCACCATTTAAGGCTCTGTACAACCCGAAGAACCTAACAAAGGTAAGAATCCAAACCAAGAAATCTAAAACAAACGACAAAATAATTCTTTGTGGTAATTGTGTATTGCAGAACTCTCGAATATTCTAAACTTATTCACCTTGTGATCGAATTTCAATTGAAAAGTTCCGAAACTCCTACACATCTATGTGTTCTCCCGAGACATGTTCCGGGTAACAATAGTAACTCAGACGCGGACCAGGAAACAACTTATAACTTGCAGCAATGGCACTAGGAGTAATAACTCAAACTCAAATGTACAGCAGATGATACGCGTTTCTTCGGCAATAAAAAGATTTTTATCATTGCTCGATGGCATAAAGCTTTCCCCCACTGAAGAAAATGCCACTTAGACTCCCACCGCAGACACCATAGACACATTTGTCATTTCAAACCCCAGAATACCACAATATTTCAAGCAACTAATAAGATACCATCGAGCACATTCAAATCATCTGGTTTCTGGTTGACCTGAAACGACAAAAAACTCACACTTAACGTTAGGAGGGGATACGGCTGAGGTAATAAACAGCCAGCGACAATGTAGCGGCTTTTTGCACCCAAAATAATACTTCTTTATTAATGTGAATATATTGTTCGGTTCCTGGAACGGGAGCCATTTCATCATCACAAAATTTTAACTCCAAACGGAAGATTACAAAGACGAAAAATAAAAAACTAATTTTTGTAAACCTGGATTTCATAACGCCACCACCGCCACCGTACCGCCACCACACCCCAGAACAACAGGAACAACACTGGAGCAATAATAATAGTGGTAATAAAAGAACATAAACTCAAATCCTACATTAATGGGGGTGAAATATGTTCCCAGTGTTTAAGGCCCCGACTAACGTTCACACTAAACCCTATACATAAAACTTGTCAAGAGTTTGTTTTTAAATTTATGCATATGGTTTGTATCCCAACATCATTCAGGTTTAAGGGTCAACGCATTCCATGTGCATGACAGCCCCGTACGATGTTTACTGTCGCCTCCAACATCTTCAGTGTTAACTTACTAATAGTTTTTTTCCTAACTCAGTCAATAGGCAAGCGTTAAGTAATTAATTAGTCGGATGCCTGTCGGAGGCGATTTCAAGAGTAAAACTTTGTGTGCCTTTGCTCCTGAAACTAAAAATGTAATGACGTCACGCTTGGTGTTTGTCTTATTTTACGTAGTTATTAATAATTCTATTCAAAATGTAATTTCTTAAACCATGAAATTTACAAAAATAAAACATATGGAAATTAATTAATTTAACTTTGGTTGCCCTGAGCTCTGACGTCTTCCCCCATAGAAGCACAAACACACTTATATATGAATTCCGTAACGAGTGACTGAATTACTGAAAACCGATAGTTACATAGGAACGTGAAGGTTAATAAAGACGACAGAGGATACCTAGGAATATATTTTTCGAAAAATTCAAAGACTTTTATGAAGACTTCTGAAATACCAATAATAAATTTATTTAATTAAAAAAATAATATTGACGGGGTGAATGTATAAAAAACTGTTACGCTTCACACGACATTAACTATTTTTAACTATTAAACTCATTTCAGCCACCGAGTACTGGATGGTAATTTATTTAGTGTTGAAAGTAATGTACCGAGCATTTTCCGTTTTCCTAGTTGTGTTATCGAAGCCAAATGAATCCTGCGATCAACTACCCACGACGGCGGACATTCCTGCCGCGTGTTGGTCACGTGAGGGGATTACAGCACAAGCGACATGGTCTAGGAAAACCGATCGTCTTTCATCGGTCCTTTTGTCTGCGGTCAGAATACGCAAGGGTTGGGAAGTTGGTGACTGCCCGTCCGCACTTCGGCGATTCGAATTCGATTTGTCATGAGGCAATGAACGTAATCTGATGGAGTAAAGAGCTGAGGGTTAACGCAAGGAGCAATGCATAGAGTACACATTAAGAGAGAGAGAGAGACCGTACAGAGGCCGAGGGATGAAAAAATAACAAGAGAGGGGGATGTACAGATATATAGATAGTTATACAAAGGCAAGAAAAGGCATCTGTTCCTGCGAGAAACATCTGCTGTCGGCGTTACAGCAACCCGAAATCTTGTTTATTCTGGAAAATTCATGAAAGAGTTGTTGTCGAGGAGGTCGAAAGGTAAAGAGCTGCCACCAACCACGAACAATTCATTTTGCTTTTGCACCTTTTTCACTTTCCTATATAGTAAATAGAAACAAAACACAGTTACTCGCACACGAGGATGTAGGCTGGAAGGAAATACTTTTGCGTTGAATACTCAACACTTCATTACCTCCTCTAAAAAAATCTATCCTCCCGAGAGATAAATTGCATCGATTAGTTCTCTATTATTATTGATCTTTTTCATTCTTATCGTTCTTGTCGTCCATTTAAGGAGAAAAGGAAAGAAACTTAGAGACAGAAAGAGAAAGAGAATATCCTTCGGAGTTTAATTTGTTTCTGATAACAACGGACAGTTTGAATTACGGTAAACACGCATTACCAAAAACGACGTTGTTCACAACCAAACCACAACCTTCCTCTGTGGTCATTTCCATTTTATATGTCACGTGGGCATCGCATTTATGTAAGGTAATTAATTTTAAAAAATAGAGTGTCAAAAATCGCAACCACCGTCGTTTACCAATCTGACAATAAGCTGTGTTGTTTGTATTTCCCTTCCGCTACATAACTTGCAATGCTCTCTTGAAGCACAAAGGTAGAAGTTATGAACGGAAGTTAACAATTAGGTACCGACTAGTAGCCGACGAAAAGTTAGAAGGTGCCCGTGTACCCGGAGGGAACACAAAAGGTGGTGAACACCACGAAACCGTTCGAATTACAAAACGGCGACATTGAGGTACCATTGAATGCAAAGGACAAATTGTAAAGGAACGAAAGTGAATGTAACAATACCGAAAGAGCGGAGAATCAAAAACGGAACTGTGGAGAACTCGTACCAAAGAGAATATTTACGGCCCTAGATAAGACCAACTGAAATACGAGTTGTAGTTAAGAATAAGCAAGAAAGGTAGTGAGTTTTCTCTTAGGTTGCAAGACTAACTAATATTACTAATCTGGTATGAAAAATCTGCCGAGTGGAAAGCGAAACAACTCACCGAATCGAGATAAAAGAAAAGAAGTGGAAGATTTTGGTTTTGGACACAAAGAGAGAAAGGAGAACATAAATAAGAACAAATACAACTTGTCAATAGTTGGCCGGTTTAAATCAACCTGGACGAGAGGATAAGAAAAATAGGCGGATACTCTACACATTTACAAATAAATATATATATATATATATGTGTGTGTTTGTGTCTATGTTCGACAAGTCATGGCCTGAAAGTAAAAGTTTTTACAGGGAAGAACAGGAAGAACATGAAGAACCAGGCAAGGCAAACGAAAACCCAAAGGACCAAAACAAAAACCTTAAGGAAAGAAAAAATCGTGCTCGAAAGAATAGAATTATTTCTTTCAACAACACAAAAAAGGTTCAATTTGGTACGAACACACCCCGAAGGAAGTTACACTTGATTGATTTATGACAGTTACGGTCTAGGAGACGTTAGAGAATAGGTAGACAATTCCTAGAGAAATACATAGAGAGAGAGAGAGAGAGAGAGAGAGAGAATTGACGTTTCATATAAAATATGTGTTCTGCGGTTTGTAGGTCGCGTAACGCGAGTAGCTCGTTTCCATTTCTACTTTTCCTATCGGTTCTTTTTTTTTCGTCAGGACCTGTTTATTCTGTCAAATTCGGCCCGGGGGCTTAAGTTGAAAATTAGTTACAAATCGGTATGTCGAACAAGTACGGGAGGGCGAAAATTAATTGAAAAACAAGGTCCAGAGTTATTTATGGCTACGGTAAAATTACTCACCCAGGTAGATAAAGTGGTAGGTACTGTGAGTAAGATGGCGCGGCGATAACAAATATTAATCTCTTTATAAAATCCTGTACAGGATATTTGAGAGAATGGACTTACGTAATACTGTTAAGTGTTCGCCAGGTGAGGTGCTTAGGTAGCAAGGTACCAACGTCCTCCCCCATTTATTCCTGTCAATACTCTAAAAAGTTGTAATAGTTAACTTCAAGAATCAGAAAATGACTCTTGGGAATTAGGTCTAAAGATCGACGCCATTGGATTATTCAACTAACAGCTGCACTGTAGGAAGAGGCATATCAGGTCCTAGAGTTAACCTGTGCCATTTTAGGATGCGAATCTCGTGTTTCTCTCACTTATATCTGTACAGGTAAAATAAATGAACGATAAAAAACAACAAATGACAAGAGCAACTGCAGTGTGCATTTGTGCAGTAACATACTAACGAGTAATTACATGTTATTAGCTTCTCAATATTTAGCATTATTTATTCTATCTACCTCAATATTTAGCAGTTTAGCGTGGTACAATGTAGAATAGAAAGCAGTGAAGTTCGTTAAAGGGATGTTGCTCCAACGTTGTCCATCAGAAGGCGTTTCCTTTGGTTTCCGTCCGATTTTACAAAATTTTAAATTCCCTTACGGAGTAAATCGCAAGTTGAATTCTTCAACAACTTCTTGTGTCTATTCAAAAAATAATTATACTTCCATATTAGATCAAACTCTTCGTCTAAAAGTCGGGAAAGTCAGGTCAAATACCCCAATCTGTTGTCTTACGTTTAATAACCAGAATGTATCTGGAACTCTCAAAATAGTCTTTTTCTATCTTCTGCTGAGGTCTTAGGTGAATGTTCTAGAATTAAACAGTATAGTATTTTTGTAAGAGACAGATACAACTTAAAAAGATACCTGGCAACACCCAGGTAGTGTGAGGTTTTTAATTTTTACACCGGTAGGAAACCTACTCACTCGTTTAGATGTACCTCAAGGCGACAGAGGCCACCTTGCTTTTGACAGGCACGACGACTCAAAATATGAAAAAGGAAACAAATACAAAATGATTTAGTGTAAAGAGTAGAAAATCAGAATATTGCTGCTTAGGTTGTGATAGATAGATAGGCGATCTGGTTCTGGTGGGGGTATGTTCAAAACAGAAAAGGGTGACTTCACAATGAGTCAAGCAACTGTGAAAGTTTTTTCGAGAAAAAATAACAACCGAAGCATTAATTGTGAACTTTGCTATTGGATTTGGTTATTAATTTGAAGTAAATTGAAAAGTAAATTATATTATACATGATATGTTTGCTTAGACGATCTTATTACAAGAACTTCATATATAGTTTATTAGCCCAAGAAAAGGTAAGCACAACTGAATATTCGAGTTCTCACATTCTCAATTGCAAAAAATCAATTGGGAAATATAATAATTTAAAAATTAATTAAAACGTTACAGAAGTTCTGTGCTGGACCTTCGTTTAACTCCGACTATCACGTTCGTTTAGGATTGCTCTGCCCATGAGATTTAACTTTTCCCAGGTCGAGCAGTAAAATTTAATTTCTGTGAGTGAGTAGAATGCATTCTATAAATTATGAATTTGTTGCACTTAACAATAAAGTACTCCTACCCGCTGGAAAAAAAAACTAAAATAAATCGAACTCCAGCTTTTTAAAGTAATTCTTCCTTCTTTCAAAATCGAGACTTCCCAAGACTATCACTAAGGAGTAATTACAGGCATACTTCACCGCTTCTACCAGTTGCCTAATAGTTGGAGTTCATCTAGTGATCGAATGAATGAACCGAACACAACCTGATCTGATACAACCAAGAGAGAGAAGTTGGGAAAGGGGGGGCTGGCGGGCGTATGAATAAATAATTAAATAGAACTTTGGTCTAATAACAGGTGTACTGCTTTGTTTTCAAATTTCTAGTTTATCGCAAACGAAAATTGTAGTTGAATACTATCACTAATTTAGTGAAATTATCCAGTAAGAATAACTACAATTGAAGAGTGCAAGACCACACAAGCCAAATGTTCATTTTTGGTAGAAAGAAGTGGTGCAGCAAATGACAAAATCTTTCAACAAGTTGGTCACAGAGCTGAAGGATTCCACATGTCCTTTTATTAGGTTTTGGTAAAAATAAAACCTTGTAGAATGTACGCTTAATAGTTTTGGGATCTTTTGGTTGCTACTGACGACTTGTTGGAAAATATTTCTTTGCTACTGGTTGCTATTTTGCTTCTACTAGAACACAGAGTACCACCTGTCATGTCACCTGAAAACTGAATCAGTTCCAATCATCTGTTGCTTTTACATTTTTATTTCCTTTTTATATTTCGTATAAAATCTAATTTTAATATCCTAAACGTTTTACACCAAACAAAATTTTAAGATTCCTTAAAAATATAATTTATATGTTTTAGGCATCAATTTCTGTAGCAAGCGTAGTACGTAACTAAAACACCGGTGTTCAATTTTGTTCGATTTATTAAACGTTCATCGATACGTTTGGATAGTGACAGACAAATATTATTTGGATCTCCTACAACAATTTAACGCTTAGCGACAGTACACCGGAGGTAGAAGAACGAAGATTGTAAGACCGTACCGCTGCACATTTTACATCTGTGAAGTAGAAGTTTGTTAAAAGACGTAGCTGAGAGTCTGACAGAGGCAACACAGGTCAATCAGAGTGTTAGAAATGGCGTCGAAAACTGCACTTAACTATCTTCTAATTCTTTTGAATGACTACATCTAGAGATGAAAACCCTTTTTGTGCGTTCAATTAAGACACTTTTACTACTTTCAAATTTTGGTCGTTTCACTTAATGTTGATAATTTTTCAACTTTCGTTTTCCAACGTTTTTCTAAGTTATTTAAATTAACAGAATCATATTTGTGTACTTATTTCGTAAACTCCATACGAATAATCGCAACAGTTTTACACCTTCCTTTCAGGTAGAAACAGAAATTTCATTTTTGTATAATTTAACTACTCTAGGGGTATAAACCTGCCAGAGTTTTATGGTTAAGCATAAGTTAATAATATTTTGACTGTTAACTTGGGTGGCCATCATTTCTTTTCACGGTCTTTTCTACTATTATCTTTTTCCCTTCCTAGTCGGATCTTGTAAAAATTTCTCTTCTGAGATAGAACCTTTCAGATGGGATTCTTAATAACCGGGTCTCTGTCTCTTTCTACCTCAGGAATGTATGCGTTCCGTAGAAAAGGGTGGAATAGGAAAGTGACTGACCGTACTCTATCTGTGAGATACCTGACAGCACTGGTCTGTGTTCGCACTAGTGATAATATTAAATAACACTAAATCATTTTGAAAGCTGTTGCCACTACCACAAGAAATATGACCATCTTGAAACCTGTTATGTAAGACAAAAAAGACTCGTAAAATTTATTAATTGTAAATAATGGCGACCATGTCGGTCTTAAAAGCTCCCGACAAACGAGGTATTGCAATCTGCTCGTAATTGGATTATTGTTAATTAGTAGATGTGACCAAAGCACAGCTTTAAGTTCATCCGAAGATATTTTTTATTTAAGAAGTTGCAAGAAGTCAAGTTCACCGGAATTATTATCAATATGGAGGTCAACTTCTCGTTTGATTTACACCAGACGTGATGTTCTCAGGTGAAGAGACCATTGGCCTACATAGGAAACCCTAGAAAGCGCACGTATGATGATTATTTATTTTGCACTTACCTGATCGAAACGGCCACCAGAAATTCAGGTGAATTCAACTAAGGTAGCACAAAGTAAGACTCCTGGCTACTCTACAATTCCCTTTCAGTATTTATCCTCTAGAAAAAGAGGTTTCACGTAAAGACCGATATAAAAGAAAGCATAAAACATATACCTAAATTAATAAAACTGATACCGCGGATTAGAGGCATTCACTTAGACTCTGCGTAATAAATAAATAAATAACAACGGTAGCACAGTGCTGTTTGCGAGCACTATCTCTAAGTAATAAAAAAATTAAAATGCATCTCGCAAAGGCTGGCACAAGCGCGTTTATCACTCAATCTAGCCAAGTAAAAAATTAAATAGCTAAGAACTTTATTACCGTGAACGTTTGCAGGTACTTCCAAAAAAAATATTCACCCCGAATAACAAGAGATTCTTTTAAATGGAAATACAAGTCGGGTAGACTTTGAGGTCAGGCACGAAGGTACGACGCGGCGTTCAAGCGATTTTATGAATAAATCTTATGAATTTACGTTTTAATAACAACTATAAAATAAAACTTCACCGTTGAAACTTATTTTTGTGCTTCTATTCTGATTCAGGAATTGCTCGTTGGTCAGTCAGATGTGAGGACATTAGAGAAACATTACGTACAACATTCAGCGTATTTGAGGAAATTTATGTTTTGCTTTGCTCTCTTACCCTAGAGCTGGCCAACAGTTTGAGCACCGCGAGCAGATTTCTTCTTATTAAAACAAGAAATTTTTACAACACGTGAATTAAATTAAAGAGGACGCACTTGTCAGGTGCAACACTAGATAAACATACATTAACGACAGAATGCAATTCAAATGGAAAGTTGGTTCGCCTGAAACGATAAAAAGACACAAAAGCAAAATCAAAGAATTAAAAAATCAAAGTGGAACTTCCAGCCACCACGTCTTGTTAAATAAAACTACTTGAATTAACCGGTTAATTATATTATTATTACACTGCACTTCATCAAACATTATTGATTGAACAAACTAAACCGATATTACGATTCAAAGAGTGTTTCCACAGTCAATTTGATGCGCAGTAACCTTTGTAATTAAAAAACGGAAAGAAAAAGATTGTGAAAACGCGGTACTTTAATAACCCGACAGGTCAGATACCATCTGAATCATGGCAATCGTTATGCTAATGATTAATAGTACTGCACTGGAGTAACAATATTAATTTAACAGATTTGATTTGCGATATTAAACATTAAACTAAATGTCTTTGTATCTAAGAAGAAGAGTCAGAGCTCGAGCAAGAAAGAGCGAGGGACGAAAGACGCGAGACAGAAGAACCATAAACATAATCGTAAACATTTATTTTTCAGGTTTACGTGCATTTGTTTTATTGATAATAATAGAACGCGAAATAACAAATAAATTTTTAAGTGAGGTAATTTGAAAGTAAAAAAAAAATTATTATGGTTGAGCAAGACGAAGTGGCGGTGGAAGTCAGCAGAAGAAGTCAATTGAATGTTGTTGCACCTGCCAGACAAAGTCCGTCAGATGTGGACAACCGGGCAAAAGGCCTTGGCGAGGACAAAAAAGAAGCTTGCAAGTTGGTCCATTCACGGACGAAGACAAAGAGTGAGAGGAAGTAAAAAAAGAAAAATCTGTTTGGCCAACTCGACGTTGGAACTTCAAAGAGAGAGAGAGAGAGAGAGAAAGGAAAAGTGAAAAAGAACAGAAAAAGTTTCAAAACTTTTCCGGCTAAGTGGTTCACGCAGCTTTCAATACCAAATTTTTTTACCAGAAAAATCTTGTTACTGGACAGAAAAAAAAACTGAAGAAGAAAATAACTGGCCAAATAGCGTTCTGAAACTTTTAAAAAACAATTATTTGGAATGATTCTAAATCTAAGAAGAAGGAGATGAAAGTTGCTGGAGGATGCTGTTAGAAGATGCTGATTCAGTTTGTTCCACCTGTAGGTGAAACATTTACCTGTGCGAGTATTTTCTGTAGATGTCGTCTTCTCCGACGGATGAAATTAATTTTCTACGAATCCATACAAAAGGAGACATCTGAGAATTCCAAGAACACGTGGATCACTACAAGAAATACAAACAAACATACATAAGTTTTGCTCATAGCTGTGCTTACTTCTTTTTAATAAATATTATCTTCCAAAAAGGTGTACAATTTAAATATTTCAATTCATGTCGTCGGCGTCGTCGCCATCGTCGTCGTCGTTGCCACGAAACTTTTAGTTCGAGGGTTAATGACATAATAACAAAATATAAGGCCAGACTATTATGACGTTTAATATTAACGATCCATTAAAGGAGTTTAATTTACAATAACGACCTCCTGAGGAGATTGAAAAAAAAAATTCTACGTTTTGTTTCTATTGAAAAATGTGTACTTAAATCATTCTTAGTGTTTCCATACGTGGAGTATTCATTTCTCATTGGGCACTCGAGCTGGGACAGTAAGTGAAATAAATTATTTCTTTGTGGAACCTTACGAAAATAGATGAACCTATTTAGGTCAGCTAGAGATTTTGATTGAAAATAATGAAGGAGAAAGACAGGCAAAATGGACAAAAGGTAAGAATGGTGTGTTTCCATGGAAGAAGTCGAGTCGAGTAATTAATAGTTTTAATCTATTTTTGGTGGTGAGTTGTGGTGTACCCTCACAATCATCGCTTCTTACATTATTTGACGTGTCTGTTATGTTCCAGTAATGTGAAACGTTTTAAACACCTGATTATTCTATTATTTATGTATGATGTGTGCAGAAGTAGTTTTAATTTTTTTCAATTACCTTGGTACTCCGAGTATTATTTTTTCCCTTGTTAATACCGAGTTGTCGAAAGCATGCTGATGGCAGTTCTCCAACTGCAACTACTGAACTACAACCGACTGTTA
Source organism: Polyplax serrata (assembly GCA_037055365.1). Lineage (NCBI taxonomy): Eukaryota > Metazoa > Arthropoda > Insecta > Psocodea > Polyplacidae > Polyplax > Polyplax serrata. The sequence continues at coordinate 1,118,446 of JAWJWE010000002.1, forward strand.
AGCATCTGATGACCAGGTGTATTTGCTGATTCTAATTGCATTGTGATTTTCGTCATCCAGTTCAAATGTTGCGTCGTACCCGAGCGTTACATGTTAGCCGAGGACCAGTGACAAAACATTGTTCCTTACATAAACCTGTTTATTGCTAATTTAATGCGTTACTGACATGACATTTGCAAAGAAGAGGGCAGTCTGATTGTAGAACTCGGAGGCCAACACACTGATTTCAGAGACTTGCGAGAGAGGAAACTCATTCTCGCGATCGTCCGTGACATTCGAAACATTAATGAGAGAGAAAAAAGATAACAAACAGAGCATCGTAAAACGTTCTTATTTTTTCCAAATAGTAGTTAATAATAAAGAAAAAAAAATGGAATGAATAGTAGGTCATAAAATGCAAATGAAAACTACGAGAGAAGGAAATGGCGAGTTTTCCCTCACCGTCCGCCATGTCCAGCTGGGTGAGCGGAAAGTGGGCAGGTGCTGCCACAAGCGGATGGATTTGGTACCAGTTGGGTTTAATGCGGGATCGCAATCGTAGCTCGAGATCGTCGCGATCAGAGGCTTTACCCGAGTGTATCTTTCTGTAAATTAAATTTTGGATGTCAATTTAATCATAAGAAAGCAAAACTCCCGCCACAAAAAAACAAAATATCTAAAATTCTTATTGGAAAAGTTCCGGTAATTACAATCATGAGCTACCGAACTGTATTCACTTTTTGTTGAATTTATACCGTTTGCATGTTTCTTTTTTGCAGAGTTAACAGGGCAAAAAATATACAAGAAAAGCATTCCCTCAAATTTGGATTAAAATAACAAAATCCTGCCGGGATTTCACAGTCTCGGTAAACGTCAAACAACCAGCTGTTCGGCGAGCGAGACGATCCCGCATTCAACCAGTACAGAGCGATCTCATTGGTCGACGGAGAGAGCCGAAAACGTCCGAATGAGAACATCGGGAGTCGAGGCAACGGACCCGAGCCGTCAGACTTGTGTTTTCAGTTCGCGAATTGCTTTTCACATGACGAGTCGGACGGTAGGGTTTTTCCAAAGGAACGAATCGCCTGGGGGAAAACACACTCAGAAACACGGGCAGTGAAGAAGAATAGGACGAAACCGTGAAATAGAAAATTAATTGTAATAACAAGAGAAGTGTGCGAATAGGAATTAGTAAAGAAAATAAAATTCTACAAACCGCGCGCATTTAACGACACCGACTCTTTTCATCGTGGAGATAGACGAAAAAAATTATTAATTTTTTCGTTTGACAAATTCATTTTTTTTCCCGTTTTGTCGACTCGCCGACCGGAGGTGCGACAGAATCCCGGAAAAGGAAGTTGAGATCCGACCGGTGCGAAGCAGAAGAAAAAATAAAAGTTTTCCGCGGAGGAAAATAAAATTTGAAGAAAAAAATTTTCTACTCGTTTTGTTTGTTTTTATTTTTGGCTTGTCCGCGTTTCGGTTCCCGCGAAGAACCGAATTGTAAAGTGACCGGAAATTGGATGATAAAACGCAGAGAATTGCGATAGTAAAACGCACGGCAACAGGGGAAAACGCGAAAAATATTTTATATTTTGTAACCGTTTTGCGGAGCAACACACATACTCACGCAAAATACATCGGGTGAAATGTAAATCGGTACCAAATACCCGAAAGTGCTGTGACTACTCGCTTTGAAATATAAAAAGGAATACACACACGTACACGTCGGAAATTCGACCGGAGAAAAATTTTTTACGTTTTCGATTTTTTTTTTTTTGGAAGAAAAGAAGAAATCAACCCGTTTGACAGCGGATAGTTTGTGATTGAAAAAATTTTTTGTTTTCCACAAGGAAATCTAATAGTTATAGTTATTTTTGATGCTTTTTGAATTAACATAATGGTTCCCCAACAAAGTGAATCGGGCCGATCGAACAGTCCCGCTTCGGGCACCAATAATGGACCTGTTCGGTTTGGATCACAATTAGTGGATAAACACTCAGCTACGCCGTACACAGATGCCACACAGGTAAGATTGGTACTCTAAACAGGTACCTACACCCAGCACAAAATTTGACTAGTCGCGCACGAAACCCCGAGAAAAATTGGTCCCACTCGACAGGACGGGTAGGAAACGTGGAAAATTGAGTTTTTTCCCCCGGTTTTCCCCGAGTTAAGTAAAATCAAACCGAATAGTTCGGGAGTAAAAATAGTGGAAATGGTGATGATAGTGAAGTGTTTTTGTTTGTTTGTTGGTTTGTTTTTTTGTTTCTAAAAATTTGCCTTCAAAATGTGGATATTACCCGTTGATGCTTATGTTTGCCGGATTTATGGCACTGGGCCCTTTTTGAGTTTCTCAGGACTGTGATCCAGGTTGATTTTGGATTTTAGTGACGAGAAGAAGGGATGTGAGTGAGTGAATTTTTTTTTGAAACGTTTGTGACGGAAAAAACGGCTCTCTTGCACAGGATATTGTAATTTACGGTTTTGGTAATGCTGCTTAGAAAAAACGTAAAAATATTTATCGAAGAGCCTTAAAAAAACTCTAGGAAAAAACAAAAGTTTCATTGAAAAGTCAAATTAAAAAACGAGAAACTTTGCGATTTGTAGTGTGATGTTTTGGTATTCGTCGGTCTGACTCATTTGGTGTGCCATGTGCTTTAGGCAGGTAGACGGCATGGCCCAGGCAAGGCTTTCCTCAGGCCTTGCCACATCACACGCACTCTAAAAGTCCGGAAAATTAAAAAGCAAACATGAAACTCGTCAACTTGAATTTCTTAGATAAAACGAATGTAAACCGAAACAATTTTTAAAAAGTTTTAATTAAAACGATGAATTAGTGTTTGTTCGGAAGAGCAAGAATCGAGTGTATTACCCAAAACAGACGAGTAATATTTTTCCAAAGCAAGATTCATTCGTAGTACCCGTCAGGTACTTGTGAACTTGATGTAGGCCGACTGAGTTGCGTGTCCACGAAGTAAAAATAAATTAAACTTGCGTTTATTAAGAGTGATATAAATAAGTAATAAATAAGTGCAGGGAATATTACGCATTTTGCGAGTTGCACAATTTTTTACGCTGAATTTTTATTTCTGGCGTTTTACCACTCAAAATGGCCTGTCCCCCCAAAAAAAATTAAAAATAAAAAAACCAGTGAGTATAAAAACATTTTCTACCTGTCGATTTGGTTAACTTTTTCGTTTATACGAGTAATTTGTGTAATTGCCGACTCGGTTAATAAGAGAAGGTGCACATCTATGGATTAATACTTAAACACCGTGGAAGTACGAAAAAATAAAAAATTATTAAGATTTCGTTACGTAACGACCGTGGCGTTATTTCCAATAAATGCAGTAACGACGAAAAAGTAATAATTTCGTAATGAGTAATTATTACTCGGCAAATAAGCAGGTAGACAATTATTATTTTAAAAATCATAACTACACATATTTCTATGTATGATTTTCTGTCTAGATGGCACGGTCTGCATATAATAGTTTTTTTTTTTTCGTCCATTATAGTTTTATGAATTCGTCCGGGCAGAGTCGAATCGAAATTAATTTACGCATGACGATGCACGTATTTTTCATTTTATTACTCCGCGGGATATGTTTTATTTATTTATGTATTTATTTATTTTTTATTAACTCAAGGCTCGTAGTGTCTGCTCAGAGAGCGGAAAATTTTGATGGTGCAAAAATGACACCCTCGCGAGTCTGTCGTAGAAACTTTAATAAGTCGACCGGAAGTTGAGGATTAGTTAGTTTTTTTTTGTTATTCTGCCTTTTCATGTTTTATTCCCCGCACATCGGTCCGATGCGTACGCACGCCTGCGTTTTGTGCATGTGTTTTACGTCCAGAAGTGTCTCCAGTGCCCCAATATCGGTTTTTAGAAGTTGAGAAATGGGTTGAGTTTTTTTGCTGTCACACGCTCGTCCTCCATGCCGGCAGTTTTCGTTTCGGTGAAATTGCGTGGAAATTTGTCTTTTTTTTCTCCGTCAAATTTTGCTACAGGCAATTCAAAATGTCGGTTTTAATTAAATCGGCACAGGCAGAAAAGAATCGTCCAAAAATTTCCACCGTTCGAGCGACACCGATTGAACATTTGGGTATGAAAATTTTAAGGGTTGACCTGAGCGAGTGACTCCTTTCTAACTCTACGTCTGCCTCTGTGGTATTTTTCCCGAAAACAATTCACTTTGTTGGAGAAATGGGCCAACTATTTTTCTAGCCGGTATATTTGGACTATTTTTTTTCTTCGGAAATGTCACATTCAAAACAGAGCTGAACGGCAGAGAGGGGACTAAACGTTTTTACGAAGAAAACTATAAATAGTTAATATAACTAGCGGCACGCATATGAAATTTTGGGTTTTCGATTTTTTTTGCCCGTGTATTTCGTTTGGTGTGGAGGATGCCGAGTGTGTAAGGAAACCGTGAGAAAATGTGTGACTGGGATTTGCAGGTGTTGCCAAATATCTAGCCTTGGTGTGCGTTGAAGTTCCCAAAAGTTTGGACGAGTTCTTTTTACGCCAGGTGTTGGACTCCTCATCGTCTCAACTTAATTCAACCATACGTTTTTTTTTCATGTACCTCTGACGGTTGGAACTCAACTTGATAGGAAAAAAACTAGAACGACGAGTGCGATTAACTCTGGTGTATCTGAGTAGCCCCGAGGTACCCACCGGCTGACCCGAGAAGTTGTGTATGTGAGAGGGAGAGAGAGAGAGAAAACGAGAGTTATAGAAAGAGAGAGTGAAATGTAAGGAGGGCGTTAGGAAAGGAAATTGAAGAAAATAAAAAAGCTTTGAATTTTCGTTCAGTTTTCCATTTGCACGTGATCTCCATTTTGAGGAAGAAGTCCCCACAGAAGGGGGAAGAAAATTTTTCTTCTCCAGGACTGGATCAAATGGAGACTGTTCCAGGGAGAGACAGATGAATTGGTGTAAATTATCTATGGGGTGTTATTACTGCTACTCTACGAAAATTACTGCTGTACCACTAGAATTGAACGCAATTCCATCTTGGATTTTTTTCTCTTGAGTTTCCCTGGAACTTTTTGTCAAATTTTGCAATAACTACATTTTGTTTTTCAGAAAAAAGATTGATTTGTCGACCTTTAGCACGCAAAAGCTCAGGTGTTTGAAATTCGAAAATAAATGTTGTCCTTGTTGCGCGCGCGTTAAAATTTTCCCTTTTTCCTTTTGGCGTGGGGCCTGCCTTTCTTTTCCTTTGGGCAGCCCGTGAAATTTGGTGGGTGCCATTTCCGGTTTTTCCGGTTTCCTTCCGGTTTTTGTTTTTCGGGAAGCGATTTTCATCCCGTTGACGGCTCGCCTGGAAAATTTTTCGTCTGGAAATTCATTTTCTTCCCTTTATTGAGTTCATAATTCATTTTCCAGCAGGAATCTCTGTTTTTGAATTTCTTCTGCTCGTCTTTGCCACTGCTTCTTCTCTAGCAAGAAACTCTCTCTCTCTCTCTCTTTGCCGGTTTCCGTTCCTCCACACGTAATTTTTAGTTTTCCCTGAAAGTTTTTTTTGCTTTTTTGTGTTTCTACTCGAACTATAAATTCTTTCAAAGTGTATAATTTTTTTGTTGGGAAATTTAGTTTTGTGCATGGGAGGGGGGCTGGCAGCAGTGAAATCGGGGTAAAGGAAATTTTTTTTAATGTGGCCATAAAAACAAAAACTTACAGAACATTAAAACAAATAAAGGGAAATTTTTAAAAGGTTTATACAGGCGATGTTGGGAAATACGTTTTTCCTTCTCCTTCGTGGCCGACCTCGAAAGTTTCCAGACAATTCATGGGAAACCATCGCAAATTACGCTAGCGGACTGTTGCTTATGGAAATTAATGTAGATGTCTAGAGTCTTGTTCTCTAGGAAATTATACTTAAATGATAGACAAACTAAGCTGAGAAACCGGTAACTGTGGTCATCCGAAGTTGGGTTGGTGGTAGCTTGGCAACTGAAACATCTGCAAAATTTTTTACTGATGTAAACATGTGTATGTAATGTTACATGGAATGCAGCCCGTGAAATGTGCACCGGTTCTCTTGGTAGTGAGTCACAATCGAAACGATTGTGTATAGACTGCAGCTTAATTTTTCACGCTCTATAAGAATAACACTTTAAATTCATTGAAATGTGACCTGAAAGGTGCAACAGGCACGGTTGTATTATGTTACTCGTTTTGTGCAGTCGGGTTATGGGCGCCCGTTAATATTAATTACGGGACATGTCGAAGTGAAACAGTAGACTTTAATACTCATCGGGTATCCCGTAATAATGATATTCATATTAAATTTCGTAACGGAGCGTTTCAATAATAAGTGCACTGGTCATCGCTTCTTTCTCAGGGGTGCATGTGCGTATCACTCAATTTCCGTTTCAGGTCCTGTTTTTGTCTCGGACCAGTGCGGCATTACATGTTCATGTTCAAGTGGTCATATTAACAGTAGTTCTAACGACATTTGACATTTTCAATTCCTAACGCCACCAGTCAATTAGCTTCATGTTGGCTTAGTCGTCATTTTGGTGTGTCACATAAATCCTGTAATGTTTATTTTATTTTATTTTATTACGAATATTAATGTTTGATTGGTTCTCATGCCCCGCAGGGGTGGGGAAAGAGTTACATATTTACCGGATATTTCTCTCGTGATGTAATTATTAATGTAATTTTATATTTTTGTTATTTTTGGGATTTCACTAAAGTCACGGCACTGTTAAGTGTCGTTATCAAATTGTACGCAGAGAAGTAGGGTTTTGGATATTTGAAAAATGAGTAATATATATCTTAAATATTGTTATAAAGAAAAATCTTGCAAAAATCTTGTCAAGAAGTTGTCAACAAAACCAGGAAATTAACACCCGAGATCCGTTAAGCCCTGACGTGCAATATGCTACAATTAACAAAAGGCTTTGTAGACCGAAATTACCTAAGGTTTTGCATTGGGTGACGTATGTAATGACTTTTAGAAGAACAATCAAGAGCACTTTGACGAATTAGTCTCCTGCAATGCACGAGAACAAATTAAAATGCATTAGACGAAAATTGACGAAGTTTAACATCAGTTACAGTACAATAAGTTGAAGTCTAGGATAGAAAATTTCAATCGGAAACTTTTGAAAAGAGTCGCCCCCGGTAGGAATGGTATTAATAGCCCGAGTAATTGGATTTCTTTTTGGGAAATTTTGCGTTGGTTGAGTTGGTTGGTCAGAGAAGCAGTTTTACAACTTCTTATTACGCAGGGCAGGGGTCTTCTTCGGTTTTGTCGACCTGCCTCGTGGATTTGTCTGCCGAAACCAAAAAGAAATTGTCTGAAATTCGCCAGAACCGCACCAAAACCCATTAGCGTGCTGTAATTACGCAAATACTAATTATGTAGTTCTTGCTATTTAGTTTTTTTGCTGCTCCTCGAGTCTGAGTGAAATTGTGTTTTTGTATTACTTTTTGGCTTGACTAAAGCGAACCGATTAAGTTTTACCACCGCAAAAGGGTTGCTTTTTTTCAGTTCGACTCACGGGGTCACGGCTTACAAGTACTGCGCTAAGTGTGAGGTGCTTGAAATTGTTGCTGTCAGAATGTTGATGAATTTCCATAACATGTTAATAAGAAGTGGGAAATGAAAGTTTTACCCACCGGTAACTCAGCCGCAACGGTTCGAATTAATTATGTGAAGCCAAACGTTTCTTTTTTGCTAAGCCTGAAATTGTCCTCCCACACGGGCCATAATTTGACGGCCAATTAGATGAAGAGCCTCGCTGGCAGCAAATTCCACCGAAGGTTCTTAACCCTGCTGGGAGTGATGTTCCCCTGGGATGACACGTTAGTGTAGGAAGAGGTTTGCTTACAGATGGAAGGTCACAGGTTCTCCGAACCCGCGGGTACCAATACTTGCCCGGTTGTTATTTTGTTGTTGTCTTACCGGACAAAAAAACGCAGATTTCTTCCAAGGTCCACTACTTTGGCAGGTACATGTGTCAGCTGAACTGACAGAGTCTCAACGTCTAAATATCAACCGGCAAAGGTACGAATTAGGAAGTTGGAAGCCCCATGGGCCTCGCATAAATTCAGACTTTTTTTCACGATGGCGTAGGAGGCCGTGACCGGTGTAATAGTTTTTCAGGTAGTTGGTGAAAGAGATGCCCTAAACCGTCATGTCAGTTTGTCAATATCGTGTAACACCGTTGAGAGTCTTCTCAACCCAAACGGGGCAAACCCCGGGGTGGTCTGTTTGTCTAGTCTCTAAAATAGGACGCATTGGATCGGTTGGCATCGTTTGAAGACAATAAATAAAATTACTTTTAATTAAATTCAGGGCATCATAAAAATGGGAAGAAATTAGTGGTTGACTAGGCCCTCTCACACACAAACACAATGTGCTCCCATATGTTGACTTTTATTTAGGCTGCCTTCAGTGTTTGTTTCTTCTCAAGTGTGCAGAGCCGCAAAATGCTTGAATGATTTCGTTCTTCATGGCTTAGGCATTGCATGGTTAAACTTAATATATTTTTTTTTTCATAAAGTAGTACTTTTTTCTGCCCATTTCATTTTTATGATAATTTTCAATACAATTTTTCAAATGCTTCAGAAAAAGGAGATAATTACTTTTTTTGAGCATGAAGCTTGGTTGTTTTCGGTTAGCAGAACAGATCCCTCTCCAGGTCGTATATCATTCCCTCCGACGTGTCAGTTCGGTCTGATATATTATTTTTCTTTGCTCCCTGTTGTTTCCATCGTTTTTGCTCTCGTTTATTATTTCATTTATTTGGTATGTACACGGTTTCTATACTGTCGCGAGGATAAACAAAAGCGAGAGGAAGGGACACAAACAGTTTTCTTAACTAAAGACATTTATTACGGGTTATTATCATTTATTATTTATAATGGCTTTTCCCTGCTTTCGTCTCTCTATGTTTTTCTTGGTTATTTAAGTTATTTCTGCCAGGTTGCAAAACGGAAGATATTGAATTATTTTCATAGAGACTTGTAAGCAGTCAAAAAATTTTGACTGAACCCGGTCAGCTAGTATCTGGGTCGTTACTGTTTTCGTCAGCATCACCTGTCGGATACCTGATACCTGCACTCCGGTGTGCCTTTCCCAGGTGGTTTTGTCTAATCGGAATGTTACCGGGTCTCGCTGATGGTATAGTGAGCATTGTAAGCTATTTCTTTCGGGGTCAAAGTTCGACGGAGTTTTCCCAAAGTTGACTCTTTCGGGGGAAGTTATTTTTAGTTCGTCCGATATAATAAGTGCATTTATAATGCAGTAAACGTTGCGGGACACGAAAGAAACATTGGAATCGATGTACCTTAATTGTTTTCGTCAACTTCCCATTCACGAGACAGGTCTATTCCTAGGGATGGTTAGGGGTCGTGGATAATTCACAGATGAAAAACACACGAAGCAGGACGTTTACGAAGGGACAGCAGGAGACACGGAAAAAGATAAACAAGTAACCGATGATTAATCTATGTACATAAGCACGTTACAATTTGTTTTTGTGTTTACTAAACTGCAAATACATAACGTGATTATCGATCGCTTGACTTATTAGTCTATCAGACGACATTCGGTATGAAGGTTATCTAGTTTTTTTATGGTAGTATTTTGTTTTTTTTATAGCAGGAGATTATTTTTTTGCATTAGACGGGAGTCGTTTGGACCGAAAAAAGTTATTAAAAAAGGCTTTGGCCCGTCGCGTTAAAAGCAATTTAGGGACGTCTGGAGGCTAAAAGCCAAAGCGAGAAATTTAATGATTTCTCATTCTTCTCTAGTCTTTTTCCAGAGAGATGAAACGCTGGAGCCCAGACGTTTCGCTTTGGTAAAAGTGCAAGAAAAACTTTTCTCTCGGAACTTGGCTGCGGGTACCCCAGCTATAGAAAATGGTACCCGAATCGAACGGGACGTGCCAACTCCGGTCTGGCTTTGCCTTTTCAAACATTGCGGTCTCTAATAGACCAGCCGTCTCTAGGAGAACAGTGCCCCAATCCGTAGGAATGATTGCGGTTGCCATTGTTACGCCGTGCCCAGAAACCAGAAGGCCTAATTGTTTTCGACTGCCATTAGGTCTCGACCTTGATTTAGCAAACTTTCATGCAAATGAACGGGAAGTCTGTCATTGTGGGACATTTGGAATGACCGGTGGTACCCGGTAATCGAGTGCTTTGCTTTCGAGTCAGTTGGACCATGGAAATTTTGGTACTTGACGCGTACCCGGGTTGTCTTGTTGACCTTAGAAACTCTTGCTGGAAACCAATCAGCAGTTTTGTACTTCTTACGAGATTTCTCGTATGTTTACGTAGGAAGCGAAGAAGTTTTGTTGAATTTTAACGGGCGCACATGAACTGTAGCAAAAATCTTTTTCCCAAAGGTCCCAGATTAATTTTGCTTCCCTTCTCTCTCACTCACTTTCCTCTGTAATTAATGTCAGACTGACTAATTAATTTAGGAAAAAAATAAGGAAAAAGATGGAGAACATCTTACAACTTTTCTTCTTCTTTCCTCCTTCTTTGCTCTTCTTCTATGGATTTGCTGCAATTAATTATGGGCTCTTGTGCTAAAACTGTCTGTCGGTCGAGTGGAGAGCTGCATGGAGAGCTGCACGGGCACCGATCGAAAATATTATTATTCGTTTGTACACAGACATTTCACTGTCGAATATGTAACTCGTACGATTTGTCGTATGAAAATTTGACAATAGTCATTATTAAGACATTTCTAGTTTTGTCTGTGACATAAATCACTCCCAGGGTTAATGTGCCCAATGTAGAATGTGTGCCCACACTTGTCTTGCCTCACTGTAATTTGCCGTTCCGGCCGGTCGAAATAGGTTTTCGTGTCACTTTTGACCAAGTCTGATATTTATTAGAGAGGGTAGTTTCGCTGTCGGACCTTTTGCTACCCCTGCAGGCCCGTACCAGTTGGGTCTAGCGCGCACGCCAATCGACCAGTTGAAATCCGCTCGGCATTAAACTTCACTCCAGAAATAAACATATTCTGGAAAGGAAAAATCCACAAAGTTTCATTTTTTACACGTTTTACACGTTCATGCACACGGCATATTAGTTTTCTTTCCTTCTGCTGGAGCTGGAGAAGGAGGTTGGGCAGTTTGCAGGCTACAAATGGTTTTTTAATTCTGATTCATTACAACCGCTCGCTATTAATAATGTCCGCGTATTGCTTCTTATTTAAATGACAAACAATATTTCGTTCCTTCGAACGGAATATACTTATTACATTATTATCATTACATAGTTTATGTACATATTTTGAGTTTGCGTTTTTGTGTGTGTGTGCTTTTCAACGTGGAAAATTTGGCACGACATCACTATAGGCGAAACGGTTGCGTGCATTTCAAGAAGGATTCATGTGATATTTCTGCCTCCCAGACCGAGCAAATTTTACTTTGTGATTCCGGGTCCTATTAGTTGTTTTTTCTGGGAGGTTTTCCTATTCAGGTTGATTACAAATCTCAAGATAAAAATAAAATGTCGGGGAGTGCGGTTAATTTTCGTGCAACAGAGTGCAAGAGGTCGGAAAGCTTCATTAGAATTTATTCCTCGTTCTGCTTAGTTTTCTATATACACCGGTACCTCTGGTACCGTCTCCCGGGCAGAGCGGGACCGTGTGCGATTATTTTTCTTGTGTCCAGATCTACGTCTACTTTCCGTGTCTCACTTGTCCGTGAATGCGATCACACCGTACGAATTAGAATTCTATTCAGTTTTGATGGATGTTTTCGAGTTCGGGGGATTTTCCGCCTTTCTGATGGTTCGCATTGATCTTCCCGAGCTTGTCTTCTTCCTATATAGCAGAGGGCATCTAATAAATATTTAACAGGCGGGCATTGTCTGCAAAATTTATCGTGCTCAAGCGTAACCTTGTCAAAGGGAGTTAGAAATAATTCAGAAATTACGACCAAATTTTTATGTATATTAAGTATGGTAATTCGTTGCGTATTTCGTCGTTGTTTAATGTAGATCGTGCCTCATAATTCTCGGCGTGCCTAATGGCGTTGACATTGGTTTAAACAACGCAGGGAAAAAAATTTGAATTGCTTTCGTGGTCTCCTAAAATCCTATCTAACGTCAAAGATCTCTAACATTTTGGGTGGAAAAAATTAATCAAGGTGTTGTTTGGTTGCCTTTCATTTTGTGTATAATTCTATATATAAATGTATCGTATCTGTGCACACTTGGATACACAAGCACGAACACACACACACAGAGAGAGAGAGAGAGAGAGAGAGAGAGAGAGAGAGAGAGAGAGAGAGAGAGAGAGAGCAGCGACTAGATACCAATAGACGAATCAATTTCTGACGTGAGCTTTTTTTCAAGGGTTTGTTATTGAAACCGAAATAAACTAGACAATTTGTACCAATCAATTTAGCTTTTCGGGGGAAGCAAATTTAGTTTTAGTGGAGGTTGAATTACCACTACAACACGTGTGCTCAAGTTTGAATGTTAATACGTTGCGAGTTCTCATTCGTCGAACGCCCATAAAACAGAAAAAAGCTCAATTCAGAAAGCTTTGCTCGAAGGGAGGAATAAAGAGATATCTAAGTTAAGGGAAAGATGAACCCTGTCAGAACCTGAAGAGGTTTTTAGGGGGAGAGCGGCTTAGGGATTTCAGGGCCCGCATATGATTTTACCTTTTCTGACGTGTTGCGGTGAGAAGTAAGTTTCCTGTCGAAATGACCTGAACAGTTGAAATTTTCACACCATTCTTCCAGTACGAAATGGAAAATAGGAAGAAAGTGTAACACAGAAAACGTGACTTGGAAATAAAAGAAGTTTATTTGCTTTGTTGGACTCTCTCGCAAGCTGCCTATCAATGCACTTGAACCTTCTCATTCCACGTGATCTCCCCATACGCACAGCATCCGGCTTCTCTCATCCTACGACTCCGTCATCGATTGACGAAAATCTTCTTTTCCTGCTATCTTCTAAATTGAATCGTTTCTTTCCATGGTGGAATTTCAGAGAACGATGTCCTTGCTAATCGAATTCGGCATGGCACCATCATCACCTGCTGGAAGAAAAGAAAAAGATCTTTTCCACCTTCTCCAGGATGGGCTTAACAATGAGCCTTAGTAAATTGTTGGACATCTGCTGCTTGGCGTTGCCGTGTGCTTGTGTGTATGCGTGCTCGGCCTGTGTGCGTCGCATAATAATTAATCTCTGGAACTGGAAAATGGAGGAAGGAAACTCGACTTTGTGAGGAAACTGACTGGAAAGCTCGTTTTTCTGCCCCTTAGTGACAGCCGTGACGATTCATGCATTTAAAATGCTTTTGTTTTGACCTTTTATCGGGGAGACGGGGTATGAGGAGGAGGAGGAGGTGTGCACACGGAAAGCGAGTAGGAAGAGAGTTTAATCCTGCCGAGAAGTAACATTTGGGAACAAAATCTGCGTTTTGAGAAGCGGCGTGCGAAAAATTCACAAATGCCCTGGATAATTACAATTAGAACGATGTAGTGATGTACGATGAGTTAGTTTTAAGCGAAGCAACAGCAGTTCCTCAAACGTGTAAAGTTTTATTTTTCTGTTACAATGTCCGTTCATTGTGGACTGATTTTGATGTTTGTGCAGATTTGTTGCTGGTTCGTTCCTCTCATCTATCCTGTCACAGTCGATTTTTTATTTTCTTCTGCTTGTCTCTCGCTTTCTCACTAACTCTCTCGGGCACAGTTTTAATTTCACGGATAATTACTTTTAGGTTTGTTTTAATTTGTTAAGTGGCAGAGATTTAAATAGCATAATAAATAACGTTGCCAACTTTTGGCTAATTAAGTTTTCCTTAAAAGAGAGGGTACAAGAGGGTTGTGGCAGTACGGATGAGCTTCCTTTGAGAGTATCACATTGATAAAATGCTTCGGATGGTTTTCGAAGTTGGCCACGTTCTCCGGGACCTCCGAAAAGTTAGATTTGAACATATAAATCAAAATGCGGTGCGACGTAGACATCATCGCCATCGTCCCCCGTGAGCATTCCTCCTTCAGATGTTTCCCTTGCATGTCCTGGGTGGATCCTGGATAATTCGAGTCTTTTCCTGGCTTTTCTGCATTTCTTCTTCGTAGTTGTCGTCGTCGTCGTCATGATCGTCTTCCTCCTGTCCTACTTCCTGCACCCCCGTTTTTCGTGACTCTCCTTTGGAATGCGTGCTTAAGTCTGAAAGACCCGGTTTAAGTGTTTGAAGTCTCATTGTAAGAAGCAGGAAAAATAAGATATATTGCAGTAGACACTACAACAGCAGCAGCAGCTTATTTTTATTTACTTTCTGCTGCCGGGAGACTCTTCTCGAAGAACGAATAGGCTTGGCGAAAACTTTACTTCAAGTAGGATGCAACAGTTTTCATCTTATTCGGACTGTCTAACTGACCTCCGTCAAGGGAATTGAAGGAAACATAATTAAACTGTGGGCACGATCCAGCACTCGTTAATATTACTGTGACTCTGGGGTTCACAGTCACACAGTCCTTGACAGAAAAACAAACTTCTTTTTCTTGGTTTTATTTTGCGTTTAAACTTTCATTATTTGAGTAACGAATTTAACGCTGAACGTTTGCAGTGCAACCTGTAAATATAAACGGCAGTGTTTCAATAAACGAAAGGAATTGAAATATATCGATGGGTACGTGAGCTTTTAGAAGTAACGGATCTATGGGGATCAGAATGATCGAGTACGATAGCAAAGTTCAAAGACAGGCAAACTATCTCTGTCAAAATCTCTCGGGATCTCTCGTAGTCCGCCCTTGTTAGATCTCTCACTCTCTCTCTCTCTCTCTCTCTTCCTCAATCTAGTTTTGCTATTTTCCAACTGGAAAACCTGGCATCTACTTATACGGGAATCCACGGTAAACCAATAAAGAACCGACCGTCGGGGACCGTGTCGGTGATTTTTGGCAAAACCCACGGAATTCATGGGAAAAACAAGAGCGAGAATGTTTGCCAAGCGATTTTCAGAATTTTCTAGCTTCTCCTACCTACCCAAAAGTCCTGTAGGATGAGAGAAAAATGCCTTTTAAATTGGAACGAGGCAATATAGGGCCTTGTACCCTGCGGCAACCGGATATTGAACTTGTTTGTTTTCTTGTCTGTCCTCTCCTTCTCCGGCTAACTTACTTGAAATTGATGCCGGCTCTGATGGGATGGCAGGTTCCCCTGTCGCATTCACTCAAACGAACGAAATACGAATGTGAAATAACATGTTTCGCTGACGGAAAGGAAAAATCGCGGTGTGTTGCTCAGTGTCATCTGTGGACAGATGGAATTGCAAATGTATTTGACGATAGGAAGACGATCGAACGGGTAAATGTCCGTTCGGTCGTATTTGGCGTCTGTCGCCGCGAACTTTTCTGCAGGACACCAAACAAACAGACGCAGAAACGTTGTGACCATGTTAAAATATATTTTATGGGATAGACATAAAAGAAAAATCAGTTTCTTTGGAAAGTTGAGGCCAGGAAAATGGCGGTTCGCGCCAGATATCGAAATTAAATATGTGGGTCAGTCGTAAAATGATTTTACTACGGAGGCTTTGTCGCCGTTTAGTGCCTGTTTCTTGTCTTTTCCTCTCTCTTTTTTTTCTCTCTTAGGGCTACCGGAATAAGATTTGAACCTTTCGTAGGGGAAACCGCTATTTTTATTCCTTCGCTGCTTTCTCCGAGCTTTTTCCTCGAGCGTCTTCGGATTTACAACGGAAGGAATTTTAAATTTTGATATTAAAAAGGGGGCTTCCCCATCTCTTATCGCGTTTCATTATCAAAAATTTTGTTAATTTTTGTTTGATGAATATTTAGGAAAGCAATTTCCCCTTTTTTCATTGGGGAGGTCGGCGGGCCGGCCTCCCCCAGAACGGTTGCCGCTCTGGAAAAGACTTCTTACTCGACGACCGAGTAGATATTCAACGTTGATTTTAAGTTATTTCGTGAGGAGCCCGTTTGTTAGGTAGCAAGGGAATTTTCTGCCAGAGTAATTAACTGTTTTAATGTCTCTTGCTTGCGGCGGAGCTTTTTCCATCGCGTAAAAAAAGCACACTAAGATAGGATCGAGGTATAAGTAATTGCCTTTTTTCAGAAAACGTAGAGAGGAGACGACCAAGGGACAGAGAGAGATGGCCACGTTCGGCCACGTTACCATGGCATCTGGCTTTTGATTAAAATGATTTAGGCGGGAGCCCGGGGGCCTTGAGCCCGTTGGCCTTGTTGGGCCATTCGAGAGTTTGGGAGAAAACGACGAAAGAAGCAGGATTTTCCAAATTGAAATCTAGAAAATTTTCTTAATTTCCGTAAAAGTAATTAAACCGTTTTCTCTCGGTTTGTCTTAATTAACTTGGAGTTGCAATTTCAGTAGGAATTAGTTCGGAGATGGGAGGCATCCTTCCCCACGGGGTGGAAAGCAGGAGAAGATCGACAGAATTTACCATTTTGCGATTTGTCGGTGCCACGGCTGGGGTTCACGTTATTATTGAAACTATAAAATCATCTGGAGGCCAATGAAAACGCACCGGATAATGACCGTTGAGTGCTGTGTCCGTCTACTTTTATGCCGGGTAGGAGAAAAAGCGTTCCTCCACGGTCAAACAGTAAACTGGATGGCGATGTTATTAATCTGCTCGTGTCGGAGCTTTCATAAACCCAGAAATTAAATGTTACGTTTTATTTAAGTAGAAACATACTGGTTGGCCAATTGAGAACTTTCTATCGCTCCATTTGGCAACAAATTCCTCATAAAAGCACAGGGAACGGACCATAAGGCCCGGGGACGAAAGCAAACGATGTCGGGATGGAATGGTCAATTTAAGAAATGTATTCTGCCAGAAAGCTATATACTCGATAAGTTTGGAAAAGATGGAGGCAATAAGCCAAAGACGTAACGCCCCGAACATTCCGAATGCATCATCTATCTTTTTAAGATTCCCTAGGGAGATCAAACAACCGTGACGAAGGACCGTTTTCGGCCGTAATTTTATGTGCCCGCTCCCGTTCTGTCATTACCAGTTGTTTACAGGCTTTGGGTATATTGTCAACCTATGCTTGGCAGGGTCACGACACGTGTACGTTTTTTCACCTTCACCTATCGTGGCATGTGGGAAAAAACGCACGCCTCTGAAGTATAGAAACGTATGGTCAGCTTGTCAGAGGACGCTCTCCAAAGCAGTCTGTCACCGGTTAGATGGCTAGTTTCACCCATCAACCTGTCTGTGATTGCTGGCTACTCTTCTGGAAGTACACAACCCATCGGGTTTACCGTTGAACACGTATACCTCTTTGTGTTCTTACGTCACACGTGGATACTTTAGATGCCAAACAAGAACAGCGGTCAAATAGTTATTGAGTGTAAATAGGGTTTCATTTCAAATTCCTGCAGGGCCGATGAGTAGAGTGAAAAACCAAGCAATGATTTGTAATTTTTCGCTTGGCACACATTCTATAAATTTAAATTTCAATAAATAATGTACGGGTTTGCAGCGGAGCATTTTTTTTTAGATGAAATGAAATTGAATTTGGAGGATCTCATAAACCTTTTTTATGGGAAGCACGGAAGTTTTCGGTTATTTATGTACATACGCACAAGCACACACACACACACACACGGGCACGGGCAAGCACACGCATGCATACACACGGAAATAAGGGTTTTCATATTTATTGTTAACTCTGACCTGATATTGGACATGGTGAAAATAATGTCCGGGGGTGGTTTTTCTTTTGAGAAAGCTTTGTAGATATCCAGGGGTAGCTGCGTAATAACATGGTTCATTATTATATTCATAAGTACGTAACAACTAACCGTACCGCAGTTATTGTTCCCGGAATATGATGAAAGAATCAGCTTTTACCAATAGGCGATGACAAATAAAACCACCAGTACTCATCCGAGTTCCTTTTCGGGCACCTGTTGGTACCTCCTACACAATGCCCAAGCCTCGTAACATCCTTGTCAGAGGCCAAGGCTCTCCTGCGTGTGTGTGCATTTGTAATGGGGAAACCTTCGGGAGCCTGTTTTTCTGCTTCCACATCTGTTTTTTTTTTTTTCGTAATTCCCACATCCCGGTTCACCTCGAATTGCGCGGTTTTATGCTTTATCTGTCCCAGACGGAGATCGTTGCTCCCGTAAGCCGGAAAACATATTTTTCTCAGACGGTTTTGACTGATCTTTGTAATTTAAGGCAAGAAACTTGTCTTTCCTTCGAATGCATCGAAGATACCAGATTTGGTTCCCCGAGGTCATTTCATATATTTTTATCACTATCGTCATTACACGTTTCTGTTTTCGTCGTCGGTTTTGCGCGCGGTGCAGTTTGTTAATAATTTTTTTGTTGTTGTTCAATTCTCCAACTTGTTTTTCTAATTACATCACACCTGAAGGGAGTGTGACCGAGTCTACTGGTTTTCGTGGCTAATTAAAAAGGAACCGGGTCCAAGAGGAGACGGCTCCAACACGGACGTGGACCATAACACAGACCCTCGAAGTGAGTGCACTTGGCCTCGGCGCTATCTTGGAAGCTACAACTCGTCCCCCTTTTTCACATAACTCTTTTTAATTATCAGTTTTTATGTATTTATTTTTGGTGAATGGAAGTGGAAACTGGGAATTGTGTTAGCAATGAATATATATTTTTCCACTGTTACATCTCCCGCACTCGATTCACCAGCCTTTTCCACGTTATTAAATTTTGTGAATTAGATATTTTTTGTTCGTATCTCGGTTTTTCTCCATTGCTGTTGCTGTTGTTGTCCTGTCCTAAACCTAAACCATTCAGCTTTTGTCTTTTGTCGTTTCTTTCTTCTTCCGTTCTGGCGTTTCTGGCAGGGACTCCGCCTCGTAATTTTCAAACCTACCAAACACATTTCTGATTTTCTTGTTGACGATTTGGGGACTCGCCAGAAATTAAACAAAAAAAAGTAAAATTTTCGCCTTTTGTAACAAAGTTAATGTAGTATTTACGGCCGAGGTGAAGAATCATCTAGAAAAATGTGGAAAGTCTAAATGACTGAGACGTAACCATGCGAGAAAGTGATTTACGTGGCAAAGGAAGGCAACCTCAAAAAGGAACGAAGATAACTAGATGTAAGTGCTCGGATTTGTGTATACAAAAATGCAAAGAAACTCGCTTTACTAAATCCAAAGGTATTGGCAAAAGGTAAACTGTTTGGAAATCCGTTTAGACAGTTACAATAAGTCAATTGGCAATTCGTGACGCAACTTCTATTGTAAATTTAATCATCGTTTAGTTGCAGGCTTTCTCTCTCTCTCTCTCTCTCTCACTCTTCAGGGTTACACAATTGTAGGTAAATATGTGCGTTGGGTTGAAATGTCAGATGCCAGTCGGAATGGGTCTTCAATCGGATCCAGCAATGGAATATGGATGTGACTGTAATTTCGGGGAAACAAGTTCGAAATCGTTTGTGTGTTGCTCCGAGTTCTATTTATAAGATATCAATCTGGAAGACATTGGGAATCTGGTTGGAGAGGAGCACTTGGGGGGTAAAAAACTGGTGCAGTTCCTCGTCCTAACGTTCAACTCTGAAAAGAATTACACCTTGTAATGTACTTTTTTTTTGTCTAAATGCAACGCCATTAATATTCTCAAACGAGACTTTAATTTTACGACCAGGTACTCTCTTTCCTAATTACAGAAATGAACAAGGAGAGAGAAGAAATGGTGGCAGAGTTAGAATCGAAAAGAAAAACGAGAAGCCATGATTGCTCGAAATTAATGCATTTAATTTGATTGCGTTGTTAAAAGCATTATTTCGTCATTCTCTGGCGTTCCCCGAATAATGCGTTTGTTCTCTCTCTCTCTCTCTTTTCCTCTCTCTTGTTCTGCTGCCACTGTTTGTTGAAAACAAATGGAGAGACGCATGTCGCACAAAAATGGAACTGATTCGTCCTACATTACCATCGACATTGTCAATTATAACTTCCTGGCCCTTTTGTTTGTCTTGAGTAGCAAACATAATTTCAATATAGGCGGAAACAATAGATCAAAAGCCCGTGCAGTTGTCTTCGTCTCCTACTTATAGTAGGCAGGAAGTGATCTGACAATCACCTTGCTTAATTAGGCAGTGTTTTGGTAATTAGCGTTCGGGCCCGTTTTGTGATCTGTCGCGAAGAAGCTTACAAGATCTTAAGTAGGCGATCTAAGACGGTTGTTTTCTTAAATACCTGAGCGTTTCATTTTCCACCAGACCATAGACACGAGCGATAAATCAGGCTAAATAGAAGGGAAAAATGGAACCGACGCATAAACTTAATTTATGTGTATCACTTAATGAGAAGTCAATCAATCAATCAATCAATCATGGGACAGAGGGATGAAGTGCAGTGTGCGACACTAACTCTGCGTTAGCCAAGACTTGAATGTTTATTTTTACTAATTGCAGTCTGACTGAACGTTTCACTTCTGCTCAACTGAACATGTATTTTTGGGGTAGCCTTGACTGTGGTCCCTCACTGTTTTAGGTGCTTTTCTACCGACCCTGTCTTTCCACGTCTAAATTAATTGATAAACCTTCGTTTTGTAAAACGTCGTCTGTTTCTTAATAGAGTTTTTGCGAACGAGAAAAAGAAATTCGAAATGCGTTCAGAATAAAATTTATTGAGTTATCTTCGATTAATGATCGGCGAAATCCGACGAACCGAGACTAAAATATTCGATTTCATTTTGATTTTCATCAGAAACGGATCCCAGATTCGAGATCATCGTAATTTTCTGACTGAAATCGAATTCTTCTTCCTGGATCGGATCATCGTTGCCACGTACCCGGGTTCTGGTCCCAATGCACACACAAATACAAAAAGAATCGTCGAAGCTTAGATCATCTTGCGAGCTGAGTGACAAACCAAGAGTCTTTGGCAAGCTCAAGATCGTTAAGATCATTGCCACAAAACTATATCTCGCGGTACGTCTTGGTCGTAGGCTCAACAGCTGTTTGATGGACAAGGACCTCTGTTTCGTAGGAATGTATATTTGGTAGTTGTTGTTGTTGTTATTGTTGCTGCTGCTTCTGTTGTTGTTGTTGTTGTTGTTGTGGGGTCACACAGCCTGGCAAATAATTCAATGTCAGGGTGTCGTTTTGGGTGTTTCGACGTGGCTCTGCTCTACTGAGCTATTAGCTACCGAGCAACGTCAGCCCCGTTTCTATAATTATCTCGTTTGGGTTTCTCTCAACGACCCAACCGCGTTGTTGATAGTTTTTATTGAAGTTTTCCCATAATTTGTTCGCAGGGAAACGTAGGGTCCATCAAGCGAAAACACACGCACGCATACGGACGACATTTTTAACAAATTGTTTTATTATTTCGCAGAAAATGGTTCGGAACATTCCGTCTCTAGATATTTATTACGGAAAATACACCACGGGCAATCCAATTCGTTTTTCAGAGCACGCACCGGCTATGCTATTTCTCGAGGGGATCGACATATATATATCTTGAAGAAAAAGAAGAAGTCGTAGTAGTAGTTGTGGAAGCAGAAGTAGAAGTAGACGTAGACGCAGACGTAGAGGTAGAAAAAGGAGGTTATATAGGTTTTTATATTAATAGCTTTATTGCCCAGACAAACTGGAAATAAACTTGAGACCATAAATCTAATAGTTTTGGGAGAATAGCACATACGTATACACATACACACATACAAGCTGGAAATGGGTTGTCGGGCAGGGAATGGAACTTGCGAAAACGGGTCTTTTCATTAGACTTGCTAAAATTGTCTCTCGGCTCTCTTCTTTCTCCTGAATTTTTTTTTTTACGGACATAATGAAATTTTTGAATAGAAAAGATAGAGGCGGAAAGAAAGAGAGAATGATGGAATGAAAAAAGTTTTCGTCAGAAATGGCGAAGATTCCAGTTCTTTTAGTTTATTCGACGACTATAACTATATTTCAACAAGTAAATTGTAGAGAATTGCAATTGAAGAAGTTTATACTTTGGGAAAAGCGTAGAAAAGTCCTTCTTTTTTCTTCTAAAAAAGCCAATTTCAGGTTTAGAAAAGTTGCGGAATTAATTTTTTTTCCTTCTCCTTCTTGTTCATCTTCTTCTTCGTGCTTTCCCTCTTTTTGCTCTGTCTCATTTTGCTCTCCTTCAGGTTCCACCCAGCTTAGGGAATTTGAAATGGGAAGAGGATGAAGACGAAGAGCCTCGATATATCATCTCGCCAACGATTATTAAATGTTTCTTGTAAGGAAAGACGATTTATTTATCCCTTTCGGAGTTACATAACTCCCAAGTTATATTTTTTAATTTAATGGAACATTATTCATGTGGATCTCTGTTTTATGTTTCGCGCTAATCTCGATCGTTTGTTCTACCATTTTTCTATTAATAAATGTTTTACCCATTTTAATCTGGGGAGGGAGGGAAGGTTTCGTTCTGGAGCGAAGTAATTTTTCCCGTCGACCGATTGATCACGTTTTGACGAGTTTAACGTACCGAACCTCAGGTGACGCCCTAGAAATTGAGGTGCGGTAAGTTCAAAAAGAAATAGGAAGATTCGTTAGCCTGCTACAGAAACTTTCATCCATCAAAATATCAGCAATCTTTTTTCGTTATTGATTAACTTGGCCTGTCGGTCCCGCCTGACTTACAGATATAGGATATATATTCCAATGCTGCTGCTGTTCCTGCTGCTGTTCTTAGATCTTCTGCTCCTACATGTTCGAATTGCTTGTTATCCGTTCGATCCTTTCTCCTCGTCTACTTCTGCTCATCTGCCATCTTCGTTCGGTTTTGATAGATTTTAATTTCCCATTTGGTGGAGGTCATTCGACGGGGGTCAACGATGTTAACTCCTACGGTCCGGTCCAATATCATATTGTTTGGACGAGAAACCGGGAAAATTAGTCTTGACCGTGAAATTTGCCCTGGGAAATTTTCATATTCGCCGAGCTGTCTTTTTTCAGCAGCGTTTGTGTTTTATTTTTCTTGGAGGAACTTCAAGAGGTTCTCGTTGAAGTGGTTTTTGGCAGTGATGAATTCTCACAAGAAGCGAACCAAATAAATGTTTATGTATATATATACACATTTTATTTGTGAATGGGCCTTTAGTCCGCGGGCCTGGGTCAACGGGTTCGATTTTGTCACTCTGAAGTTTAAATTTATAACACATTGCCCTACCCAAAGACAAAGTAATTTGCCTCTTAAGAAATCATCTGTTGGCACGACTTTTATTTGGTCTATTAAATAAGAATGTTACAAGAATTAGAAAGTTAATGGCTGCGTGTAAATGGTCATCGATACGATTTCAACTTGTCGTAGAGTTTCATCAACGCCTCGATTGGTCGTGCTAAGTAAGTTATTAATTTTTTTAGTTGACTAGCAAACGCCTGCGTACTTGGGTACCACCCTCGAACAAGTTGTGATGCAAAGGCAGATCGGATAGCGAGAGAATCTACGATCGGACGAATTATTCTACTCAAAATATAGTTTTAGTTCCACGGTACGATCCTAGTCGTATTTTCAGTAAATGGACTGGATGCAATGATCGTATAAAATAATAGAAAAAATGATTAATCGTCGTAGTTCAACCGTGACTCTATATATGTTTTCCTCCCTTTCTTCACGAATGCAACCTCTGCAGATATTTGGACTAAATCCAATAGAATCAAGTTAGAAATTATGTACGTGTGTGTAAGATGAAAAAGAAAATCTGTCGGGGAATGTGTGCAGTCGTTGTCTGTCGTAACAACACCATTTTTATCTCCAACAGACCTTTCAGGTGACAACGTCCTGATTCTGCCCTTGTTGTTTATTACTTATTGTTGGAAACCGTACTTTTTTAACCTTTCTCCATTTGCCTACAGCGACAGGAAAGGCTAGGAAACAAGCAGTTGGCTGATCCTCAAAGATGTAGATTCATGGTAGACGAGTCGTAAAGAGATTCTATATTTGTCGATCGACCGCCGTGAGAAAAACTGCAAGGTTGTGCGGCCTTGAATGTGGCGGACTATGGGAATTGAGTGCGAAAAAATTTTATTGTGCTAAGCACATTGCAAGGAAACACACACACACACACCAGTCTGATCTATCAGCAAAACAAATACCCCTATTTCTCAACCGTATCACAGTGAATTAAAACATCAGTTTGACGATGTTGTGTCTGCGGAGTTCTTTGTACTGTGAAGAGTTCCACGGGAGGATGAAATGACCGCTTTAGCATTGAGGTTAAAGAGACTCTTCTGCTGTAACGGTGTGCAAGAAAACCGATTGCCACCCACAAAATGACCTGCTATTTTTATGTTCGAAACCTTGTCATAGGCCACATAGACGAACGTTGCTTATGCACAGCATCTGTGTGCGCGTGCTTGTGTGCCTGTACGGGTTAAAGAGTCTTCTTCTGACACCTGGACCCGGTCTGACCTACTCTTGTCGCAAATGCGAACGTTGATTTACGATGATTTTTACGATATCGAGTTTCTTCGAAAATGCCTACTTGACATTAAGGACCATCACGTGAAAAAACGGCCATTATATTTTATTTAAGTTTAAGGCTTTCGCGGCTTTTTATTTTCGTAGCCATAACACTGAATCAAGTCGTTATTACTCAAAACAAGCATTTCGGACTGTTGTTTTCTACGTTTTTGTTTGTGTTGTGTTGTGTTGTAGTTTCCTTTCGACCGGAAACTTGAACGAACTCGGTTTCTTTACTTTTATTAGGTTTTAAAAATTTATTTTTCACCTGGGAAAAAGTTCCCCTCCGGCTGACGGCACATCCGAGGGCCCTGTCGAGGACCCTTCCTCTCAGACCTCGCCAGCCCCTCGGCTTATTTTTTCTTCTAAATTTTATTCTAAATAAATCGACCACAAAATTACCTGTCATTTCTTTCTGCTGTCATTTGGAAAGGCCAAATTTTTATTTATAAACGGTTTTATGCCGCACTAAATTTTTATAGTCGGGCAAATGGCTTTGCCGTACTCGGTGGGACGACCTTACGCGACTCGAAAGAATTCTGCATGAAATTCACGTTCTAAGTAGTCTAAGGCTGTGGGCAGTCGAATGAGAAAAGGTTCAGGAGAGCGTGATGACCGAAGATGAGTTCTGAATGTTTGATACCAATGTGTAGTGCATGGGCCGGGCATCAGTGGAAGGAAACGAAACGTGACGAAATCATATTTGAGGGCTAAGGTTCGAATAAGGTTCAAGGTTCTGGCTATTAAATTTTTACGTGCAATTTAAGAAAGGTGTGATGTGCAGCGGTCGTTTGCGGTTTATTCTGTGTGTACAAACATCATCTTGTCTACGGTTTGATGATCTCTCGGATTGAGTAATTCAGAGGCTGCCCGTGATCGCACTCAGACACGAGAGATAGTGTAACATTCGGTACCTACCAGCCTGTCTGTCTACCTATCGAGTCAACTCTCTCTTTCGTCTTGTAGTTTTGTAATTTTTCTCAAGACCTAATGTGCTTGCCGGGTCGTAAGCCGTCTTTCAAACGTTTTATCAGCTCTGCCAGCTATCATTTCTGTTTCCAATATCGATCGCTCTAGAAACTTCCAGGCCATTAACTCTTCGTCGATATCGCCAATTTTAAAAGGTTCGGATTTTCCAAATTTGCATCCAATTCGAATCCGTAAAAATGAGAAAGGTTTTCCTCGCGGTGGAACGGCACGGCAACTTGTGACCTCTGGAAAACCTTCCGAATCGACGACTTTGACCGAATTCAACCAGGGGTTGTATGCGCATGTGTCCCGTGCGAAGGGAACGCCATTTTCCGCGAAGTCTGACAGCAACATCTGGAGTATCACGGTGCGAGAATATCATCGTCACGAATCAATAAAGTTAATATGGTGTTAAGATAAGGTCGACGGAATTAGTGTGTGTGAGACAGGGAAAGCATGGAACGGTGAGGAAAGCCTTGGAAACCTCTATGTTGGAAAATGTCTCAGGAAGTTCACCGAAAGTGAAGGAGAAAAGCTACAAATAATGTAGGGAAAGATGAAAGGAGTGGAAGGAGAGTCGAAGTCTTCAGATTTCCAAAAAATTGGGAAGAAGTTTTATGAACTGAAGGGAGAAGATGTAGACGAAGAAAAAGACCATGATGATGATGAAGGATGAGGACGTAGAAAGTAAAAAAAAAAGCAAAATCCTTTTTCTTTACCTTCCTCCAACTCCGGTCTGAACCTTTTTTTATGCTTAAGTATAAAAGCAAGACATAAAGAAGACCAAGTTGAGAAGTTGAGAAGTTTGGAAAAGGTTTTTTTCCCTCGACTGTACGATCCGTACCTTTCCCATCGCCTGTAACGATGTGATAGTTGGGCAAAAAAGGTCTCTGAGCGAAAGTAATATTTATTTCTTTGCACTTAAATAATACCGTGTTTAAGTGCTTTTCTCCGGCGGAATGGAGAAATATACGGTCGCTCACAGAAATTGTTTTTCTCTTTATATGCAAATTCCGTAGCGGACACATTTCATTTAAATTTTCAATACGTAAACCTTTCGGAAGGAAGGTTGCAGCACCCGAGGAAAAAGGACCGAAATTAAGGATCAGTAAAGTGCGGACGTAACCGGAATATTTGTCAAGTTTCCAGTACCTGAATTTGGAATGAAGGAGCTGGGAAATGGGAGCTGAGTCGGGGGTGTAGTGTGACCTACGGGTACCGTAGAAGGGTCCCACACCAACAGAGCAACAGAGAGGACCGGAGGATCCGGTAGGGACAAGACAGACAGTCAGGAATTGAGACATCCCAAAGGGCATCGAATGGGTGAACGCGAGCAACCATCTTGCCAATATCGTCGAGTCTGGTTAGGTTTATATTTGTCTGCTGCCCCGTCCTTTCACCAAGAATTTCAGGTTCTTTTTTTTGTTGTTTTAACCTCATACTCTCCACCCGACTGATTCTCATTTACCAGTAACGTTCTTTTCGTCGTTATTATTCTGTAGGGAAATATAAAAAAAATTTATTAAATCATCGGGAGGCCCCCAGCTCGAGTCGAACGCGTTCAATCGATATTCACAACGATTCATTTCGGTTTGATTTACTGTTATTTCATTTTAAAATCTTTTATATAGAAAGTGAATTTATGTAATGGGTTCCTAACTGAATTTTATATGCAAATGATAAACCGCCTCGACTCGCAACTCCTCTCTCCTCGCCCATGGTTTTCCATCGCACTCTCCTCATTTCTTCCCGGAACCGAAAAAGCGTTTTCAGTTAAGAATTAATAACCTAAAATGTTTTGGCGAAGTTTTAGGGTTAGAAATTTATGACTTTGAGAT
Organism: Polyplax serrata; assembly: GCA_037055365.1. NCBI lineage: Eukaryota > Metazoa > Arthropoda > Insecta > Psocodea > Polyplacidae > Polyplax > Polyplax serrata. Next base: position 1,145,653 of record JAWJWE010000002.1, read on the forward strand.
TATAAGTTTGAAGAAAAGAGTGACGGAGGACTGGAGAATCGATCAAAGGTCGATTTCCTGCCGTGGGGGGATGAGTAACCTCACGAACGAGTTTTTCTGGCATACGACCCTGAGAGGAGTGAGCCCTACACTCCGAGAGTCACCTGAACACGAAGGCACCGGCAGACGGGCAGAGAGCCCTGATTTCGAACGATTTTACACGTTTTGTGCACATACGTAGGAGAAAACAAGTCAGATCCCGGATAATTGCGAAGTGAACTAAGATAGTCATCGATGGAAAACTTGTTCCACGTTTCCCAGCCTTCTGTTTCTTATTCTCTGGTTTCCACTTCCCTCCAGGGGTCCGATAATGACGGAAACCTACCCAAAATCATCAATCATTTAAACTGCAATGCACACATAGGAAGAACAGGGTGTGTGAGACGCGAACGAGAGCTGAGGAGAGAACGAAGAGAACAATTTGCGGTGGTCTCTTCGTTATATATAGGAAATTGTGTGTGTGTGTGTTCTGTCGGACGGGGTAGGGCGATTGGGAAATTAGTTTTTTGTTGTTTTCAACTTGTTTTCCAACCACCTCTGGGGCATTCGTGTATGGATTTTTGCAGTAGTAGTCTGGTCGTTGTTGGCTGGTCGCATCATCGGCAGGAATTTGATTTTTATTACAGGGAGTTTTCGTCGAATTGGATGTTTTGACGTTATCTTAATCTCGGTCTTCGGGGCAAACGCACGCTTTCCGTTTTCTCTGGCGACCTAACCAGATTCATCCAGTTTGCCTCGTTGGAACTTCTGGGCCTGGGCTTTTGGTATTTGTCCGCACTTGTGTGCGCTTGTGAGCTGATGAATGCAAAATCTCCGTGGGATACTCGATTGATTTGCAGCATCCCTGAGATGTTTGGACTCTTCTCGCTTTCTCTTCTCGTACCTGCCCTCTCGAATTTCTTTTTCTTCCCTCGGTGGAGACCCCTGGGAAATTGTCTTGCTTCGCCCATGGAAAACTCTTCATTTTTCTTCTCCTTCCACCGTGCCTTTTTCCATCTTTCATCTCCTCCTCGGGAAAAGGAAGGAAGCAAGAAAAATGGGAAATGGAAAAATTCGAGATTATCTTCTTCTCGTTCAATTTAATGATCTTCTCTTTCTCTGCTCCAGTCTCCAGCCTCACGCTTCCTCCTTGTTGTTTCAAAGTTAACGGGGAGAGAAGGAGAAAAAGAAGATGAGCGAATTTTTATTGTTTTCCTCTCTAGAAAAGCCACAGAATTGTATTTACAGTCTGACATTTTCTTTCTGTTTCAGGTAAGCAACAAAGCAATAACGATAAGTACTTGACGGGTACGCACGCGGATTTCGACACACACCGAAGGAGTAAGTTATATTTAGATTACATCAAAGGAGTAACCGAACTATCACAAAGGGATTACTAAAGATTCTTTAAACCGTTTTACTGCTGCTCAGTATCTATGTGTACGCGCGCGTGTGTACATATGTTGTAGTTGCCAGGTCGTAAATTACAAATTTATAGTGTTTTCCATTGTAAGAATCTTGAGAAAATAGTGAAATTCCAAGGGCAGGAGAGTCGAAAATTAAATGCTATTTAGTTATGTAAAATGCTCTCGGCCTAAATTTTTTTTTATGGGGGACATTTATTGCCGTCTCTTAATCACTATTTGACACTATTTGACATCGACCTCTCACGATGGTGTGCAACGGATAGGTCGATAAGAAGTTTTGACTTCGTGTAAATATACACATTTAAATATTTTATTTGATGTTGTCAAACACGGGTTGTCACGTAATTTCCTTAGCTCCCCGTTCCCATTTGTGTCTTTCAATTTCCCTTACTTTGAATTTGTACGAACTCGTTTCGATCCAATTAAATCGATGAGTTTGAAGTTTCTCTACTAGCCGAACATATTTCGATCAAATTTGAAAATTTTGACGGTTTGGACGATTCGAGGGTAGCACGACAGTAGACGTTCTCCCTCCGGCCGTACAGCCCTACAGCCGTACGATGCCTGAACGTTGTCACCTTGCAGTTTGATAATTTTTTTTTTGTTACAAGAATTTTATTTTTTGGGGAATGACTTTTGTTCCTGTCGTACACGAGCACCTTTTGTACTCGGTTAGCCGACGACATTTTGTGGATGCCTGAAAATTTAAAGGACGGTGTCTGTTGTTCACGTGGCCTTTAATAGAGTCACACGTAGAGAGAAATCAAGTCTAGTAATAATGTCCAAAAGTAAGAAAAAAATAAAGTGTTAAATTAACCAAGATGACCAAAAAACCGTACGACTTCCGCTTCTGCTCTACTTCTCTCTTTTCTTCTCTCATTCGCTCTGTTTAGCGTTTTTGCTTTCGTAGAACAGGAGAATGGATCAGTTACGCTAGCAAGAGGGCTATTGAATTACTATAGCTTTTTGCAAAAGCCTTCGGTAGCGGTTTTTTATAATAATTCAATTGTTATTACGAGCACTTTGTGCCTCGCATAGAAAAAGTGACTTAAATCCAATTTACAAATAAATCCTGTCAACTTGACCTTGATGTTCGATACTTGTAATCGATTGCCTATCGGATTGTAAGTCCAAGTACAGGCTGATACTGGGTTTGTTGGGTTTCGGTGGGTCAACCAGGGCACAGAGACCCCGGGTCTCAACTTCATAAGTGGGTTAATTGTTCAAATTATTTCTCAAATAATGTACATAAAATTTGAAGAAGTTACGGGCGCGCGCACACACACGAAAGTAAATCTGACTCTCACGCTGTTTTTTTTTTTTTTGGGCTACCTGAATGACCCCAATGGTATGGAGGTATCTGGGAAACAGGCACATACACACACAATCGTCGGGCGATTAATCATTTCTTGTAACTCTTACAAACCTAATTTTTTTGTGTGTATATCTTGAAACGGCATTGAACACGGACAGGATCCCGTAAAAGTCAAGGCGAATTATTATCCCTTCCGAGTGAATCGTTTCAGGTTAAGTACCTGGACCAGGTATTGGACCGTCGACAGGACCATACCAAGGGAAACAGTACTCGAAAAATGTCAGTAAAAATGAAAGGTTCTGCTTGAATTGCGCGTCAAATCACCTTGAAAGAGGGCGTAGACCTGCGGTGTGTCAATGCACCGCGGAACAATTACTCGTTCCGGTAGTTACTGTACCCATACCGTAATCGTAAATAATTATCTAAACAGGCATAAATTATTGATAAATGACGGTGATAATATTCTTCCATCTTCGTTTTTTTCCGTTGAAAACGCCAAATTTTCGATTGATAAGACGGTGAAGCTGACGGCAGTCGGATTGGCAACCGATACGACGTCAGGAAATTATTGAGTCCGAATCCCCAAGTACCTGCTGTCACCTGGACTGGGGCAATGCCTTAAGACGTTCATCCGGTTCATTCATTCCCATCTCACAAATGGGTACCTGCCCGGGTAACGACAAACACGACTGCTTTGTCCCGCAGGGATGGGGAACAATAAGCGGAAACGGAGTTTCACTCATACAAATCTCCAGGCTGGAAAAGATGGCTTTTGTGTTATTGATCAAGCAGATCTATTATATCCCCACGGCGATGTGGGTTCACTCGATTGTAAAGATGGTTCAATAGTTCCGACGAGTACAAAACGGAATTAAATTCTCCTTGAGGAATGCATTGAGGTATAACGCCCAATTATTTCGATTTGGTGGGACCGGCTGGGATGGAAAGGCCCCGAAAAAGTCTAGGAATCCAAGTGAAGGTTCAATAGTTTTTAATAGTGCAAGAGTAATTTTCCAAAGTGAGAAGAGTTCTAGGCGAAAATTTATGGAAAGTAAAGTTGATTCGAACACAGCAAAGACGTGGCAACAGCTGTTGCTAAGCTAACTAAACGTCTCAAGTCTTAAATTGACGACCTGCGTCTTTACCCGCCCGCTGTTAGGCCCGACATTTCCCTCAGTTTTCCCCTTTATTATCTGAACGTATTTTAGTGTATACACAAAATGTATGTGAAGTTGTACGGGTAGGTAAATAACGTACATTAGCCTCGGGGAGGCAGTAAAAGCACCCCGAAAGGAGTTCCATTTTAACTATTTTATTATCTTTCGAAATTGAAGATTCTTAAGTTGAATGCAAAATGTCCTTTTCTACCACTTTCCTCGTCTTCTTCAGGGTTTTGTCCTTCGTCCCGAGAGAACTCGAATTTAACTAAAATTTAGAACACAGCTCTTTCCTCACTACAGGAAATTGCCCTTGGACACATTTGCGTATTACACGTATTTGTTAAGTAAACCATTGTATTATGAAATTGTGTGAAAGGCATTGTCACATGAGAAGGATTTTCACATGATTAGTTCAAGGAATGGTACATTATAGATTGATCTAGTTTTCGTATGGCGGTTATTGTTTTTGGGCAAAGTGAACTCGTGATCGGAGTACCAGATGACGTGCCATGAGAATCAACAAATGTAATTCCCGTTTTCATTACGATGGGTGCCATGTGTAATGTTCGGATCGCGGAGGTTCGGACACTCCCGGGATGTTGAGCTTGTGTATTTTGATCTCATGAGTTTGAACCGGGACTGAACTCCGAAATCAAATATTGTTTCCAAACCTCATTTTTTTATGGAATCCTATTGTTTTTGCTGATGAATTTCAGATCCCTGTCTACTCCTTTTCGACCCCCTCTCTCCCAGGTTCTGTTCGGGACTTAATTACCCGAGCGAAGAGCAAAAAAAGCACAGAGGTTAAGAGAAATAGTTCCCTTGGGAGGTGAACCCATGAAAGTGTACGAGAACGGTTCGAACCGAAATGGGTTTTTTACTCTTCGGACAATTTCACACTTTTCCCAGAACTCTGTAAGCCAAAAGTAAATTTATTGGTTTCATTTTTTTGCTGGCAATTAAGTAAAGAACAGATTGCATAGATCACCGTGATCGTTCGATGGAAATTATTCCCCGGAGCAGGGACCGTCGGTTCGGGACCTGAACCCAAGCCTTGTCACTGCTCCAATCGTGTTTATTCTAAACAAAATTCACAAACATTGATGCCCTTGAAGAAGAGCGTGAGACAAAATGACAATGATCCTTGTAAACACGTTGATGTCTGCGGCTGACACTTAAAGACGTTTCCCATTAAGGAAAAAAATGTTTTCTTTTTCTTCGAACGAACGAACGAACGGACGTTAAGATCCGAAGGATTAAGAAACGAGCGAATGTCTAAGGGACAGACCCAACCCAATTAGGTACAGAGAACTGAGGGAAAATCGCGATGGGTTACAAAAAGTCTCTTGCTCCCCAGGAGGGAAGAAACTTGAATGGATGAGCAGAAAAGGCTCGGAGATGAAAAGAAAGGCTGGTGGTAAAAAGCCGGTGACGGTTCTTTGGCAAAGTTGCTCCTGTAAGTATTAATTTAGTTTCAGAAAAATAGATAAGCGGATTTCCTGTTGTCTAGCCCGCCTCCCTTGCGACTCCTAGTACAAATGAATTAATAAATTCATTTGGAAAGGAGGGCAAAAGTCAAAAATTGAATACGTCAAATTTGTTACAAAATGGGAAATTGAAATGTCTTTTATCATGTCTAAAATTACCCAAATTTACAATGATTAATATTGGTTAAATGACTTTTTAATTATCTTCTCGGAATTTAGGACGTCAGGCCGTCGAGCTGTGGGCTGGTGTGCCGGCATGTTGCCGTGCCACCAGACAGGATGATGTGCTAGCCTCCTCTCCATGTGGCCGCTACCGGGAGGTTAGTCTCCTGGGAAAAGGACGGAGCAATGCCCGAACGACGTTAGGTCCAAGGGTCAGACATGCAAATGGGTTACTGCCCGTTAGCCTTACTCGGACGTCTAAAGAAGCCAGGACATGGTCAACCGAAGAGGGTAGAACCTTTTTGTGTGCCTACCGAGGTTTGTTCGGTGTGGCTGCCCAACAGTGAAGATGTCACGGATTGATGTAGGAGAGCCATCAATAAGTAAAAGGATTTATTTTACATAATTAGACGAATTAAATTAATGCGCTTTTCCCGGGCCTATCCGGAACGAACTCTTAAAGTCCCATCAAGTCAAGTACTTTAATAATTTTTAATGCACTAATAAGCCTCGGAAGAAATATTTACATTAATAAAAAGTCCATTTGGTCAGTAATTTATTTAAAAACGGATTTATTTATTTTTCATCCCACTTACATGCTGTCAGCGATAAATATTTTAAGGACTTTGCCTTGATACTGCTGTTGCTGCTGTCGTTGTTATTGTGCGTGTGTGGCAGACAGTTGTACTTCAAGGACAGAACGTTTATTGAGTTGCTGTTGTAGAGTGGACAGTTCTGATGGATGTGTGGGAGTGAAGGCAAAAATAGTTCAAAGATGAATACGAAACAGCGGGTACCTGTTGGCGACATTTCTACAAAATATCACCAGCTCTCTCCTTCTCTCTTTTCTTTGCTAATGAACATCGAGAAGAAAAAGTGGAAAAGAAAGAATTTCGAATTGCATTGAATATTGTCAATCATTCCGTCAGTCAATCAATCCTGACGAGTGAATCATGTTTTTCTTCTTACATATATTTTTTTAAAGTTAATTTTAAAAAGTAATTGATGAGTTCACAGACGTAATTTTACGGTGAATTTTACATAATAATTGCACGGTCGTTTTGTGTCTGTTACCTGGTTTTTTGTCCGCGAATACCTGGACGAGTGGAATTTTCCCATTTTTTTTTCTAGTTTTCATATACTTCACAAAACCTACACCTGTGTCTTATGGGTGATTCGGCGGGAATTTCTCTCCGGAATAGTTTTTCGAATTCCCTATGTCGTTTTGTGATTATTCCTGTCCGATAATTAATGGAGATTTTACACATAAATTGGAGAAATTAATAGAAAATAGATGAAAAATAATTTCCTTCGAATGAGGTGTCATCGGCACACGGATCCACTGCTGGGCCTAACCTGTGGGGTGTCACCAGAAAATTAAATTTCAATGAAGGCGGACTCATATCTGTTTGATCTGTTTGTGAATGGCTGATTGTGGGGGTTGCAGCGAGGGGTACTTTCCACGGACGTCAAACAATCGGTTCGTGTGGTGTGTTGGTGAGAAAATGGTTGGGGGACTTTTAGATTCGGAGATGACACGACAAGTCAGGGAGTTTCTACCAGAACTCTCCTCATCCGATGCGGTCGTCTCAGTACTTCATTCTTACTCCCCTGTTATAATTGCCACGTGATTACGAAATGACTTTGAGTGTTGACTCGGGTCGCCCGTGTTGTCGCCAATATTGGCGATTTAACTCGCCATTATCGGTATTTCGGGTAGGTAGGAAACGAAAGTGAAGTGACCGAAACGAGTGATGGCCAGGTGCACCGTGGAAGACACCCATAGAAATAGACAAATGGAAGGTGAACCGGATGAACCGGAAAGAACCCTGGGGTTTCTCTGTCGGTAAATAAACATAGCATAATTTAGGGGTACCCGGTGGTGGCAAGGAGACTTCTACCGTTCTGTAGAAGTGTGTACCCCGCCATCGTAACGTCCGTTGAAGAAGTTTTATATATTCCTTGAAGAAAAAAGACTAAATCCCTCTTAAATCGTATTGCTTTTGTAACGATTGCCTCCATCGTTCATTCTCGGTTGATTTGTTCTCGATTTACTAATACCGGCTGATGAAATTCGTATCACGCCACTTCTGTTTGAACAGTTGTAACCTTGCAAATTGCAGATTATTCCTCAGGTCGGGGAAAATTTGTTTTTTTTTTCTCACTGTCTGTCTCTGGGTCTTTTAATTTGTTTTCTTACTTATAAATACATTACAGAGGCATCGCCGGAGCTAGAAAACCTGTTACCCGCGAGTACCCACCGTGAGTGAACTCCTAATTTTGTAATTTTATTTTTGGATAAAAACGCGCACATTAAACGTATTTGACCGAGAGAGATTGAATATTCTCTGTACTCCTATAAATACATTGAGGTTGGGGTTAAGCCTTCAAGTGCTAAAAATAGTGTGCATGTCACGTAGAAACTGGTTTTGTAGTAGTTTTTTTTTTAATAGCCGGTACCACGGGTTTTCTGCGCATTTGAACGAGTCGTTGGAAGTATTTCGAGCATTTGGGAAGTTGACACAAACACCTCTACATTATTTACCTTCGACCCCGGAAACTTTTCAATATAAATAAAACACCTTTGAGTGTTTTATGGTAATGGCAATAGTTTTAGATTTTGTTCATAAATTTATAGTTCTACTCGCTACTTGTCCGTTCGAAATGCACTTTTTTGTAAAGTTGGTTAAAGGTGAATGAAACTTGCAATTGCATACTGTTTATTACTTTTTGTATTTGCTAATGTAACGAATTACTCTCTGCCCTCATCATTCGTTATGTACGTAAAACACGTGCGGCTATAAACGCGATGCATCACCTAGCGAATTGTATCCTCCATAACTTGTATTCTAGACACCCACATTTTATATATACATATTCATAACTCTTGTGGTTCCGACACGATGTTTCTTTCTTTCATTTCTCAACTTTTTTGAGAAAGTTTCAACCATACTCTGCATGAAATTGAACTTGTTGTTGAGCCAGTTGTGATTTACAGTAGTCATGTTAGGATGAAAAACCGTGTTCGAGGTCCCCTCCAAATTGTGCAAAGTCGTGAACTCTGCTCGGAAGGCAGTGAACCAAGGAAAATGGCCCAGATGGGAAGGACCATGGGAAATATGACCGTCGTCATGGCGGGCACTTAATAAATTAACTAACAATATTAATTAAATGGCGACGCGGACTGAAGTAAACCGTAAGTCTAGACACGAAGGTCAAGGAAATCTTCCCATAGCCGAGGAAAATGATTTTGGCTGGACGCAACGGAGGTGACAGAAAGGAAGTTGTATAGAGAGAAAGACGAGGCTTCTCAGAGGTGTAAAACATCAAGAGGTCAACGCGGAATACATAAATACATAAATAAAATTGTTGTATAATTTATAGAGTATTATTAAAACGGGCGGGGGCGACACAACGTTCGACCTCTCCAGAACCGTTCCTGCAGCATCTGGACCCGTCTCGTTTCTTTTTCAAAAATACGAGTTGCTGCAAACCCGACTCGACTATTATTGTTATTTATTTATTATCAAATGTAGCTGTATGGTATTGGCGACTATTAAAAAAGATTGCCGAGTGTGATGAAATTTTATATATGTTTCCTCTATTTGTATCTACAACGTGTCGTAATAACTTTTTATGGTGTGCGTTTGCATGCGAACTTGTAGTGACCGGTGATTTTGACACGTGAAAAAGCATTCAATTTTGGAGTCCGACATGTTCCTCCTGTGTGGGCCGAAAAGTTAAGAAAATGAAGAACAGAGAAAGAGTGTACGTCCGAGTTTGGAAATTCTGTTGACACGTGTGGTGACACTGCATTATTCATATAGGCCGCAGGCGACACCACCTGAGTATTTCGCGTCAGGACTCGACTTCCTCTGCTAGGTGTTTTGCTAGGCGGTTCGATTAAATCTATCCGAAAGGTATCAATCAGAATTTGTCATTGTGTGAATTTTAGTCAAACGTAATTGATTAGGACGTACAACCGAAGGTTCTTTCATGCTTTGTCATAGTCACAGGTGAAAATGTCATCGGTAATTTATCGGCGGGTGGAGGAGTTGGTGCCCGTGAAACTACAGCAATGAGGCATTTACACTCAAATTCTCTGCCCAATCAAACTACTTGCCCGCGCGGGTACGCACCCTACCTAGCCCACAACTCTCTGTTTCTAAGTGGGTGCGGGTATTTGAGGAACGCGTCACTCTCGTGTTGACATACCTGGCAGGAATGTTGATGTTTGTGAGAACTTGAAATGGCTCCCTTTCCTTCTATTATTGGAACAACCCCTAAAAACATGAAAGCAATAAGAAACCCGGAATAGAAGAGCATTGAATTTTTAAAAAGACGAGCCCTTAAAACTCGGGTACCGTAAAAATTTATGGCCGGTTGAGTAATCGTCAACCCAATGACACAGATATCATCTGGCGGGTATGTGGAAGCCATGATGTGAGTACGTCTCCGCGTACTCAATACACACTTTGGATTTCGTGTAATGTCGACGACAAGGGTTGAGGAAGAAAAGAATAAATCGGAAAAGTTGCCTTATCCAAGCCTGTCCATCGACAAAGATCGAATTGGGGAAATTTATTCTGAAGTGACCTAAACCAAATGAAAATATAAATCTCTCTGACAATAAAATTGAAAGCGGAGGTTTTGTTGACGGACTCTTCTCTTCCGGGTGGCAAAACCACCCCGCCTCCTACTACGAGGTGAGTACTTTGTATTCATGCAGTGGCCAGAACACCACTCTAAGCACTTTCCTTGACCTATTGAACAGTAGTTTGCTTGGTTGGGTATCCGAAGTTCTCTCCAGCCTAACGACCGTTGAGGAAACGCACGGTGTTCGGTCGAAAATATGAGGACATTGCGTCAGTGAGCGGTAATTGACTCGACCTTGTAGGATTTGGGACACTGTCCAAATCTTTTCGACCAAGGACGTATCCTCCGATCGGAATCGATTCCCATCCCATCATTATCCCACCTGATTAGTTTTTCACCTCACACGAGCCCGCATGATTTCATAAATATTAATACGTTTCCGAGTGATGTCATTTCGCTTAGTCTTCCTCTCTCATACACACTCTATGGCCGTTTTGCGTGTCTGCACCTCTGCTTCGACGCAGACGCCGTGGTACCCTGGGTGTTATGTTTCCTGGGCTTAACGTTAAAACCGATTAAAATTACCCGGAGGATTTTCCGGATTAAGCGATATGCACGATGAGTTTACAAATGTGTTCGGTTTGACCTCGTCAGCGTGCATGCAAGTACACGCAGGTGACTGACTGACTGACTGATTGACTGACTGGCCCGAAGCTCTTCCGTGCGGGACGTCACGAAAAGGTCGCACAGGCTCCCGAGACGGAAAGAAGAGAAAGAGACAAATCCCACTAGTAAATTATTGTCTGAACGAGTCGCGTTTACGGCGGATTATGGCCGGGTACTCCCGAGTAACCCACTTTAACGAGTACTTTTCTTTCGAATAAGTCGATAGTATAGTTGCTTACTTAATTTATTACCAGTCTGCCAGATGTTAAATCCGGCGTAGACGGATGTGAAACACGTTAGGAGAGTCCAATTGTATGCCTTACGATTATTACAAATAACTCATTAGGATTTTTTTTTGTAGAACGTCGGTTGTTGTGATGCATTCGCGTTTTACGCTCGCGTTCAGGTCCGTCTGCAGAGTCGGAGTACATTGCGTTTGGGAACGGATGCGAAATACCGAGTAATTGCAGTACCAGGAGAGTAATTTTCAAATTTCTAACATTAATGGACCCATTGTTACGAAACTGAATTTAACAATATTTTTTTACACGTAATTTAACGCCGGATTGTTGTTGAATGGGCTGCCCTTGAAGTTGTCGTGGAGATCTGTGCACAACCGTCGGATCTTTTTCTCGTTAATCTGCCGTTTCATTATTATTATTATTATTATTGATTTGTTAAACAGGGATTTGTCAGGGATGGGTAATAGTCAGACGGAGAAGATCACTCCGTGGTCACCGGCCCCTGGAAATCCCGTCAGGTACTCGACAGGTAATCTTTAAAGAAGTGTAAAAAAATGATAAGACGCGTCGGTTAGCAGTTGGAAACCGAAAGATCGCATGAGTAAGATGCGTTTTATTATTGATGTACGGGAGATTAGTTCAGTTCAAGGTACAAAGTGTTCTTAATTGGTTCGCAATGTCCACCTTGCGACCACAGACGGCATGACTGCAGACCGTGCTAAAATTCCGCGGGCCTGTGCCGCGTGCTTCTGTTTAAAGTCAGCCATGCTTTCGCCCGCAAAACTTTTTCCCAACTACCTGAGTCTTTCGCTCGTAATCATCCGGAGATTTTGCGAGCTCGCGGGTAATGAAGTTGTTTAAAATTTAATAGAATTAATACTACGAGGTAATTACAACGAAAGTTTGATACCTTAAAAGTATTAGATAATTTTTAATGGTCTTAGAAGAAGTCGTGAACGTTGATGTTAGCTGTGATGCGAGTGAAGTTACGCGATAGCGCTGGGTTTCGACCGGGGAGGTTAACTTCTCTTGTGTAAGAGAATTATTCAAAAAGCAGAAGACACGCCACGATGGCGGACTACGCTGGTGGCTCCTTGCGTTTCACTTAAGCCGAGCACCTCTGCATGACGCTTGCGTATTATTTTCCCTTCCTGTGGATTTTAATTAGATGAATCAAGATTACGAGTTAAGTCTGACAAAATGACCTCCTAGTAGGACTGCGACCCGTTATCTAATCTAGATTGGTCGTAAATTAGACGTGAAAGTATCACTTTTCCCTATTTCTGCCTTCACTCATTCGGTACTTCCCTCTGGCTCTCTCTCAAGTACACCGATCCTGCGGTGCCAGCGATCAATCACTCCACGATCAGTTGTAAGATCTCGTCGGGTAATTTTCTGATGAAAGTGGTGGCCGCTTCGTACCGTCTTCGACGACCTTCCTCACATGTCCGTTGATTGGTACGTGCCGATCTTGAGAAAGAGATTGTAAAACGATTAAGGAGGCTACGGCATCGGCCGATTCGTGGCACCCACGTATGGGGAGAAGCAGCCCTCGGGGGGTTACGCTCACCCAGGGAAGGAGACATTTTCATCTAACCAAATATAGTTTGTATATAATTATATTATGTGGAATTGAGGAAGCGGAAAGGGTTTTACGACTTTTAAAGCCACGAGAAAGCGTTATTGGATTGGAAGTTCTTGTACCTCCAGGTATTTTCATCACTTGACGTTTTATTACCCCTTAAAAACTCCGGCGTTTCATCCATTCTTCATGATGTTTGTACGAAGTCAGTTGTGAGCAGGCAACGCCACGTTTCTTTTCTTTTTTCCCTTTTTTGAGTGGAAAAGTGAATTATTTTAATGCGTTTGTAAATTTTACGATACCCGCATACGCCTTTTTTCCAGGGCTAAGAGTTATAGCCGGGGAAAAAGAGAAAGTAAAAGGTAGAAAGGTAGAGAAATAAGCACAAGACGAAAAGGAACAGAAGACTTTCAGTGAGTAAACTAGAGCGGGTGGAAAATAAATTTTCTTTGTTGAAATGAATTACTCTCATGGGCCGGTAGAAATTTTCTACCAGGCAGGACGGAACTTATTCTTCTCCTTTTTTTGGGTGTTGAACCAAGAGGAAACTACAGAATAGAGGGAATACAAGAAAGAGGACACTATCTCGTGGGACGTATTCACATCCACTAGAAAATGTCCTTGTAAACCTTATATATATTAAGAAAGACGAATAGGTATACATAAGTAGGTTAGAAAGGTTATGTTGCCGGGTTCTTGTCTTGCGTGTTTCCCTGCAAAGATGTCTGCTCTTATTGCGACACAATTCTGCCGAACTTTTCCTTATCGAGTTACCAGAAGGACCTTAATTTGTAGTTTGCCCTGCCAATTAGTGGCATTTCAAGAAGGCGGAAGAAACGACAAGTGTTTACTTTTCACCCGCGTAATTGCGCGGGGCCAACTGCTGCCACTGCTGTTGCTTTTGCTTCTGTTGAAACGGGGTGATGCCGTCGAAGGCAACCGCCTGTCGACGACAACGACGACGCAAGAAAAGAAGTAGATTAGTTTAGAACGTTCAATTAGTTCGCTGTTGCTTTTAAACGCGTTAATTGACAGAGAGAGAAGAAGGGGAAGACAGCAGAACATGTGTCGGACTTGAACTTTTTTGTTGCTGTTGGATTTTTTTTTCTTGTCGCCTTATTTTGCTGACAACTTGCGCCGTTTTGGTCGTTACCGTTGAAGTAAACGGTACAGTACAATAAGCGGAAACTTCGGGTCCAAAGTATCAGCAACGGGCCCAATCGTATGAAGTGGTGGAAGACAGCGGAAAAGTGGAAGAAGGAGAAAAAAAACCATCGCTTTTAAAAGATTTTCTCCATTTCGTAAATGGGTTTTCGATGAAACGAGTTTCTCTTATCTGTTTTAAATTCTCTTCTTTTCGCATTGGATGTCTACCGATTTTTTTTTCTTAACTGACAATGTAGAATTTCGGTACCAGTCGATTATCGGTGTTGATTCCGCAGACCATGAAAATGGTAACTAACTAACAACCGGTGGTAAATAATTTTCACTCAATATGGTTGCGTGCAGTCGATCAGTGTACAGATCGGTCAGATCTATCCATCTCTGGGTTGAATGAACCTAGTGCGGTCTTGCCGGTGCTGACAAAAATCGATCTGACGAGAACATCAATCCTAATACAATTGGTACTGAATTGATCTGAGCGATCACTCGCAAAGAATAAAATGAAATTGATGTAGACGAACAATCAACGGCAGGAGGCTGTCATATCAGTGAGTTGTTCGCAACGTGCCCAAGGGCTGACATGGGGGTTCTGCTGTTCTGTCGACCCACCACACTCTGCCCAGAGGCCTGATAGAACTTTAAAATATATTTTTAATATAATATAATAAGGCCTACGGCCTGAAGCAGAAGAGAGGGAAAACAAGTTTTTGTCGGAGATGGGAATGTAATGACAACTGAAGGGAAAATATCCAACCGTAAAAAAAAAGAATCGGAATCTTTCCTTATCCGAATTGATTTCTACAATAGGTTTGTATCAATTAGTAATAAATTACATGGATTATTGATTAAAAGCTTCGGTTGCCATTTCTATCGAACCCTACGAACCAGGAATTGTCATTCGTTTCCAAATCCGAACTTTTTGTTCCGAAAATAATATACAAATTCCTATATACAATTTTTTTTCCTCAAAGATGTTAAGTTAGTGTAATATAATTCGAAACAACCCAACTGACACCGTTTTAAACTGGAAACTCTCTTCTACACTCATTTCCAGTCCACACTTGCTCATCAACTGTCGTATACATAAATCAGTGACGTAACACCTACACGATTTATTAATTGTTTCCTGGGGGACAATGTCAGGACCTTAATAAAATCGTGTCGGTAACTTGCGTTCGAGGGCATTTACTGATTCGATTTACCAATTTCAACTACATAAATCAGGCATCTCAAGAGGGTTTCTCTCTCTCTCTCTCTCTCGTTTTTTTTCGTAACTGATAAAGGCATTTGTCTGTTTCCACGTCGATGCCATGGTCGAAGTCGACGTCGTCGTCGTCGTATTGAACTTCTCTTTGGCTCTTCCCATTCCGTGGCAATTGGAAAAGTTGAAAGGTTTCATTGAATACGAGAATGCCGTGTAGTGTCATGTGTCAAATACTAATTATGAAAACGTCGCCTTCCAGAAAAGTTGACTTTACGACCTCGACGTAATAAATCTCAGGCAGACGTTTATCATCACTTAAATGTTGAACGTTAAACAAGTACCAAATGAAAATCATTCGAATAGGTTAATTTTAATGTAGTTCTGGGAGGGGGGAGAACAGGAAGAAGGGAGAGGGACAGTGCAGTGATTGCAGCGTATTCGTTTCGGGGAATAATCCAGGTGGCAATAGACAGGAGAGGTAGGGACGGATACGAAGACAGGTACGTCGACCGGTGTGCCTGGTGTTTCTCACCGGCCGTAAACACCAGAGACCGAATCAGTCGTGGACTTTTTCTTCTTCTTCTTCTTCTTCTTCTCTAGGCACATAAATTGAAAATTGCGTTCTCAAATTAAAAAGACGGTAATTAGGAATGAGAAATAGACGTGGTGGGTAGTACTCGTTAATAGAATGCGACTTATGGACGCGAACGCGATAAAAGGCCGTGAACAGAAGTTTAAATTTCACTTCTCGTGGAGACTGATAGTTTGAGAATATTTCAGGTACTCGTCATTTGATTTTGTCGCGGTTAAAGTCGGTGGGATCACCGGGTACCTACATTTTTGAAGTGCCCCCTTTCGATTTTACGGGTGAATTCGCTGCCTCCGCGATGACATTTAAATGTTGTCGGATTTTTGGATGAAGGGTTCGACGTCCGTGGTTTCCAAAACGCATTAACCTGACAAACAGAATAATACATTTTAACGAAATTTGACGTTTGACATTTTTCGACCCTTTCGACGGGTACTTCCCCTGAACGCTTCTCTCTACTACCCTCAGAAAGCCTCCCTGTTATTCTGTTAAAATAACCCCTTGCAGAAGAAGTTGAATTCAAAATTTAAATTTATATTACTCAACTTGAACTCCTTTTCCGTGCATGTTTCTTTCTCCTTGAAAAAAAATGGCGATTGTATAGGGTTTTCTTGTTGTAACCTTTTCTGCTCTCCAAGTAGACATTCCCTTCGAAAGGTTCAGAACTCTTTTAATTCCAAATCCACTTTTGGCCTTCTTGTATTTATAGGAAACCACGAACGTGTCTCCGAGGACCTTTCGTTCAGTCTTCCTTCTCTTCTAGTTCTATTTCGGTCTAACCTTCTCTCTACATGGTAGGTTATAAAAGGTGTTACTTTTGACCGAGCGTTTATTGCTGATGAAACATAAATTGCACGTTTTATGGACCCTCGGGGCTTTTTTCCTATTTCACAAGAGCATTTGATACATCTGTACGTGAGTTTTGCGCACGGTCAAAGGAATTGTTAATAGAGCAGGAGTACGGTGTATGTGAGTTGGGGGAAAAAAAGGAAATTGCAGATGGAGAAATTTTGTCCTGCGTGTGGAAAAGCAACTTGATGAGCATTCTTCTTCGTCTGTAGGTGGCGAAGGAGTTGCCATTCGATTCTGATTACCAAAATTAGAAATGGTAACTCGTAAGTAAATTATATACATAAGTATATTGCGTTTGTGGTTAATAGCTCAATTATTTGTTAGCGTAATCGAAAATTACATTCAGGAAATGTTTGGTTTCGTGTTCTGAGGAATGGCGAGGTCCTCCTCAACCTTTTCCCCGTCGGGCTTCCTTTTTTCCTGCCTCAACCGAGTGATAAAATTTCTTTTCCGTGAGGAACTGTCCGTTTCTCAACGTAATCAGAACGGCTTTGGTGCGTACCTGCGTATCTGGAATTCAATTTGCAATTTTCTTCCACTCGCCTTGTGAACGCCGGTAAACGCCTGCGAATTCTTCAAAATTCGTAACACCTAAAAATCGCGAAACCGTAAAAGGTATGTTAATGACTTTTTTACTGCGCGACTCCTTAATTCCTCAACACGACAAGTGCAATTTCAAACGCGCATACATAAAATGTGTACTTATGTAATTCAAAAATTTTGAGTAATTTTGACGATTTCACTAAATAAATTACTTAGAAAGTTCATTATGAAACGAGGGCTCTCAGGTTTTCTCAGGTGTGACCCGTGAGTTTTGTTGTAAATTTGTCAGAGCATTAAAACACGTTAAAATCTCCGCATCAATTTGTACGACGTGTTATAAATTAATTTTATCGCTTGCAAAGGTCGAACGCTCCTGGGTTGACCGTGGAGAAAAGGACGATCGGGCTCGGCACAGGTCGACAGGAGGGCCCTGGAGAAGGTTCCACCAGGTACCGAACGCCATCGACTGCCTCTGTACAGTTCTAATCTACAGGAAATTGATTTTGGGAGATCGATTTGTAGCTTTCTCTTTTGTGAAAAATCAGCCGAATTTTCTATCTCTCTCTCTCTCTCTCTCTCTCTCTCTATCTATCTATCTATCTATCTATCTGTCTCTCTGTAGGATTTCCACTTATCCCCAAGCCGTTATCGTGAGACGTTAAGGATAGGATGAGAGGTTTGGGAAAAGGCTGAGAGGGAAAACCTGATTTGAAAAGTTGTTTTTCCAACATTCTCCACACTTTGCCCTGTAAATTATTGCCTCAGCCCTTAGTACTACAGCAATCAATCATGTGTTCTCTACACTTTGTAGAAACTTGTGGAGGAGGAACGATTTGAGAACCTTAAAAATGGTTTCTTTCATTTTTTTCAATCCCCACCCTTAGGATATAGGCGAACCAATGAGAGAGAGAGAGAGAGAGAACATTTGGGGTTTGTGTTTGCCCATGTATGATTGTGCCCCCGAAAAGCAAATTAATGCTTTCGTGTTAAGGTTCTATTAACCCATTTTCAGCCCGTTTTATTCCCCTACTACACCCCCTCCCCCCGAGCCAAAAAATAAGATGAATTAAGTTAAGTCATCAAAAAGCTTTTAGGCAACATACGGATTTGTACCCATCCGGTTTTAAATTATATTATTTAAAAGTAGTTGCTTCAATTGAATTCGTGGCGATCGTTGCCCAAATTATGTATTTAACATTATGTATGAATAATGTTCGTTTTTCTCCTGAAGAAGTGCTCCACTAAACCATCGTCACTAGTTAATTATTTCTTAATAAAAGATTTGATTACCTCCATAAGTGGAAATGAAATAGTTGCGACATTTGGAACCCGCACGTCCTACATTTTTGCTTTCGAAAATTTAAAAAAATGGAAGTGACCAAATGGTCGGGCCAATTTTCGTACTTTTTTGGCACTCGTTCGCCATTTCAAGACGTGAAGCTACTCTGATTGCACACCTGTCGTATTATTTTAATGGATGTGTACACCTATGTGGTCGTGGTGTGCAGTTTCACACGTTGATTGACTCCCCTGAAGCAAGTCCCAAAGGTTCTTCTCCCACATTTCGCCTCGGTGTGTCACTTCTGGAGTGGTAGCAGACTTCTGGAAAGTTAAAAAACCTCATCGGTCACGGGTTTTTGGTTCACGAGAACCCGTGGAAGTTGGGTATCCGGTGAGTGTTGAGACTCAATTTAAATTATAGATGAGTAAAAAGTCATTTTGACTGGAAGTCTTGTACTCTTTTCTCTTTCTACTGCCACGACCATTCGTATGAAAACTCGGAATAATTTGGGGCTTCCTACTGGTCGGTTGCGGAATATAAAAACTTCCTAGTAATTAAATTAATAAGTTAGTTGACATTAATAAATAGGCGAAATAATTTTTGAAATGTTAACGATTTCACTCCCTAGAGAAGTTAAACTTATTTCGGTGGTTTCTTTTTAATGCGAAGTTAATGCCATGTTTTTCTGGTACCTGAGGGTACGTGCGGTGTCGTTGGAAGTACCTGAGTATGCTACGGGAGGTACCCTGGTTGAATTTCTCCGCTCTGAATGCGATTTCCATCGTTAAAAAGGGTCAGTTTTAAATTCAACTTTGAATGCTGGCGAAATTGGCAGGAATCAAAAGGTGGGCTCTGCAGGAGGAATGTCTGTGGTTTTACGAGTGGCTTTCACCTCATTTCCAGGTTCTTTTGAGACCTTCCAAGTCGAAGGTTGTTGCCATTAACGGCCTCTCCCCCAGCCTTTTTACGAGAAGTTGTGGCCTGAAGGGAAGACTTGGCGCTGCCTTTCTACCTTTTGCTTCTCTCTCTCTCTCTCTCTCCCATTCTCCTTCTCCCTCCTCTCTCTGTCTCTTCTCTCCCTCTCTCTTCGCTCATGTTAAACACGTGAAACGTTTCCTTTTCGTAACATAAAAATTGGAAATGGTTTCATAACTGTTTTTCTGAGTTTCCTGAAAATATTTATAGAATTCTCGATGAATTAATTTGAGGGAACGCTCTGAACTCTTCCAATTTCGAGAGTTTATATTCACTGTACTCTATCGTTTCCTATTTAGAGTTACTAACATAATATTTACATATTAAAATTATGAGTGTGTGTACACGAACTTGCTTCGAAACCGTTTCCTTGCGTTAAAATCTATAACAGCAGCATTGCATGATACATTAGAAATGTTGTAGAGTAATGACAACATGAATAAAGGAAAATAATGGAGTAAGAGACACCGTGACTTTTACTGAATTGCCTAGGGAACGAACAACAGTTGAGATGGTCAGCGCTTCCTTTTTCCCTTTTCCTTCGCTCCTTCTTTTCTGTCGCACTTTGTACAACTCGTACTTTTAGCGTTTTCATACTTTGAGCAGAAATGAGGAAAAAGACAAAGCCGGTCAACGACGAGTCCAATGACAAATTAGCACCGTCGGACGTCGGATGGCACCCGTTGAAATTTCATTGGTCGACAATTGGAACTGGTGATTTGTTTGACGAAATTAAGCAAATGTCAAGTTCTGAGGTTAACTCTATGAATCAATTCCAAGTGGAAAGTTAGTAGAGCGAAGTGTGGGCGGAATGATTCGGGTATACAAAATGATATTCAAGGAGTTGAGCGAATGAAACGAACACGAATAAAAGACATTTCTGGGAAATTAATTTAATACGCCGGTGGTTCACCTGACTCATGTACATAAATCCATGTACGTAAGTGTTGTTTTTCGTGGGTACCTTGGACTAAGGGTGATGCAAGACGCAGCCATGCATTTTTATTACGTGTTCTTTCCCGTGTCTGCCTCTCTCTCTCTCTCTATGAAAAGTTGCCTTTTCGTTTTTTTCAACTGCTTTTCCTGCTGTCGGAATTTGCTTTTTTCGGCATGCACCTGATTTTTAATAATAGAACAGGTAAACCAGGACTACTCGCCGGTAGAGAAAAGGCCATTATATATCGTTATAAATTCATATTCTCTTTTACTTTTATCCGATTATATTTCTCCCGGGATTCCTTTATAAAATTACATTTTTCAATTTGTATGAGGGAAGGAGAGAGAGAGAGAGAGAGAGAGAGAGACAGAGAGAGAGAGAGAGACGGTAGGGTATGAGTTTCTATTTGGTGTGCGGAGGGGAGTACCTGACCAGTCGAAAAGGTTCTCGGGGTGTTCACTCAGGTTTTTCGTTAAAAATTTCAAATTACCGGCTACGCGTTGGTTACGGTCGTACCTTCTCATTCATCGTGTAATTATCCCATACACTCTGACATAGTCATCTGATGATGTGTGCCTTCGAGCGGAAAAGGTTGGTAACCGAAAATGACTGGGGCCCCCGGGGGCCTTCAGTTGTGTCGACCGAGTCGAGAGAAGCTAAACACGAAGTACGCGGACGCGAGCAAACAAATGTATTAATTATACAAATATATGCTTTAGTGTAAGTCACATGTGAAAAACTCGCATCAACAGTAAATAAATTAGATGAATCTGGTAAGATGAAGTAGAAATGGGACTGCGTTTCGGAGTGCACGGGAGAAATTAATTTTTTTTCTTCAAAAATTTTCCCTTTTTTTCCCGTCTATTTCCGGTTCTTTCATTTTCTTCGAAGGGTTTCGGTTTCCGGTTTTACCCATGAAGGAATCTGAAAATTGGAGAAGTTAGAAGTAGGAAAGAAAGAGCCAGAATTGGTTTTTCTTTCCTGTGTAATTCGATTTCTCGTGAGCTCTGTCTTCTGCCACGCACACACACAAACACACACGTGTGTTTGTCTTTGTCTGGGAGTCCGTGTCTGTGTGCAGTACGCACAAGGCATGAGGAATGAGTTGGAGAAAGCTTTGTGGGAAAGCTCATGGGCAAGCTTTTTCCCGCAGCGAATTTATTTGTAGTCGGGTTGTTGCTGCTGCTGCTGCTTGTGTTATTATTTACTTATTTATTTATTTTTCGGGTTTCCGCCTGCGGTACCCGGTCGAGAGTAACAATAATTACGCGGTATTGTTTGCTTTAATTATTGCTCCCTCAATCAGGGCTCGTAATTATGTCATTCACCGCTGATTACTGCCCTGCAGGAATTCCAGACTTCGAGGAATCGGATAATTTGATAATGGTGAAAGCTCTTATTTTCGCTTCCCTCCGACTCTCCTTTCTTCATCCGTTTGATATACGACACGCAAACACATTAAAATTTAATCAGGTTAAATTTTTTTCTCGGGCGAATGGCCAAAGGTCCTGAAATTAGTTAAGGGAGTTAGTTAGATACATGAGGACAGAGAGAGAGAGAGAGAGAAAAGGAGAGAGTTATGTGTGTGTGTGTGTGTGTGTGTGTGTGTGTGTGTGTGGCAGGATGTGTAGAGATACAGAAATAGATGGAAGGAGTCTTAATTTCGTGTCGGTTGATAGATCGACAGGACTGAAAAAGCTCTTTTCGGCTGCCCGCCTGCGTTATTTATTTTTCTATTCTCCAAGATCAATAAATCATATAAATATTTGTAACGTTTTCACGTCATAAATTTTCTAACTCGCTCTCCTACGAACAGACAAACACCTTTTCATCTCATACGTCAAATTTAAAGTTTCTTCCGTGGGCCTAAGCTCTGGTCTCCCCCAAGACAGACACGCAGACAAATACACACATGAATGACTCGATTCATTCCATATTTCCAATTCTAAATGAGAGAAATCTTTCTCTCTTTCCACATATAAATTACTCTCGATACATGCCAAAATTTTCTTATAAACTATTTCATCGTAGTACAAAAATAGTTCACGAGTCGTTTTTCACTGCCAACTAAAACTGATTCTCGCGGGGTGTACGAAGGTTTTACCATTTAATTAAAAATTTGTCGTTCGAATTCGAATAAATAATTAATTTTTTTTTCTTCTCGTTCTTTCTAGGTAAGAAACGTGATGGGTAAAAAAAATGGAGTACAATCTTGTCTCGAGAACGTGGTGGAAATGAATGAAAGCAGAAGTAGCGTAAGTTGTGCTCGGAACTCACATAAATATAGTTTTATAGTTTTTACTGGTTTGCAGAAGTGCGGAGGGGGTGAGAGGAGTACTCTACCAAGAGCAATAGTAATAATTCTTAAGTACATAATAAGTCATAGGAGGCAAGGAGACGCATACATCTTATTAAAAACATAATCGATGACTGTGTTAGAACGCAAATTAGTTTAACCCTAGTGCACTCTAAAGTCCTTTTTTTCCTTCTCAACGGCCAACGTTTGCCACCTTCGCCATTGAATGGGAGTTTTTGTGCTTCGAACACAGTAGAAGTCTGTTCGGCGATAAATTACTGTAAATTACAGGGCCACTGACGTTGATTGATTACAATCATCAGTGGCTTCGACACCGCGTACGAACATAAGCGAAAATAATTACGCAATAATCATCCGTAAATCGTTATAAACGATAAGTTCTAGTAAGGACGTGTGTCTGTGTGTGTGTGTGTGTCGGACGGGTATTGAGAAACGACGGAAAACCTAGCTACCTGTGGCGGAGGTCGTGTGTGCCCATGGAAAAAGACGTGAAAGTTTACAATTTGGGGTACCCGTGCGGGTTGTTGAACCACCGCTGACCACACGGGTACTTGGGACGTGTACCAATCTTCGAATGTAGTGCACATACATGAAAAAAATTTAACAGTTGGCCCTTTACGTGATCATTCGAATTGTTTACTTCTTCTTACACGGTTTCTTCATGTGGCGTTGGCCATTTTGGTTTTAATGGAAAACCGGCGTTGGACCGGATTAAAGGCTTTCGAGAGTTTTCCTTTGAAATCGGTCACACAGAGGAAAATTGAGCTCCGCAAAAACATCCTTCGCCATCGATCCTTGCAGGAAAACATTAAAAGTTTTTTATACGTCACTTTCATTTTTAATAGACCCGGATGAATTCATTTCCTCGGTGTGGAGGATTAGAAAGGTTGGACGCATAGGTTAGGAGAGGGGAAACAGCACATCGGTTGACTTGAAAATTATTTTCCTCGAGTTTGACCGAGAAAAGACGGAAAAGTTTGTCGGGTATAAGATACCGGGAGATTTTTCCGGGGTCACGTTTGAATCAAGAAACCCAATCGATCGTTCTCAACCTCACCTCAAAGAAAGAGAGAGAGAGAAGTTGAAGTAGAAGACGAAGAAGACGAAGAAGAATTTCCCACTTGCTCTGATGAGAAACCACCGAAGACACGTTCGGATAATTTACAACGATGCAGGTCGAACATTAACAAGATTTTTGCAGTGCAGTGAAACGTGAAAAACAGCTTCGGTCAAAGGTGGGGTATTTCGAGGGTCAACAGCAGAGAAAAAAAAGACAGAAGAGATGGCAACGCAGAGCCTGTTTTAACGTACAGAAGCTCAGGTTTCTCCGTGTACAACCTTCTACATGCACAGCTACAAATTAACGTGTTTTTGGAATTTTCTTTTCTCCTGTTGTGTCGAACTGCTGTGGTCTGCACAATAGAAAGTCCCACGGGAAGAGACAAAGGAAAACTGTCTTCCATTGGTATTTGGGAAAGAGGACTCGCATCGTGTAAGACAACAAAAAACAGGAATAGAAAATCAGTTTGGAGTCTCATCCTCCTCGGCCATGTTTCCATTTCGTGTTTCTCCAATTTTTATACATCGGCGGCGGCGGGGGGGGGGGGGGGTGCGCGTTCGGAATTCAACAAAGAATAAAGTTAACAATTGGAAGAGTTCGCTCGACCGAAATTGATTTGTTGCAGAAATACGTATCAGATTCATAATATTATTGATTACCAAGGTTTTTCGGTGCTACGTGCCAAATCTCTAGTAAAGACGTTTTCGGATAAACTAGACGTAGGAGAGTCAGGAATGTGTCCTTTTTTTTGGTGTTGTGGCACTTGCCATCGGACAGAGGCGCGTTACCGGGAGGTACCGAAGCAGGAAAGTACCCAGAGGATGTGAAAAGTCGAGAGCCCCTCCATCAATCCCTCAGGCTTTGTTTTCATCTTCTTTTCTTTGCTCGTTTTAAATAAATCGCTCTTTGACTTGTTTCGAAAATAACAATCATCATCCCCCAAGAGCCTTCGGTTTTTATTAGTGCAAGACGAATAGGATGGAAAAGTAAGGCTCCTTTCCCTATTGGTTTTTATTCCCGCCGCTTTCCGGGACGGAAGTAGAAAGAAGTAAAAAATGAAGGAAGACGGCGTAGAATGAGAAAGAATGAAAGGAAAATTATAAATCCGACAGCGAAAAAATTCATTCCAGTTGTATTGTTATTACTGTTTTTTGTTAAATTGATTCGAGGAATGAAATCAGTGGGAGCTTTTCCAAATGGGTAAGAGAGAGAGAGAGAGAGAGCAACGGAAACAGAGATGTTGGGAGTGCGTGGAAAAGAGAAAAATGAGAAATTGAAAACGGCTGGGATGGATGGGGATGGAGAAAGTGGAGAAAACACAGGGATGAAAATGAACGTGACCTGAAGAAACATCACCAATTTCGCTCTTGAGAAGGAGAGAAAAGAAGCATCACCTTGGCGAACGCGAAAGACGAGGAAATAAAACGAGTTTGAATTTAGGCAAAGGTTCTATTGATTGGAAAAATCCACCATTTCCTCTATGATCCCACCTGGAGAACGGTCAACGCCCCTTCCTTCCCTTCACCACCACATCTGGCCCCCGTATAAAAAACAACCCGGAATTTTCGGGGCCCTTTCCACCATTTTGAGGATTTTCCTACCCTTTCCACGACGAATCCACCTGGAGATCGACGGGCGAAAAAATAACTCGGAATTGTTGAACCTTTCCAGGGCCCTCTCTCGACCTTTCGGGGCCCTAAAACGACCACGATATTACTCTCCATCCCTTGTCTAATTCCACGCCAATTTCGAGAAATATTTTCCGACTTTGTGTCAGTGCTTGTCGTTGTCAGTGCTCTGCTTTCGGTAGCGAAGACGCCCGTCCTTCGTACCTGTCCTTCCCGTAAGGTCAACTCTTTTTCAGATAAGTTAATCTAGAGAATGTCAATATGTAAATAAGTGAAAATATAAATCTAATTTGACGTGCAACTCGATTCGGAATTTTATAGCCTCGTACAACATGGATGATAGCTCTCAAGTTTTAATGTTTTTTGTGATTAGACGGGTGCAGTTGTCGTATTGATCGCAGCATATCATCATTCTTTATCATTTATTGTTCTTTTTCTTAAGTTACAAAATGTTACATCTATAGTAGTGTTACGAAAATTGAACTATCGAAAAATTCTTTCTGATTAATTGCATAGTTCTAAATATTCGAAATTGGAAATGATCTAGAAAAAATTGGATGCACTCTAAAATATCATCGAAACTACAAAACCTTTCATGTTGTAATTTGTAACGTTCGTATTGTAGTTCATCTGAATGCGTTACTTCTCACCCGAAATATTATCTGGCCGTGTTAGTGTGTCATTTTAATTTTAGTTCGACTTTATCAGTCGTGAGCGGCCCTTCGAAAATCCGCGTGCGTACACGATGCACTGGGTGACGGATGACTGTGTTTGCGTTTTCTATGGCGACCAGCCTTGTGGTAGTAAGGTGTAGCGGTGTAGCGAGTGACGTAACGATACTGCGGAACATCGCGTATTTTCTGCGTTATTTGCGAAATTTTGACATGGCGATTACGCCGATTCGAAAACGAGTGCGAGAACACGTCAATGGATTTGTTTTGTCATGTGACGGAAACTAATCAATAACCATTTTGTTTCTTTTTTTTGTAGCTGGCATTGTTGCCATCGTTCTTTTGCTTTACTTCGTTTATTTTGTTGTTTGTTTTGAGGAACTACTGTTAATTAAACAAAACGTACTCTGTAAAACTAACAGCTGGTGCCGAGTTTCTCGTTAATGTCAGGTACCCCCCTGCGCATAGATTTCTTTTGAGGAAAAACTGTTTCTGGAAATATGGAACCCGTACCGTCTGATATCCTTCTGACTATCTTCTATTGATAGAAACCGAAGGGCCGGCAAATAGGACAAATGACATGACCGTAAAGAAGTATTATCAGACTCCACAGATAAGTCTGTTTGCGTTTTGCCGCGATTGATTTACTTTAGAACAAGAACGATTTCCCTCGAAAAGTTTCCACGGGCCTGACCAATCCGGTCCGGAGCATCTTCCTTTCCTGGTTCTTTTACTTTGGTTCTTTATCTAAATCTTTCGGTATTGATGTCGAAACATTTGTAAAGATATGGACGAGCAGAAGAGTACAAGGACGTGGACTCATGAAATTTCATTCTTAAGGTGGACAACGAGGACGCCATGTTGAATTTCGGGTCGTACGTACCTGCACACCGAAAGGTTTCAAAACCTTTTTAGGGGCGATGATATATAAGCAAAATCCAGTTGTTGTATTTTTCGTCCTTTTTTTGAATTGTCTCATCTTCAATTTCCATGAGAGAAAAAAACGCTCCGGTTTAATTTATAGGTTCAGCCCTTTTGCGGTTTTTCGTAGGATTCGTTTTTCTAGGCGTTAGGTGAGATTTGCGGTACTCGTTTTAACCTTTTCAAGTGCAGTAAACAGTTTTCTGTTGCTATCAGTTTTTGGTTTTTAGTCGTCGAGTTCGTACGCGATTGGGTTTTGTATGTTAACCTCAGCCTGTGGAAGGACTACAAAATCTGTTTGTTGCTCGAAATTAAGGCACTTCACTTCGTTCTCTTAATTTTTAATGGGCTCAAATGAGTTTCATGCGAAGTGGGAGGATGGGAGGATTCTCTCACGGGTAAAAGACTAATAAATCAAATTGGAAGGAAGTAGTGGCAGCAGTCATAAGACGATTTGGGGTGTACAAAACCTTAGAAGCAACAATGACAGGATTATATATGAAAAAAAACATAGTTGTTCTCTCTCGTACATTGTAATTACACCGAGTCTTCTCTCTCTCTCTGTGTGTGTTTGTTGCTTCTGAATAAATGCCCATCTTAAGACAATGTGGATCACCTGACCGTGAATCCTTTTGTTCTAACAAACGGACAAATAATTATGAAAACATGGGAGAAGTCCTGTGAAAGAGATGCCACACTCAAATTTACTCATTTACTTCGTTCACAAAAGATTTCGGAGGTGAGAAATCGAAAGGTGGAAGTACCTGTAAGCAAAATCAAACTGTCTCGTGAAAAGGTCAAATCGGATTTGATTATTTTTTAGTAATCGAGTTGTGTGTGGAACAGAACTCGTGGAAGCTGAACATTCGTACAATAGATAAAATCAGGTAGTTAGTCTAGGAATATTGTCAGGACCTCCAAAAAACCGTAACTTTCTCAAGGCAATTGTTCACTTTCTGAGCGCACAGCAAGGTCATCTTATTTCCCAACTTAACTAAAATAGTGTGTGTGTGTGTGTGTGTGGCTGCTTCTCTGCCCTACTTCTACCGGAACTTAGTTCAGGTGACGGTATAGACAAGTAGTTGAGGGAAAGTGTAAATCTCTCTCTCTCTCGGTAGTGAATATAAGATTTCACTGAGGACGGAAATGACTTAACGAAGGTACACGATACGGTACACTATTTCTCTTAATAGACGAGGATTAGGAGTTAAAAAGGTAATTTTGACCGTGCAACTGTGTCACACAGCAAAATCGACCGGATGCACAACGCAGAAGTGAAGTTCAGTAAATAAAAAAATATAGTTGGAAATGAAAAGTCCTACGAATTGAGGGAAAGAGCAGCTCTTGATTTAGTCTATTTTCCTAGGCTTGTTTATTGAATTTTAAGTGGAAACCATCATCGGTACGACTTTGGTGAGGGAGTACTTTTACAAAAAAAAAGGTTGGGAAATTTCTACATCGATTGCATAAATTTCGAGCAGGTTAAAGCACACACATACACACGCACTCGCAAGTGGATTATCAAATCGGTGAAGCGTGTGATTTACTGGGTTTTCAATTTTCCTCTCGCTGTATAGGGAAAACCCCTGTAACGCGCGGCGAGGGCTTTCCTTATCGTAACTATCGAAAATACAATGTGATTATAATTATTATTTTTTTGTTGAGTTTCCAGAGCTTGGTATTTTCAATGGGTTCACTTGGAAACCGCGTTTCGGGTACATAAAATTTAATTCAACTGCTTTAGACTAAATTGTCGAATTTTGTAATTGCTTGATTGAAAATTTATGCGGATACTGAAGTGTTCGTAGCACACGAACGACTACTTTTTCCGAGAAGAAGAACAAAATGGTCGGCAACATGGCGGATACCCGTAGAATAATCAAAAAGCTACTTACCATTCAAGTACGAGACACTTGAACCGTCTCAGGCTTTTTCTTTTTTCCTTGTTTTAATTGAAGAAGCAAAGAAACGGTTTCCACGTTTTCCCTCTCTCGTTCTACGGCCAGGGAGAAAAGAAAGTTTTTCTTTAAGTGAAAAATACAATTGAAGATTTGATGGGATGTGATAGCAAGTTTCGGGTAGAGAAAGAAGAACAGGAGGAAACCGGCAACTCGAATTTGAGTTTCTGCCTTCTTAGTGGGCGGCCCGTCTCTCATCCCCGGCGTCCTTACAATTTATTTATTAACGATTTTCCTATATAAACGGAAGTGTTCCTACGGGATAGTCGCTAACTTTTCGAATTGCTAATGAATAAAGTTTCAAAAAAAAAGGTAAAAGAATGGGAAAAATTGGCAGTTGCCTGAGTAAATAACGAGAAGTTGAGTTGTTTTTTCGGTGTCTTCCGCCATTCATTTTACTTTATCTTCTGGTTGTGCTGGTTTTCTCGACTTTCAAAACAGTTTTTGTTTTGTTTTGTTCTTTAACTTCGCATCCCTCTGGAACTCTTGCCAGCCCGACTTGCCGGTTCATTCAGATGAAGCCTCGGCTTTAACGCGCAGTGATTTTTTCGGCGCAACAGAAGGAGTTCTTTTTACGGTTTATGTGGGCAGTCCTCGTTTTCCTGGACAAGTCCAAGACCAGTACCTCAAAGAATCACCCTTAGTAGGGTAAATGACGCCGCAATTTCATAGTTTGCAGTGAAATTCACATTGCGGCCGCGGTCTTCTCCTCAATTATTTTATATCTGGAAGATTGTTCGGATGTTGTGGCGTGCATTCTGTCATTTTAACTCTTCTTCTCGACTCTCTCACATTTGATAAATGCACTCGAAACGGGCAGAGCGCAATGTATGCAATTCTTTCTCGAGCAAGGCATTAATGTTCTTTTTTGCCCCCGGAGACTATTAGAATTAACTCTCTCATCAAGGCAGATAATATTTCTTGTCATTAATTATGTCACTCTGCTCCGTTACATTTATTCTGCGTAATTGCTAATGGCCGATGAGAAAGCAGGAGACCGAGTGAGGAAATCAGTTTGATTTGAGCTCTCTGCCTTTTTGACCGGATTCATTAGCCAAATGAGAATGAAGGAATAGAAATCGAAGACCGTACAGTACCTAATGATACTAATTTATTTGCCTGAAAAGAAACTCGTGAAGGTACCCGCGTGGCCCTCGAGGCTCCTCTTCGTCACTCGCACGCCTCTCTCACGGCTGAGTAGTTTGGGAAGAAATACCTGAATTTGATTTGACTTCCAGTTCCCTGCGCGAGTCAGTTAAACAAATTTGCAAACAATATTCAATAATTATAGACGACTCTAGCGGGTACCTGGCAGGTACTCGGACTTAGACTGACGATTACATAAGAATATTGCGATACTCCGTGTTGGCGGTTCTCGAACTTGTCCTATGCATTTTGCCATATTTGTACTCCAACTTCTTCACATTTAGACGTGTTCTGAAGGTAATTAGACATTTGCTTCGTAACTAATGGCATAAGTAAGTGAATGAACTTGAGATATTCGAACCAATTTAACTTAAAAAAATGGATAAGCCCCTTGGTGTTTGTTAGCTGATCCACAGAGATTAATATTCTCACCTCTGTGTTTTTCTTTTGACTTGTTCTCATCAATTCTGTCCATTTCATACTTCTCCAGTGTTGTGTGTGTGTGTGTGTGTGTGTGTGTGTGTGTGTGTGTGTGTGTGTGTGTGTGTGTGTGCGTATGCGTATTCTGAATTTTAAATTTTCACGTGGGCGACCTGAGTATTCAGTAATCAAAATATAATGAATAAGTCGGTTGGCGTGTGGAGACTTCACTGTTGTTTTCTTCTTCATCTTCCTTCCCCTGGGTTGTGTTGCGTTGTATTGTTTCATGGACATAGGAGCAGTTGACACCATTCGACCGGATTTGTTTCTTGAAGGAGTCCACTCGAAAACTCGTACCTTAAATATTTGTTTCTATTGAACTAGTTGTACATCTCTCGGATTTCAGGACACGTTCTATTGTCTAACTTGTAGTCGTGTCTGCTTCTTCCAGAAGTGGTGCACTGTTGAGACCCTCCAAATTCATCACCGAGGACTATCTTTGTCGCTGTGACCCTACGAACTTTCCTTTTAGACGGATTTTTTCTTTGAAACTAAACCAAACTAAAAATGTGCAAAACGAGAGATCCGCACGCGTGATGAATGGATTTTATCAAGCGGATCCAAAATCCTGATTTAGATTTTATTGGTTTATTGTCTTAATTAATGCGCTGAAAAAGCCTTTGGCAATATTGGCATTTGGAAGGAAGAGATGTCAACCGGACCAAGGTCGGATCAAAACGTACGATCTCAAGTTCCCAGCTTTCATTTCAAATACGTTTGCGGACGTGTGCGCGCGCGTTTGCCTCTACATAAGCTGGGACCTTTTGAGATGGAAAAACTGCAGATTTACGGGACAAAAATACCGGGCTCTTTGCCTGGGGAACAACAAAAATCGTCCAATAATTAATCCTTCAGGTTATACTAATCCTTTCTGGGAATTTTTGATTTTCACCCATCGCCAAACTCTGTGACGTTTAATCTGTGTATGTTTGTATGTGTTGGTAGTTTGACGACCCTCGAACCGGGGTGCATTAACCCTGTCGTCCTCCCACTATCGGAAACATATCGGGTTCTCCTGCCCCGAAGCCTTTCTAACCCTGCGAAAACGTATCATTTTATTGGTATGGTGGCAGGGTAATAACGGCCCCGGTGATAATGAGACGAAATTATTTTTTATCAGAAAAAGGTCGTCGATCGATAAACGTTTCATTAATAACAAAGGAGTCTAATTTTAGTGATTGTGAGGGCATGAAAATTTTCCAGCTTCGCTTTCGTACGTTGGAGCAGAAAACTCGCCAGGAAGTAAGTGAAATGGCCTAACAGGTTTCCCACACGAGTTTTGTCAAACACCTGTAGGTACTTTGATTGGGTAGCCTCTGGTGCACGACCGTCGTTCTACTGTTTGATGGCTGACGTCCTTACGGTTTCCCCGTATTACATTAATCAGGCCTTTGTGTAAAAATTGTAAAGAAAATTAAGCTGTTCGTGATGGTGTGACGATTCTGCAGAATAGATTGTAATGAGCTCGGTTACAAGCATCGGTCGTGGGCTTGTAATTAAGTGTCGCAATTTGTCGACGTGCCATTGGCTAAATAAGCAATGGAAAGACTGGACGTCAGATGACTTTTCATTAATCAGTTTGTATATAGGATTTTGAGGCTTATTATTTCATTAAGAGTCGTTATTAACGAATTATTGTTTCGTTACTCCCATTGCCTTTTATCGTTTTTATTAATGAGGAGGGAAGGTTTTTAACTCTAATAAGTTGATGTGACGTGACTCTGTTGATTTTATAACCGCTACTCGGTCCGCTTACCAGTCCGCTGTACATTTTCCCAACGGTCTGGGAGTCTTCGAACCAGTAAAAATTATTTGTCGAGATCCGAGAGAAATTGAAACTGCCAAGTGTGTTGTCGTGTCGTTGCTCGGATTTCTGTTCTAATGTATTTTTCTCTTTTTGTTCCAGACGAAAAAACACAATCCAAATCACATAAAGAGGCCGATGAATGCCTTTATGGTTTGGTCACAAATAGAAAGACGTAAAATATGTGAAGTTCAGCCGGACATGCACAACGCTGAAATCTCGAAACGTTTAGGCAAGCGTTGGAAAAACTTAACAGACGACGAGAGACAGCCTTTCATCGACGAGGCTGAGAAACTTCGGATTTTGCACATGCAAGAGTACCCGGATTACAAATATCGTCCTAGGAAGAAGGTGGTGAAACCTGCGTCGAAAACTCCGTCGACCTCTAAGAAACAAAAGAAATTTTCACAAAGTCAGAGTAATTTGAACCACGACTCGAATAACAATAACAGTAGCCTAGCTCACAAGACTAGCTTAAAAGACAAAGCACTGAGCCAGAGGCAAAGGTCGCTGGCCCTGCACCGCCAGTCGTCCTCGGCGTCACGCTCTGCTACCTGCAGGAGTCCTGCCGAAAGGTCTTGCAGTCCGCCAACGCCGGCGAGTTCGCCCTCGACGACTCCTGCCAGGCACGTTCCCTCCATACTCTCTAGACCGCAGCTGACGCTTCCAGTGACGTCCACCTCATTGCAGCAGCTACCGGGAACGGAGCCTCCGACTTTGGCGTCGACCCAGAGCCGACTCAAATCGAGGTTGGAAATGGACAAAGCCAAGGAAACGGTGACGAGCACCAGATACGTGTCACCACCTCCTCAGCAGCGGTACTCCTTGCCCATGCCTTCTCCAGCAAGCGCCAAAGTGCCCTCAAGCCCCTCGTGTGAAATACCGGGCTCACCCGAAAGTGCCACGTTCTACGATGACACATCCATTTTACTGGACGCCAAATTGACATCGTTAACCTCACTTAGCTCAGTGACGACCCCGGTTTCCTTCACTCTCGTTTCCACAAGTCCGCTGAAGCCTGGAACGATCCGCATATTACCCTTCAAGCCGGAGCCGATGGACGTGACGACAGACGACGTGGAAAGAATAGACATAAAGGAAGAATTAGTCATAAAAGAAGAGCCTATAGAGTTGGTTAACGACTCGATTTCTGTAAATAAAGTTGGCGACAATTACGATCTTGCCGACCTCGACTGCCTCACTGATCTCATTCAGATTCCAGCCGATTTAAGGGTCGAATTGGACACGCTCACCTCGGATCTGGACCCAACTTTCGATTCTGCCAGTTCTAGCTCGGGATCTCATTTTGAATTTTCCTGTGATTCAGACGTATCCGACGTGCTCAAGGGTCTCGGGTTCAACACCACCGAATGGGTCGACTGCACCAGTTTTCCATCGTCCGTCAACTGCTGAGCATGAGGAGCTTGAGGAGAAGAAAAGCAGCAAGTTCGGCTTCTCCTTTTCGTTTCACTTGTCTATACATGTGTATATACATACATACATACATACATACATACATATAAATATATATGCATACAGAATATGGTGTACCGGTGCTCGTTTAGATGACCTGTGGGACCACTTTTCAAATTATAACGATGGTGAAATATGACAAATTGTATGCGGAACTTCGGTTGGAGAAGAGGAAATGGAACTTTTCATCCAGGCCAGGCGCGCTCGGTTTTATTTCTTAAATTTGTTTCTACATACTTTTCTTTCTTAACTTTTCGAGTCTCGGGTCACTTTTTCTTCGAGGAGTCTGGCCTGTTGCCTCCCCGGCCTGTACCACACGCGCATCGAGCCACTGTTTCGAGGGTCCAGGCCAGACTTCTCGGAAGGCCGCCTTCCTTACAACTTCGTTCTCTGTAGGATTTCCTCGGAAATCGAAAAATGCTGGTAAAAGCATGCACACTGGGAGATAAGCCTTGAAAAGTGTGGAAAAGAAGAAGAAACAGGCAGGGAAAGTTATGATCTCTGGATATTTTACCATTTTTTTTTGTATTCCACCTATTCGTAATTGTTTTTCATAACTGCTGAATACACGGCAGCGACGGTGATGAAATCCGATAGGAATAACATTTGTGCATTTTCGTTGCATTCGGCGGTTCTCTTTCTTTCTTACTTATTTACTTTCTGTTTTCTCTATAACGATATTTTAAATTCACCGCGTCCTGTAAAAAAATAAAGAAACTACAGTTGACGGTACGAAGAAAGCAGGAAAAAAAACGCGAGATTTAGCCATGCGATGGCTGCGGAATCGAAGTGAAACCGAAATGCCAATTTTTTTGTATAAGTAAAAGCAGTAAGTGCAACAGCAGCATCAGCGGCAACAACAGCAAGAACACACAAAAATAAATAATAATTTTAGACTGTTAATAGTTAGATTAGTTGGAAGATGAAATATGAAAGAAAAGTGGAGTTCCACGAAAAACTATTTAATAATTTTTTGGCACTCACCACAACCGAAGTTTGTTTCTTTTACGCATCCCATCCTTTGTCCTACCCGCCTCCTGTCGCTTCCTACCCATCGCGTAGTGTTGTTGGTTGACTATTATGTTGAACTATAATTGGACAAATGTACAAAAATAAATTTACATTTCGAATGCTTTTTTTGACCAGCGACCGCGAAAGCATGCCTGCGTGTGCTTGCGTACCCGTGAGCAACGCGAGCGGAGCCGAACGCGGGTACCAGCCAGGCGAGGGTGCGTACGGTTACGAGTGAATGCGAATGCCTGCGTCTGAGAGTATGCGTGCGTTTCCGAAGGGAGTAACTATTTCGAAAGTTAGCCTTAGTCAGAAACAATGGCGGCAGCCCTAGGAGAGACGCGCCATTTTTAACCGCGAAATTCAAATTTTTTAGGCCTCTCTCTCTCTGTCTCTCACTCCCTCTCCCTTTCCGTAACTAGGTTTCTTATGTACGGTGATTTTTAATACGCGGGGTGGGTTATCTTCATATTTAATTAGTTTTTGGTCTTTTGGAAAGTTTTTGCCCTACGTGACATGACAGGTGAAAGTTTGCCGGGTGGTAGGTGGCACATGATGTATTTCACCTCCCTTGGGGGTGCATGCTTTGTGTTTTGTGACTTGTTTCATCCACCTCGACTTTTCCTTTTCAGACTCATTTGGCACGCAAACCATGCCGGGTGATCGCCGCCCGCGTGATTGCATTTCCGGTTCTGCACGTAAATTATCCGCTGATATGCCAACGGTTATTACACCACGTCGAGCTAGGTACCCCACCACTGGCCTTAGATGACATCCAAAATAGTGTTTTTTATGTTATCCGACTACTCCCCACCTCATGGAAAACTATCTTCCGCTGAACATCGTTAGTTTTCATTTAAATTTCGTTTTATCAGCCGGCAAAGTTTTTTGACTCTCCTCCATTTTCCTTTGCGCTCTGATACTTCTCTTTTTTTGTTTGGAACGTTCGTATTGACAAAACATGAAAAATTGATATACAAATCTTGGGGAGAGAGTGGAGAAAAATATTTTTCTTTCGGATTATCCAAAATGGGAATGATTTAAAACATTCTGGAAGTGTACCAAAATAAAAAGTTGTTCCAATGCGTCGAATTTACGAAACAAATATTTTCAGAGTTCGTGTAGTGCCGGGAAGAAGTTTTTCATGTATTGATGAAAAGTTGTCCTTTCGAAGGGAGTCGTCAGGACGAGGAGGAGTGTCGAGACAAGCACTATTTCCTGTAATGTTGTAGTTGCATACATTTGGTTCCTCGACCTGACCGCGTTTGTCATGTCACCATAAGACGACAAACACCAGTCTCATTGTGACAATCCTAAAGGCTTCACTTCACCTCTGATTTAACTTTCCTGTGGTGCTCCAACTACCTGACAACACAGATGAACACACGAGACGTTCGTTCAGCCTCCATTGACTTATGGACAAGCCACATTGTAAATAAATAAGTAAAACAGTAATAATAATAATAATAACAATAGAAACTATAAATCGATTAAGTTGGCTACTAGCAATAGTAATTTTGTGTAACAGATGAGTCATTGTTACTCTTGTTTTTATTGTCCTATGTACATGTACATAAACTCGAGTTTTGGATTATTTTTTTGTTAGTTAGATACCACTTAAATATTTTATATTAATTCAGGGCAATCTTTTTCGCGAGGAAAGCTAGCAAAAGTGAGACCATTGTACAGTTATTAATATAGGAATTGCCGGGAGAGAGAAAACGATATATACTTTATAAAATACTACGCTTACTGTTTGCACCATGTAATACTATTAGTATATATATAATATACTAATATATAATAGTATATATATATAATATACAATATATTATTTATAATTTTACGTGTGGAAATAGCAACAACTAAACAATCATACACACGTGCACGGATACACCCACGCATACATACACTCGATCACTTGTGTTCTCTCTCTTACACCTGCTAAGTAATTATTTCTAATTATTATTATTACTATTTTCATTTTATTAAACTATCGGGAAGAAAACACACGTATGAGAAATTATATAAGAGAAACATAAGTTTAAAGGAAGTAATATTTGGTTATTGTAACGTTTCGTATATTTATCTATATAAATAATTTTATGGATGTATAAAAAAAAATGAAGGAAAATTTTCTTCCGATGCAATTTACTTAAAAGGAAAAATATTATGTATAATTTTTGTAGGAAGCATTGTTTTTATTATTATTATTTTTTTATTATTACTATTAGTATCATTGATTTTTT
Source organism: Polyplax serrata (assembly GCA_037055365.1). Taxonomy (NCBI): domain Eukaryota; kingdom Metazoa; phylum Arthropoda; class Insecta; order Psocodea; family Polyplacidae; genus Polyplax; species Polyplax serrata. Next base: position 1,182,572 of record JAWJWE010000002.1, read on the forward strand.
TTTTAAAACGTCTAGTCTCAGTCCTATTTTACAAGTGTCTGCTTTCGCGCGCCTCCCCCCCCCCCGGCCCCCCGCCATACACACATACACACACACAGACACACACTCGCGCGCGAACACATGGAAATACGCAACGCGTACACGCGCGCGACTACACCACGTTTAGTGATTGTATAAAATTGTATATTATTGTACCTTGTCCTCAGGAGGCTGACAAATGAAAGTCCGTGCTTTTCTCTGACTTAGTGAACCTTCACCGTCACAGTGTTGCTCCCGCGTGTTCTCACTCCCAACCACAGACGTGAAAAAAACCGGCTCGAACTCTATGGTTGACGAATAGAAAAATAAAGGAAGAAAACATTGAGTGAACGTTGAGTAAAATTTTGTTTTTATTCAAAGAGGAATTTAATTGATTGATTGATTGATTGATTGTATGAATAGCGAGAATGGCTCGGTGGTCAAAAAAAGATTATGATGATTATGATGTTGATAATATTAGTGATTTTTTTTCGCTTCGGTAGATGCTGTTGTGTGCAAAAAAAAGAGTTAAAATCGATTGATTGAGTGGTTGATTGATTGATTGATTGATTGATTGGATGTATGCGCTGACTGAGAGCGTGCTTTAGAGAGTTAGTGAAACAAATAGAGAAAAAGAGTGAGAATGAGAGTAATAAAACCTCATTGTATAGAAAAAAATACTTTTTCTATTTTTTTTTATTACCTTATGTATTTTTGTTTATTAATAGGCATAGTTTTTTATATCAATAATTATTATCCAACAAATATATATCTGTTACGATTTTTTTCTGTTTATTTTTATTTATTTATTTTCTTATTTTAATGCACGTCATTTTTCCCCCCGACACGACATGCGACCCCAAAGCAGAATCTGAACCTTTTGCCGTGAGAAATCGACCTGCGGGAGGTTGGCTGTGCGAAAAAGGTGTAGGAGGCCGCAGCGGGCGAGTACCTGAGGGAGGTTTGAGGTTTCAGACCGACAGACTTCGTCATTGTTTCGCAAGTCAACGAAGCCTGCGAGATATTAAAATTCATATTTCATACATAAATTTCACTGTTGTCTTCTCTCCCTATTTGTATCTATCTATTCAACTACCATCTTGTAGCTGTCTTTTCCCAAAAGACTCGGGAAACTGTTAAATCAGAATTTAATTCGAAATCAAAACAATGGCGGCCGCAGAAAATGCAAAATACTTTACGGGAGGCCATGGAAAAGACGATGACTGACGTCTACTTCACCCTTGGCTGGTCAGAAACTCTGCCAGAAGTCTACTTTGCATCCTTTCTGATTTGGGTCTTCCGTGGGCCTGCCTTCAGCCTCTTCTCCAGTTGTTACACATCCATTCACAGAAGAAATTTCTTTTATCTGAATAATTCGAAACCGAGGGATCGTGGCTTGGACGGAAGTTTGAAGCAGATTCAGGGTGAAAGTGGTGTGTCGAGGAGCTTTCGGTGTCAGTCCAAAAGGTTCAACCCCCTTCCTTTCCTGATTGTCGATTGTCGTACGCTCAAACTCATCTTCTTATTTAATTTGGAAATGGAAAATACAAAACCCCCGCCCCGGACGGTATTCTCGAAAAAAAAAGGTTTGGATTTCTCTCGGCCAGTGTATCGTGGAGGCTTTTCATCCCTCATCCCTTGCGTCTGACCACAATTAAGATTAAAAAGAATAGAAGAAACACAAGGCGAACAAAACAAAAGGAATTTTTATTACAAAAATAAGTGGATGCCAGGGACAGAGAGAGAGAGAGAGAGAGAAGGATCAAGAGGAAAGGGACAATCCTGTTCATCCGGTTACCAAGGGTTGAAACTTTTCGTAGGACCAGGGTCGGAGCCAGAATTTTAGATAGACCGAAATTAAATACTGAGTTGCACAAGCTGCTTCTTCCCAGTTCAAACAAATATTAGGTTAAATAGTTTTTTTACATCTGTTACTGACCGTGTGAGAAGATCGCAGACTCCCTGCCGGTCGTACCTAAAACCTATGACTGCCATAAATTTATGTATTTCAAGGGGCGGTTTAAGGAGGAAGGGGAGTGTGAGTGTGTGTGAGAGAGAGAGAGAGCAGGAGCGGATTTAACGTTTTTCATTTTAATTGTTGTTACTTGGGGTTGAAAAAATATTTTTAGGAAAACCTAAGTAGCTGGTCCGCGCGTACCTGATGATCGTAGACCTACTTGTTGTTGTCTGTCTACTGCCACGTCAAACAGCTCAACAAATGTCACACACCCTCTCCCCTTTGATGACGGTGTCCTCGTTCTGAATGTCAGCATTCGAGTGTGTCATTTTGTGTGTTTCCCTCATTCCGCATTTATCTCGCGTGCGGACACTACAAAGATAATGTTAATAAGCGCCGGAGTAATTAATAACAATGTAAATAATTAACTTTCTTCTTTCCGAAAAATAAACTAAAAATTCACCTTGCCCCCCCCTCCTCCTCTGCGTCTGGACAATGTCAATTAAAACTTCATTCCAGTTAAAATACATTTGTAATTAAAATTAATGCACTCGAGTTCGCGCGCGTTACGGCCCTTTTTCCTACGCAACTGAAAATTATGTTTGCCGCCATGCCTTCGCATCTGTCGTACCTGGGAAATATCCAGCATTAGGAAAGTCCACGTCCGAAGGGACAATTTTAGAGGGACCCGGCGGTTCACAAGTGTCTCTACGAAGTACCTGAGGTCATTCATTTCTCGCGAGGATGAAGTTTAGGACTTAAAATTAATAAGAATGTTATTATAATTGACGAATACGAAATGCTGAAAAAACGCCGTCGAACACATTTTGTAGTGTTGGTACCAACAAAGGCTCCGTTACGGGTACCCCACACGAATACTCCTAATAAATACGCAGGCGTTCAGGAAAAGCGTTACCGATTTTATGTAAATAAATGTGTCCTGCATTCTGCCACGTGTGCATAGCTGCTACACCTTCTCTACGGTAGTCTCCAAGTCTAAAACTACTTCTACGACGGGCAGCTAAAGGTTGAGGCCGTCGGGGGGGTACGCCCCTTGGTGGATGTTGGCAACGCAGCCGCGTTTTAATTGAAATTTGACAATAAAACGAATAATAAAAAGCATATTCTTTGCCATGTGCGGGAGGAACACGTGTTGTTAGATTGACACACACACAAATTCTGCCAAAAATAAATTTTAATTTGCGATTTGTGACTGGGCCTTAAAGCCCCTAAAGAAGAAATGAAGAGATCGCCAGGTTATTTACTACCTGTGATCCGATCTGATCTGATCTGATCTGATCAGCCCCCCGCCCTGACTGGGAGCTTTTTTTTTATAAATGAACAAGTGCAAAAAAGGAAATGCTTCGGTTGTGCCTTTCTGCATGTTGAAATTTGGACACTTGAGATTGATACGGGTGGGTGCATGCGTGCGTGCGTACTCGCGTGCGTTTTGTGCGGCGTTAAAAATCAAGCGTTTCGCCAATTTGAAAAATCAGTTTTTATTACTGCACCCCGCCGAGTAATAAAACGTCTCGAACGAATTTGTTTTTATTGACGGTCGTAGAAAAATCATTGTCCTGAGGATTTAGACGGGTACTCGTCTGAAAGTTCATTTTTTTGTTGGGTGGGTGATGTTGATGTTGAAAGTGATGTTCTGATTGAGAGTTGCACATTGATTTTTTTTTATATATACAATTTTACATATCGTGGAAGAACTAAGACATGTGCAGTGGGTACCGCAGCTGGGTGAAGGTACTCGTTCGGTTTTTAAGGGTCTGCCACCCAACTATTGGGGGGTGAGAAATCGGGGTACCACGTACTGAAAAGGATCTTCCAAAGTGTCGCGGCCGCTTGCTGGTCGTCTTTTCTGTAGTTTTAACTTCTCTTCAAAGCTTATTAAGAAATCCATGTGCTTTTTCAGGTTCCCGAAAAGCTTCGAATTATAATAATCGTATGTGTGTGCGTAGTACCTGCGTTGTTGTAGAGACAAATAAAAAGAAATATTTTGCTTTATGCACAAGACAAGGAGTCGTCGTCGTCGCTGTAAATCCTTTTGCGTATTCAATTTCTTATTCCATTTCTATGTGCGTGTCAATCCGCGTGCGTTTCCGTACGCTTGTAAATACGTTTTTAACTACAAATTGTACAGCGTGTAACCGTTTTCGGGTAGTGTCGCTTGAACAAATTTTTAAATTTAACGCTTTTCCGACTCGGAGGGAACCGGGCAACGGAGTCACGAATGAAATCCGTCAAAGTACAAAATTTTCCCCCGTGAGACCCTGAACCTGATTTTTTGTACAGGAACTTTGTAGTGCGTCGTCGAGGGCGGGGACTGTAAGCCTCGTAAGCCTAGACGAACGTCGTTCTGTAAGGAACACGACTGATGAGTGTAACGTGAATAGGATTAACAAATAAAGCGAAGTGAGTTTTTCTATTGTCTGTCGTCTGTTTTATTGTTTCTAGGCCGGGGGAGGGGGGTTGGGGGTTGTGGGTTGTGGGTTGTGGGTTGGATGGGCCGTGGAACTAGACAAGCCACGGGATGAGAGCAAGGGGAAAATAACTGACATTGCTACCTTCGTTACCGTTCGAAAGAGAAAAAGAATCCCGTTTGAATGACACGTTTTCCGGAAGCGGCGGAAGTGAGCGCGTCTGCACCGGAAAACACCCAAATATTAAATAATCAATAGATAATCGAACATAAATAAAAAAAACCCATCGGTGTGTAGATTACCCCGAAAATCTCGATGTTTTGTCCGTTTGTACTCATTAACCATAATAAATAATAAAATTGTAATTTTTAAAGGGAAATACTTACAATTATTGTACCGTCGTACCTGCGGGACTAAAAACGCTCGCGTTTTTAACAACGTTATACATAAACATGCGTTCTGCCTTTTCGAAAATGCTTCTTTGTTACATCAAGTGATGGGAAACGACAAAGTCGCAGCAAAATAAATTGAATTTTTGTTTGTTTCTTTTTTTTTTTTGCGTCTTACAACCAAGAAATGTGAATTTATTAGTTCTCCGTATACGCGAGAGGAACACACCGGAAAAAGACTACGCCGCGTCAAATAACCGACGAACGTGAAGCTGTTGTAGTGTTAAATATGTGATAAGTTCTTATAGAGAAACTATCGTTTTGCCAATATTTTTTTTTTAAAAAAATCGGAACCGGAAGTTGGGTGAACTTTAGAAAATCAATTTCAATGTGTTGAACTCAATCGGCTCGTGAACTTTGTGCTTCTCAACTATTTCTCACGTGCTTAATACCGGAAGTGTGCTTAACTGTTCTTTTTGGCATGGTACCGCTGACCGACTGGTTCTGGTTTTAGTTTTGTTTTTTCTTCCGGCCCGGTTAGCTTTGAAATATTTGGTCTCCGTCTCTGTCGGAAAGCAATGAACTTCCCTTGGAGTTGTGAATTGTGCAAGTCCTACTGTCAAGTTTTATTTTTCAGTAACCTTTGACTGTACCGATTTGTGGACAGATTTATAACTGGAACTAAAACACTGACTAAGAGCGAACTAAAACACCAAGTTTAACGAATTGTTTGAAGGTTCAATCCGTTCAAGTTATTTCACTGTAGTTGACAATCTTTTCTTTCCTGTTTTTATTTCTGGGGAGATTTTTTGGCTCACATTCCGTTCACAAGTTCCTCGTCGTGCCTTATCCTGTTATTATTTACTTTCTTCAATCGTGCCACTTTCACATTCCTTCACAAGGCCTTTTGTAACGAGTGTTTTTGTAGTGCGGGGCCCACGAAGCTATCCATGTAGTACTGGTAAAGGAGTACTTTGGCTAGGAGATGTGGTACGATTTTCTACGAACGACAAGCAATACATTTGGTTTCGCTTTTAAGTTCTGCATCGGTATTTGTATTCTTTCGTCCTTTTTATGTACCTTTGTCCAATGAGGTACGCAGGTTCATCAGCGGAATGAGTTCAACACTAAAACTGCGCACCAAAAACGAAAAAGGTGAAATTGTCGGTGTCACGGCAAGCAAATTTACAAGAATACCTAAAACAAGAGAAGTTGGTTAAGTTCAATTGTCCTTCTTCTTCCAACTCAACCTCAGATGACCGTCGTAACATCCGCGGGAATTTTAACCCGCACCTGCGGAGTACACGAGCGAACAAAAAATAACAAAATAAAGTTTTAACCCTCGAACTACCTCTGTGCAACTACTTGAAGAGGCACGGTTGCGGGATGAATTTTACACGATACCTCTGGAAAAACAAAAGGAAACAAAAACAAAACAGACAAAAAGGTGCGACATTTATGCGCCCATTAAAACTAGTAATCAATTTAGGGGTGAAACTAAGAACGAGAAAGGAACAGAGGGAGTGAGAAAGAAGTGGAACAAAAAAAACGAAAGCATAAATCCTATCGATAAAATTATATATATAATCATATATTGTATGTATATTATATATATAATACATTAATAATGTGTATAGTTTACATAGTAAGGGACAAAATTAAACGTGGAGGACAAAGTGAAAATTTTTTACGACAATGTATGAAAAGACCATGGATTTGTTTCCGTTTGTTTGTATTAATAATTTATAGTTTTGTTTTTTGGCAACTATTACTATTATTATCGTAACTATTAATTACGAGGGTGGTAGACTGAGGGTTAAATTTGATGTTTATATTTTCTAATTGCGGGCATATTTTCATTTTAAAAGTACAAATAATGGTGATGATGATTTTTAATGGGAAAAAAAAGACGTACGTTGAGAATGAGTGAGTAAGTTTAAAATAAATAAAATAAAAAGAACCTGTTGTTTTTTGTTGTATGAAAATAAAAATATTGTAAAACAATGAAAATAATTTCATCACTACCATCGTTTTTCAGTAGTTATTAATATTAATTAATAAATTAATAAATTGAAAACATTATTTAAAGGACTTTGTTTATTTTTTATCGACCGAACATTTTCCTAATTCTCTTTGTGATTCCTTTTACTCATCGTGACGTGTAGCGGGTACCTTCGCTTGCCGAGTGAGCCGGGAAAACATGGCCCTGACAGTCCTCCTGGCAACCCAACCTATCCTGACAGGTACCTGGTTAAATAATTTCGTTACTCAGATTCAAGTCAAAAGTTGCGATACTCGCGGCTGCGATTCAGCGCATACCTGATACCTCTCTATCTAAGTTATTGATACATCGACTGGATTAATTACAGGAGAGTGTTGTTTTCTTCATCGGAGATGGCATCCCATCGAAATCATTTGGTTTGAGGGCTATTTTTGTGTAATTAGGAGTTCTCGAAAAGTTTTAAGAACCTATAAATTGGTAGCATTCGATCGAATAACTAAATTAATCATCACAGACATGTGCCTGTGACAGTAACACAAGAACTTCTTAATTGTATCGCAGCCTCTAAGGCCTCAACCTCGAGGGTGGATGTGATACCAGTTCTTAAAATGTTTCGATAAGTCTTTATTTTGTTCAATTGTGAGATATCCTCCTAGTTTGTTTGGATGATCTCTGGTTCTTCGGTTGCACCCATTTTGTTTCCTCTTTCCTGGTCTCGTTTCTTTCGATCTTCAGGAGAGTTAGTTGGTCTCTTGTTGACTGCGGAAGAGCTACGTTGCTTCACTCTAGCCTTTTTCATTTATAGAAGCTTTCTGTTATTTCTAAACTTAAGGTAATCCCTTTTTATTAGTTTCTGTCGTTGACCTCTTGAGTCTACGTTATGTCCTCATTCTTTTGGGGCCTTCTTCCCGGGGCCTTTTCCAGATAAATGACTCTTCCTCCGTTTCACTCCACATCTCTCTCAGACTCATCTCGTGTTGTTTTATTCTTCTTTTCTTCCTCGATTTATCTCCCGTTTAAGCTCTCCTATTTTTCTTCCGCCAACATTAAAATAATTAAGTAATATAATTTTGTAATTGATTGCATTCTTTTGATTAAATCATTCATCTGGAAAGAAGTAAACAAAAATTTTATCTCCAGCGTCGCACTTTCTCCACCTTGTTTTTCTGACGGAGTTTTTTTTTTCTTCGAACTCGGGAGTTTGACTTCATAAACAATCCCCAGGCGGTTGCTACATTCAGACCGAGACCGAATCTTTGAATAAACTCTGGCATCTAATGAGCACTTGTTACATTGACAGGAAAGCAGAAAGGGTAACACATGTAGAAACTGTTAAGGACTCTTTAATGGTTTAAATTCAAGTTTGGAGCTCTGGGCAATCTAAAAAATCGTCTGGGACAGTATCGCATGCCACGTGTAATCATCCACGAAATTATCACAGGAGAATTCAACATCACATTCACACATTGAGAAAGGCAAACCAAGTAAAAATCTAATCAACGTGAACCTTTAACAAATAAAATATAAAATTATTTGTAAAGGGAGCGATAAGTCGCAGTTGCGGGTAGCAAATCAACTTGTCTTTTAAAATGTTCGTGATCGAGTGAGCACCTGAGGGACCCGCTGGGTAGACAAAATTTGATTTTCTTCGGCCAAAACCCACTCACAGGCATCATTTTGATAGCTGGAACAACTACTCAATTTAAAGTATTTTGGAATTAGTAGGACGAGACGTAAACTCTGGTTTATTACTTATGTAAGAGTACATTTAATTTATTAATTCATTAAAACCGATCCTAGAGGGTCTCTAACTAAGGAATTGTTCCCTTGAAGCATCTGCAGAAACTATAACTATTCGTCCGATTCAAGTCCTTTTGATTTTTTTATGTAGTTGAATGTTTTTGTATTCAGAATCTTCATTCCTTCGGGTTAACACATGACAACTTACATCTGCTTCTTCACAAACTACAGTTCGTTCCGTTTGTTCCCTCAGCTTCTCCCTGCAGTCTTTCCATCCTTCTGGCCATCGTTCACCTTTGCTGACGTTCATTTAAAAAAAATAATAGTAACAAAAACAAACTCCACTTCATGTTTAATTATATGTTGTGTCCGCATTGCTCCCATTTCTTTTTCCTTCCCTGTGCACTTTGGTAATTTCTAAAACTATTAATAACATGGGGGCGTCTCGAAACACTCTAATTTATCAGTATGATTAGAAAATTTCATGCTACCACCAGGGAAGAGTCAAATTTAAAGAACTGACGGACAGATGATGGTCTTCAATTTACTGATTAAAAAGTCGTTGAATTAATTATTAATTTGGTGAATTAAGTAAAACAAAGAAATTTGATGCTTCGAGCGAAGAGGACCGATGATTTGATTTTAGTTCGTTGGCTTAGAAAGGAAGTTGTGTAACTTCAGAGGAGACCAGCAAGTTACCTTCAGAGGAGGAATAGGAGGAGGTACACGCTGTGGATGATACCAACCAGAAATCTACTTTTCTTCTCCTTCATTCATGTGTCCTTTGCTCTTCCTCCCAGTCTCCATGGGCTTAACCTTGTGTGACAGCCTGTTCTCTTTCATCCTCATGACTTGAAGAAAAAAACTCCACGAATGTTACCCGAGGCTTTGAAAATACAAAAAATGAAGACCTTTCTCTTTCATTGTGATACTTCTCTGAGGCTTAGAGAATCTCACGAGGCACCAGAGATTATTTTCTCGGAGCTTGGCGATTGAAGGACAGTGATTTCTTATTACATGTTACGTCAGGATATTGGATCTTTCAAACACGGTACATTTCTTATGTAATTGATTGAATCGTTGAGATTCTCCGAGAATTTCGCTATTCAATATAATTTCTTCCTAACTCGAACAATTGTGTATTTTATTGTACACTCTTTTTACGTGCACATGTATTAATGTCGTCTCAGTTATATCGAATAGAAAGAAAACGAATCAGATAGTAAATGTTAGTATGTAAATGCGCACAGAGCACAGTGTTACTTCATAAAATAAAATAATAAGTCCACACCTAACTATAAATTAATTTTCACGAAGGAAATGACATTTCGAATGACATTTAAATATTTATGGAGAATTCAAAATGTCAATAATAATTTGCGCCCAGTGACATGTATCTTATTTAAACTTCATGAATAATCCACAAGTGCGCGTGCACCAGGTACTTCGTTCATTTCGCGTGCCACATCAATATGTATGTACAAATGGTAGGAAAGAGATGAAGGCACCTCCTCCACGGTTTCCCGGAGTGATGCTTGGGTCCTGTACAGTTGCACATTGTTACTACCAGCACCACCACCACAGTAATCACAGGGTAGACGGCACAGACTAGTATTTCTATTTCTTACGTGCATAAAAAAACTTGTGTCACCCTTGCTTTTCACACAGGGGTATTGGCCTGCACAAGTGGAAGTTCACCTGGTTACCTTCGACTTGTCCCAGGCACCCTGCCTGAGGAAATAAACTTCCCGGACCGAGTTGGAAAACCATCGGGCTAAATAATTGAACAATCAAACAATTCGTGTCCGTGTCAGGCTTAAACGTGAGCAAAATCCGTTTTTATGAGTTTTTGCTTCCGGTAAGGTCCCATCTCGTCCCACCAGAGCCTTTTTCTTTTCCTGTCGCCATCTCGGGCCTTTGACAATATCGAAATTGAATTTTATCAAACGGGTGAAGAGATTTGTCACTCCTGATTGACATTAAGGGTTCTCACATAGCGATCGGTTATTGGTTGCGTCGGCGAATTTTCCTATGAAAACCTCTCCTTCCATCTGCCTGGTCTCCCGTCTTTCAAAATCAATATTGATCCACTCAAACGTTTTCTTTTTCTTTCTGCCACAAGAAAGGGATGCTGCCTTGCTCCCTCTGCCCCCCAAAAAAAAAGGAGGATGTAAAACTTTCGCGAAAAGGAGCAATCGATAAAATAAATTTCTGTTTGTGTCATTGGTTTTACTTAATGATTATCCTTCCCCGTTGAGGAGTTACGTTTGATTTTATTTTCTCTGGTCTGGTCCCTGTAACTTAAAGTGTAGAAAAAAAAAACAAGACTCTGGCTGTTGGTGCTTTTACTTTTTCCAATTACACTGATGAGTTTGTAATAGTACAAGCTTTTTACATAAATGGAGTTTTACCAGAACCGGAATTAGGGGCCGCAGTTTTGTTTCTGTTTCAACTTACGGATCCTATAATTTAAGATTTGTCTATCCAACTTTCTTCAAAAAATGTGACCGTCAAATCGAGAAATTGAATAATTGATAAACGTTCCCAAGGGAATTTTTCCGGTACCACACTCAACTTATTGTATTGTAATCGATGTAATTATATGATTAATCCGACGCAGATTGTTTGATATACGAAATTATAGGGTTTTCCCTCTTGACAAGTTGAACAAAGTAGGAAAAAGTAAGAAAGGAAGAGGAAACGAATCGAAACAGAAGTTATTCGACGTTTCACCACCAAAGCATAAATCATAGTTAAAACTTTATCAAAAAAAGTTTCTTTTAAGCTTTAACGCCCTGTTCCACCACCCAATGACCCAACAGTTGGCTCTGAATTCCACCTTCCCCCATGATCGATCCGGGCATAATCATAAATGAATTTCCATCGAGTAGGTAAATCCGAAAACTGATTCGCCGAAAAACTATCAAATGCCAATGAAACTTTTAGAATTTTTTGAATAATAAAATGGGGGGAAAAAACGGTTTGGGGTAAACTCGACGAGTTTCAACGGGGTGAGTTTGAAAGCGTACTTTGGCTGGACAGAGCTGATCCGGGTGGTCTGGGCCCGGGACGAAAACCGGAAACCTTCCAGAAATGAGGAAACTCTGATTTATTGCAAAAGACCGTGCTAATGTTCGAATTCCCCGTCTGCTCCTGCCCTGTCGGGTTTCCGGTTTTAGAAATTGTTCACACCAATTGATACTCGTTATCCTTTAGATGAATCGTCCCTTTACTACAACACCGAAGAAAAAAATAAGATTTTTACAAAAAACAAATACAAAATTTTAAATTGTGTGTAGTAAGCTCTCCCTAACAAGAATGTGACAGAACGCAGAATATGCGGCGAGTACCGGAATACTCATTTTTTGTGTTCAAAACAACTACACTCTCGCTTTTAAAGCAGAACTCACATTTTGGGAATGATTGCGACAGTAAACGGAAGACTTAAACTATCAGAAACTGAAATTATCAAGAGTCCCGAAGTAATAATTTAATTTCTTGTAGTAATAACAGCGTAAACAGCGTACAAGTTAAATTGTAAATCTCCCTTATGTAAGAACACACTAAATGGCGCCATTAATTTAAGCGTCATAAAATGGCTGGATTTTCAGCTTTGACTTTCTCCAATTCAAAGCACCGGAACTTGTCCCTTCGACCTATTAAATATAAGTTCTTTCGGTGGAGGTTGAAGTTCCCTTAAAAGTAATCTACAGTTGGAATGCAACAGAAAATTTGTAATTTTATACCATTGCTCACTGGATTTGTTTTTCTTTTTTTGACAGCCACAGATCTTTGTTTGCGTAGCCGTGTGTACTCCGCCAAATTACCTTTTAATACAAAAGGAGTTCGTACATGACAACCATGGAACAAGTACTTACCCTGTTATTCATAAAAAACCTTAGATTTTAGAAAGGTGTAAGGGTGTAAAAGTCCCCATGCACGCTTGGATGGACAATATCAAAAGTATCTACCCTAAAACGCCGAGAAAAAAAAGTATTCAATGGCTGCTTTCCATTCACCAGAGACGGCCCTTATTTTTTTTGGCAAAACTCAAGTTGCGTGTTCCATTCTGTTAGATATCGAACGATCATTTGCACCACCTTCGAATTTCTATTTCCAATTTCGACAATGTAAAAATCTAAAAACGCCATATTTTATTTAAATAAATAACAGAAGGAGAAGAAGAAGAAGAAGAAGAAAAAAGTTCTATTGGCACGTAACGACATGTTCAAATGCAAATTTTTACGTTCGAACTCAAAAGCAGGAGAATAACAAAAAAAATCATCTTGCTTATTTTACTTCGTTTCACGGGCATAAATAACATCGACGGGGAGATGAAGAAAAGAAATAGAAATTTAGTGACACGAAATGGCACACGTTACGTCTCCATGGTGAGATGAGGTCTCGCTAGTAAACAGAGTTGTGGAAATTGGCAAGAAGTGACCAAGACACGAGTACTACAGTGGTGGATCAGAGGAAGTAGGAAGACCATAAAGCCAGCAGAAGTCACACAGTTTTCACGAATGAATTCTCCTACTTTTGTGGTCGACTTTGAACAAAACAATGATTTACTGAATAAGACAACGGACCCGAGCAAAGAAAGATCTTCAAGAAAACAGAAAAACACTTTCCCATCTCAGTCTACTGTAGTCTGACACCCCTGCTTATTTGAATTATTACAATTACTACAACAGTTGAACTCAACAGGACGAAAAAATAAAGAAGAAATTCGTCGGCCTTAATTTGTGACACGGCCAATTAAAACGAGGTCGTCCAAAAAAGAAAAACAAACGTAGCTTTCCATTGACTGTGCAGCCCATTTAATCGAAGCCTACCGTGCACATGCACAATCAGGTGGTACGTGGCGTATCGGTGCCACACAGGACCGATTGACCGGTATCGGTACCGATAGGAGACCGATTGACCACCAATCGTCACAATCGGAGAATCAGGTTCGAGGAAAGGCTCTCCTGTTTCTTGCGAGAGCCGTGAGATCCCACACGGTATATTTTTTCCTCTCAATTTTTTTAATCTATCTAATAATCCGTGAGCAAATATCAATCTCCGATAATAAAAATCGAACAATAAAGGAAAACAATTAACAGGAATCAATAAATAAAAGTAAATACGAGTGAGTCAGAGGGAAAACGGCACACAGGATGTGCTTATTTGCCGTGTTGTGGAACCCGCCCTGTCTCTCGGCGAGACAAGAAAAACCAATCCGTCAGGTTCCGAAGACGAGTACCTGATCGTACCTGAACAGGTGGTCGAACTGTTATCGCTACCGTTGAACCGAAAAAGTCGTTCGCCTTCTCCCGAGGGTGCACTCAGCTTCTCAACCTAACTATAATCAGGTTGACTTAATTGCGTGTCAACGGTCTTTAAAAACCGGAAATTTCGAAAGTTGCTAAGATGGTCGTTAATGGCCATCAACGGCACTCACAAAAACGGATTATTTTTATTCCCGTGGTAATAGATTAACTACGATTTTACTATTTAGGAAATTGACTCATTACGAAAACCTGCTGGGGGTCTGCCACGTACAAGTGTGCCTGCCTTGTAGTTTCTTGTCTCTTCTGACACCACTTCCAGTATGAAATTGTATTCCGCGGAGTCAGGTAACTGGATGCTGCACCGTCGTGGGCGAAAAAAAACTGCTCCGGACAGGTTTTCTCCTGTTTTTGATGGCTGCTGCCACTGCTACAACAATGAGAACTTTCCTTGCGTTCAGGTTAAACGGCACATTCCTTTCTGTTAATCTTTATTTATTTTTTCATGGGTTTTATACGATCTCAAAAAGGTCACGAACAAAAAGTCGAAAAATGTATTTGCTGCCGCGTGACGGTCGAAAATTCCACCGTGATGGTACCTGTGCCCTCCTAGACCAGTGCACTACCCGAACCTCTGTCATTTGCCTTCGGCAGAACCTGGAATTCGTTCCTCATCACTGATTTCATCGTTGTTAAGTACTCCCAAAAGGAAGTAAAAAATATTCTTAAAATCTTTCTGCTTTCGGCCTTCTTTCGTGGGAAGGACACGGCCCTGGTGGTGTACCCCCTGGGTATGATCCTATTATTTCTCCAAACCCTCGTGTGCCACACTGCACTGCACAGGACATCCGCAAAAGATTCTTCAGGAGTGTCGACGTCTCAATCGATTGATTGCTCTCATTCCTAGTAACGTCGTTCTACTGAGGAACATGTCTCCGAATGCTATGACTATGATTAGTGGGATGATGCTTTTGTCTGTTGCCAGGTACATATTTAAATCAGGCGTTGACGGTTGTATCCGAGAGATCCCTTCACTCGAGTCATGTTCTTTTGTACCATTTCTCCGTTCAGGTAGATCATCGATGACTCACTACGTAGGTTCTATTAGGCGTGAAGTAGGTAGGGGTCTATTCGACGTCTACGAAAACACCCCGGTAGTTCCACCACTCCTCCTCCCGTGCGAGGTACCTGTTTTCCATCGACCGATTTGGCTGTTGCTGAAAAATTTCCCGTTTGTCAATTTCAAGTTCGTGACCCTGAGGACAAGAACACGGGCTAACGGTAACCTGGGCACTCTTTTCCCACTTATTTCAGGTACGATTTCATATGTTCACCGCGCCTATGGAAATTACCCTGGCAACGGAACTCCCATCGGTTCTTCCACGGTCTTCTCTTTCCTTTCTCAACACTTTCCTTTGATTTCTTTTTCTTTTTCATTAATATTAATTTAATTATAAAACGCACAACAGAATCCAACACCTCGGGTCGGATTCTTCATTAAATTGAATCGTGTGATTAATTAAACAGCCATCGGATTACCGGCACGGCGATACTGAATATTGCAATTTAAGACGGCCCAGGCATCGGATACTGAACCTGAACATAACTGTGCACCTGAACCTGCGAATTTCATCCATCTATTTGGTCTTTTCATTGAGTTGGATTCACGCGATTTTACTCGGTTCTTATTCTTTTTATTTAATTCGATTCACGAAAGCGGTTCTTGCAATTGCACTTTGACCTTTTCATCGTCAAATCATCTCTCGGTATTCTGTGAAATTAGTTTTTCCTCGCTCGATATCAATCTTTTTATTGTTTTAATGGCAGTCAGGTTGGTTTAGCACAGACAAAACGATCTCATCAATCACACAAAGCAGTCTTGTTAAGCAGAAACAAAAAAGACTTTTAATTTTTCAAAAAAAAAAACATGTAATTTCCATTGTGCCTTTACATTGGAAAAATTTGAACTTTGGTTTCCCTTTACTAAAACGTTCGAACTCTAATGGACAACGATGAAGTAGAAGAATTAAAATAGTTTAATATGAGAGATTAACACCTTGTTCTATTCTCCTAATGTAAAACGTAAAACAAAAACTGCAGTCACACATTTTGATGTCACTTCTCTGATGCGCTCTTTTAGTACAATAAATAAAAGGAACCATTGATTTGAAAATATTAAAATTGAACCAGTCGGTAACACTAATAAATAAAGTAAGTAATAAATAGAATCAACATACACATCTAAAATGAAGTGACAGAAGACGTGAACTCCGCTGTGGAAGTTGTCACTTCACCAGAGACATCAAAAGCTTAAACAAAAAGAAGTATAATTCGAGAGCGGAGATTCTAGGTGAGAAATTAAAGCCGATCAGTATCGTTTGTGTTATCAAGGAGTGAGTGATAGGTGACACTAAAAGAAAGAGGACTCCTGCAGGGAGGAAGGACACGACCCGCAAATCGATACTCGTTTGATATGTCTGCTTATGCCCAAATAGGAAAGACTTTGGGCGAGTAACTTGGTACTCGAAGATGACGAAGGTTCAGGTGCAGTAAAGAAGACGACCAGATTCTAGGTGTTAATGTTGACACTTAAAGGTATTAAAAGTGTGACATTGCGGTCCTCCAAAGTTGTACGTATCCTAAAAAAGGAAGAATTAATTTTGAACTTTTTTAATTTGAAACTAACACATAAGTTATCTATTAAAATTAATTGCGACCGGACTTTGACATAAGCATAATCAATCATGTTCTAATAAAAAATAAAAATTATTTAATATGGAGGTATTTCATGGTATTTCGTATATTACCGGACGACCGTAAATTTCTTTAGAATTAAATGCGGTGCAACCTTCTGATTAAGTAGGGCTATGTCGTGTCTTTAGACAATAAATAAATAAGTGTAATTACTCGGGAGGTTTTTGCAGGGCTTGAACGGACATCCGAAAGGAAAGAACCCGACAATTTTCTTGTTGCCCTCATGGACAGACCAAAAAGGAAGGAAGGAAGAATGGGACTGGCTAAAAGGCTCGCATGCACAAAAAGAAAAACCCAACACCATAAAGAAGACACCGGACACCGGTGACATTTTCCGATAGCCAGATATTTTCCAATATTTTCTCGGTTGTCCCGAAGGAAAAGCGAAGGACGCACTTCAGGAAGAACAAAAGGTGCGGTAGGAATCGGAGCCGGGTCCTTTCTCTGTGGTCCGTTCGTCCTTCTTCACGTCACACTAATGTTCGTGGGTTCTCAATACTCTTGGAAATGGGATACGAGCCAGAAAGAAATAATGAGACGCCGGGTAACGTGACGAAGGAGCCAGGGAGGAAAAGGTAAGAGCTAACAAAGGGCACTGCAGAGAACCCAACACTCGGGGAAGATGAGGTTTTGTCAATTCGACAGTTCGACAGGATTCGACTGTGTAACAAAAGAAGTAGAAAGGTACCTGTGCCTTTAATCGAGTCAAGAAGTGAGAGACTAAAAGAAAACCCGAAAATGGTTTTCAAGGACCACTTACTCACAGTCGCAACTTCCACAGACATTTTCTATATTAATCAATCACACAAATCACTGCACACACAACAGAGTTTACCCAACTCATTTGACTAAATCGAAGGAGCAGAAAAT